>CM067092.1:7421317-8021317 GCA_034008185.1 Gorsachius magnificus
ACATGAGGAAGCAGAACTTTGGATGTTCTTGTAAATGAATGGAAATATATCAGAGATACCCCCTGCCATCTGCAGCTTTTTTTTTTTTCTTTTCATTTGATCCTGTCCATGCATTTCCACTTTCTTTGGTCCAGCAGAGATAATGTTTTGTTACTAGACCTCATTCCTTATTCTGAACCACATTAAGCAGGTGAGCACCTTGACTGCACTGCAAATCAAGGCATATTGTGACCTGTTGCTCAAGTCCACAGCAGTGTAGCACTTTACGTGGAAGCACTATATGATCTCTGTGTTAAAATGCAGCTTCTCAGAAGTGGGCTAAGCCAAAGTTTAGCGGCTTCCCCTAACTTGAGGGGCAGATGATTGACTATGGAAAATGTGAGGTGCTGTTGTTATTCTTATTGTGCTAGGAGAGATTTAGAAAGAAGCTATTTTAATGGGTGTTTATTTTTTTAGAGGCAGTTAAATGAAGAAAAATCTAGTGGCAGATTATCCAAACAGGATTATTAACTGTCAATTCTTAGACTGATCTATAAACCAAGTTAGTCACCAAACAAGAAACAGGTATGAAAATGGCTGAGGTGTGGAGTATTTAACTGATATAATTTTGTTTGTGATGTAGAAATGAAAAGGCAGCAAGCAGGGATTGATTGACTTAAATAAGCTAAATGGAAAAAGTTGTTTGGTACCTGAAACTCCCTTCCAGCCTTTCTTCTATCTGCCTCAGAATAGTTCTATTAAAAAACCCATAGCTTCTCTCTCCCTAAGCATTCTTACATTTCATTTGTGGGATCAAACCCACTTTTTACTTAACCTGTTCTGTAGACAGCCCTATTTTACAGAAATCTAATGAAAAACTGACAAGTCCAAGATCATGTACCTGTCAATACTGGCAACACAGCCTTGTTCAAGGTTCACCCTAACCTACTTTGTTAAGCTAATCCTTCGTTACATGTTCCCTGCTACACCGTTCTGGCTCCAAGTTAGGTTTGATTTACAGGTATTTTTCCAACATAGAAGGGTGAGATTGACTGCTTTAAAATTAGAAGCTTTCCACATTGCTCAGGGATATGTTTCTGTGGCATTGAGGTAACTTTTTCCAGATTACACAGTAAGTTCATTGTAGCAACTGCAGCAATGTATGGGAAAGGGTCAAAGTCCTGGGGCTGTGTTGTGTTTCCATAGAGTTTAAATTATATGCAGCAGCGTTCCCTAATGACATCATCGGCCATGGAGAGCTAACAAAGCAGGAGGAGATGTTGCTGGCTGGCTCCTGGCAAGTGCGTCTCATTCGTGCTGTGCTAAATACCTACGTCATTGGTGACGTGGGCAAATGGAGTAAAGTGACAGTCACCGAGAAGCAATGGAGGGGTGATGTGGCCCCCAAAGGTGCAGTGCTTTACCACTTGTGCTTGCAGGATGAAATGACTTCACTGGACTTTGTGAGCTGTGGAAGTATGTTTTATTCATACAGGAGTAAATAAAGTGTCTTTTCTGTCACAGCTAGATGTACAAATTAGGATATATCTACATTAAGCCAGAGGCATTTTACTCAGTTTGGATCCTGAATCATACCTATTTCAAAGAGGAGGAAGATATATCTGGTTTAGTGGAGCATTTCATATGTAAAGGGAGTTCTGCCCAAAGATGAGTGACCTGATCTGTACTTGCATGAAAGGAAATCAGAACAGAGCCTCAGTTTATGGTTTCTTTTTTCCATTTTGACAGGACAATTTTATTACATAAGCATTCTTAGTGTTATGATCCCTTATAAAAGTAACTGTCTCTACATTGTTTATAAAATAAGAGCTTTGGCTGTGAGAAGTACTACATATTGTGGTAGAATAATAACTGGGAATATGAACAGTGCATGTAAAATGCTAGAAGAATGAACATGACTTCTTACTTGTTATTTATTAAATAGTTTCAGTGCGTGACTTACTACTAAAGCCCTAATTCTGCAAATTACTCTAGCATGGATCAGTATGGGCCGGGGCTTGGACTGACCATGTGTGGCCTGTTGAAAGGTAGACTACAGGTCTAGTCCTGTTCTTGACTGGCCACAGTGGAAATTGGATTTGGCCCCTTTTAAGAGTTGTTTAAGCAAAATGGAACAAAATCTTTCAAGAAAGTGCATTATTTTTTTGATAGTCAATTGTGTCATTCAAATTCAAGCAAGGTAACTTGGGGGTTAAAATGGCATGGGCTGTTGTGCCAAAGTGTAATGTTGCAATCATGAGTCCAACCAGCCTTGGATGGGGAGAAAGTTGGGTGTTGCCACTTGCTTCTGGGAATCCAAGGCTGGTAACCAGGTCAGCCTGGCTCTGGGGCTGTGATCAGTCTTAACAACTCTAGGAGACGTGTTTGGCTTAGACTTGCCGGGTGTGAAGGTCCGCATTTATTCCTAGGTAATGCACCCCCACATGGTGTTATCTGAAGGATCTGATGGCATCAGTCAGAAGTTCCAAGGAAACACACCTTCCCTAAAGCCAAGTTTGGTAAGTCACTTCTGAGAGTCTTTTAAATCCAAATGAAGAGTAGCTGCTCCATACAGCATGCTTGCATCCGTGCCAATAGGCACCCTGCTCTACAGAACATTTTCCTTTGCTTTCAGACAGAAGCTCCCTACTGCAATAAAGCAAGAGAAATGTTTGTGCAGCTTCAGTTCAGGGACTCCCATGAGTGAGGCGCTGCCAGTCATTGTCCAGATGTGATCTCTGGTGTCTTTCAGAGTATGCTTAATTAATTTAGTGGGTTTTCTACAGCACAGGTGGCCTTATGACTGCATGCCACTGATTTGGCCCAATACATTCAGTTCACGTGTAGCGACAGTCTCATTTGCAGCTTCATCAAAGTCACTGGAATTGACTGGAATCAGGTGGGAGCGTAATTTGTTAATGCTGGTTTATGTCTTATTCCATCCTTTTTCTTACAGATTTCTCCTTTGAAGGGAGTGGCTCAAAAGTGGGATGATACAGACGTACTGCCATGACTAACTCATTTTCAGAGCATGCCACTTCTTTAGAAAGACAGTTTGTGTCCCTGGAGAGCTAATGGCATAGCAGAGGGAGATGAGATGGAGCAGTGGGATGCCTGGACCCCTCTGTGGGGACTTCAGGTGCGCCAGAGCCCATTCCCCTCCCTGCTTCACCTTCTCTGCCCTGGCCATCAGTGCTGAAACCTGGCTTGGGTGCAATGGGGTGAACCAGGGGGTTGGCACATCCAGCCCCAGCCCTGCACAGGGGCTGCTGTGGATACCAGAGTCTCACTGTCTGAGCCAGCCTTGAGCTCTGCTGCTGCAGGAGGGTGGCAGGCGCAGAGCCTTGGCATTTATTTACTCTTCCCTAGTGTTTCCCTTGCTGTGCTGATGTAACCAAGACCGTTGCATATACCATTGCAATAACCTGGTCTTCAAAATTAATTTCTCCTAGCTTTTACCATGTGAAAGAAGTTGAGCCAGCAATGCTGGTGGTGTCCAGAGCCAGAGCTGCTGGAGCATCTGATTTCTTTGCCTTGGACAGGCAGCTTGTCAATCTTCACACTCTCTTTAATAATGAGAATTCTAGAAGCGTGCGTGCTCACTTTTGTATTGACTGAGCAGATAAACCCAACAATTTGCCAGGCAGAACTGATAATTTTGCTAGACTTTTGCATTTGTTTTTATTAACAGTATGGGTCTGTAACCACAGTACTGCAGCAAGGATTTTTTTTTTCTTTCAGGGAGTGACTTGAACAACAACAGACTTTATGTAATTTTCCAAAGAAATGCAAAATAGCAGGAAGGATTTCAGTGCGAAGTGGCGCTTTGGGCTTTCTTTCAGATCTCCGGAACTGCTCTGTCAGTCAGGAACAAATCTGCTAAAGCCAATGGAATTAGTTTGGTCTAAATAAGATTATAATTGGGCCTTTTTGTTTCTGCATTGCTCAAAAATAAATCTCAGTAAATAACGGTGTCGAGTTGCCTCCTAGCTATGCCAGAAGTATGGTGAAGTTGGGGGAAATTGCCCCAAATTCATGCTGTCTGATAGTCTACAGTGAAAAAATGGTTGGATAAGTATCTATGTTTCCTAGGTAGCCCTGTCAGAATGCAACTTGTAATTAATAGCTGTTTCTTACTCAAAATACTATTTTATTGCTGCCTTTGAGTTCCTCAGTGTTACTGCAGACATTTCTTCCACTGAACTTCCACAAGGTGGGAGATTTCACGGGCCAAGCACAGAGAACTTGGCTCACGTTGAAAGCTGTGGGGACGTGAGCTGGCACCAGGCTGGGTGCCACCACGTGTCGCGTGTTGTACAGCATTGCTGATGTAACACAGTGCTTGTGGCGTAATGGCTTTTAAGTTAGAACCGACTGATGTCCGCCTGACTCTGAAAGCAGAGCAAGCTTGTTTCTCCATGAAACACAGTGTAGGCACTTCCACAGTCACAGCATGTTCTTCGTTTATGTTTACATTGATGGTGGTCCCAAGACAGAAAGCTGCATTTTGAGCTAGATACAAAGTTCTCCAGGGTTCAGCAAGTATATGAATTAAGGTTTTGGTTCCGTGTGTTGTGGAACTGTAATTCAGATGCTCTGCTCTGGTCCAGATCTGGATCTGAACTCCCTCAAAGCCTGGGGATATTTGGAGGATTGTTTTTGTTTTAAAACGCATGCAATTTTCTAGCTCTTATAAACTGTATTCATTCTGGACTCTGTTAATATACAGCCTAATAGCAGAATAGCTGCTACTATCAACATGTAATCATAAATATTTCTACTAATAGCCCAAGCCTGGCATTCTGACTTTAATTAATCTGATTATGTTTAATAATAAATTGTAGCAACGCTTTGGACATATTTTTTAACTGGTGAAGCTGCTAATCAGTTCTGCAAAACTGGCATTCAGTAGGCTAGGGATTTACCTTGCTTGGAGGCAATATTAATGCCTGGCTGAAAAGATTACTATCTTTGCATTTCTGGGATCATCAAACTAATCAAACTAACTTTTTTTCTTTTTTTTTTCTTCTTTTTTTTTTGTAGTGCAGTGAATTATACCTTTATTGGTTTGGAAGAAATTGATTTATAGGAAATGGTTCATCCACAACGTGAAAAATAGATTTGAGGTAGGTCTTAATTTATTTTGGCTTTCTGAAGTCTTTGAATCAACCAGTTAACAGCTGTATGCCTATAGCACAGAAATGATAGCTGGACTGATGAACTTGTGACCATTTATTGTAGCAGAAGTAGAGAATTGCTTGTGTGTCTAAAGCTGGCAGGCCTATACTGTCTAGCTAGGAAGGGCTGAAAATAGGAAGTCGTTTTCCATTCTGGTTTCCCTGTGGAGTGCGTGCGTTTTGGCTCGAAAGGCAGCAGGGAGTAGACGTAGAGCTTTTGCCTGGTGACGTCCCACTTCACTCTTACCTGATATACCTTGTTAAACTTGCCCAAGAATGTTCCCTGGGGCATAAAAGGGCTGCAAATTTGCCTCCTAGCGCTGGCTTTCTGCGGAAGCCTGTCCAGCATCTTTTCTGCTCTTGTGATACGAGGCTTTGCGAAGCATGCAGGTCCTCCCCGCAGGACTTGTGGATGCTTAGCTCTGACCAATGTGAAATGACGGTTTTGCATTCAGTGCCTTTGCTGAATGATCACTGATGCAACCTGCCCCCACAGAACAAGTCCGACGTAAACTTTTCTTAAAGGATTGAGGAAAAAAAGTTGGTCTCTGGCAATGAAATGCTGGTTTTATTTTAGGCACCTCAATGTATGAGTGAGGAAAGTAATCTGATTAGCACATTTGCTAAAGAAATGAACCAACAGGAAGGTGAAAATATTAATAAAAGATAGAGTTGATTTATACTCAAACTGGCCTTTAAATTTGCAGTATATGCTGTAAGAACATGCTTATATAACCTCTATTTCTATTCATAAAGGTTTATGTGGGTCTATATTGAATTATGCACTTAAAATTAATCCACTGAGGCAGCCCACTGAGATGCCACTTCTCATTTAGTAACTGCATTAAAGACTTTGTGCTTCATTTAGAAACTGTGAGAAGCTGGCTTTGTGCTATGGAGAGGAACTGGCCTGCCAGATTCAGACTGGCTGTTACAGGGGGTTTAAAACAACCATCCCTCTGTCTCTCTCTTTCTGAGTTAGCAGTAAAACTCTATTCTTGACTTGTGTGACCCAACTCATGCAACTTGGCTGAACCTGACAAACCCAACCGACTTGTGTCAGATTCTTAGAAGAGATTAATGAAGATTTTCTTCAGGGGTTGGGAACAGCTGATTCTGCCTTTGCAAGGCTGCAGGGACCCAGAGTGAACAGATGCACACATTAGGTTTTTATACCGGCAGCTGTAATTCAAGTTTATTGAGTGTCTTGTTTGTGTAGTTTTCTAGTTCCTCAGACATTGGAAAAGGGTCAAGAGCTCTTCTAGATGTTTGCATGGATTTCGTTCTAAGAAATCTTAGGCTCTTAGCCCTTCTTATCTGCATTCTCCGAAGTGCAATTCTGCTTCTAAAATGGCTACAAAATGCTATTGTGCTGTGTCTGAATTAAACTTCTTTAGCTTAAAAATAAAAGCATACCAGTTCTGCATATTCAGCACTGTGGTGTAAAATACAAATTGAGGTATCTACATGGCCTATCTCATTCATCACAAAAAATGTCTTGTTTTGGGAATGACTGCCTTTATTGACTCTGGGCGAACCTGTTGTCTTCCTATTCTGCTTTTGGTTTTTTATTATTATTAAGACAGTGCTTTGTGGCCTTAGTTAAAAAAATTGCTAAATATTTAGGAGCCTTTCAGTTTGTATTTCTTATTCTGTGAACTGTGCTCATGTTGCCAAAGTATTCAAGCGTCTCCCGAATATTTAAGAAGTTAATTTTGTGAATGCTGAAACTGAAGTAGTTTGCTCTCATACAGAGTTGTGCACCTTCTCTTCCATATTTCCCACCGCATCTGTCGCCCCGTCCCTTGTGGCATTCACATCACAACTAGTCCAGAGCCACCTGGAGGTTCACCTCCTCCTCTGTGCGTGTGTGTGCGTGCACGCACATGGGTGACTGGCTGGCAGTTTCAAATTTGAAAGGAGGCGGTAGAAATCTCAAAGAAATCAGTTAAAAATCAGCCACCTGGCTCAAAACTTATCAGGGATGAGGGACAGGCAGTATCATATTTTAAGTGAAGCTTCCATAGAAAACCAGGCTAAAAGTATAAATAGTTGTAAGAAGAACATTCTCTCAATTTTGCATTCTGTCTCCATTTACAGTCAGCAAACAGAACAACTTGTTTGGTTTGCTGCTTTATTTTTGCATGAGAGAATTAATATGCGTGATTTACTAGAGGGAAGCTAAGTTGAAGAAAAGGATTTTTATGTAAGTACAGAAAGTGCTTAGTCCTCTGATCATTTTTATCTGCTAAGGGATTAAATTCCATAGTCTAGATTCAGCTGCTATAAAAATTTTGTCTCTTGCATATATGACTGTGCTGTATTAGATGAGAGTTTCACTGCTGCAGGGTGTCATGCAGCCAGTCCCAGAGAGGACTTCGACTGTCAGGGTAGACGCTTTAAATGAGACTCAGTAGATAAAGTAAATAACATTTATATAGAATGACCTTATTTTAAGATAGTCTTGCCTTTACCACTTTACCAGATCTGTGACAAAATTAAGGCTGATATCCTCAAAGTTATTTGGGTGTCTTATTAATGCAGTGGAGAACTGGATGCCTGAGTGTTTGGGGACCTGAAGTTAAATTAGAAAACAATGAACATCTTGAGAAAACTACTACCAGTGATTAAAATAGATCAGAAACATATTTCTTTAAGTCTCACCATTTTAAGGACCCCTTCTAGGTTTATATGTGTTTAGATTAAGGGTAAATAAGAGCATAAAATTAAATGTTCATTTTAATATGTGAAAAGCAACTGGTTGCATAACTGTCGAGTTATGAAACCTATATTTTTGTCCTCTGCATCCTGAACATCTGTGGCCTATATTTAATTGCAGTTTTCATCTTCAATTTGAAGAAACAATGTTTAGCCTGAAGACAAAAGTGATCTGTGTAGTGAAATCAGCTAAATAGTGTGGACGAGTCTCACTTTCTAACAGAAAAGGCATTTTTATGCATGTTCTAACAGAAAAGGCATTTTTATGCATGTTCTAACTTAGCAATTGTATTCATTTGATAGTTTAAATACCGTTCAGAATACTCTGGTGCTCTGAGCAATGTGAAGAACGGCAGTATTAAGACATAGAGGGATTATAACTCAAGAGGAACAGGTGCATAAGGATGGAATTGTGGGGCCATATTGCAGTATCAATTTTTAAGCAGAAATCCATCCTGATTCCAGCAGGGAGTCATTCTGATGAAATATTGATGAAATGATATGATATGGCCCATGGGCAGGAAATAATGAAATATGGGAAGTAAAGCAAGCCAGTACAAGTAGGGAAAAGAATATGAAATGTGGAGCCAAAGGGAATGAGCAACCTCAGAAGTAATACTCCTGAAAAATCTGGAGAATGATGTAGAAAGAAGGTTATACGTAGACTGGCAATATGGTAATCTTATCACCTTACACATAGCAGTGCATACCACCAGATAGCTTCAGCCCAGATTTGCAGCTGCAATCTATATTTTGCAGTTGGTCCATATAATGGACTGGATGAGATTTCTGTTTCAGTCAACCTCTACTTTTTGACTTGTAATTCAAATCCAAATGCTAATTTGCATTTGTGACTCAGAGATCTCTAAGTGGCATCCTTATCATAGAGGGAAAAGATGGAGCCTTCACATAGAAACAGAAAGGTGAGGTTCGATGGATATTCATTACAGTCTTTTAAAATGCTGGTAGCCAAAAACTTCTGAAATGTTTGCATTCAGTTTGCTTCCGCTTCACCGTAGCTGTTAAAATCAAGGTCTCAATAGGCTTCTTAGCCCATGACTGAGTTAGAAATCCAGATTGATGAAAACAAGGCAAGTTATGCAGTTTTAGTTTTAAAACAAGTTCTGTTGTTTGAAGTAAATCTTCGATGGGGTTCCCAGGTACAATCTTGGTGAGATATCTTGTGGTAAAACTACAGTTTGCTCGAAATACAATACGATTTGTTACCACAGAGGTAAGGAATTCTAAATATCCAGTTTGTGCCTGCACATCTCATGAAGAAGATAGGCAGTCTGGCTGTTTTAGGATAGGCTGCTCAAGAACGAAGGCTTATCCATAGCCATGGTGTTAAAGAGCCTCATCAACCAGGTATCCCAGTTAACTGAATTGAAGGTGGAAATATTCCCACCTACTATTAAAACATGGTTTCTACTAGTTTTCTGCCAGAGACATACTAAGTATTTTATTTTGAGAGTTTTCTGATGCACCGCTGTTCATTTCCCCAGGTTGGATGCGTAGATTAAAAAGAAGGAACGCTCAAAACATTACGTCAATAATACATATATGTTTATGCAGGCAGCAGTTCCTTGCTTAAAGAGAATGCTCCAAGAATTAAATTTCATAATTTTCTGAAATAGCGAGGACATTTAAAGAGCATCTGTGGATTAGTCTGAGTAAGTTTGTTCTTAAATTGCTTGAAAAGAAAACAGACTCTTCCTAGGTATTGCAACAAATTGTTCCCAGCACTTCAGCTTAATACACTAAATGAAAATGCAGAGGAAGCAACACAATATTGGATGAACCTGTTTCAGAACATTGGCTCAGGCCACAAAGCAAGTAATTAACAAGCTGAATGAAGCATTTAAGCCCACGCCTTATCATTTATGTAACTAACCTTTGAGTTTTGGACGCACTGGTATGCTGCAGTGAAGCCTACACAGTGTTTCTTTTATGTGTGTGTATTGAGCAAATGGGAAATGCATACCCTGCCATTTGTTTTTCACTTTTTCAGCACTTATCAGAGTTCTCTGGCTGAGTGATCTTACATTGCAAAAATGTACGCCTCTTGGTCCTTTTTTCTGTGGTGCAGTATAAATCTAGATGAGTCTCAGCCTTGTTATGTGTGTGGGGGGATGTATTCTACTTTTAAGGGTGCTTTTGAGCTTGTTTAAAGCATCATTAGTAGCACTAGAAAAGAATTAATTGAATGCCACTTTTCACCAAAGAAGTGAGCAACAAAAAGAATGACAGGGGATTCTGCAAACTCCTTGTTTATGGACACAGCATCGCAAACAGCTTTACAAACAAACCAGGAATTCTGTGAACCGATGAGGTCTTAAAAGATGTAGTTTCCAACCTTGTAACACATCTGTTTTTCCCATCCTGAGAACTGTTGGGCATGTTAGGAATACTTGAGACTGCTGGTGACAGCATTAGCTTCCTATAGAGCAACTGAGATTTGAGTGGAGTGTAATATCACCTCTGCGCTCGGGGAATGAGTCATTTTGCTTATTAATTCTCTCACTTTTGTCTCTCCCTCCTGTTCTTTTCCCCATCACTTTATAACCAGACTTATTTGGAACCTCTTGTAAGACAAACACCATTTCTCCTTGGCAGGAGGGAAATAAAATAGCATACTTAACATGGTTATATAACGCACTGCTATGCATGCCTAAAATGAGGTCATTTTGATTAATATATTTATCTGGTGTGCAGCTGTAACAGGAGATGTAATTGTGATTAAAAGAGCACCATTTTATTTAGTCTCTTTGCAATAGTGTTCAGTTTTCAAAACTGATATCCCCAAACTTGATGGGAGTTATTTGTTAGTTAACGTCATCATTTGTGCCCAGGAACTACGGTCCGAGCCCTCCAAACCTCGGAAAATCTTTATAGTGTGGAAACACAGGTTCCTTTCTCTCTTCTTTCCTCTGTCAGAAGTTAGGTAAGAATTCTGCAATAATCATATTTATTAGAAGTAATCCAGTAACATGTACATAGAAGCAGGAAAGAGGAACAAACTGTGGAATTCCATAAAGTTGAGGATGTTGCTGGTAGATGATGGAGAAAGTAAAAAGGCAAGAGATGGGTGATAAAGCCAGTTACAGTGGGCCGGGAGAAAAAGCTGAGCAGCACGCTGCAAATGGCTCTAGTATCATCTATTGGAATGAGAGAACTGGTAGGATCTGCTTTTGGAATACAAGCAGATGTATTTTTCTTTGGGGATGTTGAATTGCCATTCTTCAAAGTTCTGACGCATCCGGTTCTATTTCGGTTTGATGACTCCTAACTAGACACGTTAGGCGGCTGCTGCTCAGAAGCCAGCATTTAAAAACACTGTGTTTTTCTGTTCTACTCTTTCTGGCAAAAAGCTCGTTATTCAAGTGCTTGCTCTAACCTTTAGTTACCCTGGTTGCATAACTGAAAAGCAGCATCCCACCATGCACTTCTGTGACCCAGTTTGTGCCTTTCCAGTAGTGACTTTATGAGTTATGAAAGGTGTGTCTGCCAAATTGCTACAGAAACATTTACTCTACTGACCCTGATTTCCTAAATATTATATAGTCATCATTCACTAAGGAGTGAAAAACAATGTAAAAGCATGTGAAAAACCCTTAATTCTGCTGTGTTGAAAAATCCTTGTGTATGCTCTTTAGCCTTGATAGTGCTTGGGCTTCTCATTGATAAAAAAATACTTGTAGAAACCACTTTTAAATCATTAATGCTTCAGTAATCTTTCAAAATGAATTTCAGATGGTACATTCAGTACTAATAGTCACAGTAGAAATCATTGACTCATCCAAGGCAGAGCCTGAATAACAATTGCTTTGTTGAACTTACAGTCTAAATCATGATGTTCAGCATTCACATTTTCTAGACTGTCTGCAGACTTGCTAAAATCCTTCCACATCATCGTGCCACTTATTACCATGTATTCTGCTCATGATAAAACCTCCATGTGGATGAGACTGAATTTCTAATATGCCACATGGAGAAAACTATTTATTACTAGCACTACTCTTACAAAATCTTTCCGTAGCTCATAGAAAACACAAAAAAGGCATGTGCTTGGTTTTCTTTTCCATCTCATAATACAGCATAAGTCAGTTATATAAATAAAGTCACTTACATAAATAGCTTAATACTCCTTTCATTTATGGCATTATAAATCAAGAGCAGATCTACTGAAACAAAAGATGTTACACTGGCATAAAACTGGTACTGACAGCGTATGCAGGCTTTCATTATATAGATTCTTTCAGCCAGTAATTTTTCTGCTTTAACAACTTGAAAGCCACCCTATCATAAGCTGCAAACTGTTCAGTATGCAGCAGCTGAAGGCTGGTCCTCATAGCAAATCTTGCTCTTTAAGTCAGTGCTTTGTTTTTTTCAGGTAGCCTCTGTATATTAATTTTTGGTATCAATATACAATTTCTCTGGTTAGTTAAAAACATAACATTTCTGGTAAAGAAGGCCAGACATCACCATTTATTAGTAACCACGACTTAATCTGTTCTTCTATTGTATAGTTTTTTTGAGAACTTGGTATTAGTGACTGCTGATAAAAATCTGTTTGAAAATTAGAAGTACATTTAAAAACCCCAAGCCCAGCCCTGCAGTAGTTTAGTAACGCAGTCTCTATTTTTCCTTCCTCTGTAACATGTGGCCAAGAGGCTGACAGAGAGCGCACCTTAGGTTGTTACTGACTCTGCGTAGTATGGGGTAAAGACGGGTGAATCCATCACTGCTGCAGCAGAGGCTAAGTAACGGTTAAATTAAGAAGTCAGCCTCATCTTTCAAAGATAAAAATGTTGCCATACCTTTCACTCAGTCATACAGAGAACCACAGCATGTTAGAAGATGTCCCAGGATTTTGCGGCATCTCATTCACTGAATAAAAAGCCTATTACAGCTGAATGAGAAAATTTGCAAAGCCGTAGCAGGTAACAGCCAGGAGCTACCGGTGGCACGCCCTTCCCCCTGCTCAGTATGGCACACAGAGCTGGGCCATGTCCCAGTGAAGTGAGCACGGGTTCTCGTGTCAGGGAGCTATACTGGGAAGCAAAGGCTGACATTCTGAAATAAGGTTTCACTTGAACTGCTTTGCATGATAGAGATCATGAGCAGTTTTGGATGATCGCTGTAATATGAAGCATTATGTAAGTGTAGATGACTTTAAAATATTTCAAATATAATTTGAATAAATCTGTGTAGGTACACTGTTATAAAACGAGAACACATTGAGCAAGTAGTTGGGAAATAATTTGCTATCCTATATTTGGGTTAAATTTTCTCTGCTTTATGCTGCATTTAAACACCACTTTTTTTTGGTAACCATTCTTAAAGCTTTCAAAACTAAAATAATGACTGAAAAGGAATAGTTTAAATCAACATGTTCCCAAGCAAAGCTTCAGCTTTGACCATTCACTGTTTCCTGATGGAAAAGCACTTCAACCAAAACACTTCCTCTACTCAGACGCAAATGTGCTTTGTTATAGAAAACAGCAGTCTTGACATAATTAGTTGCTGGCTTACCATATACAGTCTTAGCCTGTGCCCTGGATTCTGAAATAAATACAGGGCCTGAACCAGCTTATATAAGAGACCAGCAAGGCCATCTCCCATTCCAGCAGTGGCTGGGACTCGGGCAGCAAATGACAAGCATGCCGCTGAGCTGACAAGGCAGGAGGAGCAGCCCATACGTATGTAACTTCTTTTAAAAAATTTGGCAGCTCTTGCACATTTTTAGTAGAATAAGATAGGGAGTCACTCCTCTCAATGTTAGGTTTATGAATAAAATTATTCTCAAGCTTTTTCTATAAAGTTAAGAACTTTGGATAAAAAAATCCTATGGAACTTCTTGTTAAGGGGTCTTCACTGAAAAATGTTCCTTTTGTTGCCTCACAGATGGAGCTTAAACGCAGCTGGGATTCATTCTTGCCCGAGACTGCAAATGAAAAGGTATCCTGGTTATAGTTTTAAATCACAGAAGCCTGTAAAGCAAACAGTGATGCGTGAGAGGTACCAAAGTCCAGAGATGCGCACGGTAGTGCTGTGAGCCAGGCCTGCTTCAGTTCCCACTATTCTTACTTTACTACAGCAAAGATGGAAAAAAAAAAAGCACTTGATGTCCTTTATGAGTGATGAGGTTTGGACAACTTCATGTCTGTGGTTTGGGTCCTTTACATCGGGTACTGTTCTGTGAGTGCAGGATCTCAGATTTGTTCTTTGTTCCTTTATTTAAAACCCCTAAAAAAGCAGCTCACGGGTAGTGTTTGTTTCACCTCTGTAGTTCTGTTATGCAAGCCAAAGAGTAAAGAACACAAAAATTTTAATTAGCAAACAACTCTCCACACAGACTTTGTTGGTACAACATAGTTATAAGTACATCTACAAACACATACAGGTTCTTTGGACTATGATTTTTTTTAAAATATATTTTATATGACGATGTGAACAAATCTGGAAAAAACAAATTACTTCAACCTTATGTAGAGGTAGCTGAACAGTTCTCTGTTCAGTTGATATGAGAGTATAAGTTTCATTTCAAGTTCATTACAGTGCACAAAAGGATGTTTTACAAACAAATGGAATATACAAGTTCACAAAACTTTTTATTTAAAATGGCTTGATAGATATATTTCTGGCACTCTTGTAACCACATAGCTTGATGGAATTAAATTGGACAAGTATATGGTGCCAAATTAAGACATCTTACACGGATAGTCTTTTGCTCCTCATTTTTGTACTTCTCCCATTCCTCACCAGGGAATTATAGAAGCTATAACATTGGTTTTGCTACACTTCTGCTCTGTAAACCTTTGTTCCGCAAGTTGAATGTAAAGATTTAAAGGTGCATATGTTTGTATTTATAAAATATATGGCTATATGACTCTATTAAAAAGCTCAAGAATGGCAATAACAGAATACAGGCACTTCTATGTGAGGGTTACTTTAGACCTTATGAAACTCCGAGATTAGTAAGCACTTCACATGATACCTGGATGAGTAAGTCAATGTAATAGTTCAGGTTTTTATTATCCTCCATTTTAATCCTGCCTAAGCAGATTAGTTTCTTGTACCCAGACACTATTTATTTAGCAAAGTGTTTCAAAATAGTGACTTTGCTGAAACTACTAAATTTTTCTGAAGGTCTAAGATTTTCAGTGATTCTCCGGGCTTTGGAATAAACCTAAATAAATCTTAAACTATGTGCTGCACCAGTTACAAGTTGGGTTGTGAAGCTGGCATTAAATGAGAACGAAGCAGGGGTTGAGTTCATCTGCTGTAGGACTCGGGGGAACGGGGAGCACTACCGTAAGTGCACACAGTTCCATTGGGTTTTTATGCACAAAAACCTGTAGTTAATTTACACTTTAAAAAAAAGACTTCGTGAACATGTTCTCCATTCCTAAACACTGCATTTAAATATAACTCCTGTCATTAAACACCAGTAAAACTTCAGCACCAAGTAGAAATCATTAAAAGACCATCTAAACCAAAACTTAATTTTATAAAGCTCTTTCTCTACAGCACGATTAAGCCAGACCTGCTACATCCAAATCCACATTTTTTTTTTTTTTTACATTAAAATAATCTTTGGATTAAGAAATCCATGGTTCAGGTGTTCTGTTAGTAAGCAGTCATACAGGACAGAGGATAGGCCAAGCAATAGGTCAGCTGTTCAGTATGACAAGCTGGTGTCACTTATTGCTAGAAGGTAATGGAAGATCTCAGCACTTACTTAAAATAATAATAATAATAAAAAAAAAAAAGTAAGAGGAACTTTTACAACTAACACCAGAATGTCACTTAAGACTTGGCATGCTAATGGCCTATCACACCACTTCATTTCATCATTAAAACTACTGAACTACTTTCCACAACTGTATCCAAGTTCACTGTCAGGTTTCATTTGTCCTGATTAATCCAGTCCTGGCTCGGGTTTACTTTCAACCAAGCCATGCTAGCCAAGATGACAACTCTTTTCGTGGCAATATATCCCCTTCAGTTATTGCTAGACAAAGGAGCGTGTAAGACAAAGAGAAGTTACTTTGAGTGTCATGTCTATATATGGGAATGAAAAATCAGTATTACTTCCTACAGAAAACTTCTCTGTTTTGAATTAGAAACCATATAACGTGTATGTAACAGATTTGGAAAGGTGATACAGCCAGCCTTTGTTATTTATTTTAATGTATTTTGTGAAGTACTTCATTTACAGAAATGGCAATCTAAAACTTTCAAGAAGTGTCATGGAGATGTTTAGGTGAGCACGCCCAGGTGACTGGCACTTAGTTATAGTTTGAGCTATTCTTGGTTTCCTCTCTGCTCCCATTACAGAAGACTGGCTTTTTGTATTCCCCCCCACCTTTTTTTTTTTTTTTTTAAAGGGGGGACTGATCACATTTCCTTGGAAGTAAAGAAAATTTCTACTGGTTGTAGTAATCCTACCTGAGCAATCTAGGATCAATGGAAACTGACTTCTCTGAAGAGTGAGCAAGAAGCCATGCATTACTTAGGCCCTCACAGCAAAGATTGATCAATACGTCTAGCCACGCAGGAAATCAAGTTTGAGTTGTGATTTTTTTTTTTTTTTTCAAACAGATGGGCAAGGTTAGGTGGCTAGAAAAATGTGAGAAGCTTCAATAAAATACTCCCCAATTAGTATTTTATCTGATCAATGCTGTTTCTGTAATTAACATGAAGGTGTTTTTAAATCTGTTCAGCTGTTTATTCATACCTGCAATCAATGTTGCATTTACATCCTTGTACTGATTAATACAACTGAAAAAAATAATCAGCAATGCTGTGGTGTAACTAGAAGATTTTTTTGGTTTTTAAACCTCATTACTGCAACTTTACCATCTCAGCTGGACAGGTTTGTGTTCTCTAGCAAGTTCCTCAATATTATTTTTTCTTCTGATGGAATTTACAGACTTTGAGCATTAATCTAGGATGTGTGGCCATGGAGCAGTCCCAGACAGAATGCTACTGTACATGTACAGATGCACTTTCTTGCTGTGTTCAATTTGTTGTGCATACGCAGATCAACTGTATGCATTACATGCAGTAGCGTCCAGTGTTTCCAGGTTGCAACAAATGCACTGGGTGTTCATGATATAGGGCATGTACACGAGTTTCTGCTTAGGAAATTCTGGCAGCTTTACTGGCTAATAGCAAAGACAACATTCACTTTTAAAATCAAGGATTCTTTCCATGCCAATTTCTAAATCAACAGAAGAGGCAGAATACGAGTATGGAGAAGACGTAGCAGGCAGGAAAAAGGAACAATGACTTCAGTAAGAAAACAGTTTAAAATAGGTATTTAGGGTCCTTTTCTCACAGATAAGAGTAACAAAGTGACAACTTTTTTCTACGGGAGCAATATGGGCCCCTTATGTTATGGAATAATACATAATGGCGTAAGGAAGAATTGCATTTAATGCAGCTTCACTTCCAAACAAGTAGAAATCACTTCGTTACTGACTAATGAAGACAAATGCCATAGCAGGTGTCAGCCACCATACACTTGTTATTGTTCAGAACATGTATGTATTTCTATATATTGTTTACAGAGAAGCATGTAAAGTACCACCTATGGAAGAAGTGCAGCAATCTAGCAGTATGGAAAGAAGTTGTAGCATTTCTCAAGTAGCTCAATGCAAACACAGGATACATATTCCATTTGCATCACAAGGCTGAAACGTGTTTGTCTTCCATTCGTTTCTTTGGTACCCTTATGGAAAAGTTCTACAGAATTTAACAAGAGGGGGAACAAAGGTAGTTTTACGGAAACTTAACAGAATGGAAGTTACTTTTAACTAATAAATATTTCTGATGCGGTGATGATGGAAAAAACCACAAGGAAAATTGACATTAAATTCTACTGCATTTTTCCATAAAGGAATGGAATGGCAGAGTGCTATCCTGGGTAAAAATAACAAATATCCATAAAGGAATGGAATGGCAGAGTGCTATCCTGGGAAAAAAAAAAATTTGAACATTCTCAATTCAACCTGGTTTTTGCCACTGAAAAGGAAAACAGTAGCTTAGAATAAAAGGCCCAGTTCTGCTCACACTGAAATCAGTGAAAGTCAAAGTCAGATGGAGGCAAGATCAGTCCCATAAAGTGGTACACTGAAAGCAGTAACAGCAGCAAAACAAGTCTAGTGGTTGATTAAAAAAAAAATAAAATCAAACCCAAGATACTTCCTATTCTCGTTTCTGCCCTATTTTACCTGCTTCATAGCTAGAAGTAATCACACTAAAATTCACTTGTTTTCCTTGGGAATTAACTATTATTAGCTACCCAGTCTCTTAAAGGAAATGCAATGGCTGGGTAGAGATTTGAAGCTAACAGAAACCTGAAGATTGGGGTGAAATAAATAGCATTTATTACAACATATTCCTTCTCATCTGACACAAACTGCCCTCTGAGTCCTACAGTTCAAAATAACTCCCTCTTCCCCCCATATACACACACTCCAAAGCCAAATCCCACCAAACAATTCAAAGAAAGAAAACTGATCTTAACAGCAACAAGAATTGATGTAAAAAAAAAAAAAAAAAAAAAATTCTATGTGGTAACCTACAATGAAATGAGACCAGCACTTCCAGTTTTCTTTAGGAGAAGCCACTTTTCATATATTGTGGCTCTTTCTTCGCAGCTGTTTGTGGCCATTATCCATTCTTGCAAGAAAGAGTTCAGATATAAATTCAACTCCAAGTTATTCTCTGTTCTGTGAAAAATTAGGGGATAGAACCTTCTGTCACCACTATGGCCAATTCCCACTGACATCAACTGATCAATACTTGAATTTACCCGAGCACTTTAACATTTATGCTTAAGGTTAAGCATCTGCTTGACTGTTCCGTGGTATCTGGAACCTAGTCGCAAGCATAGGATCGAGCTCCAACAACTGTGCTTGAATTATCTCAGACATAATCTGTCTATTCAAAGACTTCACGGCAGGCTGTTTCAGGGGGAAAAAAGTCCTTCTTAGGCTACAGTAGAACTGGGGATAAGTAGAAAAACATTCAAAGTATTTGAACACAAATGTCTGAAAAATTATCAAAGCAGCTGCTTGTGCACTGCTAGAATCATTTTGCCCCCAGACATAAATACAGGGTAAAACCACTATAAATAAAGAGAGCAGCTCATTTTCCTTTAGAGAATGAACACATAAATAATATGCATTTTGAAACAAAAAATCATAGTGCAAAAATAAATTATCAAACGGAAGTTGTGAACATTATTTTACACAATGCTATATAAAACCTGAACCATTTGGAATAAAAGACTGCAGTTCACTGAAATAATGCATTAACATTATTATTTCTGCTTCACATTAAACTGCACAGTTTATCCTTTATCCACTAAAAAAATAAAAATAAAATAAATTAAAAAACCTCTTAAGCTTCTTAAAAGGTTTATGGCAAACAAGATCACTTTTTGTTCTAACACATTTGTTATTAATTTAGCAGTGCAGTGATTGAATAATCATCTCAGAGTTCCAAATGGAAACTATTGAAGTATCCATAAACATCCCTTGCTCTTTATAATTCATTTTCTTTGAAATTCAGGCTTGAAACATCCTGACACTCAAATCTGTAAGACATTATTGCAGTTAGATGAAGTTACAAGAGACAGTCTACAGTCAAGTACTGGGGGAGACTTCACAGCTCTCCTCACCATCACCGTGATCTTGTACGAGACATGAATGTAAGGACACGTCTGATGCCATTCAAGCGGTCTTTGAGGGATTTCATGGCAAGGAAAGGGAGCTGAGCTCTGTTCTCCAGTGGAAGGACGGCTAGGACCCACCAGCACCAGGCTGGCCCGTTAGGGTTAGCCTGCAGTAAAGGGAAAAAAAAAAACCCACAAGTTAGGATACATACAGATGGTAAGGTCTTGTTTGTGAAGATTTAATTTTAAAAACGCAGTATTTGAATAGCAATCAAGCAAGCAGGTCATTTCATTGCCAGCCTAACGGCTTGTGATTACAGGTTGCCTTGAAACAAATTACAACCAAGTTGCACCTTTCCTAAAAATAGGATGTTGAAGGCAGAAGCAAGATGCATTTCTATTTGTAGCAACAGTTTATAGGTTGGGCTTTCTAGATTTTTTAGTATCTTTTGTTCCCATGTTATTATTGACCGACTTCTTTGGGATTCCTGCCTCCCTTCTTCATACTTCATGACACTACTTCATATTTAGTTTCTGTTGTTACATTCTGTTATTTTAGGATCCCTACCATTTGCAGTCCTTGAACAAGAGTACCAAGTTTCCTCTTGTCTATTTCTCTCAGTCGTTTAATTGGGGGAGTAGGCAAAAAGGCATTTAAGTCTCCTGGGATTAATACAGTCAGTTAAGTAGTCTCAGGAAGTTACCAACATTAAATACGAGCTTTTTTGTTCACAAATGTGCTACCACTGGTGTATGGCAACATAACGTAGATTCTTAGCTTATGCAGGATAAATGAAGAGTATTCACATTTTCATGTTAAAACACAATGCCTCCCAGCTTATCAGCTATCCCTGCTGTTTCTGTCTCCAAAAGTTAGATAAGCCACTGATTCTGGATACCTGTGGGTCAGGATCCTTAGCTGGCATTGGACCAAAATGACTGAGAATTCGACTTTTGAGTGCTTGCTTGAGGGAGTTAAACCACATATATGCCTGATCATAGACAGAATCATGAAGAACAAGTAATGCAGCATACTCTTGTCCTTGTACCTGAAATGAGTAAAGAGAGGGGGAAAGTTACTGTTAGTTCAGTCTGCATGTGGGGGAAGACATGACATTAATTTTTTGGATCTTCTAGAGAGGGTAGGGGAAATGAAAGGAAAGAAAAGCATGCATGCCAGGAGAGTTCTGGAATAAATCTGAAAGCTACTTTGGTGTCCCCCACTCTATCAAATCCTTCACTTTCTTACTCTATATTCTAAAGCAAAGATACTTCTTTGCAGAACAAGCACTTTCTGGATCGCTATATAAAAAAACCTTTACATAAACATCATACAACACAGAAGAAAAGATTATGCAAAGCTTTTTTTTTTTAATTATTAGCTACTCCTCAGATTAGATGTTTTATCTTGCCATTGTATACCAAAACCTCATACATTACCCAAAATACTTTGACTGCCTACATATATATTTTTTAAATAAGAACTAATGTAAATAATTTTGAAGGTGTAGTGGACCCAGTCCTGCTCCTTCTCACCTGAATGGGAGTTTTCTAATTGGCTTCCATGCAAATGGAGGCAGGTTCCCCTCCACCCCCTTATAAATTGCAGCTATTCTGTCTGGAAGAGCGGTAAGATCTCATCCTAAGATTCACTTTGTTTTGTCTTCTGCTAAAACCCTCTAGGAAAAACACTCTTCAGCATATGGGCAGTGTGTGTGCATGCTTGTGGCAACTATTATGCTTCCCATCTTTAGCCATGAGCTGTTAGTAAATACCACAGATTTGTTTTACTAGAAACTGTTCTACAAAAAAAGAACTCACTGAAAACATATATGCTTAGTTTCACATGGAATGTCATTTAAATGAAAGATTTCTAAATGTACCTGTTGATCCTCGATGTACTCAATATCTGCTGTATTATAGCCATCACGCTGGCTGTGCTGTATCACCTTAAATCTCCTCTTGCCGATGCTGTCTAACCATCAGCAAAGAATTCAACATTTCTTATCTCCAGAAATCAGAACAAAAGCAAGTAAACAAGTCTTATTCTCTCCACCCTTAGTTCCACAGAACTGCCATACAGCCAGTCCCTACCCACAAAGGTATTTACCAGTGTCAGCTTGTTTCTATTGTTCATAGTACTGACCTACTGTAGTTCAAATTATTCCACAATTGTTTTCAAAACTATCAGGAAGATTCAGGCTGTCTAATCTGATTAACACTAACTGCATGTTTTGGAATACAGGGAACATCTTATGAAACTGAAAGTTTTACAACTCAGAAGCACACTTTCTCCATGCTCCTAATACGTTCAGTCGATTTGTACAGAAGAATAAGTGCAATTCAGAATATTAGAATTATGGAAATCTATAAAGAAAAAAAGTTTTCCCACAATTTCAGCAATTTTACTTTGCAGGTGTGTATTTTGTGTACATCATGCTTTTTATGGTGTATACATACCCCGTAGGTATATACCATAAAAAGAAGAGAGGAATACAGAGACAGACATTAAGGTCAAATTACCTAAGACCTGACTGTAAGTGGCTCAAAGTAAATGCTCAGCCAGTCCTTATGAAGGTCCTGTTGTACCTCTGTGGCCTCCACTATATTCAGAACAGTGAGGATATAAAATGTATCCCAATAGCTTAGCTGTTCTTTTCATAATTTAAAAAAACCCTAAACCCGCCAACACACCTTACTGACATTTCAATTTGGTTTCTTCTGCAAAAACATTCAACAGATTTAATGGATTCCAAACCAGTAGAAAATAGACTTCCTTTTCATGTATTACAAGAGGTCTGCAGCTCAACTTTGTATAATACACGCTAGCTATGCGTGTTTCAAGAAATACGTGCAGTCGTCTTAGAATCTAAGTGCTCAAGAGAGAAATATCAGTCTTAGTATCTTTAACACGCAGAGTTAGGAAGAAACTTTCTCTACTGGAAAACTATCACAGATATTACAGCCATGGACCTTTCTGCACCTCTCTGAAGAGGCCTGCTCCAGACTAAGCGGGGTAGATCACACTGTGCGAGCACGCTGCTCACTCACCCCTTCACAGGGTCACTGATGCACATCCCAAATTGTTTGGTGCCAGTCTCCATGCACCTTCGAATCATCAGGCGATAACACGGCTCAAAGATGTGCAAAGGGCAGGGGACTGTAGGATAAGCCATTGTGCAGACAAATATAGGAACATTTTTATTCAGGCTGTAAGAAACAAAGGACCAATCAGATATGACATTTTGCTGAACTACTGACAAGGTAGAAAATATATTTTATGCAGTAAGATATACTTTATAATTATGGTATCTTTAAATAGAAATTATAAGATATTTAGAATAAAATTCTTAATGGAGTAAGAAAAAACTAAAATTGTTTTTCCCCTCAATTGACTAGGTATTATGGAAAGTGATCTACCACTTACTAGCAAAAGTGTTTTTAGTTCTGTTTTTGCTAGTGAGAGCATGAATACATCTCTATTATTGCTTTTATTTACTCTATTTTCCTTAATCCCATTTCTTCCCTACCCAGTACATTCCAACCCCCAGTCTATGAGGTGACTACTACCTATAGCCTCACTCTGTGGCTTTCACGCAGGGCTGCAGAAAGCAACTAGTCTGTTTATAAAGCAACCTTCTGGATTTCTTCTACTTCTGCTTATTGTTTAGCACAGTGTCCAGTTTTTGTGCTAACTCAAAGCACAGTTTCACCTGGACCCTGTTCTCTTTGAAATCACATGATACCAAGAAGGAAGCTCCTCCGTTGGCATCTTAGCTTGCATTCCACAGCAGCAGGAGTCATTCATCAGCTAACGGCAGTAGTATTAAAGATTGGATTTTACATAAATGGATTACGTACTTGGAAAGTTCTGCTATTTCCTCTTCATAAATTTTTCTTCTTTCAGTGAGTTCCTCTGGAAGATATCTAGCTATTAATTCCTCCATTAGTACTGTTTTACAGTATTTCCTCATCGCCAAGCACTGCAGTAAAAACACACACAAGCAGTTAGATAATGTCTAGCATTTCAAAGCGTATGGTGCCAATGCACAAGGTTCTCATCTGTTAGCTCCATTTTCTCATATCTATAGCAAAAAATGATCTTTTGACCTTGCACTGCCACTGAAGAGATGTTTATTGAACTATTCCCTATGTTATGGGCATTATCTTAGACAATCTGTAGGTGATTTCCCTCCCCTTCCCAGATTTTTCAAGTATAGGTCTGGCCCTAAGGTTTGAATAGAGACTAGCCATGCTTTCTAAGTCATAAGGGTGTTAAAAAAAAAAACAAACACCCACAACATTTTTCTTAAGTTACATAATATTTATTTTTTGAGTTGGGAAATATCAAAGGTTTCCAAAGGTGCTGCTTGATCCTATTCTGTGCCTTTGAATTTATGCTGAGAAAATCCAAGCATCATTACCTCCGAGAGCCCTTCCTTGCACAGGGGACATTTTGGGTTGTGATCCAGGCATCTCTCAAGACACTTGAGACAGAAGGTGTGTCCACAAGGTGTAGTGACAGGTTCATAGAAGAGCCTGGGTTGGAAAAATCCAAAACCAAAAAGACAATATCATGTACCAAAGTAAAAGAAAAGGCTATTACCAAAAAAAGCTGTGTCCATTCACTAATCTAAGTCCCAACTACTCCAGGGATAAAGTTACTCTTTGCTTTTAATTTCTTCAATGAACTTTTTTATTTATTCAACTTAGAGACTTTCATATGGCCACCTAATATGAAAGGCAGCCCCGATTTCAGTAAATGTGAGGGAGAATATTGTCATTGACTTCCAGCAAGTCAGGGTATGATTTTCCTCTATGTGACCGATAAATAGAAGCAGAAGCTGGACCATCTAACTTTTTCTAATGAAATTGAGCAATACTTGCACAACTATTACTGTGGAAATCATGTGATTACTTGTATGTGTAAAGCTAAGCACAAAATAGCTATTTGCAGTAATAGCCCACATAAGTGATTGCAATGAAATTACTGCCAACTCTAATGTGGACTTGGAAAGCAGTTTTGTTGGCATAGACAGTTTTTAACCTTCGAATAACTGCTTTTCTGGAAAATAAGTGACATCAGATTAATGTTTCATCTAGGACAAAAATATTAAATATTGTGCTGGTTTGGGCTGAGGTAGAGTTAATTTTGGATTTGTGCTGGACACAAATAACCCCAGGATGCTTTCGTTCCTGCTGAGCAGGGCTGACACAGAGCCAAGGCCTTGTCTGCCTCTCACCCCACCCCACCAGCGAGGAGGCTGTGGGGGACACGCAGCCGGGATAGCTGACCACAGGGGTATTCCATACCATATGGACATCATGCTCAGCATATACAGCTGGGGGAAGAAGGGAAGGGGTAATGTTCAGAGTGATGATGTTTGTCTTCTCAAGTCACCGTTGCCTGTGATGGAGCCCTGCTGTCCTAGGGATGGCTGAGTACCTGCCTGCTGGTGGGCAGCAGTAAATTAATTCCTTGATTTGCTTTGCTCGTGCTTTTGCATTCCCTATTAAACTGTCTTTATCTCAACCCACGAGTTTTCTCACTTTTACACTTCTGATTCTGTCCCCCATCTCACTGTGAAGTGAGTGAGCGTCTGTGTGGGGCTGAGCTGCTGGCTGGGGTTAAACCATGCCAGTCCTTTCTAGGGACCAACATGGGGCTGGAAGGGTTTGAGATAACAATAGATTTGACTGGAATGTGCTAAATCAAATTTACAGCTGCTATTGCTGTTTAGCTATGAATTGGCAGGCTCCTACGCTTGCCATGGGGCTTGCTCACCTTACTGCATATTAGAGTCTAGTGTTTGTTAGTGGCTGCTTTTGCTGCTTGCTGTGCTGCTGATCATCTTATGTGCTGTGCCTGGGAACATTCTGATAACAGCCATGGCCATGTGCCTGGGCTGGCAGGTGGCCAGGGCATCGCTGCTGTTCCTGTGCTGCTGTACTGGACAGGCTGGAACTCCAGTGTGAACTCAAGTCGAAGGGACTGTGACCTGTGCATAAGTCCACGTGGGAGCAGGACCCCCCAAAGTGTCTGTGGCTGTGGATAAGCCCACACCAGAGCAGGTACATCTTGAAGTGTCTGTGGCCATGGTTATATCTGTGCTGCAGCAGGTACACCCCTGAAGGGTGGCTCAAGGGTAAGTCCACGCTGGAGAAGGTACACCTTGAAGCAACTGTGGATAAGTCCATGCTGCAGCAGGTAGACCTTGAAGCATCAGTGGCTTGTGCATGAGGTCATGCTGGAGCACCTCAAAGCGTTTGGCCATGGATAAGCCCACAACAGAGCAGGCCCCGGGGGAAGGCTGTTGAAGCAGGTTTACTTTGGAAGGGACTGTGACTGTGGGTAAGGCCACGCTGGAGCAGGACTCTCTGAAGGCATTGTGGACCATTGGGAAGGCAACTATGGCTGTGGATAAGTCTGTGCTGCAGCAGGTACAGCCCTGGGGAGACTGCAGCTCATAGATAAGTCTCCACTTGGAACAGTTACAACCCTAAGGGACTGGTCTGTGGATGAGCCCAAGCCAGAGCAGGGGCAAGGGGAGGAGTTCATTGCAATGTTAAACCCAACAGTCTGGTCTGGTCCAAACGGGCCAGGTGTGGAGACTGTAATGGAAATAGTTTTAAATTGTTCTAACCCAGGAATTGAGTTGCATGTTATGGGAAGAACACCTTGTTCCTAACCAGGCTAGGAACAAGGGGAGGAGTTCATGGCAATGTTAAACCTTATAACTTGGCCCAAAGAGACCAAGGATAGAGACTATAATGGAAATAGCTTTAAATTGTTATAACCCATTATTTGAGTTGCATGTTATTGAAATTACTACAGCAGGAACCACCTGAAGGTGGACAAACCTTACAAGAAGCAGTGCAAGTGCAGTAGTGACCCAACCTGAGCTGGCTTTGGGGCCAAGGAACTCCATGCAACACAGCACCTCTCCTGTCTGGAATGACTGCCAGAACAGGTGAAGCCCATAGTCATAAACTAAATTAACTCAGTAAACATTTTGTGAACACTTACAGACATTTTAAAGACATTTTATAGAGGCATACCACAGACCAAGGGAATGATATCTGTGTATTATATCAAAGGATGGGAAGGGGAGGGGTAATGGTTAACGAGGTTGTATTGAATAGTGTGGTACCTGAACATGACAAATAGTATGGAATAAGGAGTGGAGAATGTACTGGTTTTGGCTGGGATAGAGTTAATTTTCTTCATAGTAGCTAGTATGGGGCTCTGTATATACACAAATATATAAGGCCAAGTCTTCAAAGTATTATGGTATCTGATCTTTACCCATTTCAAGTAACGCTGTGACACTTATTTTCATCTAGAGATTTTTCACTTCATTATTATGATTATGTGATATTGCAAAGTGATGTTTCCTTGCCAATAAGTACCTTAAAGACATGTAAATAATATACAAGGTTTTTTTAGTGTCTAGTTTTCAATGTTTTCTATTAAGTTCTTTGGCATATACTATATTTTACAATGTGCTGTCTAAGCATTTTAGGGTCTCAAGTATTATTCCAATTATAATTTAAGTGAATTAGTAAGTTTACTTTAAAATATTAGTTTATCAAAGCAGTACACTAAGTTCTACTATACATGTGGAAAATATTTAACCCACATTTATTAGCATCTTTAACAAGATGAGTGTATTTAAGAACATAATTGGCTCTTAAGATTGCCATAGCCAGTTTATTAAATGTCATTAGTTACTATAAATATTGACATTTAACCAAGGGAACATATGAAGTAGTATCTAAAATACCACACCTATCTTAGTGCAACTTGACAGTATAATTGAAACCCCTTGTTAATCGCTTAGTGAACAGAAGTCTTACTGCACCAAGGCTACCTTATTGCTTTGAACTATGTAAAATACCAAATCCTACAATGTTTCAGTAAGAACTGGTTTGCATATGATCTGAAATTTTAGCATAAAGACAAGAAATTCCTCTAAAAATGGATGATTCTGCTCCAGCTCACAATGAAGCCAGCAGCAGCTTTTTCCTAACAACTCTACAGAGACCTGGACCAGCATCGTGACTTGCAGAAAGAAACACTATACACCAAGATTTCTCATGACATCACTTCAAGCTATTGTAACAGCAGAAACTAAATATTCACTCCTGCTGAGTAATGCTCCTTCATTTCTCGCCAGTATGTTGCTTTGACTATTATTTTTTATTTTCTGCTTGCTGCTGGAGCCAATTTAGATCAATAACATTTTGGCCACTGCATCAGACAAATAGGTTAATAACAGCTCCTGCAGTTAATTGTGAACAGGTCAGTAGGTTACTAGGTAATTAGTCCAAAGTATTTCAAGACCCAAATCCCTAAAATGCTTCTGAAGAGCATGGCAGGAAATAATTATTATCAATCTGCATTAATAGCAAGAAAAAGATCTTGTGATAGCTTCCCTTAGCACAAGCCTTCCTTGTTGCAGTGATGTTACAAAGCTAACATCTTTCTAGATGCAAGGCCTGTATTTGTGATTGCAATTACAAGATTGGCATCAACATCCTCTACACCGCAAGGGAACCGGCAGTCCTTGAGCTAATTCCTTTACAAATGTATTGTAGTCTGGCTGTTTCTGATTTAACATAGAGGATGAGGAAGTAGGGCTAATTAATTTTATTAAAAACATCTGAAAAACGTTTTGTGGACATAATGATCAAAAGCACACAGACTCATTAAAACCAGCTAAGATCAATTGTGTGGCTTTCTGTTAGAGGAAAGTTTTGCTCTTAACAGTATAAAGTGTTTTGACAGCTGTATAAACTTTTGGAGCATGTTTCAGCTGTAGGCAGACAGAGGGAGAGGGGGCAGATCTGATTTATTCCAAGCAGAAGCGAATCAAACAGCACAACAGTTCTTCCCCCAAAGGTTTCAGTTTGAACTAAATTGAAGCCCCCCGCATACAAACAACAAAACAAATCCATATTTCTCCAGGCACAAGCCTTCAGAAATAATCCATGAAGAGGCTACCTGCTATTTAAGAATTTAAAATATAGTGCAAGACTAATCCCAACGTACATTATTGATAAATCTAATTAAAAAGACAAACCTAAACAAAACCCACACTGCAGAGACAAGACCTCTGAAAAATCTTCCTAGTATTTCCTTTTAAAAAGCCAGTAACAAAACCCGCATGTATATTTGCTGAAATTAAAATGTTTTCACAAAACAAGCAGTAAAATAGATGTAGTTGACAACTCGTACTGTTTTTATCAAGTCATTGCTGGCCCCAAGAATAACTGTTATTTAACTGGAAGAAGAGATCATCAAGAAAGCGTAGCAATGGCCTTAATAAATTGAGGAAGTCATCTCTAAAGCAATAGAGGAAAAATAGGCTCTTGTTTGCTTGCAAAATCCTCCTATTGCACTAGCAGCACCACAGTATTTTACGTGCAAACTTGGCATATTCATAGGATGGGGTCTCTTTAGCTATTTTGTGCATTATATAACATCATACACAGTTCTACAAGTTCCAAAGGACAAATTGTGGTTTTGTGCACGATGTGTGTCAGTGGGTGGGTGTGTGTAAATGCCGAGAGGAAATCTTTCGGACACCTTCACTAACACGCTTAACCCTCACATGACCTTACGTGTCCTCTCCCAAACAATCACTAGCCTAGAGCAGATCAAAAAATTCCTATTCGTCAGTGGCGTTCAGAACCAAAGGTCTAAAAATGCACCACTGGAGTAACAATTATAATAAAAGCTGATTTCATGTCAGAGAGAAAAATAAGTACTAAGAAAGCTAGAAAATCTCTAGGTCATAAAAGGGAAAGATGTGTCTTAAAAGCTGAAGACATCCACAAGGAAATAATTAATACCTCATACACAGGGAGCAGTCCAAATCTGATGGATCCACAAATTCAAATGGAATATGTTGTCCAGTACTATTTCCCTTAGTATCAACTGTATCTATCAATAAAAAACATTATAATGTGATTGAACAAAACTACATAAACACAACAGTATTCTGTGTAGCTACAAGCAGCATCCAATACTTAAATGAGTATTGTATTAACTTGCAAGTTACTGAACCATTAACCATCGTTACAATAATTTCTATGCAAAGAATCAAATGCAGCTTTGGCAGGAATCAGCATACCTCCCCTTAATTTTGGTGACATTATATTCTAGCCTTGCATTAACAATTAATGTCAAAACATTTTTTATTAGTGTTGGAAGTATAAAGTGGGACAAATTCTTCTGTCGTACCATTGTAAATACATCCCACAGCATGAAAACAAGGCCAGATATCACGAACAAACAGAATTTGTGCTTTTAAACAAACTTTTTTAATTGATCCAGAAAGTGCTAAGACCATGCACAACACTGATGTTCCTTAAAAGATTCAGAGCTCTACTAATAACCAAACACTTAACCCAACCTTCTTAGTCCCCTTTTTAGACTAAAAATTTTTTTTTTTTTAGACACACAAGAAAGATTCCACATCATGCCCTGATTAGGCTACAGATAAAATATAAAAGCCAAAGTGGACCCTCTCCCTCTAAGTTTCATAAAAGCAAAATTTCCACTGATTACATGCCATGGAATTTATCCTGTGCGTAATTAAACATACCTTTCTTCATCAGTTTGCAGGGTACCTCAGCATTTCGTGTCTCCTCTGAGCAGCACTTCCTTTTCATGAGGCTGCACTTCTCAGTAATGAGAAAGGCAGACTCTGGCGTTGAGGCGAGTTTGTTCTCTTCCTCCGAGCAGTCCTTTTTGCTCTCTGTAATTTGTATAGATTTCCTCAAACTACCAGAAGTAGTTACATTTGGTTCCTCTTGAATGGGAAAACCCTTTTTCTGTTCCACATTTACCTGTGCAAACAGAGGATTGACATTAGACCAATCTTCCAACAACTTGGTAAGGAAAAAACCCCAAACCTGTCACAAGTCTTTAATGTTATGGATCACCAGGAAGGACTTTATGGGTCAAGAAGCAACAGTTTGAGAATTGCTGTGTCGGGGTCCGATTTTAATGGAAAAAAAAAAGCAAACTATTTCTGCCCCCTCCCCGCCCTGCCATGGCACTGAATATTTTCAGCCCTTATGTGTGGCTTTATAGCTTGGTCATGAAACTTGATTCAGGCAGAAATGTGGCTAGATCTCAGGTTAAACATGTTATCACTTAACCTATGGAAAAATACATATTGTTTATATCATAATGATGGTATCAACCATCAAACCACCAAAACAATGCAATGATTTTAAGGAAGCAGTATAACCACACAAAATTTATAACAGAGAAAATGCACAGAGCTTCCTTCAGCAAGACAGATTTATTTCGCAAAGGATAAAACGATCATTCTTTATCCCTTTATGGCTATAGAACAACCTGTGAGCAGCCATTACACAGTACATCACCCTATCGGCTTGTCACATCAACTCCCCAGATGAACCTGAAAGCAGATACTGTGGGCTGTGATCAGGAGCTGCGGTGATGTGCAACATGCAGAAAGATGAGTGAACTGTCCCTCAAATGACTTCGTGAAAGGGTCATACAAAAGGATTTATTTTCAGAATATCCTAATAGCCTTTCCAGAAGGCAATGTCACTGATTGTTCTGATCAGTCTCAGCAAGGCTGCTCAAAATCCACCATTTCTGTTGGTGAGGACTAGTGGAGTTTTCTCCTACATATACAGTATATGCAAAACCTATCCTCAAAGTTCAGGTTTCAGTGAAGCAGAAGTGGTCCTTAACAAACCCATGAATGTAAACCTCTACGGCCACTTACAAAACTATGGCTGTGAAACCAGATTTATGCAGTAGCTAACGTATCTTATGTGGCTCTACAATAGCCTCTAAGCAGTGTACAGAATCTGAACACAGGCTGATTTTGTCACTGACAACATCAGTTACAGTTCAAGCTGAAACCCTTCATTTTAGCATTTTACAGGTTTTGAGGGTAATAACCCAATCTTCAGAGGCCCTTTCCCACTACCAACTGCTTGGAAGAGCTAAAGACAGTTACAGGCACAGTACCCGCTAATTCTAGCATAAAAGTTATCAGAAAAACAACAGAGGACTTCTAATAAGGAAAAAGAAGTTGTCAGATAAAGAGGCTTCAGTAAGTCAACATCATTTTGTATGTTCTGAAACTCAGTAAAAATCTGAGGAAATGTATCCTCCTATCTCCTAGAGATAAAAAAGAGAAGGCTTCCCAATGTGAACATAAAACACACAACAAATTAAGAACCACACATCAGACTTGATCTTTACCTTGAGCAACCTTTGTAGGTTATGGCTGGTGCCTCCAGATCCCACTGAATTTAGGAGATTCCCCTTTAATCTAGAGTGATGTGACAACAGCTGCAGGATATCGGGTAAGTGTTCCTGAGCATTTCCCGGGATGAGTGAAAACAAACTAAGTAGAAGCTGTGATATAAAACAGAATACTTCACTGCTTAGTTCCTTCCTCGCAACCTCTAAATGAAAAAGCAAGTAAGGGAATAGCTGAAAGAAGCATCCTTGATTTTGTTAAAACCATTTAAAGAGCCCTTTAGACCAGGGTAAGAACAAAAAGAAATGCAAGAGCTAATGCAATATAGGCCAAACAGACAGCAAGAGACATTTTCAGAGTTAAATAAGCCCGTAAAGTTATTAACCATTCTCTGTGATGTGACACACACACCTTTGTCCTCTTGTGCTGCAGAGTTCAGAGCTCAAGAAATTACTAAACAGAAATTACTAACATCTTCCTTAAATATGTTTTTTGCTGCACATCAGAAGCTTTCACTGGAGTTTATTAGTACAAAAAGCACTCATCTCACAGGCTTAATCCAAGTTCAGTCAAGTAAATGGCTCTGATATTGTAAACTGTAGCTATCTTTAATTCACTTACGTGAGAATACAAAAAAAGTAGGCAGTAGAAAAACGCTATTTCTTCATTTGCTATCAGAAAATGGGTGAATCTATTAAGTAGCAGCTTGCAGCCGCTTGTACAGCATAGCTTATCAGACGATTATTTAAGGAAAGAAACAGATCTGAATGGAAGATTCACACTTCAAAGTAATTCTAACATACTACTGAGGTGATCCTGCTGACGCCTGAGGAAGCCACATGACAGCTAAGACTTCTTTTTAAAGCCCAAAAGGGCTCCACAGGATCACACTATGTGAAGACTAACATGGACAGACAGTACAAGCAGAATTATCACAGCTGCACCTGAAGAATTTGGTAAAGTGTGATATACTATTGTTACGCAAACAGCCTCGTAAATGACCCATACAATATTGCATCATGGATGAACTCTGTGTCTGATGAGTGCACAAGTAATTCTTTCAGTCATAAGAAGCCTAGTTTTCCTCAGAACCCCACTGCTCAGAAATTAGGTGTCTCGGATAAGGCTATTTGGAGTCTGAATTTAGAAACACATCCGTTTGTTCCTGCTTGTCTGGCTCTAGTGCACAGGAAGTCTCCCAGCATGACTATGAGAACAAATCATGACACAATGACAGTGAAAGACTGCATGAAACACACTGGGGAAAAAAAACCACACCAACAAACAAACAAAACCCCCAAGTATCAGTGACAAAAAACTCACAGGAGATGGAAATCTCAACCATACCCAAGATGAGATAAAAATTTGATTGCACTACAGCCATCCAGGGTGTACTCTCTCAGCCACCTTCATGAACAGTGCTTTACTGTAAGAGTTCTACTGTGCTTTTACAAAGCCTTATATATTACAGCACACTAACCCATCCCACCAGTGATGGAGAAAAGCATGAATGCACTGCAATAAAAGAAAACTGAGTACAAGGAAAATAGAACTATTACATTTTTATTACCATAAGCTATTACTGCAATGCTGAGCCTTTTAGGCTATGATGACAACAAAAAAAAAGTCAAATGTCAAAACACTGATTCAGAGGAGATCAGAGATTTGAGGGGCATGCAAAACAGCAGTCTTGGCAAAAACAGTTTAAGAATCCACACGCCACATCTTAGGCTGCTTCTGAAAAAAGCCTCACTGCAGATCCATTTAGCATTAATTATTAGCAACCTTTAAAAACTATTTTAAAAAAGCTCTTCTTTTGTTGACTGCTTCCTTTCCTGCTTCCTTCACACACCGATACCCAGCGCGGCACAACCGGCAGTAGGAAGAGAGCTGCTGCTCCCAAGTGGAATTTGACGGGTGCTGCATGTTGCAATCTGCCAGTCAATGGCCCGATACAACATTCAATAGTGAACCCCCCTCCTCTGCACTCTGTCATTGCTAATGCATTGCCAAGCCAGGAAACAGATTAGAAATTTGACTATAGGGAACCACAATAGTCTGTGGGTGGCAATTATTAGCAATCCAGTTTTACTTCAAAGTTGCAGATGCTAACGCCATGAGTAACTGTTTCCATGTAGTGCCTGCTGAATATGTTTTCTTGCTACTTCCCTATCTTCAAGTAAACAATACACATAAGTTTGAACAACAGTCTGGATATCTCTCCCCATCCAGCTCTTTGCAGTAATGAGAGAGAGGGGAAAGAGAGAAGAAAAATTCTTATCCTCCTTTACAAAAGGCCACTGGAAACAATAATGCAGTTCCAGATGATTTAGGGAACTCACCTTTTGTGCCTCAGACTTGGCCGTCTTGTTCCCAGTATCTAGAGCAAGGCAGAACAGAAACTCTCTTAAAGCTTCTTCTGTTTTCCCCAGATTAGCTAATGCTTGTCCTTTCCTTAGGTGACCCTGCAATGAAACACATCCACAGTTGCAGCTTTCGTTCTTTTTTTCATGAGAATACACAATAAAACCAAGATGAAAGTACAAAAGATCTTTCGGGAAAAAAAAAAGTTAGGCAGGGAGAGTCACTATAACCATCTCTTATACCTAGACACCTCCAGTGTCTGGGATTTTAACCACAATGGTCTCATGGTATGATTCTCACAGCACCTGAGCCCAGCTGATCTTGGGAGAACTCTACCTCCCCTACATTAATCCCCTAAAATAGTCATTACGTCCTTACAGAATGATGTAAGCACAGCGTTCATTTTTTAGAGAGAGTTCATGAACTTTAGATTCATCCAGGTCAAAGACAATAGTGTTAGCTCATCCTCCAGGATTATCACTCTCTTCCTTTGTCGCCAGGAGCTTGAGAATATCATGGTTAAATGTCTGCAAGTCACAGGAGTCCAAGAAGTGGCAGGACCTAAAGCCTTCCTCAGATCCAGCTGTCTAACCATTCTAACAGATTTCTACCCAGGGCAGTATCAAGGTTTTAAAACAAAGTACAACTGGAGTCAGAACTTACTTTTAACCAGTACGGCTGGAGTCTGCATGCTGTTTCTGCATCATGCAACGCATCTTCACAAGCTTTCAAAGTAGAGTTAATCTGGGACCGGTTGCTGTATAGTAAGTGGTCGTTTGGAGCTGTAGGAAGTAGAAGAATTGGTTGGTTGAAGTAAATTAAAAATTAGTTACATAAGCTTTATTTTTTTTTTTTTTAAAAAAAAACCCCACATGTTGGTGCTTCCAAGTTGTACAAACCCACAAAACATCCAGTTTGTAAATACCTGTGTACTAAGTGAAATCTGGAAACCTCTTTGGGCAACTCCAGACAAAATGTCAGCTATGCATTATATAACTGCAGGGAACATTGCATAAATAAATGCCGAGACGCTCGCACAATACATTACCAGCTCTGACTGAGGATCAGACAGCTGATAGAAACATACAGGAGACATTTAAGATGGCAAGAGGAAGGCTGTCATACCGCAGAGAGGAGTTCCAAAATTTTTAGCATCCAAGTTTCTAAGTGATACATGAAGATATTTCCATGCCATAGCTCAACAGGGGAAAACGAGTGGCAACTACGAGGATTGGACAAGGCTGCAGCAGCGCAGATGAGGTGATCTCCGTTACACACGCTGCGCGCCGTAGCAGCGAGGCACAACGCGTGCGGGGTTAGGGCTGCGTTAGGGTTTGCAATACTCTCATTTCAGCGCAACTCCTACCCGCGATACCTGGCTTTAATCCCCGCTTTCTGCGTGCGGCGCGGGTTGCTTTTCCTCAAACCAGTCAAAGCGACCGCATCGGACGTTCTCCCCGCGCGGCCCCCGCCGGGGTTTCGGTGAGGCCCCGGCCCCGCACGCCGCCCCGGGCGGGCGCCCCCGCCGCCCCCCGCCCGGGCCGCCGGGCAGCCCCCGCCGCGGCGGGGCGGGCCCCCCCCCGGGCTCCGCCCGTTACACAACGGCGCCGGCGGGGGGGAGCCCGGCCGGGCCGCCGGCTCCGGCTTACGCAACCGCTGCTCTCCTGACCCAGTTTCCCCGCGGGCCGAGAGCCCCCCCCCGCCTCCCCCGGGACCTCCCCTGCCCCCCACCCGAGCGCTCCCGCCAACCCGCCCGGGACCCGTCGCGAGCGGCCGCCGCCCACCGCGGGGAGCCGGCGGGAGCGCGGCCCCGGCACAGCCCCGGGCGCGGGGGCTGCCCCCGGCCGGGCCTGGGGCTCGGTAGCGGCGGGGCGGCCGCTAGCGAGCCCCGGCCGGTGGACACTCGTCTCCCCCGCTGCGCTCGGAGCGGCGGCCGGCGGGGAGCGCGTTCCCGGGGCGCTGGGGGGGGCGGGGGGAGCCGTTACCTAGGCTGACCGCTTCGTTGTACTTCTGCAGGGCGGCTTGCAGCTTCTTCTCCTTGTACAAGAGGTTCCCTTCGTGCCTGAGCTGCGAAGCCTTCACTTGGCAGGGGAACCACTTGGCCAGCAGGTTGCTGAGGATGACATTGACCCGCAGGAGCTGCCCGGCCGCCGCGCCGCCCTCCTCCTTGCACAGGACGCAGCGGGACTCGGTCGCCCGGTCCCTCTCCAGGCACTTTTTGCAGAACGTGTGTCCGCAAGGCAAGGAAACGGGCTCGAAGAGGAAGCCCTGGCATTTGCGGCACCCGAAGACATCCCACTCGCGGGGCTGCGGGGGGCCGCCCGCAGCGGCGGGCAGCCCCTCTTTGATCCGGACGCTCTGCGCCAGACACTCCACCAGCTTCTCCAGCTGCTCCGCCCGCAGCTGCTGGTGGCGGGACGCCAGCTGGTAGAGCGGCAGGGCTTCGTGCAGCCGCCCGCCGTAGGCGAGCGCGTCGGCCCGCCCGAGCAGCACCTGCCACTCGGGCCGCCCCAGGCCGCCGCCCGGCAGCTCCAAGTTCTGCGCCTGCAGAGCCCCGGCCGCCAGCTGCAGCACCAGCTGGGGCTCCGGCCGCTGCTGCGGCGGCAGGTGGGAGCCCATGGCGGCGGCGGGCAGCGCCTCTAGCAGGGCGGGCGGCGAGGGGCGCCGGGGCGCGGAGGCTGAGGGGGCGCGGGCGCGGCGCAGCCCCGCCGGCCCATGCTGCTGCCGCCCCGCGCCGGGAGCGCCCCGCGCCGCCGCCGCTTATATAAAGGCGGGCACGTGACGGCGGGCGGCGCCGCTCATTGGGCAGCGCCCGCAGGTTGTTACAAAACCAGGCGGTTTTGTAACGCGCCGGCGGCGGCCCCCGGCCCAGCCCAGCCCAGCCCGCCCTGCCCGCCCTGCCCTGCCCTGCCCTGCCCTGCCCTGCCCTGCCCTGCCCTGCCCTGCCCGTCCAGGGGGCCCGCGCGCGCCGGCCCGGCGACAGGGGCGGGGGGGGCGGGCAGGCCGCGACGCGCCGGGCCGGTGCGGGAGTCCCGTCGGGCGCGGAAGCAGCTTCGCCTCGGCAGCGCCCGCTGGTGCTGCCCGCTGCGGTAGGTCTCGGGCACGGCAGACATGGGCCGGTACTCGCCCGCCTCCCCGAGAGCCCGGCCCGGGCCGTGATTCCCCGCGGGCTCTGTGGGGAGAGCCGTGCCTGCAGGTACCTAGCTGGGAACCGTTGCCCAGCGGGCAGCCCGGTTACACCGTCCCTGAAGTTGCGTTTGACCCGCTGGTCTACCGTGACACCGCGGTGAGAAACGGAATGAATTCCTGGTTTTGGTGGTTTGTTACCTACGGTAATACAAGAGAAATAGCGGTTCAAAGCGGGTTTGAAAAACAATGCCATTTCCTGCTAGAACGGGAATTTTAAAGCCTGTAGTTCTACAGTTAACCACTCACTTTAAGCCCATCTAGCAGTAGTGAAGCTATTTTAATGTCAGGTAATCATGCTTTCAGGACAAGCAAGCAGAACATTAGAAGAAAAATGTCATGTTTATTTGGTCATGCAGTGTGGCATATTGCATAGATATACCTGTCCATGCCAGGCTCTAGATAAAAAAAGCGCATGCCCTATCATGTATGTTTGTTTTGTTTAAGACCAGCTGAGTTGACCGCTTCCATCTGCACATTCCCACCAATTTTCGTTATATGAAAGGATCTCACTAGTTGTGTAACTGGTTGTGCTAAATGTAGCCTAGGGAGAAAATGACCGTGCTACCATGGAACAGAAGCAGTTGTTTTAAAATAAGTTGTCTGCTTTTTTTGTTTGCAGTTTTATGCAGATCTACAGTTACAGTTTCTAGAAATGTCCATTATATATATACATACATTTTCAAATACTCTAAAAATATAGGGCACTTTTCATGCTGTCTTAAAATCCACTGAAAGAATTTGAAATTTCTGAGGATATCATATTACTGATTCTATTGGCCGCCTCACAAAGCTCAAGAGAGGGGATGAAGGAATTAATTTCTCATTTCTTTCTTACAGAAGTGTCTGGACTCCTCAGCTTAGACCGTGTTAACTAAGCAGGTATTAAGGGACAAGCCCTGCCTATAGGGTTTGAATGGACAGGACAAAAGATGGAAGAAAGGAGAGGGAATGTGACTTTTCTAAGACCTTGTTTAGAAAAGATACTTTAGAAAGTTCAGATTAACTTAATTTAAAGTGAAAAACTAATTTTAAACCACCTAAGTTCTGGATCTTAACTCCTAATAATATACACTTTAAATTAATAATGAGGGATAATTTTGTGATGTTTATGTGTCCATGTGTAGGCAATCCTTAAGCTTATACTGAAAGTCAGATACATAGTTGGAAGCAGAAGCCAGCCATCAGAGCCTTCAATTGTCTTTGATTCTTGCGATGCTAAGACATTTTGCACCTACCAAAAATTTGGCCACTCTCTATATGGCTCTTAAATCTTTAAAAAAAAATAAAACAGTTGTTCATCAGCTTACTGTTCTTCCCAGGCAAGTCCTTTAATTAGAAAAAGGTTAATTGAATAACTGCTGGTTTCAGTAATTCTGTCTGCCATCACTTAAGTCAGACAATAATCCAAAGTATAGCCCAGCCTGCCATCAAATAATTCAAAGAAAGGGAGGACAACCGAAGCACTTAAAATTTCAGTTCAGCAATGCTTCAGAACAGTTAGAGAGAAGTAGTGTCTGTGCTCAGAATTATGGGGTTTTCCCACCAGACTCAAGCTTGCTAACATAGACTTCTTGTTTTCCAAACTTCCATGGCAAGCAAAACTCGTACTATAAAAGAACAAAACCCTTAACAAAAAAAGAAAAATGCTTTCTTGTAGCCTTGAGGTTGACAGTTGTCTCTATTGCAAAACTATAGTCTCGGCAACCCCTCAGTGTGTTATTTTATAACCATTGTCCTGAAAACCACTATGAGTCAAAGCCTATTCAAGCGAGGGAAAGTGACATAACCATTGGTTACCAGTAGCAATGCAATGACAATCTCTCTATCAGGGATACACCACCAGTATTTACATAGTTACATAGCAGACGCTCAAAGAGATAAGTCATGGTGTAAAGGGAGGGTTTCTAGCAGCACAAAAATTCAAGATTGGGAATGGAAATAGGTTATCATAGAAAATGTAATCAGCATTTGTGCTCTGAAGGGAACTTCCACAGTTTCTATTTACAATGTATGAAAGCATCCGCAAGGCTAGCTGACAGCCTGATCACTCGGGACTGAAACGAGTCTCAAAAAAGCACTGTGAAATGCACTTCTGGGAATTCTCTTACACCAGCAGGGACGTGGCTGAAACATGTCAAGAGAAAAGGGCAGCCGTGCTTATAAACTGCTCCTGTGGTGGGAGCTGTATCCTTAGGAGGGTTCAGAACGCAGACCTTTATCCAAAGCCAGGAAACAGTTAAGACCTTATCGTGGATGGCCTATGGGCAATAACTCTGTGACTTCGTAGGGGAGAAACCAGCTGGCTCTGCCTCTGCTAGTTCCTGGTATGTGTGGTGTTTGGTAAATGTTAGTACTTCGTGGGGTGTGACAGGTACAGAATGAGCCGTACAGTCACTAATGGCAAAATATTTTAAAGCCAAGATACTGGTTTACTGTTCACTAGAAGTCAAACAACTATAAAATATTTGATTCTGATATCATGCCCGACTCTGCAAAGGCTGTTTTAGCAAAAACAGCTGTGTAAATTGAATGTACATAATCTAGATATGCTGGGATGTTTTTACATAACACATCCTGAAAGCACGGAGTTTTCATACATTCATACATATATTCATGGATTTGGAGCAGCAGTGGGTCATGAGGTGTACTTGATTAGAAAGCAAAAAAAAAAAGAAAAAGCAAAGAGCAAAAAAAAAAGTGCAACCCTCTACCTACCTGCATTGTTCATGAGATCAAGAAGGGATTTATCCTTCACTTAAACAGAAGTTAAAGCTAGGAGGTGACTCACTCTGCAAAAGCACATCTCCCTTGTATGATTTTTCTACAAAGGGAGGTTTAATTTCTTCCTTTTAATGACAATGAGTACAAAACCGATCTTCTTCAGCAGTTAATGGCTGGCATAACAGGCAGTATGAGAGCATGACTACATTCTTCAGCTGCCTTCTGGAGCTATAATCTGCACTTTGAGACCACAAAAACAACCAACAAACCTGTTTCTTTACCCTCTCAAACACAACTAACCCAAGTGTGAAATTCCGACCTACTAGTCACGCTGACAAAGCTCCTTCTCTGCTGGAAGTAGGGATGTGAAAAGTCACATCATGAATACAGCCACAGATGGCTTTTTATTTTCCAAGAGCTCTGCACACACTGTAATAGTCCATAGGCAAGAACAGGTTTGGACTGATGGCCCATGGAGTTGAGCCAATTAATAAAATAAAAAAAAAGGCAGGTCTGACCGTCATGTCAGGAAGCTGCCCTGACTTACAGTTAGAGAAGAGGAAGTGAAGACATGTGAGTCGTTCTGTGTTATTTTGCTACTGAATCCCTGAATGACTTCTGGCAACTATCTTTAACTCTCCTTTTGCATTCTGCCTGCTGTGACTACTGCATGCACTGGGCATCTCTGCTATTGTACACACATGATTTACATTGAAAAAAAATCAAGATCAAGTTCTATTTTAAATGTTTTGACACATTAATCTTGAAAGAAAAGGCATAATGTTCCATATACTGTAAAGAAAATGGAAGAAAAGGTGTAGTGGAGAAATTTATGTTCACATGCCATGGTTAGAAAATTGCTAGAATTAAGACATTCACAAATACATTATCCAGTAAAACAAAATAATTTCCATGGCACCATTGAGTAGAGAAAGCAATTGGATCACTGGGGTTTGTTTTTCAGGGAAAACTACCAAACTACCAGTAGAACCTGTGAAAGGTCCTTGTTACCTATGGATCTGTGAACAGTGTGTAATAAAAAAACCCAGTGTCCTTCCCATGCAAACCTCTTACCTTCCTAACTGGTGACTGACTAGTGATCAGCTTGACAAGATCTTGGGACCAACAAAGCAAGTGCCCCATTCAAGTTGTATCTTTCACCACATGATATAGAAAGGGGGATTCACAGTATGTTCTTGAAGTGTAACCAAACTTTGAGTTGGGAAAAATCATTTCTGTTCAGACATACCCAGATTCTTAGAAGGTTACTTTTGTTCTGTATTGGAAAGAAAGGGCTACAGTCAGAAATTCAGTGGAATTCAAATTCCAGAGTATTTTAATAGTGAAGTAAGAAGATACTTCAGTGTCGAACAAATATTTAACAAATAATTCAGCATGAAGTTCTGAGAAACCTAACAATAATTTGAAGGCTTGTATTTTATTAAAACAGAGGAACCATCCACTAGCCATTTTGGTGACAACCGCTGTTCTACTGGAAAGCTAATCCGTCAGAAGGAAAGCCCAAATTAACTCTTATTTTAAGTACAGAGGAATGAAAATCCTGTGTGTAAGTACCCCTCAGTGTGCATGGTGAACCTCCAGTTACAGTAAACTGCTTAAGGTATGGCAAGACAAACTTGTGACTAAGAGGTCCATCACCCCTTGAGGAGAACATGAGGAAGACAGGAAGCCTTTCCATTTCTGGAAAACACGGGCAATTGCTATGACAGGAGAAAACTGAATTCTGTATTCTGTCTAGAAGGTAAAGGTATTTATGGATTTTTCTACTCTGACCAGTAAAAAAATACTTTGCAAATGTCTTGAGCAATTTTACACCCATACAGTGTTCCGTTTGTCTGAAAAGACTTCACTTATGGTCTCAGTTGAGACACCTTTCCAGTTTGAAACCACGTAAACTTAAACAATCCAAAAGGAAAGGTTATAGCAAGGAACATAAGAATGGTTTTGTTTCACAGCTTGTGATGATGTAATTCCAGAAAGAAGGTGAACAAGCTTCACTAAGTAAAACCAGAAAGAAATCACATTAATGCAATCTGCAGTCCACTTGAAGTGACAGGAGCCAATTCCTCTGTATATGCTTTGGTGTGACCTGAACACAGTAGCTAAGATGCAGCATGGATCAAACCCAGAAGTTATTGAGAAGTAGACTACAAAGCAAATGGAACACACAGCTTTCAAGCAGTTTGAAATCATGGCTGATAGGTTTATTTGAAACTACAGGACACATTCCTGCACAGGTTTTAAAAGCTTTCTGGACCACAGCTATGTAGCTGTCTTTAGATTGGTATGGACTTCTGTCAGAGAAGTCTCCTTTTAAAAAGTATGATGAGGTCTTGTTATGCCTGTTGTGATTCTTAAAATCCAAGAGCCAAGTCATCCTTTCCTACACAAGCATCTGTGGGAGGGGAAAAGGCCTCCGGAACCCACAATTTTAATTTCAGCAGTTTTCTGCAGGGAGTGAGGAAGATAAAGGCAAGTTCTACAATCACAAAAGAATGAAAGTGAGAAGTATGGGTGGTATTACTGAGGTAGAAACCCTGAAAGCAGCTAGAATAAGCCAGTGCTTAACAATGGTAGTGGCACATGCTTTCTAAACTACCTCTGACAGCCAGACAAATCCTACAGTTCCAGGGCCCACGGCCTGCGCTCTCTTTGGGCCATTGCTCACAGTGTCCATATCTTTGCTGCTGGGGGAAAACTCATGCAGGCAATGCTTGAGGAATGCATCCCTTCTTGGCAAGACTTCTAGGGACATACTTGTGGTCCCACGGCGTTTAAATGAGACTTAAAACATATGCTTCAAGTTAAGGGAGTTCTTTCAAGGTTTGCTCATGGGGCAAAGGAGTAACTTAGAATAGAGTATTTCAGTTGGAAGGGACCTACAATGATCATCTATTCTAACTGCCTGACCAGTTCAGGGAACTTCAGCCTATGCCTAACTCTTTTCTTGACCGGGGGGCTTGGATACCCACATACCTGTAACTTTCATCCCAGAGACTGTATGCAGCCTCTTCATCCTGGGGTGTGACTTGCACTATCAATGAGTATATAGCTGCAGTGGTCTACAAGGCCTCCTGCTGTTTGCTGCCATCACAGTGCCAGAGGTTTCTGCCCAGTAGTAAGTCAAGATGATTCATTTCACATCAAACATATAGGGAATACATGAAACAAGAGGCAGGCATTTCCAGTGAGAAATCTGTGAGATTACTCCTATTTAGCCCATTCTGATCAACCAGGTAAAGACTGAGATTGCACCTTTCCACTTCTGCAATTCCATGGAATTAGTTCCAGAAGCTCAGTCGGTACTTCTTTCTTGATCCACAGACTTCCAATTTTCTTCAAAATTAGCCTTTAAATATCTGTGGCTATACCTCAGTCACTTAGTGAGAAGCCAGACAGCAATTTTACTTATGCAAAATTCAAGTTCACATTTGTCATACTAGAGCACAGGAGTGGGTTTTTAATTTTATTTTTTATTTGAGATATTGCAGAGCTTTCTTATGATACACATTGATGGGTCTTCCGGTGGCAGGCTTTCAAAAATATTTAGAGTGATGACTCATAATCAGAAATAAATGACTCTTACATCTATTAAGACAGTTATTTAAAAAATGTTTTGATGAATCATGCAAAAATGCTCGCAAACAGCATTATACTTTTTCATATATATATTTTTTGGTTTTCCTTAATTCTTATGAAAAGAGCTTGTGCTTTTAACTCTTGAATCAAAAAAGTATTTACAGCAGACATCATAAATGCTACACTGCAGTTCAGACAGGCAAAGTGGTGATGGTCTCCTGCTCTGTCATTCACAAAACACGCTGAGGGTTTCAGATCTGTTCTATAAACTCCCAATTTAAGTGTTCAGTCCTGGATCTTCAATATGCTCCTCTTCTCCAAATCATTCATTTCCTTCAGTATAAGGGCAACATTGTATCTCAGTTCTTGAAACTTTGCAACCGGTACCTGAAATAGAATATTCAGGTTAGAAAACATGAAACATCTTAGGAACTTTGACTAGGGCATGCCTATGGATAGGGAACATTGCACAGGGTCAGCCCAATCTCTCCTAAAATTTTTTTTTTTAGACTTAAGACAAAGGATTTGAGGTTAATAAAATGCAGTTAATTCAGTTCAATCATGTGGGTGAAAAAGGAGAGTGGGAAAACCCAGAAATAACAGCTACATAGTACATTTTCTATCCTGCCTGATGTGAGAACGGTCGTACTCCAGAATGTAAACTGATGGCTGATGCGGTGAAGTAAGAGAGTCATGGATTAGAAGGAAAGATGAAGACGCATGGAAGGTCGTGGAGCTACAGAATTCTCAAGTAACCAATTACAGATACTCTGCTTGTCCAAACTTGCAGGAGAGAGGAACTGAGCCTCAAAGCAAGACACTTGGCAGCAACCTCAAGAGCAAAGAGGACTGGGCACTGTCTATACATGGAAGGCAAAAGACTTTGATTAAATATACAAAATATTTTCAGCTGTGCAGGAGACTCATGGACTTTCCTTTACCATTTGAAGCCTGAGAAGCCAAACGGATAGAAATGCATTATCTGTCAAGGCAGAGAACCACTTCTGAGCACAGGCACAGACTGGGTGACACAGATTAACATTAGTCCAGCACACAAATGCATGTGCTCGCATGAGTACCAATAGCAGTCTAGCTAGTCCCGGGCTGCTCTGCAGAGCACTACTGAATTTACTCTACTTCTTTGACTACACCGAAGACACACAGTTCTTTTGACAGAGTCCCTTGTCATCCTTCTGCCTACTGTAGCACAGATATCAATTATGTGAGACGAATCCAACATCTGATTTGCATTTTCCATATGCACCAGAAATACATAAAAAGGCATCATGTCCTTTTCACTTTTGACATATATACAACAAGACTCAAAATGCTGCAATTCCCGTTGCTTTTTAAAAAATCTTCATTGTCAGAAGTCACACTGCAATTAAAAAACCAAACCAAGCCCAAGAGACCAAAGTGTGTAACTACTCCCTGTGGCATCCACATTTTAAAACTGTTCATAATGGAATTATCTTCTGGATTTACCATCTTACATAAACCCTGTTAGTTAGCGGGACATTCTGAATGTGACCGAATGAAAGGAAACTGAAGAGCTGAGGACTATAGTTGCTTGCATATGGTACCTTGAACCAAAACACAGGCCTATCCTAAAAAGCTACTAACTGCGGGAAGACCATTCATTAGTTAAAGGAATCATGTTTACAGCCAGATCTTTGGCATTCAGGTCTAAGCAGCAGCAGCAAAGAGCTGATTCTAAGAGAAGCACATTCAGATACCTGCACTTCTGCGCGTACTGGACAGGCACACCAACACACCTCCAATGCAGAATAGCAAAGGGTCTTCTACAGGCTTACAACAAAAAAAATCCCTAAAACCAAACCAACCAGGAACAGTGCCACTAAGACCAAGACTTGACATTATATACCAGGAAATAAAGCCCCAAATCTAAACAGTAAAGAATATATAATCATTTTTATTCTCACAAGTGAAACTTACCCTGTTGTAAAGGGCCAACCCTAAGCCCATGGCATTGTTTAAGTTCCACAGAAGACCTCAAACAAAGCATATGGGATACTCTGAGCTGGACTGTCCACAGAGGGAGAATTTGATCTCCTGTTAAGTGACACCCTCAACACTTTGCAATGTAGCACAGAATTTGTGACTCCCTCAATAGCTGCCGCCTTATGAAGCATTGTAACCATAAAAATCAGTCCACCTCTTTCAACCCACAGTCCTTTGGTGCTTCCTCCAGACAACTACTAACACATAAAGTGAAGCCAAAACCTTTACAGAGTTCAAATGTAACAATGCCTGCTGTGCACTGAATTCCTGTATGCACCACCACGTTATTTATAGAACAAATAGCATTCCTTTTCAAAGGTTAAAAATATGGAAGAGTTTATGCCATCTTCTGGCAAGCCTTTACATACAGTGTCATAAATACTGCCACTGACTAATTCTGAGGTAAAAAGCAAAGAGGTTTTTTTTTTATTTTCTTTCTAGCAGCAAGAACTGTATTGAAGAAAAAGAATAAAACTACCTCTGCCACGGAACAGAACGTTACCATTCTCTACCAAATGTAGGAGGTTTAGAAGTGTATCATACATTACATAAACTGTAATTTTTCTGCCCTCAAGAGCCACCATCAGGTCTGAAGGTTACAGCTGATAACAAAACCATGCTTTTTAATCAAGCCACATATTATGCAACAGTGCTTTTCAGTAATTAATAGTCTTCTAACAATTGAGGTTTCAGCAAAATGTGTGTAGGAACAAGGTACGAAATGATTTTGGTTGGCGTTTCATTATATATTGTATGTGGCTACACTGAACATGAAGGATTCCAAAGCAAGCCAACCAATGATAATGCATTGTTTACAAAAGCTTTAATATTTTACATAGTAATTCAACTTTCTAAAAAGAACTTCAAGTGGTTTCTTTCTTACTTCAAAGCGATGAGCTGTCCCATCTGAAAGCTTCATCATCATTAAAATGGACGGTTGAAGTGCACGGGCCAGTGAACTGAAATTATTTACATTATTAGTATTACAACAATAGACATCAGCAGTGTGATGAGTACAGCATTGCACATGAACAATTTAAGATGTTCATATAGGCTTTACATAGAACATGAGTAATTTCAATCATAGAGTCCTGTACCTGTCTGGCTGGAAACTCATGAACACAGGAGTCCTGTCCAATTTACCTCAGTATTGAGACTAAACATTCTTTTAATATTTTATTTACTGCAAGTTTAGGAACATTTTCATTTTATACAGTAATCAGTTTAGTGGAACCATGATAGGGATAAGAGCTGACCAAGTACTGTTAGTAATAAGGCACAGTTTTCTTATGCAGTTTACCATGTTGCATTAATCCTTTCCATCCCCTCATACTTTCAACTGCCATCTCATTTGGAATGAAGCTCTTCCAGTCTTCATCCCAAATTTGTGGGTTGTTATTTTATTTCATGACCCAAAGCGGGGAAATGAGTCATTCTTGTGTGGCTTCCATCAACCAATGTTGCCAAAGCCTGCTCAGGTACTGACAGGCATTACAGCTGGAAGCCATACCTCTTCGCAGAGGCTGATAAACAAGAAATCCCATGGGGCAGGTTGACTGGAAAGAAAAATAATATGAAGGAAAATAGAAAATGATAATGTATTGCTCCTGTGTTGTTTGGAAAACAAATCATAGGATTTGCCTGCAGCTTGCAAGCGCTGTGCCTGAGGATGTTTACCTGTAAATTTTGCTCTCTTATAGATACAGATTTTTTCCGCATAGCGATACCTGTATGGTGCTTATGGCACTGCTCATCTGAGTCACCTGAACCAGTAGCTTGTGGCCATTACAATTTTCACTTAGAAGCCTTTTTTCTTGATTTCAGGAAGACTGTAAGACTATCCCTGATTACTCACAGGCCTCTCAACCATGGCAGCAAAGAGACTGCACTCTTCCTCAGATGCAGGTATTCATGAATGCAATATGAAGTCACTCATGCTAACAATTTATGCTACTGACAAATACTGGATCAGATTTTTTTTTTCACCCTGGTCTGCCTTTGTTAGAACTAGACAAAGACCAGGAACAACGCAGACAACAGGTTTCTGTTTCCTTCTAGCTCTAGCCAAAAATCCATCCCCCAGCTGCCTCTGCTGTGGCAGATGGTAAGAAGCTAGCCACTGTGATCATCCCATCAGTGCCTGCAAATCCCTTTACTCCTGTTTTGTGAAAGAAACTAGGAGGCAGATCAATGACCAGCTGCATAACTATGGCAGTGTGAAGGTGCTGTTCTGAAGCCTCTCTTTGTAGAATCTACAGCAGACTGTACCGGTGATGCAAAGTCATTTTATTTAACATGTGTGACATACAAATGATAGTCTGCTTGAGAAGTTGAATAGATGATTTCCCTCCCCTGCTCCAGTGAAACAGAGCTTGGCTGGCTGCGTGAGGCTCAGTCCACCTAATTTATTCCATCCTCTCTGAGGAGCTGTGGAATTGTATCAGCTCCATTAAGTTTCAAAATATTAAAAGAGAGACTCAAACTTTGAGTGAAATGTTTCTAGCATAGAGGTTTTAGAGATCAAAACAAATAAGGAGCCTAAAAAGTACGATTAGTAGAAGATGAAGGCAGCAGCCTGTTGGCAGGTCCATATTAACAACAGTAACCTGTATATAAACTGACTTTACGCTGTTCAAAAAATCCCCTCCGTTATTTTACCGTTTAATGCTACATGCCAATCCCGAACAGCAAGGTACATTTTAACACTGTTAACGTTTTTAAGCAGCACAAAAAGTCATTTTAATTTTGGGCAAAATAATTTTTAGGGGCATGCAGGATTCTCTTTTATACCTCGTGGATATAGCTACGTCCACTCTCCACTTGAAGTCCTGGACACTGGGCAGCCTACTTCCTTGTATCAGAGCTGTGCTTTCGGAAGCAGGACGCCTACAGAGTAAATCAGAAATGGGAGACTGAAATGCAAATTCATAGAAGAAACAACAAACTAAAGAGAAAATAAGATTCCTCAGTACAAACCTGTCCAGAATTTGTTTCTCTCCTACATCTATCCTCGTTTAGAGAGGTCTGAATGAGTGGAGGTTTTGTGTATTTAAGACAGCTGTGTCCAGATTACCCACTTTCCCTATGCTTAACTATGGGCCATGTTAAAAAAAAAAAAAAAAGAGAGACCAAGTGACTGTGTGTAATTCCAATAAACTGATGTCACTATGAAGTTTAGTAAGAGTCATTGTGGTGGCTGGCATATCTATTATTTCAATTATATGCAACTGTGAGGCACAGAAAGGGATCTGCAAATATATCTTTACCTTCACGCAGATCCAACAGGAACAAGCAAGCAGGAATGAGACAGATGACTTGAGCAAAAAAGTTGGAATAAGGTCACTGTGCTCCTTCAGCAGAAAGCACCTAGTACTAGCGAGCACCAATGTTAGAGTGTACTTTGAAGCTTACTTTAAAAAAAAAGAAACAAAAAACAAAAAACCACACAGTGGTTCTTGCTAATTCAACATCATTTACAAACTCTAAGTTTCTTACATAATGTTCATTGCCAACCCCAGCACAACTGTCAAGATTTTTCTCTAACGTGTAAGAAGCCAAGGACTTATTACTCTTATTCATTACTCATATTGCAGGAATAATCAGGCTGATCAAGCCTCAGTTTATTTCTGCAAGTAAATAGAGTTGACAGTGATTAACCTTCAGATGGTTGACAATCTTTAAAACTTTAACAGCATCTTAAGCTCTGGGTAAGTAAACAAGCCGAATTTGATACAAAGACATAACCACCACCCATTTTTAGATAGATATGCAGAAGTATGTTCAGAATGGGGTCACTCAGCTGGTCCATGTGGGACATAGTCTGGACTTCATGTTACTTATCATATATATATTTTTTTTTTTTTTTTGCTAAGCATCCCATGTCTCTGGAAGTTATTTATGGTACATTTCAAAGCTTCTCCAGTACTCCCGCAAAGGGCAAGATAAGAAACATTACATCCTTTATCCACAGTGCTAGACATAATCTAATTACAGAGTTTACATCAGAAAGGAATCCTATCTGAACAAATCAAGGACTGTAGGAATGATAGCCTAACATCCCTACTCACATTCTTGCGTGCAAGTTAGCCGGTGCCTTTAGAAACTGCCCAGAAAGATTTATGATTTGATAAGGTACACAGGACTGACAGGCTTCTATCCTCCCATACTCTTGCATTTAGCAAAGGCAATATAAGAAAGAATTTATCCTTTTTTTTTGGGGGGGGTGGGGGGGGTGTGTGTTGGGTGGTGTCAGAAGTGACACACATTCCTAATAGTATGGTAAAGCAATGAGCAGAAAAAATTAGATTGGCTGGTTCTTACTCAGTGTCAACTACTGGATAGGAAGTAGGTCACCACAGCTGGGTGCAACCATGAGAAGCTGGAGTCTAGAATGGTCATTAGCAGGATTAAACAATAAGAACGGGCCTTTCCCTCAGTGGTGAGCTGCTACCAGAGTATTGCTTAATTTGGGGAATGCCTAAAAATAGCCACACTGCTTCCGCTTTCTTAAGACACGCTAAGTCCCATCAATGGAAGATAGTTCGTTCAGTGCAGCACCAGCATTTTGGGGGAAGAAAGAGTAAACAGGAGGATGTTCTAGTTAGCGGTGGTGGGAAAGGGCAGCAATGCACAAATGGAAGTGAAGCTTCTGAATGTTGTTAAGCTATGGCATTTCTGTGGCCAAACCACAAAGCTTTAATTCTGGCCAGGACTGCACTTCAGTACCATTCCCTCAGAAAGAGTCACAGCTTTTATAGCTTAGTTTAAGCTGCTGTCAGCAACTTCCCAGCTTGGACAAGATTGCAACTGGAATTGCAAGAATCCTGTAAGGATGACAGAATGTGCATAGTGGCCAACATACATACAGAAATTATACAGGCCATTAATCAAGCCATTGATTTCTAAGAGGAATAGCAAAATGGAGCAGAAAAGACTCAATGGATCTTATATCCAAAACCTATAGACTATAATTAAATTTCACAAACACTCTGTGCCAACAGCTGCACTATACTGTCAGCACGTAGCGCAGAAGTTAGAACAAGTAAAGCACAAGTAAAGATCAGCTAGAGACCATCCAAATTGTACATGGAAAGGATGCTACCCCTGGTGACAAGAACATCATCTGCCGAAGGATGCAACAGAAGAGCACTCGAAAATGAAAGATTAGAAAATTTGGAGCAGCAGCTGACCTAACTATCAAAACTAAAGACAAATTCTGGATGGTTCCCTATGCACATAACAAGGCAGGCCACTGAACAGGGAGAATAAATAAATTGGTATGTGTGAAATGCTGACAAATGGCACATAGAACGCACCCTCCTGGTAGAAACTAAAGCTACACTATTAAAAAAAAAAAGCAGTACATTCATTATAAACATTCAGAGAGGGGGAAGTTAGGTGATCCTTTCCCTCAAAAAAAAAATTTTTAATTTCATGCAGTTATTTGATGCTGTCAGTGTGGCAAGTTTTTCTTTCCTTTCAGTCTATATAGCTTGACAGAACTGTGGGGACACAGAAACTCAAATGTCAAATTTCCAGTACTTCAGGGCTGTTGTTTAGTGAACAAAATTGCAAAAATAGAATAAAATACCAGGAAAAGTATTAAACATGGATTTTTCTGGGTTTTCTAGCTCATACTGAATTTTTGATCAGATCTTACCATCACAATCATATATATTTACAACTCAATAAGCATATGTATGATTCAGTGTTACATTTAAGATTATAAAAGCAGATCTGTCTAGAAATCAAATCTGAGGTGCTCTTCTCTGGTCTCACAACACAGAGCAAGATTACACTGGATAATCACAGCTTTCAAAATGGGAAAAAGCTAAATTTTCCAGCATCGTGATTTCACAGTAGAAAACAGACAATCATGCATGCTTCAAATGACATCTAAATTTATCTTCTTTCTCCACTGCAAACAATATTTCCACTTCGCAACCATGAATTTTGCATTCTTAACACCTATAATTCAAACAGAAGAGCAAAGAAAAGATGAGAAGGCTGAATTTATTTTTACTCCAAGAACCTTTAGCTTTAAGCCAAGATCTTAACCAAGGAAATGAAAAGTATTTTTAACTTTGGTAGCAGCATTCAGACCGTTGTGAGGGTAACTGAAAGACCACAACTATGACTATCGGGATTCCATGCAGAGTATCTGGAGCAGCATTGGGTTAGTGATGCTATGTGCTGAGTGACCTCAAGTTTCAAGGAGGAAAGTTTTGCATAAGCAAAAAGTTCAAGCAACTCCTAGTTGTAGAATAAGCTAAATATGGTTGAGCAGAGAACAATATAGAAAGAAGGAATCCCTAGAAGGACAAAAGAGATAGGCTGTTCAAAAAGTTCTTGATTTAGTACTTCCTCTGGAGCTACTGAGGTGTACTGCTAAGAAAATGAATTACAGCTAGCAGAGCACTCGATATCTCATACGTGTCATCAAGTCACCCAGTGTGAATTCCCAATTCAACTGTACATTAAGACTTGATTAAATGCTGAGAAAGCTTCCATGAACACAGCATGTAGAAGGCATGTGAAGCTTGCCTCTCAACAAAGCCAGTTCTTCACTTTTGCTCTAACTTGCAATGATAATGATGATAAATATGCTTAATTCTGCAATGCATTTTTCATCTGTAGGTATTGATGCACCTGACACAGTCTACAGAACATTATAAAAACTGATGGGTGATGATCACAGAAAAATTGAAAATTGGCACGAAAGCTACTTACTGCATATAGAGCCATGCATGATGGACACCATGTTACATTGGATCAAACTAACGGGACAAATCTCGTTCTCATTAGTTTAGAGAATTTTGCTGTTCCTTCAATAGGCCTGGGATTTTTGTCAGCAGAGCTCTGTGCAACCCTGCTGGTTGTACAATGCATGTTACATGAAGATACTAACCTGTTACCAAAGACTATGCTGGAAAAGTCCACAATGAAATCTTCTGGTATCCTTAAAGAGAAGAGCAATACAAAATAGTTAAGTGTTTTGTAACCACAAATATACAGCCTTAGCTACAAAAAACCCCAACCAAACAGCTATTATAGAACACAAAAAATGTGCCAACATTTTCCAGCTTCCATTGCTTGAAATTGCCATCAGCTCTTACATAAGCGTATTGATTCAGTCTAGGCTCTCAAAAGGACAGCCTATGTTTTTATATCAAGAACCCTAAAAACCGTATTACATCTTCCTGTCCTCCCTAGTATGGCAACAGTGAGTTTCAAAGAACCCAGTATTTGCTTAACTTCTCTCAGTAAAGTCAAGGAAAGTTTTACTGATGGCTCTGACAAGTGCAGAAGGCGGGCCAGCAATGCATGTTTTTGAAAATCCCAAACCTACACATTTCATTTCACTTTCCTCTAAAGTGCAATAAAAAGAAGACAGTATGGATTGCTCCCTCAAAAGTAAAAACAGAGGCCCTTGTAACTAAGATTACTTACAAAACAAGCATATTGAATTTGGGGGGACAAGCACAAATTTGATGGGGACCACGAGAACTGGTTGAATAGAATAACTCACACTCCATCCACCCTATGCCTCTCCACTACTTTACCATTCCTCCGACACTGTTGTTGCCTTACAAACAAGCTGCTGTTGATTTTCAGTTCAATATATCAGGCGGTGACTTGCAAAGACCACAGAGCAAACACTATGCATTCAGCTGCCTTTGCCACACGGAGAGTAACCTCCAACAGAGAGGCAGGTTGGACAAGTGGGAGAAGTAACTACTTCTGCTGCCACGGTTAAATCCAGCACTCAACATGAAGCAGTGCCCAGAGACATTACTCACCAGTGGCTTGAGATACACAGTGGTATAGCAAAGAAAAATCAAAGCAACCAAGGAAGTTATCCGTCCTAAAGGGCTTACAGTGTCTAATGACGGGAGAAAAAACAACTCATCAACTCACACAGTGGGAAGATGAAACAGCAGTTACTAGAGCTTGAATCCATAATGGAAGCAGTGGGTTTAAAACACATTTTTAAATGGTGTTTGCATAAAACTAAATTCTATTAGTGAGGTAGTTATCTGAGGCAAACTGGGAAGTGAGGAGGAGGGACCAGACAGTGCTTTTTTGGCTGCATGTGTCTGTCTGTCTTTCAGAAGAGACAAGACTATTTCTGCAAATATACTTCCTGTGCAAGTGTATCACTTAACCCATCCTGATGATGACCGAATATCCTCTGTATACAGTGGCATAGCTGGAGACAAGGTTGTAATATGATTATTATGACACCTATCACAATACTTGCTTGACTGTAAGAGCAAGTGGTACTAAAGCAGAAGCATTAATGCTACCTTTGAGCTTGCATAATTTTTGCTGTGTAGTTAATAATTTTGCTGAAAATTCTGTTCCTGGCTCAAGAAGCTTACATGAGGCCAGTTGCACACTAAGCAGATCAAACACAGAACATGGCACAGCTCAGGCCTGAGCTACAGATGGCAATCTGAGAAAGGGACTCAAAGGGCAAGGAGGAAGGTGTGAGGATATCTCAATCCCATGTTACTGGCCTGAGCCATAAAGTTTCATTAAACAACCTGAGAGGGGAGGGAAAAAACAATTTAGAGTGAATTTATTCTCACTGGCTCAGCCAGTCAGGCCAAGAAATAGGGGATACAGAATGGCAACCCTGTGAAACCAGCAGTACTGATCTAATTAATCAGAAGTGGGCATGTCTCCCAGCCTCTCTCTCCACCAAAACTAGAAGCCAAGACTGGCTGCATCACCAGGAAATTGAGAGTTACAAGACTTTATATGGGCGGAATTAGTCCAGTCGTCAACTTCACTGCAGGAAACAAAATAGAATGCAGGAGAGGTGGAAAAAAAGGTAATGTAGCTCAGAGCTCAAACCTTTTAAAAGAAGGCAAAACAAAACAAACCAAAAAAAAAAAAGAAAATAAGCCATTTTTCTGCCTTAAAATGCAAAATACCTGCCCTAACACTGCATGCCAATAACACCAAGACACCACTGTTGAACCGATTACATGTGTTCTTCATGCACGTGATCACAGGATGACCCACAGGAGTCAATGCAGAAGGGTAAGTGTCTGAATGTAATTTATAGGTGCCTTAAAAATGAGCAGGTATTTCATCTCCAAACCCAAGTGCATTGGGAAACATAGGAAATTACATTTCCCATAGGAATCAAAGATGCTGAAGGTGCTACCAAACGTACTAAGTATCATAGCTTCAGAGTAGAATAAGCTATATAGTCTTCTAAAAGTTTAGCCACAAGGTGAAGAGAGCTACTCACGGGAAATAAGACTGTCAGAGATGGAAGTTAGGAAGAGTCCCAATAATGTGAGAATCATGGGAGCATGGCAGCAACGAGCAGCACATAAAACATACAAGTCTGCAAGCAACACAAATGCAGTTACCTGAACTATTGCTGATATATCTGTCAGGTTAACCAACAAGATAAAAAAGATCATCCAGACTGAAAAGTGTCTTCATAGTTCCACGCATAAGCCATAAAGTGAGAAAAACCCCCAACAACTACAAAAGTGTAAGGCATTAAAGTGTGGTTAAATGACAAGGACAGGGGCCTGGGAGTCTCTGTTTCCAGATACAGCCAGCGCAGCCAGTGACTCCTGGCGCTCCTCTATACCAACTTTCTCTCCTGCTGAACAGAGGAATACTCACTCACCCCCAGAGAACCTGGCATGGAGCTTTTAGTGCTCTTCATTATTCCTTAATCACACTGAACACATTCTGTGTGCACCTCAAACACCACCAACTCCCACTGGGTCAAAAGCAATTCATCAGTTTCTTAGTGACCTACTTTAACCTGGGTGTGATCTCCATGACGCGGCAGAGGAATCGGCTTGCATTTTAGCTCACAAGACAAAAGGCAGGCCGAACTCCAGCACTGAGCTGCAGGCAAAATTGTATCAACTATCACGGCACCTTTCATCATGGCCCCAATTACACCTTTCACTGATTACACCCCGATTACATGTCTAAATCTGTAGCTTTAATTTGCCTGAAGTTGCTCATAAAGTAACTTATGCTTATGACTCTGCAGAACAGAGTCTGAGGAGAAAGCCAATTTGCAGGTTAACGGACAAATAAGGATGAAAAAAGAGAGGATTAGAAACACATCTATCTATTTCTCCTAGGCTAGCGGTCAGAATGCTAAGAACTATGGGAAATCAGCATTTAAAAAATAATTGAGTCTTGGTGCAGAGGTTTCTCTATAGATGAAAATATCAGCTGCTGTTATTGTCTCGTTGCTACTGAACATGGAAATAAAGGAAAAGCTACAAAGATTATTAGCATCTCATGTCTAGCTTTTAGGATATGAACTTCTACTCAGAGATAGTCTGAACAGACTGATACAGATTTTGACCAAGTCTGTAACAAACGCTATGCTTTCTTGGGTAATGGGCAGAAGAGATTGTAGCTGAACAAGGTGGTAGGATTTCATGAGCGTTATATCATTGGCCTTTCAAAGAAGAAAAAAAGTAGGGCAGTTTCTTAGCTTCTGAAATGTTACCACTGTCTTACCAAACATGTTAAAAAATACTGCAGGGCAAGGTGGGGATGGCAGAGAAGGTCACTCACATTTGCATAACCTACATTACGGACTAAATTAGACCAATCTCCCCAGCATGTGAAATTTACTGCTCATGCTCAGTGCTAAATCAAGTCTTACACAACACCTGTTTTTTTTCCTCTGGCTTCACATGACATTTGGCAACAGATCTATTATGTGTTATTTACAGTTAATTTTTATACCAACTTTGTTGTGTAAAAAATTTGATTTGGGGAAGTAGTTACATAAAAGTTATGAAAAAACAAAGAGATTAAAAACCAGGCATAAACAGGCATACCTGAGCTCCTTTAGGTCTTCCTTAAAAACCTAGAAAGACAAGGAAGGTGAAATTTTACAGGCTGTAGTCTGGAAAGATCGTTTCTTACCTGGTGGATCAATAGTGATTACTTGCTTGACATCTCTCCCCAAAAGCTTTAGTCTTGAATGCCAGTAGTTTTGAAATGACTGGTTACATATTGAGAAGAATTTCCGGAAGTGTTTAGTCAAGTTGAGAGAAATTAATTTGAAAGACCTAAATCTTTTGGAAGCCTTTATTTCTGAAAACACCATCCCTGCCTTTTCTTTTATGTAGCTGTTCATAACATTCTTTTATAGCAATTATGCGCCCTTATTCTCAAATTTATTTTGCAGTAACTTGTTTAAACTAAGACAACAGAAAGGAAGTGGCAAAAGATAGGCTCTGAATACTAAAAGCATACTTTCACTATGTTTCCTGCAATAAATGAGCTTTCCCAGTATGCTGGGTAAATATGAAAACGGTATCTTACAGAAGAGAGAGGAAGCCCCGAAGTGGTTCACTCACATAAAAATAAAATGAGAAAAGAAAAAATGTAAGGTAAAGTAACATGAAAAAGGAAATAAAATAGCCATGAAGAAGGAACAGAGGTTGGGAACATGGCAGCTGTATACATATTCACACAGAACATCCATAGCATAGGCAGAAATAGCACTTTCTCTCAATTTCCACTATATTGTTCTGGCCATAAGACCTTCCTTCCTCTATGGCAGAAGAAGAAAGGCAGACAAACAAATATGAGAAAGTGTAAGCGTGGACAAAATGAGCAGTATGTGTGAACACACAGTTAGGGTAGGAGAGAGTGCTGATGCCAATGAAATAACGCTTTGCAATGGTTTCTTCTGGGGTTTTAATTTAAGAGTGAAAACAAACATGCACAGCAAACAAGATGCTGAAGCAGAAAAAGGTAGAGGAATCTTTTTCCCAAAGCTTAAATACTCTTCCAGAAAGCTCACCAGAAGTCTACCCAACAAGTAAAATAATAAGCTCTAGATTTTTAACAGCTTCTTCCAACCACTTTAACTTGGAGCAACATCTTTATGTGCAGCTCCCCACCCTGACAAATAGGGTTTAGATAGCAACTCACATCTGACGCAGCTTTTTCCAAGTACTCCCAGAACTTACTTCTTGTTTTAAAGTTGATAAGGGGAGTCTCAATGCTTCTCGGAGAAGGGTATACATGCCAGAAATGAGGAAAGCAAGCTGCTCTTCTGAGACATTAGTGCTTTCTGCAATCAGCTTGACAGATTCCTTGCAGTCTTTTCCTTCCAACGCATTAACAGTGACTGTGAATAAAGAAGCAAAGCAAGATCCCTTTAAAAAGAGGGAGACTTGGAGACCACGAACTTTAACGTAAACATGTCTATAATTTTACTGAACTTAATGTACTGACATTTTTCCCAACTGTCATTTCAGGTCTCTGTAAATACTGATCTGATCATCCCTGGGCCAGTCTCACATTTTACCAAAAGAATGCAAATGGAAAGCTTTTGCATTGTAAAATTGAAGATGTTTTCACTGTTGAATTTTGTTTGATAATGCAAAAAAGATAAAAAAATTCATTGCTCACAAGTTCAAATCCAACTTGAGCTTCTATCAACAATGAACAATCAAACTTGTTCATTTCAGAAGTCTGCTTACAGCTTAATTACGCTTCTGATACCCAGGATAAGAGAAAATTGAAAGAGTAAACAATTCAACACTGTTCTCCAACATTTCACATAATAAATTTATCTTGCGATGTCAGCAGAGACTAAGTATTAAATGAGCAAGGAGACAAAACTAAACCTTCAAGTCTTGTAGTTTGTACAACTGTTGATAATACAGACTTTGAAGGAAATTACTGTTAACCCATGTAGATATACACCCATAACTAGCATGGGTTTATTTCAATCTTCGTCATTCAGTTATTCTTCCTTTTTCCATATGTGCACTGGCTTACATAAATTTCTCGTCATGTCAGCCTCTGTCCTGCACTCTGATCAGTCTGGATGGACTGCTGGAGCCACAGGAAGTCCCCACCAGGGATAAAAAAATGATTACTGACACTATCCCATTGCAGGATCAGGGCATTAGATTAGTCATTTATAACGAGCTGTATTTAGTGCTGTGGATAAAACATGAAAAGTTAAAAATGGCCAGCAAGTTTTACTGACAGCCAACACTAAGAGATTCACTGGGGGTGGGGGAGGGGGAAGGGGGAAAGAGTTTTAATCAAACTGCCAGCCCTCCTTTTGGTATTAGGTGGGGATTTCTAATTCTGCATAAATTCTTTTTGCTTTTCACATTTTTAAATGCACACCGACTTCAGTGTTGAGTCCTGGAGCATTCACAGGGCTGACTGAATCTGTCTGGCACTATCTGCAATGGCAGATTTCACACAGAACAGCTAGGATGTGCAAGGTGCTAGCACCAAGCTTTCCACGCTGTCTGAGAAAGGCTCTGCTCTCTGACAACAAAACTGACTTTGAGAAGAGTCTATTTACTGGAAAGGCCAAATACAGATGAGGCTTGTCTAGATCATGCACAGAGCTGTAAACAGGTTGCTGTCTGCTTACCTACTTAAATACAACTTTGATCTGTCTCTGCAAAGAACAGGTTGCTTATAGTTTTTAACCACACAAGCTTAATGACAATATTGGTCTTCCTTCTGTTGACTAACCCTAGTAACTGGTTAAGAATCCACGTCGTCTTTTATAACCTACTTGCATTACCCTAAAATACAAGATTTTTTTACTCAGTATAGCTCAGGGAACTCAAAAATATCAGCTGTACCAACATTTCCAGCAGCCAACCTGGGGGAGGAAAAAAAGAATAACCCAAAAACATCCCACGAAAATCTCACTGCTGGGCCACTTGCTCCTAGTAGAAGATGCCTGCGGTCTCAAACCTACACTTGCAGTTTAGCAGAGCCTGCAATAACACTGGCCAGATAACCCTGAGATAATGGTCTATGCAGTTTTTACATCACGGACTGAGCAGACATATGAAGCAGCATCTCATTTTTTCTAATAGTTGTTACTTAGCAAAAGAGTAACAGCAACAGCCTCAAAAAACCTAACCTGGTGCCAGTGCCAGAGCAATTTAGATCTACTCTGTTGAAATCCATCATGCCTTCAGACTACCAAACCTTTAAAGGAAAAAACACTGTCCTGCAAGCTGTTAATCACAGACCCGCAAGAGCAGAAGGCGACTGCAGATTTCTGCCAGCTCTGCATAATCTGGAAGCTGTCTCCATCCGCTCAGGTGGTTTTGAAGGGATGTTTGCCCCCCCTACAGTGGGAAGCATTTATTGCACACCTAAATTTACACCAAAATTAAATCCGGCTAGGGTTTAGGAGATGGTCAGGCTTCCTGACACTGGTGTAACTTTTTGGTCTCTGTTGCCCCTGCACTAGACAGCAAATACGGTTCAACATCTGTACTTACTTTTGTCCCCCAAAATGCCTCTGCCTATACATAGCTTTATTGCCTTCAATTACTGTAAGGAAACCCTGGATACATTGCTCCATTTCTGACTCTGTGCAGCAACACTTTTAAAGAGAAACCAGCTACCAGACACTTTGAATCCTCATTGACTTAAATCAGGAAGAAAAAGCCTGAAAGGAAGTTAGCGGAGAGAACATGCACATAAGGGTCGCAGTGCTATGCCATGCAGCAGTTGGTCTCCTCTCAGCTGGCCGCAAACAAGCTGTTCTTTTGCTCTGCTAATAACTTCTCAATTATTCTGTGATTATTTTGCATACAATAATTTACTCCACTGAGTAACCCTGATTTTGGTGGTTAAAGGTGCCTTGCGAAAACCTCACCTGTCTTGCCTCACCACAGGCAGAAGCCTCCCAGAAAAAACTCAAACAGGCAGCACGTTTTCAATCTTACAGCCCTGACTTCAGTAAGACACCTGCACTTTGAGGTTCCTTTATTTTCTCCTACATGTTATAAAAATACCTATGGGATCTCTGACTTTCACATGCCCTACACAATCCGGCAGCAACTCAACCGCTGGCTCTGGGACCGAGGTGTGAGAGAGGAAGGATTTAACAGGGCTCACTGTGAGTTTGGGGGCCATGCATAGCTGCAAAAGTCCGTGCCTCGTTCTCACAGATTTTACAGAATTTTAGAATACAGCCAAGAAAACCCGTCATGGTATTCAACCCCCAGCCTTAGCTTCCTGCAGGCAAAAGCAACGGGAAGCGTCCCGGGAGAGCTGCAGACCCACTGGCCGGCCCCGCCTTCCTGAGAGGATCCGCGGCTTCTTCCAGGAACGCGGCGCCTGCCCATCGGGTCCGGCCGGGAAATCCCTCCCGTCCCTCGGCGGCGGGGCAACGAGGGCCCCTCCCGCCCCCGCGCCCGGCGGCGGGGAGCAGCGGGGCAGGGCGCCCCGGCGCGGCCGGGCCGGCCGCGCCGGCCTCGCCGCCCCAGGAAGGGCCCCCGCCGCTCTCGCCGTGCCCGTAGGCCGCCCCCGCGGCCCTGCCCGCCGCCGCCATGGCAGCGCGGCCCCGCCTGCCCATGACGCACAGCCCCACGCGCGGGGCGGAGGGCGGGCGCGGGCAGGCCTCCGCGACGGCAGGGGGCGCTGTGCCGTCCTGGCGCGGAGAGCCGGCGCCGGAAGGAGCCCGCCGCGCCGGCCGCGAGAGGGGGGCGCATCCCGGCACCGGCGGTTCATGGCGGCGCCTGCGGCTCGGCCGCTGCGTGCGTGAGGCGCTCGCCTCCTCCGCCTCCTCCTCCCCCCGCTCCCCGCCGCTGGGCCGCGCAGGGGCTGTTCCCGCCGCCATGACCGAGGAGCCCTACGAGAAGTTCCTGGCCCCCGAGGAGCCGTGCCCGCTGCTCTCGCACCAGCACCCGCCGCGGGGCGGCAGCTTGAGCCTGAGCGAGGAGGGCTGCCTGGACGTCAGCGACTTCGGCTGCCAGCTCTCCTCCTGCCACCGCACCGACCCGCTGCACCGCTTCCACTCCAACAGGTCCGCCTGCCGCTCCGCGGGGCCCCCCGGCCGCTGCCCGCCCGGCGGACCGAGGCGGCTGGGCCGTGCCCAGGAGGGCCGGGGCGGGCGGGCGGCGCGGGGCTGAGGCTGCCGGAGGCGCGGCGGCCGCCCCTCGGCGGGGATCCGGCGGGCTGTCCCCGGGCGCGGCGGGGTCGCAGCCTCGCGTGCGGGCGGGCCCCGCTGCCCGGCCCGGTACGGCTGTGGCCGCGCTGCGGCCGCCGAGCCCGCTGGGTGCCCTGCCCGCGTGGGCTCCGCTTGCCTTGGGCAGGGCTGCGTGTGGGCTCGCTCTGGTTTCGGCTCACAACGTTACGGTTGTTAACCAGTGGGAGCTCGGTCGGGCTTTAAGATGTATTTATTCCTCTCCGAATGTCTTCAAATGCTGTTTTGAGCGCTGTAGGATGCGCAACTAGAGAGCGGTGTGTTTGGAATAATTAAAAGCAGGCCTGGCGTGGGCACCAAGCAAACCTGTAGAGGTTCAGAATGAGTCAGGAGGCTTGGTGACTGCACTGATTCCTGCAGAAACATTTCCATCCCATGCTACTAATTAAGGGCAAATTATTCTGTCTGTAATTTGTAGAAGAGGTCTAGTCTAAAAATGCAAATGCAGCTCTACAAAGAAATTCCAGTTGTGCTTATAAAATCAAACCCAAACAGTCCTGCTTACCGAAGAACCTAGCTCTGCTACTATCTATGCAGAGTATTAAACTCGAATATAGCAATAGCTTATTTTGAGAACATTTTGTGGTGTTTCAGTCTTGGACATACATGTGGGATAGTTTTAGTTCCCGTTCCAGAGTTGCAAGATGCTTTTACGGGTTATTACTATTTCTACTACACTATAATGAAGAGTGAATAGTAAGGTAATCTTCCAACTGAATTTGTATGAGATCATGGAAATTATACTTTAAAAGTATCATTCACAAGGGCAAACTCTTAATTATAGATTCTTAAATGATTCAGCATGAAGAGCCTTGATCAAATACGATACACTTCCATGGTCTGGTTCTTACATTGTAAGAGCCAGTTGTGACACAAGCAGTGAGATGTATTTGTAGTGTATCTGTAAGATAAATGGGTGATAGTCACCAAATTTGCATTTAATTAATTTTGTACATTTCTCTTTGTATTGCCTTTCACTTCCCAGGTGTGTTATTCAGCCTTGCTCATTTTACAAACCCAGGTTTGTAACCCAGGTATCTTGAGTCAGTATTTCACTTCTTTGGGCAAGGACGTGCCCTGTCTTGCACTGATGAAGCCATTGTAGATGCAAGGCTCAGTCTGTGGTGTTCACATAAAGCTTTCTGTTTTTTAAAGTTATGAGTAATTTTAATGTAGTTCCCGCTTCTTGTTAATCCAGTTCAGCCCAGCAAGTACATCAGGCCTCCCCCTAGGTAGGGGAAGGCAAGGGCTGACTGCCTGTACCTGCGGTGATGCTGCATACCTGGGGTATCTGCATGTAGTTGGTTGGTGGTAGAGCCCCGGTACCTCATCCTGTGATTTGATGGGTCTGGAAACTTTGTCCACCCTATCTTTCATCGATATTTCATGAATACCAAAACTGTAGTAATGATCAAAAGCGTGCTGTGTCACCACGCTCATGTTCTATTCCATGCCAATTGACAGCCCTGCCCACAGAAGTCTGCACCAGTAAAGCATTGCACGTGTATAAGGGATGCAGAAAGGGAGGGAGGGCAAGATCTCCTGGATCTGCTAAAAGAGAAGTTTTTGAAATGTCTTTAATATTGGATAAAATCACGGCTGGCCAAATAGATGTGGGAGTGAGTTAATCACAAACATATTTAGCCAACCTGGTATGCGGCTTAAATAACAACGGTGAGGACCAGCCTTTCTGGGTGATGGCATTGCTCAGCTTTTGCAGTTGGATAGCGGAATGGTTTTCTAGTTAGCCAGGCCGAAGTGGATAGGCTGATGGAATGGGAGATGATAGCGTGGGTTTGTGCGGTGAATTTTAGAAGCCCTTGTCAAACTGTTTTGGCCATATTGCAGTGCTGTGCTGACTCATAGCTGTCTCAACCTACTTTTCGCCAATATGTAAAATAAATCCAGATATGGAGACTGATTTAATAAGCTTGTTAAATTCTGGCTTACTCTCATTAGAGTAGAAAACCTGTTCTGTGAAGTCTGAGTCTTCAATTGCTTTCCTTTAGCAACAGCATTAACTAGCTTTTTTAATAAAATTATGAAGGGAAAGCAATGTTTAGTTTTGCAATGGTAGCATTTTCACACAGGTCTTTTTCCCATCTTGCACTGTCTCATTCCAACAATATTCCAATATTTTTGGCATCCAGAGTTGAAAATAGTGAATAATGGAGCCCTGAATATATCCTTGATGTGTTCCCTTATTAAGCCTTAGTTTTGTGGGGGATTATCAACCCAGAATTTTTTTTGACTCCTGAAGTCCAGTTGACTTACTTCTTAGTTTTGCCTATTATAATTTACATGGAAGTTCAAATATCCCAACATATGGGAAATTATATTTTTAGTTCAGTGCATTTAAAAAAACAACTTAAAAAAAAAAAGACACACTGCCGGAATCATGGCTCTAGGGTGGAAAGAGTTAATAAGTTAAAATAAAGGTGTAATTATGCTACCTGTATATGGATTTTTGCCTTGCCATTTTTAACATTCAATTCCCTTTGGTGTTCTTTATGGATCTTTAAAAATATTTTAAAATAGAATACTTCAATTTACATAAGTACAAATTATTTTGGTAAAATCAGCGCGTAATGTTACTGCAAGCAAGGGGGAGATTGTTTCATGAGGCTTAAAAGAACTAAGCATTTTTCAGGACACATGATGCCAATATGTTTGCTGCTTTCTATTTGTTTTGCAGGTGGAACTTGACGTCTTGTGGAACCAGCGTAGCCAGCTCGGAGTGCAGCGAGGAGCTGTTCTCATCGGTTTCAGTTGGAGATCAAGATGACTGTTACTCTCTGTTGGATGACCAGGAGTTCACCTCTTTCGATTTGTTCCCTGAGGGCAGTGTCTGCAGTGACGTCTCCTCTTCTATCAGCACATACTGGGACTGGTCAGACAGTGAGTTTGAATGGCAGGTAAACTAGTTCCACTGTAAATGTAAAATTTTGTATAGATTATTAAGTGCTGAGTTTAGCTTTAATTGAAAAGTCCTCAGCATTTTGTTTCTTGGTAACTACTGAATGTAAGAGCAGGTATCTGAATCTTCAGCAATACAGAAAACGTTTTGTTCCATTTTATTCCAGTGTTAATCTGGAGGAGAGGTAGAAGGCCAGCTCTTCAAAGAGGGGTGCTTACGTATTATGGTAGTTTGGTTTGAATGACCAACATGTGTTTTGTAGCCACAAGCTTAGATCCTTTGTACTGAGTGAGGTTCTGCCCTGCTAATTAAATCTGGTTATAGATGTCTGCTTCCAGTGATTTGGTTGTATTAAATCTTCCTTCGGAATGGAGCTGGCACCTAGGTAAAGTGTAGAAGCTCTTGCCGTAGCCTATTTCCATCTTTTCTTTTCTGCGCCAGTAGGAGTACAGAGCTCGCTTTGTCTCCCTAGGATGAGAAAAGTGTGAAGGTGAATCACATCCTCCTTTTTCCTAGTCTGTATCGGATGCCATCCTGGTCATGTATCTCTAGTTTGTGGTAGTCGTCTTTGTTCAGCAGTTTTTCAATTGTGATATGCAAATCTCTTTACATATTATAGACCTTAATTGCCTTTTTATATTATAGACTTAAATTAGCTGTGAACTTATACATAACTATGAAATAGGAAATGTGGTGCTTCAGAATATACTGAGGAATACTTTTAAATTTTGTCACAAAGCTTAGTCAAAGCATGTACAGAGTCTTCTTAGTGCAGTATAAGGACTGAAAACACTGATTTTAAGACAGCGCAAGTCCTGTTCCAGAAGATGCAAATGAACTTGAGATAACAGGGACTGAGATCAGCTCTGAATTTCTTCCTGATTTAGTCTCACTGCTAGTCTTTATGTATATTGTATCACACAAGTTACAAGCGCGTTTGTATGATGCAGCCTGTAGGAACAACTCGGGTCGGATCCCAGAGATGCAGAGCTTCATTGAGCTGTGAAATTTAAATTGCCTGATAAACTTGGCAATTGTTTTGAAAATAAACAATTTCCCATGTCTTCGTTAGCTGACAACATGTTTGATTAGTAACTAGCTTTTTAAATTATTCTTTGTTTTTTAAAACAAGCATTTCTTAAGAGACATACTTGCTTGGACTTGTAGAATTTTGGAAAGACTTTTTTGTAGCTCTTTATGGTGTTATCTGGTAGAATCTGAGCATGAGTAATCCAACTGTCACACTTTAACTGGAAGTGCATTCAGAAATTACATGTCAGTTGTATAAATGAAGCTAGCTAAAGTTCTGCAGTTGCTTCCAGGAAAATGACAGTGATCTTAAATGACTTGTCTTGTGTAATCATGGGGTGTGTTGTAAATCACAAACCTACTTTGAAATAATCTTCCTTAAACTAGACTTATGCTTTAAAATGGGAGGTTTAGATTTAGGTTTGCATTGTAATGGACAATTTGCACTGACGGAGAAGGGAAGTAGTTGAAATGCCACATCATTCTGCTGTTTTCTTAAATGCAAGCTTTTAAAAAGAGGATTGATAAGTAGAGGATAGTGTGAACTGACTTTGCTGCACTTGCTGTTTGTTGGAAGATTCAAAGGAGTACTGCAGGGTTATGAGTAATTATTAAGAAGTTGTTAGAGCACATAGAAGAGCGACGCTTTGCTAATTTGATGGCATGTTTTGAATTGTTAATAGTGTTAGAATGACTTTAAATCTGCCTACTGTATTCTAAGGCTTTGTTCTTTCTTTTGCATATTACAAGTTGCCTGGCAGTGACATTACAAGTGGGAGTGATGTACTTTCTGATGTTATACCCAGTATTCCGAGCTCTCCTTGCCTGCTTCTGAAAAAGAAAAACAAGCATAGGAATCTTGATGAACTTCCATGGAGTGCAATGACAAATGATGAACAGGTGAAATTGACTTTTTTCCTATGTGAGAACTATAATGTAAAGAATTTTTAATTAGTGACACATCTTAAAAGACACACTAATTGCTGTAGGTGTAAATGTAGACCTGTGCAGTACTACTTGATTCTTGAAACTGAATCTTCTTGTCTTTTGCATCTGTAGTAGGCAGTTTAACAGCTTTTCACCCTGAGTTTTTGGTGATACTCCATGAGGCTAGAATCATAGGAAACGTGATATTTGAGCACATGTTATTCTGTTGGTCCTTCCTTTTTTCTGTCACTCATTTAGAATCAATAGTACTTTAAAATGACCTGCCTTTCTTTGGGTCCTAGGTTGAATATATTGAATATTTGAGTCGGAAAGTCAGTACAGAGATGGGCCTTCGAGAGCAACTTGATATTATTAAAATTATTGATCCTACTGCTCAGATCTCACCTACAGATAGTGAATTCATTATTGAATTGAACTGTCTCACAGATGAAAAATTGAAACAGGTGAGTTAAGGTTTGCACATATTACTTTGGGGTTTCAGCATCTGCTATGTCTTTAAAAATTGTTTGCAACTCTGTAAGAGATTTTGCTACGTAATCATTAGATATACTGAGATACACTAGAGCACAATATTGTGAATGAGGGAAAATAGACTTCAAAAGCATATTGTATGTATTAAACCTTTATGTGAAACACTCAGTATGTGTTAAGCCTCAGCTGGTGTGTATGTAATGAGTTATGCTGTGGGCCCAGTGCTGCTTATGACAGAGCATGTTCTGCTTCATGACCATCAGCTGGTTGAGGATCTTAATTTGCTCACTGAATATACACTAGCATTTAAAACTCCGGAGGATTGGAATTCGTTGGGGAAGACCATAAATTTCATGTAAAAAGGGATATAGAAAAATGTGTTTTAAAGATCTTACAAAATACCAGTCAGGTACCCTTCGTTGTTACAATTTGTATGGTAGATATATGCTATTGTCATCTTAGTCTTTGGTCTATTGTGATGAGCTGTTGGGAAAAGATGCAGTATCCAAACAAGCTGGACTCCTCAGTGTTACTCTGTACTTGTGATTATGATGAGCGTAAAGACTGAAAATGGAAAACACTCAGTGCTCGTATGGGCTTGGCCTATTTCATATTTCAAACATTTATAAGTATCATCTTAAAGTAGAAAAATACTGCTTTCCTGACAGCCACTTCTGTTTGAGTATACCTAGCAAAATGAAGGGTTTTGATATAGTAGGTGAGCAACTTAGTTCAGCTGAACTTGACTGATATTCATGTTTGGTGTTATGTAACTTGTTGTTACGCAGTAGAAAACTTGGGGGGCAGGAGAGGAGGGAAAAAACCCCAAACTTGTTACTTAGTTTTCTTTGTACCATAATGAAGTTAATATTAACTTAGTTCTTAGTTAAGTTCTCTTGATGACTGCCAGATGGCTTGGGATTTAAGCAGCCACAGCAAAATGTTATAAAAGCCTAACTGAACTTGATCATTATTAATTGGCAAATTGTGTTTTTTCCATGAAAAGGAGTGTCTCAGTACAGTATTTATCAGGCTTTAGTAATTCTGCTGCCTCTGTTCTAAAGGTGAGAAACTATATCAAGGAACATGGACCTCGTCAACGGTCTGCAAGGGAAAGCTGGAAGAGGAGTAGCTACAGTTGTGCAAGTACCAGTGGTGTGAGCGGTGCCAGTGCCAGCAGCAGCAGTGCCAGCATGGTCAGCTCAGCAAGCAGCAGTGGCTCTAGTGTTGCTAACTCCGCTTCAAACTCGAGTGCCAACATGAGTCGAGCGCACAGTGATAGTAATTTGTCCACGAGTGCTGCAGAAAGAATCCGGGATTCAAAAGTAAAGTTTCTAATTATGTACACGTGTATTAAGCTGTCTTACCTTATTAAGCTTGCTTATGTGATCTTAATTGGATATTTGCACTGAAGGAGCATGGTTGGTAACTGAGGATCTGCTGAAGTTATCTAGCTAAACCAATGCTAACTGTTTCCTCTGACATGACCATAAGGAATTTAAACTTGTGCTCTGCCCATGACTTTGCTTCTAAATGAAAGCCTGATGTTTGTCTGTAGTAGATCTTCTAAATGGTTTTGTTTAGATTAAGGTGAGTGGGGGTTGAATAAAGGCTTATGCATCTAACTTAATTCTGTGAATGAACACAGTTCTACCAAAAAAATTTATTCAAGATTGATCAACCTAAACTAAGCATAATTTCTGGATAGTAAAGGTGTCTTTGTTGTGGTTTTTTCCCAACTAGAAGTTTCATCATGCTTTTTGAATCTTCTTCATTTATTCTTCCAACATATCTCATGAGATTACTGGGTGAAGAGTGACCTACTGAAGCATGTTTCAATTAAAGTAGTACTGTGGCAGTTGTTCTGTCTCCATAATTTCAGTTTCAAGTGTGGAGGAGAGGAGCAGCTCCTGATTGCTCTTCAACATCTCAGGTGGTTATTGTAAGACTGTAACATTTCCCCTGCAATAAAGATTCTTCTGATCAAAGACTCAGCTATGCGAGATCGCAAGCTGATGTTGTGCTTCATAACTCAGACATGGCAAATGGACAATATTTTAATATTAGATATGATTTTGGATGAATGTTTGCAATGCTTCTGAGAATTCACTTGTTTTTCAGAGCAGATGTTATTTTAGAGGTTAATTTATATTTGCCAACTTTAAATGTGGTTTCTAATCTACAGAACAAAGTCTTATTTTTTTTTTCTTCTGTATTTTGACAGAAACGTTCCAAGCAACGGAAACTACAGCAAAAGGCCTTACGCAAGAGACAACTGAAAGAACAAAGACAAGCTCGTAAGGAAAGACTGAGTGGATTATTTCTTAATGAAGAAGTGCTTTCTTTAAAAGTACTGAGGAGGACCATGAAGGAATGTGGATGTTTTAATGTGACAGGGGTGGATCGTGTTCTTTCTAAGCCTTAAATGTATTATCCTTATTGTTTACATATATTTCTTGACCAAATTTTGATTAGTGTTAACAGTATAAACCAGATCTTTTCTCAAGTGTAATTTTGGCAAGAAAGTCTTAAGTATTGAGTACCTTCAGCTTTTTGAGACTAATTTTGCAACAAAGACTTCAGAAACTTAACTGACAACTGAAGAGCTGCTGAATAGATACAGTTTTAAGGAAATTTGAACTTGGCTAACTTGCTAGCTTCCTTGCAAGACATAAGTTGAGAGATGCTTTTGGATGACACTAAGCATGCATTACTATACTTTAGCTTTTTTGTTTTTTTCCAACTTAGAGTTAATGTTACACTTGGCTTGTTCTGTCTTCCTTTCCCATTATTAGGAAGATTGTTTAGCATGAGGAAAAAAATCTTTAGTTCTATAGGGCTTTCTTCAGTCTTGCTCTTGGATCACACAAAATCTAAGTACTGTGATAAATCCTTTTCTAGAAGTTGTGATTTAACTCAAACTACACAGAAAACAAGAAGCGGGACTTCTAGTGCAGGGAATCTGTAACACAAATAATGCCTAATGATGTAGTTCTTTAGGAAGCAATTAGAATTCAAAAAACCAACTTGCAAGCTTAGTCTTCAGAAAGTTATTTTGCTGCTCAATATCTTATAGTATGATTGGCCATGGTTGACCATGTACATCCCTAGTATTGCTATGAAAAGTTACAAATAAAAACATCTTTATGCATTGAAGGTACACTAATCTGCAATTAAGTTGTCTAGGACACTACTTACAATAGTTGAAAATGCTTCTGGAAACAGAAGTGCAAACAAGCGGCACACAACTTTGGTGGCTTTTTTCCCCAGAAGCATATCTAAATAGATTCATGTTGTTGGCAAGAGAACTTAATTAAGGCAGCTGTGCTTTTTAATTATATGGTTAGCTGAGGATGTGTCTTCTGTGTGGGTTGTTACACCATTACATGTTTCAGAATTCTCCTTTTGTTGTCTATCTGTTTTTGAAATTTCTTTTGCTAAGAAAATGAGGTGAAATTGTGTCTATCAGGTAGGGAGGTAAAAGTAGTTTTAACCTGTTTCCTAATTCTGACAATCTGTAAGGTGAGTTTTGTCTTTATCTTGGAACTACTTGTTACAGAACTCCTTCCCCACACAGCTGAGATAAAAGTGATACTTCTAAACTTCAACATGAAACTTAAAAGATTATAAAGGTATTTTCTAGTTCTGAGTTTAGGAAGTAATTTTTCATTAAACTTCATTACTTTCATTTTGCTCTTGTCAATTGAGGAGTTTGGCAGTTTAGCATGGCCACAGGCGCCTGTAATTGCAGGATATAGCCCAATCCTGCAGAATCGTGTGATCAACTTTATATAGGACTATTCGCATTCACTTCGTGTCCTGCACAGACTTATTAGCCCTGACAGCTGAAGTAGTTTTCTTTCAGAAGTGGCATTCCTTGTAGCCTCAGAATAAACTGACCACTAAAATATCTGAACAATGGCCTCTGAAAGGGCTTTGATAAGAAGTAAATGATGTCCGTAGTCAAACTTAGTATGTGTGAACTTAGTCACTCCTACTGCTGCTAGACAACAGGTACCCAGACTTGGCCATTAACTCATTAAAAAGCTATGTAATGTCATTTTTAAACTTGAGTGTTAGCTATCTCGTATGGCCAGTTATTTGGCCATTAACCAGAAGTGGCTGTTACCTGTCACTGTTTGCTTGCACTGCACTATAGCTGGTTGATGCCTCCCGTCCTCCTGCAGAAACCAAAAACTTCTTAACAGTATACAAGTTACTGCGAATTTAGATTGACTTAAATCTGGAGCTTCTGGTAAATATCTTGGATGGAAGGAAAAATTGAATTGCTGTCGATTCAGCTAATTTCAGAATGCAGTTGTTTGCACTCTTGTAACTTACCATGGCTGTAAAGGATGAATTCATCATGAAACGTTTCACTGCATGTATACTGTCACAGTTCAGTACCTTTATTTTCTGCAGTGACTTTGAAATGTTGGGTTGTTTTTTTTTTTTCTAAAGTAAAATGCACACTTCATACTGGTGGACCATGAAAGTGTGTCACTTTATTCTGTTTCAGCAGCTCTTCAGAGTTTAAAATCCCTCAGGCTTTGTTGAGAGAAGACCCCTCATTTTGATGAGGTACGGTTCTTTCTGGTCATCTGTCTGCTAGCTTCCAGAGGTGATGAAATGAGGAGGATAGTATTGCCATCTTGATCTTAATGTGAGCATGTAAGTATAATTTAATCCAAGTGATTAGATGCATCCAGTTGCTCATCTTTTACACTGGATGAAAAGGTCCTGGGTGGCACACTAGCTGGCTGTGGTGTGTCATCTCCAGATGGGTACTCCAGTCACTTGTGTGACAGTTAAAACAATAGGAGAGAGTGGATTTCCAGGGGTTTTATGGTAAAAATTTATAGTTCTGTAATCTTGTAGTCCCAGGTTGCTTATAACCTAAGAATACAAAACTCTGAATGGTCTGCTAAGAATGCAGAATAACATCCTGCTTTCTGGAATGTTGTCTTTGCCAAGTGCTTTGCATCTCAGAGAATCAGGCCTGAAGTAGCTGTGGATTTCAAGAGTGCTCACATACTTCGGCATGCTTGGTTTTTTTCCCTTTTCTTTCAACATCTGTCTTAGAACTAATGACACGCTTATTTTGTGGAGGGGGACAGTGTTTTTGTCAGATTCCTGTCTTTCCTTGCAATATGCTGTATGCTTACCCAGGGAAGTGGTCGAGTCCACATCCCTGGAGGTATTCCCTATAAATGTGGTGCTTAGGGACATGGTTTAAGGGGTAGGCTTGGCAGTGTTAGGTTTATGGTTGGACTCAATGATCTTAAAGGTCTTTTCCAACCTAAAGGATTCTGTGAATTTGTATTGGATACCTGTGGCATTAGTCAAACAGTTGAATTTTAATTAAACCTGGTCTTGCTGATTTGAATGTTGGCCACTGTGGCTATTGCTTTGTTTTGCAGGAAGTTCTCTACATATTATTGGGTTCAGATAGACAAAGGAGAGTAACAGACTGCTAAAATCATGCATTCTTACTAGTGCTTTTTCAAAAAAAGAATCAAATCTCTGCCTTTTATTCATAGATAAAAAAATGTCAAGCTTAAAAGCTAAATGGAGACAAAGAAAAAAAAGCTCATAGTTGTATGGCTCCATGGTACTGAAGCTGTATGTCTAGGTGCTTTGTACCACGGTAATATGAATGTAACCAATTTATACTAACTTACACTCTGTAACATTAATGGTTTGCTTCCATGGTAACTTTTTCTCTAAAAAGGCTTAGAAGGAGCACTAAAAGTCTGACTGCAATAGGACTGTAAGCAATAGAGAACATTCTTTTCTAATATGATTTTAAGTATGAGGAAGAAAGGTAGCTGCCTGACACACCTGTCTAATTTTTATGTGTGTATCTAATGTCATCCTTTGTTTCTGTTATTATCTATTTTTCTTTATCTGGGAAACTGATTAAAAGATGCTTATAGTATGCTCACTATGGGGTGCTTTCTAAGAAGAGCAAGAAGAGTCTTTGCAAGATTTTCCTGGGCTTAACTTTTAGTTCTCATATTGTGGTTTGAAACCTGTGAAGATCATTCTCTGGGGAAAAAACAAACCAACCAACCTGCTTGAACTTACTCATATGCATTTACATCAGAGTGCATATACAATATAGAAACATAAAAATGGCAATATTTACTGTTTTTCTATGCTGAATGGCCTGAAGCCATTTCTTTTCTTCTAACACTCTTTCAGCTTTGAAATCAGTTGATGCATTGGTCTATAAATATTAATAAACCTGACTGTTTGGGGGGCTCTTGAAGTTCATTCTTATAAGCCAGATTTTCATGGTGAATATTGTTAGAGTTATTGGTTTCATGTTCTTTAGCTTACTGATCTTGCAGTTCTTGGGCATAGAAAAGACAAGTCAACATGCAATTTTCCATTTAAGGATTGCAAAGATAGTTTATTAAGCTACCAAGGGCACATCCCAGTAATACTCAAAGCATGTCTATTTTGACTATTAACTCTGATTAATCATACTTGCATTCTCTCTCATCCGGCTAACTTTAAAACATTTTGAAATTACAAATACATTCTTCAATGTAAAAAAAAAATTGTAATGTTGAAGCCTTGAATATAGTTCATAACCAAAGCAAGGGGAAAGTGGGGTTTTGTGAAATTTATTTTTTTTCCTTTTTTGGGGGAGAGATGGGGGTATAGATTAGAGTATATGGTACTGCTTAAATTGAGTTTTTTTTTTTCCCAGGTTCTCTGCTAATTCTATTGCTAAAATGCACTTTTGTATAGAAAATTGTTCTCTGTACATTCTGTATCTACTTTCCACAATGTTTATAGAGATTTTTCTGAAGTTGTGAAGGATTTACTGAAAGCTGCAATGCTGGTGACTGATGGTGTTGACTTCAAGTTTTCATTGTATTTCAAAATAGTTATGTGCATATTGAAGTACAGGTTGTAATTAAAATTGATGACATAGCAAAGATATTCTGATGAAACTATGTGGTATCTTCTTCAGAGCAGGGGGATTCATATGTAGGGCTTTCATACTCGCTGTTCGGGCAGAAAGTACAAATAAAGTGGCACAGGTAACTGCTCTTTGTGACAGAAAGCAAACCAGACCCTCCTTATCTAGTGTGGTTTGTTATCCACAAAATCTGAACAGAATTGTTTCATAGGCAACCAATTATTTGTTGTGAATGATATAACCCAAGGTCTTGTACAGAAAGCCGTCTGTCCTCAGTTTTGATTTCTGTGCCAGAGGATTTCTTATATATATGCTATATACTGTATAGCTGTGGGCGTAGGAAGTCTAATCGCTTTTGTTGCCAGCAATAACTCTGAATCTTCTGCTGTGGCCCTCAGTACCTGTAGCCTTCAAACCACCACCTATCCCGTGATGTTTAAAATCCCTAACAGGACTTACAGGCTGACAACCTACCATGCGTTTATGGTTCGTCCTGCAGGCACCTGTGTGTCGCTGTTGTAAATCCAGATTGCATTTCCTACAGCAGAAGCAGGTATTCTCAGGGGCTCCAGAAGTTGTAGGGATGCACTCCAAAATATGCTGCACCAGCAAGGACACGGCAGTGCCAATGGCTTTGCAATCATCCGTGTTTGAGTAGGTAACAGCGAGGACACTTGCCAGCCTGTGTATTCTATGTTGTCCCTGAACCAAATTTCTTCTGAAGTTTCAAGTGTAATATTACGAAAATTCCTTTTTCTCCTTGGAATCCAGCAGAAGAATCCTGAAAATGTGAGAAGAGAATAGCTGGCATAAGGATGTATTCCCTGGTGTTCAGAAACTCTCCTGCAGCATCTCGGGGATCTAAACTGCCTTGTTCATCCCAGCTAAAGCTTATCAAACACTTACAGAAGTTAATTCTCATCAAACACATACTGAAGTTAAAAATGATCCAATGTTACCATCTCCGCCTGTTTCTGTAGATATTGAGGGATGGAGAGGGACAGATGAGGGCAGGAACACTGCATGTCACAGCAAGCCTTGTCAAACTGTCAGAGACCTTTAATCGCTGTGGAGTCTGCAACTGGGAGGCTGTGGAATGTAACTGCAGAAGCTATTGCTCTCATGTTGCTTTGCCTTCACTTCAGCAACCTGCTTGTGTTTTTTGTCTTGTTTTCACCCAAAGGAGAGTGACACTGCAGAGTGGTTTGCAGTAAAACAAAATGAAATGTTGCCAAGGACCTTGACCTGTTGTGGTGGTCACTTGTAGTAAGGTCTTGTTGCTCCCTGGGTAGCACCTAGAGGGAAGCGGGGAAGTTCATGCTTCTGCTTTCCAAATCAGAGGATCTCAGGGAGCCGGTCGGCTATGCTTTGGACTTGGGAACTTTCCCAGTGAGTCCTGTTCCAGTTCATTACCGAGGTAACAGTTGCACGGGTGAGTTGCTGCCCTTCCTGGCAAACAGCTGCCTGTCTGTCAGGTGAGGTCGTGTGGTCACAACTAACTGCATGTTATGGATCTCTTGTTGTCCCTCCTTAAACATTTCTTCTTTTCTCTCTCAAGTGTATCAAGTTTCACTGCAATGAGAAAGTCTCAGTTGATGGCCAAACACTACTTGGACACAAGCTGAACCAAATTTTCCACACTGGCAAAACAAATTGATAAACTTCCTTTACTAAATTGTTAGGGAAGGATGGCATTGGCTATGATCTTGCTGTCCTCAGCCCTCTCTTACTACGGGCCTGAACTGTACACTTGATATAAACACTTCCCAGTACAGACGTTGTTACAATTTGGTTTCCTAAATTCCTTTGTATGTGCTCCCAAGTATCCTGTGTGCTACTGGATAGAAAACATTTTTTTCATCTCCTTCCAGAACACTCACCTCTTGTAAATGGTGTAAATTTAAATTCGAATCCACATTTCTGATCTGAGACCTCATTTCATGCTCTTTGCGATGTGCTGCAGTGGCTTGCACTTGGCAGCATTGCTGGTGTAAAAAACTTGTTTCTCGTGATGTAGATCCCATTCCTGAGGCTTACGTGTTGTAATTCATCTTGGCTGTGGAGTCTTTCTAATGCTGCTTCGGTTGAAGGACCTGCTGTATTGCTGCAGAGTTTCTTGAAGAGAGATTTATTGCCGTGGCTAGAATTTAGAGTTTGACCACCAGTTTTCTGTGATTTTAACGGAAGGTGACTCACCCGTGTACGTTGGCACTAGAGGGAGCACTGTAGTCATCTTACTCGCCTTTGAGACTACAGCTGCCTGCGTTGCTTCACTACAAACACTTTCCTTTTTTTCTGTTATGTCCTATTAAAAAAATATTAGGGGGATTTGCTTCTCTTCTGCTGTTTTTGAAGGAGGAATGTGTCTGTTAATAGTTTTACAACAAATAACATTTCCAGCGACTAAGGAAAAAATTTGCTTTTCCTGTTTGTGGTGATTGCTAATTCCTGCCTGGTACTGCTTATTGCAAATGGAAGATGGACGTATATTCCTGTTTAGTGTTAACTTTTGTATGCAGATGGTATTGCTGCTTTAAATGTCCTGATCTCTCTTTCAAATTCAGCCTTCCTCAACGTGGGCTGAGATTTTTGGAGTTGAAAATATTAGGTGATGATAGAAAACAAGCAGTCAGCTTGTAATGCGCTATGTCTCATAATGTAGATACTGGTCTGTCCCTGGGATGCAGGGGAGAGAAGATGTAGCTTGACTACCTTTATTTTTTGAATAATAATTTCTAATTAGGGCTTTGGGGCTTCCTTTTCAGCAGAGGAAAATACTGCTTCAATGGGAGCTGTTCTGTAGTTAAGTCGTCTTTTCTTTTTCTTTTTTTGTTCTCTCTACTTGTCTGAGAATTATTGCTACCTTTAAAAAAGTTTACTAATGCATATTATAACCACAGAGAACATATGAGGAGTTCTCCCTGGAATGTCAGGTTCATTCTTGGAAGTCAAGCTTTTAATGGTCCGGTGCAGTATTAGGAAGGCTTTGAGCACTCGTGTGTGGTTGTGCAGATCTGCTAGTGACTCATCCTCTTCTGTCTCTGCGTCAGGAGCTGTCAGAAAAACAAAATGCAAAAGGAAATACAAGTTCTAATCGTGAAGTGAAGTACTTATTTAGACAGATCTCTGCTTGGTGTATGGCTTATAAGGTCTTTGGTTTACAATTGTCACGTTTCTGTAGTAGAGATACTTTCTCATGTTCAGCTGGGAAACTGCTGTCAGCAGGCATTGGGCACGCTGGCTGGTTGCAGGGTGGCGTGAGGCAGCTTGCTGGAGACAGCGTGTCTGGTCCTTGCGTTAGCCACGCTCCCTTAAGAAAAAGCCGTACCTTCTCAGTTCTAAGTTCTTTTCACAGAAGCATGATTATGCAAATCCTATGACCCAGCAGCATCACCTTCACAGCGTACTCGGCTGCTGTTTCTTCAGTGTTGGGAGAACTGATGTCTTTGGCCTAGCACTTGTGAAATCCTGGACTGCCTAAGCACGTGCGCTGCCTTTCTCCTGATTGCTACAGCACGGCCTTGCAAGAAGGTGGGATGCTTCTAATTATATCAGTTGGTTGAATATTGCCATCTGAGTTTAATGAGCTGCATTTATGCCAGTGTATCATCAAGATGTAGGTTGCCTTACATCTAGCAGCAGTATCCTGCTGCTGCTCTGGAAGAGTTGAGTTGGCTCAGTGCTCAAATGCACTTTCCCTTTGAAAATGAAGAACAGATTGGAAGGGCTGTCAGTTCCACTGTAACCACGGTGTAAAGTTCCTCGTGAATGCTTTGCTTACCCCTCCTTATTGATGGCTTGTAAATGGGGAAAAATACGGAGCAAGTGGTCTGAAAGCTGCGGTGCCAAGTTCAAAACAGCTCAGTAGCGTCTGTGTAGACGCCTGTCTGGAACGTGGCTCCTGTGGAGGTGTGCTTCCTACTCGGGCTCTCGGTAGCAGATTCTTAAGTCATTAATTCTAAGATATCTCCCCTAGGGAAGATGCGTGCCAAAATAATCTTGAAAGGAGGGAGTAAAGTTTTAAATTATGGTTGCAGAATAAAGATGTGACATACGTGACATATTTAAAATGTGACATATAGCTGTTAATGTCTACATAGCTCTATTAAACATTTTTTTTTCTTGTCACCCAGTTCCTGTCTATGCTTCCTGAAAACAGTAAGTAGCCAGTACAAGGTGGCAGTTCATCCTAGGAGTTGCTGGAAAGATATTTTTTTAATTCATTGTAGACCCTCCTAGTTATTTAGGTAATTCTTATTTCTTAGTATTTGTTTCCATTCTTAGTTAGTTTAAAGCCAGTTGATTTAGTCCTTGCTTTCTTTGTTCAGTGTAGAAATAAATAGATTAGTCACAGGGTTTTGTTTCACCTTCCATTGTGCACAGGAGGAGCAAAGGAAGAGCTGAGACAAGTTCATTTTAACAGCTGGTCTGCTTTCATGTATAGACAGCTTCTTTCAGCTGTAGCTTAGATGACTTTGTAGGTTTGATGTCTCCTGCGGTCAAGAGATATCTAAAGGTGTAATGCATCAGTTGCTGTCTTGAGGAGCACACTGGGAGTAAGCAAAAACTGTTAATGGCCGGTGTTGTCTTTGGGCAATAAATGCTCCACATGCAGGACAGTTCGTTGCACGTCCAAAGATCTTGTACTTCACCTTTTTCCTAAGCCAGAGCAGTGTAGTGTCTTCACTGCCTGGCTGGTGCTTTCTGGTAAGAGCAGCGTGAGCTGCTTAGCAGTTACTGTAAGTTACTGTAGAGTATTTTTGCTTAGGACCTCACAGCTCTTGGATGGTTCTGCTTGGCAGCCCCTCTCTGCTCTACTAGAACATAAACCATCTTGGGGACCTCGCCACCACGTCCCTTCGTTAACACTGCTCCATTGCAGAGAATCTAACTGCAGGCTCGGTGTAAACCTTGTGTTCTCCAGATGGCTGTGTGACTCCTAGTGTTACAGATACTGCTGAGCAGTGCAAAAACATCATGTGTGTTAAGAGGGTCTAAAAACTTGTGAATTATGGTGCTGACTATGTGACTTCCACCATATGGTCATGAGTATTTATTATATTCAACTAATGACTCCCTTCTGAAAACATAATTGAATACTGAAGTTGGTCAAATTGTATTTATTTAACTTTCTTTAAATCATGTTTGCTATTTGGCCAGCTCTGCTTTGAAATAGTCCCTGTCTGGTAGCACGGAGATCCAGGGCCTATTGCGTCTAGGATTGGCACAATCTTTTGCTCTGGAAAATTACACTTTGTAGGTTGGAAATGATCACTCCAGAAACAATTTATATTGACAGATTAGGTAGGCAGATAAAGGTACGTATGTGAGTCTATGCGAGTATTTAATTTCATTAAATTCAGGGTGAGAAAAAAGCGTCATGATGCTAGCAAGCCTTACGAAGTTTGAAAGAATATGTCTTCTGCTTAATATTTACATAAGGTGAATTTATTTACCAAATAGAAAGTATTCACAGTGTGTCTGACTTATAAACATGTTGCTCAACAAAGCCATGCACTTCCTCCTGAAACAATTTAGATCATAAAACTGTTTGTAGCAGTTACAAATGTTAGTCAAGCGAAAATGAAGCAGTCTAAAATCTTAGTACAAACCCATTTGTGGACTGATAAACCCATTTGCAGACTGATAAAATGAGTGTAATTTATGGTTTAGATACCTTATTGGCATATGTATTAAAATTCTGGTATATGTCTATTTTTCTTAGTATTGCATTAACTGTAATTTCTATGTAATGCTTCAATTCATTTATATATTTGCACAACACACTGTCAGATAAAAAAGTGCCAAAATGTGTATAAGGAGGTCATCACTTTAGCTTAATTGCGCACAAATTTCCTGCAGACTCTGATGCTTAAGACCAATAACGAGACTGCTACAGCTAGAATAAACGCATTAGCCTATAAATTTAGAGCTTCTACCTGCTTTGCAAAGGGAGAATCATCTCTAAATGAGCCTAGTAACATTGATTTGTGATTAATCATTTTACTTAGTGACTCATCTATGATCACAGTACAACAAAAATGTCATGTTTGCTTAGTGGCATTAACTCCATTTATCTTCTCTGCATTCGGAGAATTGCCTTGTTGTCAATGTGGGACTGGGAATACAGCTGAATGGTGCTGTTGTTAGAGGACTTATGATGTCAGTTTACCTAAAGCAGAGTACAGACAAAAAAGAAAAGAAAAAAAAAAAAAAAAAGATTTTTTTTTTAATTATTTGCTTGGTCAAGCCAAACCATTTGCAGTAACAGTCTTTCATCTGCAAAACAAAACTAATTTAACCTTGAAAACCAGGATTATTCTAGTTGCTTCTGAATTTTTCTTTTTAAGGCCAGCTCTGCAAGTTAATAAGTACTCTTCAGTCTACTTTGGAGGCTGTTTTGCAGAGTAAACCCAACCCTTGCTCACTATGAGAATGCTTGGCTTTGCCATGTTAGCACTGTGTTTCTAGTTGGATGCCATCAGAATGCTGTTCTAACAATGCCCTGCTAAAGCATGTTTATGGAAGGTGATAGTCATTGTCTCTGAGAAAACTTTTCTTAATTGCTTTATGTTAAGAAAGAGTAAACCCTTGCAGCACTGCCTCCCCAAGGGGAAAAAAAATGTCTAAAAGGAGCTATGCTGTTTGCAAAGGCTTGCATTGCTCAAGAACAGGTGTTAGGATTTTTTTTTTTTAATAGCATCCCTGATTCAACAATGTCGTAATGGCGAGGATCTGCTTCCCCAGTCCAGCAAATGGAGAGCTAGGTCTGGAAAGGAGATGCCTAAAGTCTCTCAGCTTGTGTCTTGTTCGTCTCTCTCTTGGCAGCGTGCTTTGTTGCTATTCCCCTTTACTCTTCAGCTCTTGTGTTGAAAGCAAAGCTCCTTTCTTCAGGCTTCTCTCCTCCGCACTCAGCATTGCGGCACCGCGGTCTTAACCAGGGCCTCTGCTCATTTCCAGAAGCAAAGACTGAAGGTGAAGGTGAGTTGTACTTGTACCATGATTCAGAGTAATAGAAATGCCTGCTGTGACCATGCCTGGAGAAGGACAGGGGTGTTAAGAATACAAAATGTCGCAGAGGTTTCCCAGGGAAACAAAACCCTGAGTTGGATGATTGCTGCTATGATAATTGGATATTGTGTTTCCTGACAAAAGTCCAAAAGGGCTTTGCTGGAGTAAATACGCCCTGATTAGGTGGTACTGATGATTATTCCAATATTGGGGAAATACCTGTATAGTCTATAATTAAGCTATTTTTGCGCCATGTAGTAGAGCGGGTGGAAGGCACAGTGTAATTCATGTTTTCTGACGCGTAGGAAATATAAAAACGAAATAACAGACTACATAATGTAGGGCAGCACTGAAAAGGAAAAAAATATGTAATTACTTGCTAGACAAAGACAGATTTTGTTCAGGAGTCCAGAGAGACGTTCTTAGCAAAACCTGGCATGTGCAGAGCAAGCCACCTCCGTGGCTGAAGGTTGACAAAGGTTAAGTTACGAACACTGATACAACTAAATGCTATCTTACCCAAAATGATATTTTTGCTGATCTGTGTACATTGCTATGGTGATAAAAGGATTTGTGTTGAGTATCAGATCTGAGAAAGGAAAAAACCCAACCCCCAGAGGAAACTTTGGTTTAAAGAGCAGTTATGTACAACCAGAAGGTTTAGTGAGGGTGAATAATTCACACCTGCCCTGTATTGCCTACTTAGTGTCTAAAAAGTCCGAGTTAGATCTCTGTGCCAGGAAATTACTGTAAAAAAAAATTAATACTTGCATGCAGGCATAAATATAGCTGGCTTCTGGTTATGGATTAGAGGGTATGCATTCAGGGTTTCTTGTGACTACGGGAGCTGAAAGCTCTCTTTAAAGGCAGAGCCACAGTCCTGCAATTTCATAATGGCATCAGTGAAGCTTTAATAAAAACAGTAGCTACAGTGAATGCTTGCAGCCTTGGGTAATACGTCTGGTGAGGGGCATATCAGTGTGATAAAACTTGAATTAAAAAAAGAGCCAAGGACTCGTTGCTGCTTCTGTGGTAGTGTTGGGGTTTTTTTCTTTAACTTTACAACAGAGGCTGCCTGCCTCTGTGCGGTTTAGCGATGATCAATGTGAACATGCTGGAACTGTTTACATGAAGTAAGCTGAATCATTCAACCTAATATTCATTTGTTTGACTAAAGCCTCTTTAGACCCACTTGTGATCTGATGACTAACGTGGCACAAAGATGCTAATGCTCAGTGTATACATAAATCATTAACTACTTAATTTGGATTTGGAAACCTGAGGCAACAGAATGCTCCATGGAGAAGCAGCTATATTTATCTCTCTCCATCCTGAACCACCTGTCTCCAGAGAGCTGGAATGCATTAGAAAAATGAATGTAATGACTGAACTAAATCTAGGTCTTCTGTTCCAGAAGAAAACAACAGGGTTTACAAGCAGAAAAGCATGGAAATCTACGATCAGTTCTGCTGAGACAAGAAAATTAACTTAAGCAGGAAGATCTAGTAATCTAGGCAGATTTTTTTCAGTACTGCCAGGATACTAAGTAAAAGTTAAGAACCTGAGGCCAGCTATAATTTTTTTAATTTTTATTTTTTAAATATTCTTGGAGGTGGTCCAGGTAAGAGTGCTTGTGGAAGGGAGAGAGGAGTTTTGATCCCTGTTTTGATGCCTTAAAGTCAGACCTGAAAGCCCCATTTCAGCAATATTTCAGCCCATTCCGGAAGACGTATTTAATTATGTTTCTTTAGTGAAGTATATTGGCACTGATGAGGGAAGTGTATCTTCCAAACTGATAAGCTCACCTAGCTGGATGCACATGAGGTGAACGACTTCCTGCCATTTGGAGCTGACTTTTCCTCTTCTTGTCCCTGTTACCTTGTTCCTTACTCATGGTTACTTATTAAAGAGCTGTGTCCCACTGACTAAAATACCATAAAGAATATTACTGGTATTGGAGCCTAATGGAACATGTGCAAGGGATTCTGTCTTTGTGCTGGTGCAGGGCAATAAACTTTAAACTTGATTAAAGGGAAGTTTTGAGTCTAGGTGAATTTTTAGATATAAATTGGCAGACAGAGAGAAGCATTTCTTAATGATGTCAGTGAAAGAACTCCATCCTCTGAAGCTTTTATCTTGTGTTAAATAGGGATAGGTGGGTGTATTTAAGTACGTTGCATACATAGAGCGCCCAAGTTGCTTCTGTACCAAAGCTGGTTGATCCTATGCTCGTTCCTGCAAGTCCAAGAGGTGTTATTGCCCCAGTTCGGAGAGGGAAAAACTGAAGATGCTGTGAGCTTACCAGGATCCTGCCTCATGTTGTGCGGAATGGGAACCAGGACCCTGCAACCTTCTTCCTGACTTACTTATGTATTCCTTTAATACTGCAGTGCTACTGGATTGGACCTTTTCTTCTTCATTTGAGTTGTTAATTTGATCTTCTTGTGTAAAGGGTATGGTAAATGAGAATCTACCGGGATGTTGCTAATTTTTTTTTTATTTGAGCCCTGTTGTCACTCTCTGTTGTTAATGATGAATGTGACTGTTTCAGGAACAAGTATTTTGTTTGGTGCTTTGTTTAACTGAATGGGAAGCTCTGTCCACCAAATCTGAACGTTAGACAAGGTTTCTGTTTAGAAAAGCTGACATTGTAAAAATGATTTTGTTTTAAACATCAGCTGGACTCATTCTTAAAGAAGCATTACGTAACTACTTAATGGCAGCTTATCTTAAAGCGTTTGATCTGTCCTAGATAAAATGTTTGCTTAATCTTTAAATATATAACATCTTAAACCTTACTCTTTTAGATCTTTATGGTAATAAAAGTTTGGAAAAGTGATATGCAAAAAAATAGATAAATACAGTGTTGGAGGGCAAACAGGAATTACCGCATGCTTCAGAGAAATCAAATCACTTCAATATAAGGATTTTAGCAATGTGCTCTTATTTAGCTTAAGAGCTGGAAAGTGAAGTTTAAGGGGCAAGTCAATATTCTCACAAGGACTTGTTTTACTTCATGATATAAAACTTGGAGATTACTTGTCAGCTGCATTAGTTTTTAAAGCCTGTTTTTACAGTGAAGGTTATATATACTTTGGAAGAAATGGTCCTTTTTCAGGGATAGCGTTTTAATTTTATTTCAAATCTTGAGTGAAGAAAGCTCCAAAGAATTGAGTACAATAAACCCTTGCTATGTTCAAGACAGTAATATAAGGGGGTTTTGTGTTTTTTACAGTTGCTAATAGCAACTTATGTGGCGAACATAAGTACAGCAATTTAAAAGGACACTGTGGTAATGTGAATTTCTTCAAGTAGTTAAATACTAATGTCTTTCACCACAACATCAATGTCAGCTCTGCTCCTAGTCAAAAAGCAAAGGACAAATGAACTTACCATTTTTATTTGCTTTTTTTTTTTTTTTTAATGGAAGGGTTTTCAGAAAACTGACAGTAGCAGTTCTAGTCTGTAATTTTAACTTGATTTATTTGAATTAGTGAAATCTTCAGTAAATACATCTCAGTACACTTCTTAAATATTTCCCCAGAGAGATTAAACATCCATTTACTTTAACTCCACCAGGGCTCACAGACTTTAATTGCAGCGCCTGACAAACTTCTGGAGAAAGGAAAAGTGAAGAACGAGGAGAGGAGGTCACTCACGTAGCAAGCTGTTGCACCGAGTGGGAGCGTTGGCTAGCACCCTGTAGCTGCTCATCTGAATGCCAGGCAAGTGTCTTCGTACAGCAGGAAGCGTAGCAGAATCATTTACACGACAGATTTCTCTTGCGTGTGTGGTGATCAGGAGGAGTATTTGTCTACTGCTAAAAAACTTGCCTTTCTGTGTGGTGTTCCCAGCTACTCGCTGCATCTGTGTGCACGTAAGAGTGGCTGTGTTCATGTTGTTCACCTTAAGCTGTGTTTGGGGTGACTGGTTAATAGGAAGATGTTTAAAGCAAAGCCCTAGACAGGAGTCCCATGCGTAGTGTCAATGGAGCGCAGACCTGTCAGAAATGCCTGGCAATAAAATTGACTGATTGTCAATGTACATCCTTGAGGTTGAGTTCTATCCATGTTAAAATTGATGCCAACAGTGTAGTTGATCTTAGCCTTGGGTTTATTTGCTCTTTGCAGCTGGTAACATGGTGTGGCATGTGTATTCTCAAAGAAGAATTATGTGCTGTTGTCTTAGCTTGAGGCTTTATTGCAAAGGCTGTGGAAGTTGTCAACAGGATTTTTCCTACCCACAGCAAGGTCTGGACTTGGTGATGTCAAAATAGAAATAAAAGGTCCGTGCTCTGCCCTCCTCCTCCATCTCTGCAGAATCCCCTGCTAGCTCTCTTTAAGCCATCCTGGTTGAAATGGCAGAGACAAGTGCAAGCAACCTTCCCCACCCCTGGCATTGCTGCCCCCACAAAGATAATCCCGCTGGGCAAATGTCTTGGATTCACTCAGGAGTATTTGCAGAGTTCCCCTTTAATTCTTTGTTTCCTCCCTTTGCTGCTTCTGTTGTCGCAGGAGTTCACCCTTTAAAGGAGTGGTATCCTGGCTTCCTGGGGCTTGCCTGTTCCCTGGTAAACTGAGTGACACAGAAGTAGAGAAAGTAAGACACACTAAAGATCCTTTTTGAAACAGAAATGAGTTGCTTAAGAAACAACTCTCCCAGACTGGAGGCTTCTCTCTCAATGTCATATGCTGCCGTGCCCTCTGACTTGCTTTGGAGAGGTGCATTTACAGACTGGCTTCAAGGAGTGAGGAACCGGCCTTGCCGATTCAGTGTGCTAATGTAATCGTCCTTGAGACGTTGCTTGGCTGCAACGTGCTCAGAAGCATCTTCTCGTGCCCTTTTAGGGTTTTGAAACAAATCCGGGCTTTACAGAGAACATCATTTTCTACCCTGGTAAAGTTTCTGGAAACTGTATGGTCAGTGTTTTGAAAGATACATGTATTTTCTGCTATAATTAGGTAGAATATGGACATAGCATTATAGGTTCCATTAAAAGCATGTCAATAAAAGGCAGTTGTGTGCTACATAAAAGATTCTTTTGTTGAAAACTGGCCTGAGTTACGACTGTTTTATACACATTAATTTGCTTTGTACATACAGAATGGAGCTGATTGAACAGCATGATTGTCTGACGAGAGCTGAAAAGCAGCACTTGCTGTAGGTAATTTAAATTGAGCCCTATTATCATTTACAGATTTATTCTGCTTAGAATCAATAAGATGAAAAAGGGTCTGAAAGCTTTACGCTAATGCTAATCACTTCTGGGTCAGTAACTCCTTGTGTTTAAGTTACGTATTTCTTCCCTGTATTCACAGAGCTACTCGGAAAGTGAAATATTTAAAATACCTTCCACTGAAGGGAATCTTCCCACCTCTTCCACTCCATAGAGAATTCAGCATTGATAAATATTTTGTTGTCCTGAAAAAGTTCCATGAGAGGGAAGTGACACCAACCAAAAAGACAAAAGAGATGCTCTGGAAAGAAGCTCAGCACAGAGTGCCCTGGAAATTTTGCTACAAAGCAGCATTCTTGGTGGCTGGGGACTCAACTTGACCCTAGGATGCAGAGCAAAGCTGGGTTTGGGTAGCTGCAGTCATTTCACTTTCTGCTACAGCAACTATTTTGTTCCTGGATAATTTATATATTCAGGGTAGAGAGGTATCACTGGGACCAGGACCAAAGAGAAAAGACAAAAGGGCAGCCAGAACCAAGATGATTTTGCTATAGTGATGCAATTGAGAGGGAATACAATAAAAGGAATTTATATGTATCAGGCAGAAAAAAAGGTAAAATGACCCCAAAAAATCAGCTCAACAAATTTAATTGTCCAGTAACCAACCAACCTTGGTTATTGTCTTTGAGGCTGCAGGCAAGGGGCAGAGGTGTGCTGTGCTGAACGGTTGTGTTTGGCAAACTGGAGGAGAGTGGACAAGTTCTTACGAGGAAGAAACCTAAACATGTCACCCTGAGCAAGGAGTCGTGGTAGAGTTCCCAGTCTTCCGGACTTGTTTTGTTCCTTTTGAAGTTCAGGAACTGGTGCTAAAAGTATGGCTTAAAGAGAAGGTGAGGTGGGTTTTTTAGTGGTGTGGGGGTTTTTTTTGTTTTGGTTTTTTTTGGGTTTTTTTTTTTTTTTTTTTAAGATCCCTGTTACAGTACGAGTGACTACTGCAGTAATGCCTGATTGTGTAATTTATTGGCTATGCAGTAGTGGATGGACTGCATCCCCTGCACAGAAGTGAGCTGAACCGGATCTCTTCAGGAATTGGATTTGCAATGTCATGACAGAGCTTACTGCTGCCTGAAATCTGTGACTTGGACACACAGAGCAGCAGAGAAGAGATGATACAGAAGCGATGCTGCTGTGAGAAGGGCTCCTTGAGTCTTGGTTCTGCTGTTTCTGCTGACTCAGCCCCTCTCAGCTTTGCTAGGGAAGATCAGTTCTGCAAATTGAGAGGGGGCCCAGGCGATAGCTTCTGAAATTACTTCTGTCGGGGACTGTGCTACGGCAGTGCTGAGGGTCAGGATCCTGGGGGCACTGTGAAGTAGCAGGGTGAGCGATGCTCCTCTCCCGAAAGCGGCTGTGCTTTGTGGGCGGGGCAAAGTGTGGCAACAGGATGAAAAATGTCTTGCCTAAGGTATGTGGAGCTGCAGGGGCAGAGTCAGAAGTACAATTACTCTTTCAAGTCCCAGGTGAGTGTCCTGGCCTCTGCACCCTGCTGCATCTCTGTTCAGATACAGGAAGGTTAGTTCTGGATGATTAAACCATCAGTGCTGTTACAACTAGAGTCCATCATGTACACCACTGTCGGAGCTGATTGCCAAATCTTTGTTATTTCAACTAAGTGGTTTTCTCTCCTCATACTCAGTTTCCCCAGATACCCAGGAGTACTACTTCAGAGGTTTAACTTTTTTTTTTTAAGTGTTTTAAGAAAAACATGTTAAACTTTTCTGGTATTAAAATGGGCTGGAGCAGCTAATACAATCTCTTGCAGTAAATAGCTATAAAAACATCAAAGGTTTTGATAACTGTTAGCTGTATATTTTGTAATGCCTATTGTATTTCCATTTTGTTAGTTCTATTTAAAGAGCAGTATTATCATGCCCCATTTCCTGTTAGATAGTTCTATTTGTCTGCTCTACAGGAGGCAGGAGATTTTAGGTCCAAAAGAAATTATCTCTCAGTAAATTACTCCTAACTCCATTACGGAATACTAAGCACTCTCCCCTTACTGTGTGAGCAGCTTGAAGAGATAACATTGCAATTTATTTATTTGTTTTGTCCCATGTATATAGGTGACACATGAACTCATCTGAGCAGAGATGGTGATAACTGACAGGTACATTTCACATACAGCAAAGTTTACTTTGATTATGTAGTCCGTGTCAAGATGTACAGTAGCTGATGTCAGTTTGATCTCTCTTATGGTATATAATGGCTTGTCTTTTTCATGGTTGAATGGACACTAATTTTTGTCTAATAAATAAGCTATCAGTTGAGTGTTTTAGAGAGTAGCCAGAGTTTTTTATCCTTCTGAAAGGGAAACCATTCGTGAAATTATTTTAAAATTTGTTTGGATTGCTTGTTGTGTTCATTTTTCTCCTTCCAAAGTCCCCTGTTTACCCAAAGGTACTAAAGGTACAATATTTTCTAAGGACCTGCTGTGAAGCTATTGCATTGTGTATGAGACGTTTCCATATTGAAATAGTAGCAGGGAACAGAATATTTTCCGTCTGTTTTGATGCATGGCTGCCAAATGGCAAAGTCTGCATGTGGCACCTTTTAAACTTTAAAGGGAGAGAAGAAACGATGTCCTGTTATTACAAACCCCATCCTTCTCCCCTGTAGGTAATGTAGGAATTATCTAAGACTGTAGGTTTGTTTTATTATTGTTATGCAGCCATGATTTCTGTGGAGTTGTGTTTAGGAAAATAACTTACAAAAGTACATTCTGCAAGGCATAATGTAACTGATTAATAATGGAATTAAAAAACCAAAAAAAACCCCAAAACAGACAACCAGGACCCCAAAATAATTCTGGGAAGCTCTGGAAGTGAAGGGTAATGTTCTGGGTTATCTAGCATGGCTTAGCTTCCTGACACAAGGGCAGTTCCAGGGGAAACATATTTACAGTGAATAGTGATTTCAAATTTTGGGGAATATGTCAAAAAAAACCAAACCACAATTTTCTGGCTACTACAGGTATGGTAGTAATTGTTAACGTCTCTGAACCCCATACCGTTAACAGCATACATCAGTGGGACTGGAAAGACTCAGTTCAGCATGGTCAGATTTTTTCTTGTATTTCTCATTGACAGATTGAGCTGATTTGGCTCTAAATGAAGTGATCCACAGCTCTCACTCAGCGGGGTGCTGAGGCCTTTGATACCTGGTATGCATGGAACTAGGTGTTTTCTTGTTTTTCTTGTTCTTTTCCTTGCTTGTTTTCTAGTCTAGAAATATGTCTTCCTGTTAGATTGTTACCAGTGTATAGGAACTTCCCAGAAAAAGCACTGTTTTGTTGGGGATGCCAGGAAGATTTAACAGTGGATGGAGACCACCTAGTCAAATGCAGGGTGTGAATAACTTGTTTTTAAATAGTAGCAGTGGGAATTTTGAGGGTGCTTTTAGATTTGCTACAATAATCAAAGCTTCCTTTCATTGTCAGGTATGTTATCCTTAGGTACCCATGTCTAAGTCTCAGAGGACTGGGGTTTGTACAGACATCTGAATGGCCTGCACTGTTTTTTATTTTTCCGATCCAAGTGTTCTTCCACAAGCAAAACTGCTGAATCAGTGTTGAGGCTGTGAATAATTTCATGTATTTTACTACAGCATAGACATGCATTTTTGTCTTAAATGTTTTCAAGAATAACTGTTCTTGAAATGGCACCTTCATAAGGTAAAATTCTGTAAGAGTAATTAGTAATGGCCGTGTCTGTGCTGGAAACAATGAATGAGTTTCTTCCCTGCCTTCTCCTGGACTTGGGATGAGAAATTGAGATGCAGATTGAATGCTTTTTAAAACTGAGAATTCTGTGTGTGCTCTAGTAATGCCTGGAGCTGCTCTTTTATCGTCTTGGCAGTCCTGAGCACTTGCCATCCACTCTGCTTGGGGAGGGTTATTTGTTTTACGTCCAGGGCTGGGTGCAGAGCAGTGTGCTCACTGCAGTCCCAAAGCAGAAACCCTGCTGTGGAGCTGGGAAATGAGTATGGATCTCTTCCATCTGTTCCTCTGTCCTCCAGATGTAGCCCCCTCACTTCTTCACCTCTCTCTTTGCTTACCTCTGTACAAAGGAGGCGAACGTTTACAGCACCACTGCTAAAACATCAGCTGAAAACTTTATTGCTGCAGTCAGCAACTTCTCTGCTAGTTCAGTTTGAGAGAGCACTAACAGAGCTAAGACTTAGATGTTCTGATAACTTACTGATGAGAGTGTCTCCAGGCTCTTCTCATACATTAACATTGCAGCCACCTCCACTTCTCTTCCTATATTCACTTTGGGATATATAGAAAATAAGGCTATAATAATGCTGTCCTTTCTTGTCTTCTTTCACAAACATTAATCCCGTGATTTTTTATCAGTACAAAATAACCCTGGAGATAGGGCAGTCTTTGGATCAGCTTCTATGAAACTAGAAAACTGAAATTATTTTGTTTAATTGCGTGTGAAAGTCAACTTTTGTCAAAATCTCTAGCTGTGACTGGGTACTTACAGAATGCAATGTATTCTTTTCTTTAGCAGATCACCTAAATACATTTTACTAGCAACCCTTTTGAACCAGATGAAGCTGTAATTCAAGCTGTCTTGTCTGCTTCTGCTTTAGTTCACAATAATGTCACTATGCTGCTCACAGCAAAGACTTAAGTTTTTATCTGTAACAGCTACATCAGGTATTTTGTCCTAGTTTTTCTGCAGATCATTACTGATAAGGTAGGTTTTCTAAAAGAAAAAAAAACAAACCACAGCAAACAACAATCCCCCATTCAGTACATATTTTTTTAATGTAAAAGTTTTGTTACTCCATCAGTGTGACTTTGCAAGCTCATGCGAATCTTCCAGTGACTTCCTGCCAGCCATTGCAGAGCAATTCTTCTCCACCTGGAATAGAGGAAATGTTGCTGCAGCCAACAAATGAAGTTAATTGAGAATATTATGTTCCTTCTAGGAATTGTGCCTTGGCATACTGCTTGACTGAACATCTTCAATCCTTGAAGGTTAACCTCACATTTTTTTAGTAAAGTGAATACATTAGTGGGTGGGGGAGAGCATGGCCAAGGGGTGAAGTGTGGACAAGCAGCCAGGAGAACTGGCTTCTTGCTGGTGCCCTGCCGCTGCTGTGGAGTGAGGCGTTAGCAGCATTGTTGCTGGGCCTCCATCCTCTGCAGGGGGGATGTCCCTCTCCTCAGGGCTGGCCTGGCGGGAGGGATGTCCGTGACAGAGCCACACCTGGGAGTCACCTACAGGCAGTGACCAGACAGGTTCTGTACAAGCAGACAGAACAGATATTTCTTAAGCCATGGGAAAGTTCTAGGTGCAACAATGAGCTTGTGGCACATCCCTTTTTGTAAGTACTCGTCACTGTGTTGGTTCCCCGTGCCCAGGCACTGGCAGAGGGGCTGCAGGGCCCCCGCTGAGGAGAGCGGAGGGGCTGTCCCGTGCCAGACATGGCCGCTTCCCACTGGTTCTAGTGGCCCCATGCAGGGCACGGCTGAGCCCCTCAGCGGGGTTGGCGGTGCCTCGGGGAAGGCGAATTTGGAAAGGGCAAAAGGCTGCCGGGCAGTGCGGGGTGAGGGGAAAAGTGCAAGGAACAGCCCCGCACCGCCAGGGCCGGGCGGGAGGAGGGAGCAGCGCTGCAGGCCCCGAGCAGAGGCTCCCCTGCCGCCATGGAGGGGCCCCGGGGGCGCTGGCTTTCCTGACAGGAACGGCGGCCATGGAGGGCCCACGCTGGGGCAGGGGATGGTTTCATGTAAATCAGTGAGGACTGTAACACAACCCACTAGCTTGATTTTGTTGTAAACCATATGTAAAGCTGCTTGGATATAAGGTCTATAGAAATGCCCTGTCCTTAACGGCATTTTGTGCAATTTGGGTCGTTGTATAGCTCAAGTAAGTGAGGTACAGCTGGCATGCACGTCATCGCATGCTTCTTCCTATGTGTATTTTGTTCACAGAGCTTCCTGGGAAGCCACAACTCAGACATTTGCTAGTAAGTACAATTACATTGCCCAGGATACACTATGCACAATTTCTCTTGCTCTTTTATTTCTTTTTTTTTGGCAGTCTAGGCTTTTATCTAGTTGTGATCCATGCCATTTAATGACAGGGTTGAAAATCAACAAGTTGTTAAAAAAAAAAATAGCAAAAAGAAACAAAAAGTTTTTGCCTTGGGGAAAAACATCTGAAGTTTGGGGATGTTTCTCCCTTATCTTCCTTTTCCCTTGATTACAGGCATCTTTTGCAGGATGAACAAATAGAGCAAAATTATTACATGGCTGGAGGAGAGGAGAATTTTTACAAAGAAATTCTTATTTACCTGGTTTAGATTGAAGTCAGCAGATCTCTATTTCTGTGTGGCAGATTTATTTTTCAGAATAAGGAAAAAAAAAAGTAACATCCCACCCTATGGTTGGCAAATTTGCAGCGAGGACCCCATTGCAAGCTGGTGGTTTACATCTCGTATAACTTGAAATAAAGGAGTCACTCACACATTCATAATCAATACAATTACTTCTACTTTACATGAATTAAGTAATTTGTATGGCATTACTGTTTGGGGCATTTGTATCCCTATTCAGAGCACTTCTTCAGTATTTCAACCCCACTGATGGTAAAGGCAGGTGCATGCCAGTTACCCACAAAACGAAGGCAAAGCTCTATGGGGAAACTCTTTTATGTCCATCTAGATTTGAATTTGTAGTCCCTTTCCAATTACTGTGCTAATTGTTTAAGAGATTGCTAGACTAAAAAAGTTTTTAATCACTAATCTGTTTTTGAAAGGAACTTATGGGCTCAAAACCTGAACTACATACTTCTTAAATTAATTTTCTTCATGAATACTTCTTTCTCAATACAGATTTGTGAGTCAGAACACCCTACTGTGCTTGTTTCTTTGTCTTTTCTTCAAACACCTGGCCTATTATTCTCCTTTTTTCCCCCCCCCCAACAAAATTGCTCTTTCTTTGTAGGCAAGGTTCTGATGATATTATGGCACTGGAAATACAGAAATTTACCCAATGTCCTATGTTATCAGAACTGAACTTGGGGCAGAGAACAAACTGGAAAAACCTGGCAATTTAGCTAAATGAGAGCACTCCAGTAGAAATATTTGTGAACATTTCTTGAAGAGATACCAATATGCTGCAGAGTCTTCCAACAAAACACCTCAAAAAATTGTGACATGAAGGGTAATGTCAAGAGGTTTAATTTGGAGATTGAGTTTTTTTCACAGTGGGCTAGTGGCTGTAGAAGGTGAATGGGGGTGGTGGTATATTCAGATCTTCTGTGCTGCTTTGAAAATCCTCCCCTATGTTTTCGTTTTCAGGAAAACCAGACAAACCCAATAAAACAACCAGGGCTCTAGGCCTGCTTCAGTTGAAACCTATGCCAGGCAACCATCTTGATGTCATCCAGAGAAGAATTAGGCTGCAAGCCTTCTTTATTCGCAAGAGAGGCAGAGTCAAATCCTGCAGTCTTAATCCAGATCAGTGCAGGTTTTGCCTAAATTAGGACTAAAGAATTTGGTGCATAAGACAAGGTAAAGTGTCGGGAAATAATTGCAATGTTCAGTGTGTGAAACTCTGTAAAATGCCGGGCCTGTTTAGAATGTGGGATGCTGCTCTCCTCATTGCCCTGAGAAAACCTAGGAAACTAAATGTCCCTGCTTGCTTCATGGTAAGACTGTTGACCCATGTGTAGCTGTGAAACTAGGCTGAAGGTTTTTCAGTTAAATGCTCCCAACGTTTTTTTAAATGTAATTTTAATACTATGTCCATAATAGCTTATAATTAAGCCTCTTTATTTAAATTTAAAATAGTCTGAACAAGTAAACCTTCTTCCCTTAATCATAAGATAGTAATAATTAACATTAAAAGCTTGTTAAGTTTTGGTTACAGATGCATTCTGATTCCTAAGCTGATTTCAAGTGTTGTCCCACATATTTATTTTCCATAATATCATTACCACTCATGGCTGGCTTTTCAATTCACATGAAAGAATGGAAATTTCTTGAAGGACTCATTAAAGCAGAAAAAATGAAATCAGCTTAAAGAAAACCTCTGTGCTTTTCAAACTAAAACATTGATGAAACGTCGGTAAGCTGTATTCTCTACCTGTACCCACCGGGAAATGCTACTGATTGCAGACACCATTTTCCACCCAAATGGCACAGCTCCTGTTTACTCGGTAATGTAACAAATTAGGCAATGTACTTACCTTTGCAATTCTGTCATGTATCGAATAGGACACCGTAGCTTGAAGCCACAGAGGTGTGCATAAATACACACCAAAGTGGAGATTGTCCTTACCTCAGTGTGACAACGTTGGGAGAAGCGGAGGCCGCAGCTTGCATTGGTGGGGGAGCGGTACCAAGCAGGTGCTCGGCTGTGGTTTCAGAAGGAGAGGAGGGTGTCTTGCAGGAAGGGTGCCCTCTTGTAAGAATTAAGAAAGAGCAACACCAAATTGATCTGGCAAGGATTTAGGAGCCAACCCTCCAGTTCCCAGAGTGGCGTTCGAGGGGCTGTGTGTGCTGGGTAGAGGTAGCGGCTCCTAGCTCTGGCATCAGCTATAGTGCAAATGAGTGAAGTTACTTGCCTCTGTGTGTTAATTGCTGTCCCCAAATTGATTTCTGTCTGTAGCTATTGGGAAAAACTTTGTTGATAGATTAAAGTTATCTCTGATGTAACTGCTGAAATCAAGGGAATTTTGACTTGTAAATTTGATCCCCACACCCCCCCCACCTGAGTGAGATCTTTGTGGCCCTGTGGTCCATGATGAAGATTTTGGTGATTACATAGGACCTACTATGCCATGCAATGTATTAAAACAGCCTTCCACAGTTATTTTTCACTTCTGGTGAATTTGTCTAGGAATATAATTTGACAAAAATACTTGGGGTTTATTTTTATCACAGAATTCTTTTCTGAATGGCTTATGGCAAATGCAGGACAGTTTCTGCTACTTTAAATGAAACAGTGACAAGATCTCTTCTCCTGCACGACCTCCTTGCATTGCAAGAGAGACACACTGATGGTAAGGAAAGATGCCACAAAAGCTTGTACAGAATAGAACATGAGTTGTGTAATGACAGTTTTCAAGCCATTAACCTACTTAAAAGGTTAATTTGGAACAAATTCAGTGCTTGAGTGGATACTGTGTTGAGCTGCCAATTGGCAGCCTGGGCCATGAGACTGGATTGGTGGAAGCAAGTAGCTGTTGCAGAAGAAACACACTCAAACTTTGTGTGAGAGGTCCTGGTTATATCACTGCCCAAGTCTCCTGCTGCTTGACCCATAGTGCAGGCGTAGTGTAATTCGGGTAGAAAGCTTGCTTTTCCTAACTGTAAAATACCACCACCTTCACTTACCCATGCTAACAATGAGGTCTGTGAACCCAGAAATACTTCCAGTCTTGTGGGAGGTTATGACTCGAGAGCAGTCAAAGCTATTAGTATTTCAGGAGAAATGGAAAACTAAGCTGTCTGATCCAGCAAACTACTTTCTCTGTCACATACCTACGTACAAGCTCAGAGTGGTCTACAGAAGCAGCCATTGGGTATCTGGAGCTCTGCACTCAAAATACCTGTGTAGTCTTAAGATCAGTCCCAGAGCTGCCTTGAGAAAGAAGTTCTAAAATATATGAAATCTTTTCATTGTAAATGTAAGTGCTTGAGAATGGTCACAAGGAACCAGGCAGCATCAACGGAAGTGTTCTGTGTTGTCCCATCAAGCCACAGAAACAGAGCTTGCTTGGACAGCCGCTACAGATGTGGGAAAGGTAATCTTTACATGAGGTCAGCTGTTGGCCTTTCTTTTGTAATTGCTAAGCAACAATGAGCACTTGTATAACTCTTAGCATTTGCACAGTGTCATGTTTGTTTAATCAGTCCTCACAACAGCCCTGTGAGGTAGGCGAGTAAGCTGCAAAAGGAGGATACAGCTTACCCTCACTTTACACTAAAGGATCAGACCTATAGATGAGAGAGTTGTTCTCAGTCCCATTGCCTGGATGGGGAAGTTCAGCAAAAACTTTAAAATAACCTGAGGCCAGAAAGGGAGTCCAGGATTTTGATGAACTGTAGACTCCTGCTCAGTTAAGGCCTGTCTTTTCACTCGTTCCAACATCAGTCCAAGGAAGAATTTAACACTTCACATTTAGTTTTCACTTAAATTCTGAATCCAGGCATGAAATGTCTGGAAATGTACAAGTAATCTGTTAACTTACTGGTCGGGTAAGATGTGCCAGTAATCATGCTAAAAGTATTCAGCAACCTTGTATTTACAGCTATGAGCTACTTACTAATATGTATATACATAGAGAACTACACACAATTTACTGCACATTGATAACATATGTCACAGGATACAGTTTTCAAATACAAAGGTTAAACTGTTTTAATTATTAAAACATTGCCACCCTGAACATAAAGCAACATTTTTTTAGTTTCAAACAAGGTACACTTTATACAAACCTATTTCTGAATCAAAAGCCTATACTGAAAATAGTCCCCATCTCATTCCTGCTAAGTCTGTGTAAAATGCGAGATTTCACTGGCATTTGCACTTCAACATGAAGCATGGTCTCAAAGTTAATGACTGTGTACTGACTCTTACATCTCAAGTATTGCACGTAAGAGTCCCTCCTGAGAAGTGAGTTAAGAATTGCTTAGAAAACTGAAGTTATTCCTACAAGGAATTTGAACCTTTGGACTAGCATCTGGTGAGTTTGGGGATTTCAGAGCTTCAGTTTCACGTTAGCTTTAATTACAAAGATGAGACAGTTCCTGCTTCTATTTCTGTAGTGTCAGAAATTATACAAGCCAATTTACTCCCTGATTTCATGTTGTAATGAAGGAAACCAATTTTTAGTGGGGTATTTCTTTTCAGTCTGTTACTGAAGATGGAGAAACTACATTTCTCTCTGTGTGTATTTTCTTTTTTTCTTTTTAAATGTGTCTAACAGGAGCTACTTACTGGAGAAGGCATTCACTTTCCCCTCCATGGCTGTAGTCTGTGGGAGAGCTCCTAACAAAGTTCTTTGTTAGTGTTTGTAAGACTGGCGATGAGGTTTAATTGAGGGATTTGTGCTGAATGTTCTTTCGCTTTGAGTCTTAGTGCTGCAATGCTTGACGTTTTCCTTTCAACTGCTGCTGGATCAGTGAAGGCAGTAAGAGCAGGGTCTGACGAGGGTCCAGGAGCTTTCATTAGTACTGAAGCTGTTGTCATGAGGGGATTTAAAGCATTGAGAAACCTGTATTTGAAAGAAGTCAATATTATCCAAATTAAGAATTGTTTTGGAGAAAAGTATTTACTGCATTGCGCTTCCCCCCCCCCCCCAAAGGAAAAAAAAATTTAATGTACATTTTGTTTTCCAGAATCTCTTTTAGCTTCATTTTGCAGTATAATGTCTTGCCTTTAAAAAAACCAACCAAAACTCCCATCCCAAACAAAAACTCAAACACTTTTAACTAAGGTAAGAAAGAGAGATGATCAGGCATGGCATGCAGACACGTAGAACAGCAACCATTTGCTTAACTCCTAATGCTAAATCCTTTTTAAACAAACCTTGGATGCTGTAGATCAGCCTGTTCTGTGCAAGCAATAAACCACCTCATAAAAAGACAAATTTATGTGGCTGTTTATGCAGCCAATTTGTTCAGACAAGTTTATGCCCTGTAAAAAGCAGCATTTGTCTGTCTGTTAATGTGGAACTTCAATACAGGCTATAAGTTCAGCAAGAGGAGAACGCTACCTTCTTTTTTTCTGTGTATATCTACACACCTATTCTATGTGTATGCACACAGACACTACACATGTGCTTTTTTTCCTATCTTACAGGGTGTGCTAGAGCAGAAGCAGCATTTTGCTGATGAATTTCAGGTTGCTGGGCAAGAAAGCCCAGACAGCAAGTTCAGCTGAAATGAATTGCTGGAGTTCTGGGTGTCTGAATACAGAGAAAGAGAAGGAGGCTGGCTGTGGGCTTGCTCTGTGTGTTGAGAGCACATCACCTGCCAAGGGAAAAGGACTGGCTTTTAGCAGTACATGTAAGAATCAGGAAGATCTCTAGAGCTGTGTCACTCTTGCATATGTAGCCAGGCTTCTGGTCTCCTGAGAAGAAATGTCCAATACCTTTATTCTGTCAAATTGCCTACAAGCCATAGCTGTCTGCAGTCGCATCTTTATGGTGTATAATCTGTGTCGCTGTGAAATGGAGCTGGAGCCACCTAGATTATAGCAGTTTGTGTGAATACTAGAGTTCAATGAGACCAAAATTTCAGTAAGTTTGCGCAATTGTTCTTCAAACAGCAACTACATGTGAAGTTTTTACTAGCATGACTTAAAACTAAATCTTGCTATTCCTAATCAAGTGATTGTACACAGGAACAAATGCCATTTTAGTAAGTTTATCTATGGGAGCATGTTTATCGAGAACACATGAGTATCAAAGCTAACAAGAATGTAATATTTTTAAACAGTTTTGAGATTTAGAAATAAAAATAATTCTGTACCTTCCAAAATGTGGATTTAAAATAGGATTTCTGAAGAGAGAAGTCCAGGTAAGGCTGCTGAGGCCAAATGGCCCTAAGGTTGAAGGACTAAAGGCTGGAGACATGGATGGCACAGCCAATGTTGAGAGAGGCATCGACCTCCACGTGTGATCTAGGAGGGGAGAATGACTCAGTGGAACATCCAAAAATAGACCAAGTGGGTGCGTTAAGGAGAGTCCTGGAACAGTCCCCAGAATTTCATTTTTTTCACGTTTCCTCCACTTTGCCCTTCTGTTTTGGAACCAGACCTTCAATAAGAAATTATAAAGGCATTAGCTGAACTTAGTCTGCAGGGTATCTTACCAGCTACTACTGCATGCAGCAATACAGGTGGCAAAATTACTTACTGTTAAACCAAACCCCACTTCTTTAATACTTAAGATCCATTCATAAATGCCTTAATGGGTTTATTATATTATATGTTTTAAAGCCATTGTAATATATAAACCTATAACCTGAGACCTCATGATCAGTTATTATAAATGATCGTTCTTCCTTTCATAAGCTATTTATTGAAAATTAAATTTCAAAGCCATTCGAGAGGTGGCTATTTCTGTACCGATACCTCAGGAAGCAACTTCATCATGACTGTAAGAGTAGCTAGGCCAAATACATGGTGTGAGCTTTTTATCTTGATAGCTGGACCATACATTTTTATACAGAGGATTCAAAAGTAAACAGAGCTTTTGTTATCTACCATGAATGCAAACAGCATATAGCTACATGAAATGGAATTGCAGCGAAAGCCAATACTAAACTAGAAAATCTAGTAAGCAGTATTAGAACAGGGTATCAAGCTGCTCCTAAAGGGGCTTTAGCTAGTATTGGTTTTGTGTGGTAAGCTGTTGAGTATATTGCCTCTTCAAGTCTGACTAGTCGTTATTTTAGCCTATTAAACATCTTTTAAAGACTTTAGTCAATCAAATCTACAGATCAGAAAACTGACTCTTCACACTGTTATTATTTAGCATTCACTGAGCAGAACCTTTCAGACCCAGGATGGTAGCAGAGTGAAGAGCATCAGCTGAAAAGCAAGGGAGAGAGGACCTAAAAGAATGATATTTAAAAATGCATGCTGCCGAGGTTGAACACTCAACATCCGAATGTACGCAGCTGCTCAGGTCTTCTAGCCCCCTCTGCAGTGGGAGGCCATTGAAGGTGGATTCTGAACTGGATCTGGATTTGGAAGAAAGACATTAGTTGTGGCCCATAATCTTATTCAGCAGTCTTCTATATAACTGCTGTTTAAATTCAGTGAGCTGCTTGCAAGCACATTCTGTGTATAATACTTGGAGGCACTAATCAGGATTCAATATTTAGTAGAGAGTGGTAACAGAAGGAACAAGAGTTGTTGGGAAGACCAACCTTCGTCCTGTACAGAATTATGACTTTCTGAAATTTACTTCTGATTTAGGGCAAAGGTAAACTTCAAGTATGAAGGTCTTTTACCATACAATGTAGATAACTTCTTAAGAATCTAGCAAAGCCACTAAACCAAACTAAAATCATAAAATTAAATCGCAAAAATTCAAGTCTCAAAAAATTTACAACAGATGCTAAAAAGTTATTCCTTTGGTATTAGTATTTCTGAATTAGTAAAATTGTATAACAATCTGTATTGTGACAAACTCTTTGGATGCAGAAGTTTTATGGATGCATGATTTTTTTAATAGTTGCTTTTTGTATCTACAATTATATTTCAGTCAAAAAATGTTTTCCAAGAGGCTTAAATTTCTATTGCGTAACATCAGAAAATCAGGTTTTGGGGGTTCCCAGCTTCACTGCTTGCTTTAATCTCAGACATGCCATATAACTCGTTCCAGTGATGTGACTTACCTTCAGGTGCTTAAATAATATGAAGTGTATTTGGAAGGAAAGCCCTCTACACACCAGCATGCTGACACCCAAACCAGAAGCCTGTAGCATTTCACAGCCTTGCTGTCCTGGGTTTGATGTTGTTCCTATATGTCAGTAACAATTTATTCTTTCAAAGCACTTGCTATGGGGTTCTCGGCAGCCAGCTGAAGAATTACTGCTCTAGTCCTTTCATTGCATGTATTATCTTTACATTGGGAAGTTGCTGTCCTCCTGGAGAGGGGGTTCATATCCCTCAGGTTATGCAGGTAACGCAGAATCGTCTCACTGTACAGGCAGTTGGCAGAGGGAGGTGCCCTTAGAAGGAAAGTCCGAACATCAAAATTTTGAAGTGGGTACTTAAAATTCTTGAGTGCTCTGACTCATTCTTTGGCCATCTCTCCAGCAACCACAGGCTTTAAATGATCAGATGTCTTACAAAGTAATAATCTGAACCAGTGAAACACCAGACAGCTATGCCTGCATAACAGTGAGGACTAGACACAGGGGTCTGGTAAGAAAAATGAACTCAATTACTGCAATCAGATGACTTGAAATCACTGTTAACCAGGAAGCCCAAATATTTGTAAGTGGAGCTTAGCTGAGATCTCATAGGAGAAGACCACCAACTCAAAGGTGCTAGTGTTTTCTATGAAAATAAAATCCAATTAAAAAGGCAGTGAACTGTCTTACACTGCAGATATGCAGATAAAGCCATTCCTAGAAAGGATAAAACAAAAGCTGCAAAGGTATTAATTTCCTTACTAAATCTTAGCATTGTTCTTCAATCTGTTCTTCATAAGGAAGCCTAACAGAAAATTAAAAGTCTGCTTTTCTGCTTTTTCTGTCCTAAAGCAAATCCATTTGATCACTCAGACATGCACTTTGACTGCAAAATAACTTTTTTAACATTACAGGTGATTTGGGGTTTACAACCAAACTTATTTAGTAATCGCTCAGATTTTGTATTTATCAAACTGGAGGGAAATACCAACATAGGTATCTAATAATTTTCTTTAGAAAAAAAAGCTGGCTTTCAGTTCCTTACCAGTACAGGCTCATCAATGCAAGTGATAAAAGGAGCAAAGGCATGCCTCTTACACTGACATGACAAACAGCTTTCAAAATTTAGTGTGCACTTTATAGTCATTAACATTCAGATTAGTCATCTTGAACATTTGTTAAGCAGTTTTCCTTTGCTTCCAATAAAAGGCTTAACTTGCCTTTACTCTATTTTCAGACACATCTGAAGTGCCAAACTAAACATACCAGAAACTGCTATACCAGTCTTCAGATTTTTATGGTATGACTCTGAAATCAGTGGTAAAATACTTTGGGGAAAAAATGCATTACTTAATACTCAAAGATAGTTTTAAATCATCAAGTTTCGTCACCTGCTAAATATTACCCAGGTTATTTTTGTAATTACTAGCATCATGTGTACCTGACAAAAGAGATTTAGGTCTTTTAAAAAGAAAAAGGTGAGCGTGTAAAATTTGATAGCTTTCTTGGTGTAATTTTCTTAAAAATGTATCCGTCCTATTTAATTGATGTAATAGCTAACAATGATAAAAAGACAGAGAGATATGACTAACTGTATCATGTTTCTGCTGTAGCTGAATATAGGATTGTAATCAGAAAATATGACAAGGATGCTTGGATCAGTTATATTTGAGAGAGAATCTTTTAACACTGATGCAGTTTATGGTACTGAAATACCCAAGTCATGTTTCGCTCCCCACATTAAGAAAATAAAATATTCCTTTAACTTTTTCTTATTTTTCTCCCATCCTAGCAATATGAATTATGAGAAGTGGAATGGCAACAACAGATTGAAGAGCATCCCAACACGGCTTCAGATTATGAAAAGGTTTTGCAGGCTCTCAGACTGCCCCTTTCCCAAGGTAAGGAAGAATACAAAGATTCTTGCTGCCATCTCCCTTCCTCTGTGCGAGCAAATAATGGGGATTGGGTGAGGGGGATCTCTTTGAAGTGATGCTGAAATGAGATGTTGTTCACGGGTAATTTTTTTTTTCTTATTTGTCCATTTTTATGTAGGACTCAAAATGCAAGAGTGAGGGACAATGTAGTGGCTGGTACTCGTTTCAGCTGATTGATGGAGAGTTCTCCCCAGACAAGGAGACCTCAATTTGAAAACACACTGAGGTGAAGAAATGGTCTGATTGCATTTAGTAAGATTAATTAGTTTCCTGGGTTTACACTTGGGTAAGTAAAAAGGTACCCCTTTTCACGTCAGCTGGTTTAGCCAGGTACCATGGGAGAGGTACAGAAGTCTTCACACAGGACACTACACAGAGCAACTATGAGCATGGGCATACCAGGCAAGTATCTGGGAATTAAGATAGCTTGTTAAGTACAGTACATCACTGTCTATATAGCAGCTGCTCCTATGCATCCTCTCCCCGCCAGGCTAAGCTGTCCCCCACCTACCACAGGACAAGAACACACACACAGGCAGAGGCACTGTGCACTGGAAGTTCACCCTAAGCAAACTGTGCTGACTGCGTGCTCATGCCCAACAGACTTGTGTTAAGATCTGACAAGGAGTAAGACGGTGCAAGGAGCAGCTCTCTGCTGTTCCTTCTGTCCGCTGGGGATACATCAACTCTGCTATTTCACTTGTTAATTCCTTCCCGACTCCATCAAACCTAAACATTTCCATTTCTTTTAGATGAGTCATAAGGAGAAGAGTTCTTCTTTGCCATCTACCATTGACCTGTTCCTTCACAGGTCAAATGGACTACAAAGCAAGTACCCCAACAGCAAATGTGACAGTAATAGGTAAGTTACAGCTTTTCACCCATGTCCTTTCCACTGGTAGATGCCATGTGTAATTACCAGATACTGGGGTATTTCAGTAACTAGAGGTTTTAGTGATTGTTGCTGGTAGGGAGAGGGGAGGGCACGTAATTTCCTCCAAGTCCACAAAAGAGAGACAAAAAGTGCCTCTAGGTATTCTCAGATGAGTCAGTTATGAAGTACCGTTCATACTTCTACGGCCTTTTCTGAAGATGGTGCACATCAAAATAAAAAGCTAAAAAACCTACAGCTTTACAGATGTTAGCTAGCGTGAACCACCACAGATCCAGTGCCTGAGGTAAAGACAACGTATACAAACAAGGACCTGGCATCGACAGTAACAAAGCTACGCAGGAGTGAGCAGGGCTGTCACACCAAGCAGCTGCACCACTTCAGTCCTTTGCAAAGCACATACCCTGAGCTGTGCTGGAACAATAATTCAGTCAATACCTGATACACAGCACAAACCAAATTCAGGAGAGTTTTCATTTTGAACTTAAAAATACTTTGAAAGCCTTCACACCTTTTGAAACATTTTTTTTTTTAAAGCTAATGTTTCTGTATAAAAAGGGATTTCTAGCTTATACAAGAGATGAATCTGAAGAAACTGCTTCTTAAGAGGTATTGAGAAGGATGAGTGCTTAGAGTCAGGAAAAGCTACTAGGGTCACTCATCGTTTAAGAAAACTGCAGGCTAAGAGGTGTTCAGTGTCTGTTTCTGTATGCTGAAGTTCTACGGGCACTGCTATTTTTACAGCCCAGCTAGGCCATAAAATTGTCCTGGACAGTGCCTGACTGTCACGTGAATGTCAAATGAATATTTTATTTATTTTAACCTGTCATTTAAAAGCATGACCGTTTTATTGTGCTAAGTTAGAGCAAGAAGAGGGTGTAAGCTTATCTGAAGCCTGGGTAAATAACTTAGGACGCCCCGCAGAACCCCTCATTTGCTGTAAATCAACTGATTTTTTTTTTTTATAGGCTGTTTTTATAATCTCAAAACCCAGGAGACGGTACCTGCCTTTAGACCCACGAAGACGGCAGCAAACGTGAGTGTGAAGCGCAATCTGGGAACGTTTCTAAGACGCCGTTTGTTTGCCCGTCGCTGCGGTAACTTGCCCGTTTCTCCGTCCTGCAGGAACTAACCGAGGCGGACGGTTTCCATCCCCCCGCCTCCCCGCTGCTAACCCAGCTGAGGACGGGGGATGAAGCGTTATTTTTAATAGCTGCTCTCGGCCCTCGTGGGGCGGTTTTGCACCTGGGCCCCAGCCCCCGGGGAGGCCGCGGAGGGTCCCTTGCGGCTCTGGGGCCCAGGCAGCCCCAGCGGCCCGCGCCGCGCCCCGCACTCACCTGTACGCGGGCTTCCGTCAGGTCCAGGCGCACGGCCAGCTCCTCTCTGCGGGGGCAGCACACCGTTAGCCGCCGCGCTGCCGGAGCGGCGCCCGCGGCCCGGCCCTCCGCCCGCCCGCCCGGGAAGGCCGCCCCCTCCACCCGGCCGCCGCTACCTGGTGAACACGTCGGGGTAGTGGGACTTGCGGAAGGCGCGCTCCAGCTCCTCCAGCTGGAAGGCGCTGAAGGTGGTGCGGTACCGCCGCTGCTTCCTCTTCAGCGGGCCGGGCGCCTCGCCGCCCGCTGCCGCCGCGCCGGACGGCCGCCCCCCCCGCCCCGCCGCCACCGGCTCCTCCGCGGGGGCGCGCGCTCGGCCGGGCGGCGGCGCCGCGCGCCCCCCCCCGCCCCTCACCGTGCCGCCCCGCGGCGGGGCCCCGGGCCAGGATGCTGTCGATGAAGTAGGAGGTGAGGAGGTGCAGGGGCGGTGGGGCGGCGGGGGTCGCGCCCTGCATGGCGGCGGGCTGGCGGCGGGCAGGGCCCCCGCGCCGTGCCGCGCCGGGTTTTATTGGCGCGGGCAGCGCCCGGCTCCGCGCCCCGGCATTAGCATTTCATTAGCGCGCTGGCGTCAAGGCCGGGGGTGGGACGCGCCGGGCCCCGCTCGCCGCGCAGGGGCCGGGCCCGGGGCGGCCTCCCCCCGGGCGGGCGGGTGGAGAGCCGCCCGGTCGGGGTTGCCCCACCGCGAGGCCGGGCCCTGACCGTGGGCTGAAACCACCCGCTCGTCCCCGCTCCCGGCCGGCGGTAACTTTTTACAGCCTCCTTCGAGGGCGCGGGTTTGCAGCGGCCGCGCTGAAGTTGTGCCGGCGGCTGCCGGCGTGCGGGAGCGCCTTGCCGGGCCCGTCGAGAGCTGCCGCTGCCGGGCCGAGGCTTGCGTTCACCCCCTGCCCGGCTGCTGGGGGCAAGGGATCGAGGGATGACAGCACCTGCCGGAGCGCAGGGACTGTGCGGGGGAACCCGCTCGCGTATGCAGACGGAGAAGGGTCGCTGGGGTTTGGCACTCTGTTGCTTCTGCTGAACTTAAAACTTGTTGAATTCGTCTTTTTAAGACTGACCTTGCAAAGTGCTATGTGCCAGCAAGTGCTGGGAAAATGCACAGAACCACTCAAGACTGAGCCTTTTTTTTCCCTGGAGATCTTTGATTCCACTCCCGTTAGAATTCTGTTGTTAGCGCTGTTAACAGCAATGGTTCCTCGACAGGAGGTCTGGAAACAATTTCCTATGTAGACTTCCAGCAGTTCTGTGATCTTGCTGTGGTGTACTGCTGGAGACTGATATAATTTGGATGACAAAATGACTTGATTCTGACAGGGTCTAGGTTTTGGGGGAAAAGAGCTTGAAAAAATAAAACCCCAAAACCAGTGGCTGGAAGCTGAAGCCAGACAAGTTTAGATTAGAAATGAGGCATAGATTTAAAAATCTGTGTGTTTATAACTAACCTTTGAAACAGCGTAGCTGGTGAAGTTCTGGGTTCTCTGTCTGTCTTTGCATCAGGGCTGGATGGTTTACATTTTAGCTGAAGACATAAAGGATCTCAGCGTGGAGATGCATCCTGATCTGTGACCTGTCTTATACCAGATGTCTGGCTGAATAATCTTTTGGCTCCTTCTGGCATTGTAGTCCACAAACAAATGATTTTTTTTCTTTTGTCCTCCTCTCCTCTTACCTCACTGGGACTGTGTGAGTACTTTAGTGCTTCTGTCTTTGGCTACTGACAGACCTCCTTCTTGCTGTCTCACTGCTCTGCCGCAAGGCTCTTCATTGAGTCAGCTTTCAACTTTATTCCTTTTGCTACAAAAATTGTGTTTGGCCTGAAGCAATACCTTCGTGAACCCATTCCTGCAGCACCTTCCATGAGAGGCTTTGGGAAAGCACTTACTGATGCTAACTTCTGAAAAAGTCGGTTGCCTTTATGAGATGGCTGTATTTAAGGGTAACGCTTACAGAAAGTGGTTTTTTACGTAGAGTTTTCTTGACCTTTCCCAGATTCTTGTCCTGTTCGGATCCTGACCCTCAGCTTCAAAGCTCAGACTGCCTTTTCTCTCTTCCGTTTTGTAAGGTCCTACTTGTGTTCGTAGAAGCATATCACAGGAGAACTAAAGTCACAGAGCCATATAATAGTGGTAAGTACTGAGGGGAGCACAGGAAGGGAGAGAAAGATCACATACCTGAACTGCATCCCCACACATGGCTGTGGTTTTCAGCTGGGGCCACTTTAGAGGAGTGGGGGTTGGAAGTAGTCTTCCCTTTTCAAGATGTGTGTGGAAAACACAAGGGCCATCTGTAGCCTTTTGGAGGGGCAGGGGACTGGGCATGTGCACCCCTTACACTCAGAATGGAGAGGGAAAACCTTTAGTCTTCTCCATCTGCCATGAGTTTACCTGCCGTGCTGAAGGAAAACAGCATACCCTGTGTTATGGACAAAGGCTTCCTGCTGCTGCATAAATTCCCTGGGTGGTGTGAGCCTTTGGCTGAGGTAACCCAGCACTGTTTGGCACAGAAGAGCTTATGTTAAATACATGGGTTTTTTTCCATACAGATCAAACAAAATGAAATACTTAATTTCTCCATGTTCACATATGGACAGTATGTGTTTCTTATGGTTTTAAGTGACTGTACCATAAATTTGTTTTTGCTAACAGGTAACCAGGATGTGTGTGCTGCAAGTAGTGTAAGTATTGTACATGCATTGCCTTTGCCTTCTGGGAGTGACTGTAAGGTGCTCCGGTCCACAGAGTGGCTGAAAAATCTTCTGTCTGAATCATCTCTCTAGTGCTTTTGCTATGTGCAAAAGTTTCTGAATTTGGATCCCAGGACAATTTCTTCAGTTGCTGAGTTTGCTTCTGAGCTGTTTATTGCTAAACCATTCTGAATCATTGGTAAAGGTAGGTGTGTGCTTCTAAAGTTTTAGCTTTTACAGTAAGAAATGAACATTTGGGAATTACAAAAAATTAAAGTTAGATAAGCTTTGCATTTTTAAATGTTATATTTTTCAGAGTATGCACAGTCACCTGCAATAATGGAGGGATGCAATTCAGTTATAGTGGGTAGTGCAAAAAAATTTCCTATTATATCATAGGGATATTGGGATGTGGTCTGGGAGTAGTACAGTGCAGAGGTCATATTCTAGGTTAAATCACTGAAGTTTACTAGCTATGTTCAGTGCTTTCTTTTAAAGAATGACATGGGGGATGTGTATGTGTGGTTGTCTATGCTATGCTCCTTGACCAAATAGGCCTCTTTTTCCTCCCCTGCCTGCTCTTCCTTATGTGCCTCCAAGAATTCTCTAGACACTTATTTTCTAACAAACTCCCAGATAGTTCAACATCTTAGGGCCATTGTTTTATCTGCTTGCAATTATACTTTTGGCAGGTTTTGGCTTTACATACTGGAGACCTTACCTGTTTTCAAAGGCTTAGGGACTCATTTGTGATGGAAAGAACAATGGTTCTATGCATACTATGGACCAAATGTCTATAATGCAGTTTCTTGCAATTCCAGGAAAGGGATTTAAGCAATCTAATTTCCTCTGGCCACAAGAAGCTTTGTCAGAACCATATCGAGAAAGCTGTCGGTTGTGGAATACCCTGTGATGTGCTTCCTTCCCAAGTTATAGTTGTACACGTGTCTTTGCCCAAAGAGAAGCCCCTGAATCTTGGAGAGCAGGCCCAGGAACTCCAATGAGATCTCCCAGAAGATCTGTGACTACATTTTGTTACTTTCATGTTCCAAACAAACCAAATCCAAGAACAACCCAAACAGCAGATAAAGCACCATTATCTCCTTGCTAGTTTTTCAGCAACAGCCATCTGATGTAGGCTGATTTTTGCAAAAAGTGTTTTCCTGCATTGCCCTCAACAGAGCTGTTTATTAGGAAGCTATTTTTCTTTCCACAGTTCTCTTTTACTGGTGTTTCTTCTTTTGAAACTGAGATATAGATTTTTTTTTTTTTTTTTTTAATCAAAAAATGTCTGGATGAGGTCAGTCCTATTTTGTCTTTTTGCACATCACTTCAAGATGCTTCGTTCTATTAGTTGGCAGTTTTCTAGCACTATTCCTGTTTTATCATTAAGTGAATAATGTTATACCTGGAAATTTTCAAGGATGAATATATTATAACCATTATTTCTAGGATACAGTGTAGTCTTCCTTTCATCTTGTATTTGGTTTGCGTGGCAAGGTTTTGGTAAGTGGGGGGGGCTGAAGGGGTGGCTTCTGTGAGAAGCTGCCAGAAGCTTCCCCCATGTCTGACAGAGTCAATGCCAGCCGGCTCCAAGGTGGCCCCATTGTTGGCCAAGGCCGAGCCCATCAGCGGTGGTGGTAGTGCCTCTGGGATAATGTATTTAAGAGGAGGGGAAAAAAAACCTGTGGCAGGACAGCATCTGAGAGAGGGGTGAGAATATGTGAGAACAACAACCCTGCAGACACACAGGTCAGTGCAGAAGGAGGGAAGGAGGTGCTCCAGGCACCAGAGCAGAGATTCCCCTGCAGCCTGTGATGAAGACCATGGTGAGGCAGGCTGTCCCCATGCAGCCCATGGAGGCCCACAGGAGAGCAGATCCCCACCTGCAGCCTGGGGAGGACCCCACACTGGAGCAGGGGGATGCACCCAAAGGAGGCTTTGACCCTGTGGGGGCCGGGGCCCCCCGAGCCCGGAGCAGGTTTGCTGGCAGGGGGCGTGCTGGAGCAATTGCTGGAGAACTGCAGGCCATGGGAAGGACCCATGCTGGAGAAGTTTGTGGAGGAACTGTCTGCTGTGGGAGGGACCCTACGCTGGAGCAGAAGAGCATGAGAAGGCAGGAGCAGCAGAGACAACGCGGGATGAACTGACCCCAACCCCCATTCTCCATCCCTCTGAGCTGCTCAGGGGGAGGAGGTAGAGAAATTGTTAGTGAAGTTGAGCCTGGGAAGAAGGGAAGGGTGGGGGAAGGTGTTTTAAGATTTGGTTTTATTTTCCAATTACTCTACTCTGATTTGATTGGCAATAAATTAAACTAATTTCCTTGAATCAGGTCTGTTTTGCCTGTGATGGTAATTGGCGGGTGACCTCTCCCTGTCCTTATCTCAACCCACGAGCCTTTTGTTATATTTTCCCTCCCCTGTCCAGCTGAGGAAGGGAGTGATAGAGCAGCTTTGGTGGGCACCTGGTGTGCAGCAGGGTCAACCCACCACAGTCTTTTTTTGGCACCCAATGTGGTGCCCAGAGAGTGGGACTCATTTCCAAAATAACCTCAAACTCCTGGGCAAAGAAACACAGCATTGAGTGGGTGTATCCCATCCCCTGTTACCCACAAGCCTCTGGAAAGATCGAGGGATATAATGGACTGTTAAAGACTCTGTTGAGAGCATTGGGCAACAGAACATGGAATCACTGGGATATAAATTTAGCAGAAGCCACTTGGCTGGTTAACACCAGAGGATCTGCTAGCTGTCCTGGTCCAGCCCAAACAAAATCTTTACATACTCTGAGAGGAGATAAGGTCCCCATAGTGCACATAGAGAAGTGGGCAGGGAAGGCAGTGTGGCTTGCTCCTCCCTTGGGAAAAGGCAAACCCATTAATGGGATTGTCTTTGCTCAAGGACCTGCGTGTACTTGGTGGGTAAAGGGAAGGATGGGGGAGACCTGGTGTGTGCCTCAAGGAGATTTACCATTGGGGGAAAAATAATTTGTGATGTGAGTTGTAGCTTGTAGGAAGTAATGTAGCAGGAATGACTTGAACTGACGAAGAGTGAGTTCCACAAGGAACCGGATGAAGGCAATGATGACCCAAACCAAGCTGGTGTTGGTGTCCCAACAATTTAACCTACTGCTTCTCCTGTCCTAAGCACCCATCTTGACCGATGGGGCCCAAGTCATAGCCTGTTCTTATGAACATTTGGAGGAGAGGAGGAAACCCATGGAATGAGAGAATAATATCTATCTGTTAAAGGACAGGGGATAGTAGTTAATGAGCATGTATAAATTTGTATGTTGGGTATAAAGATGGTTTAAGTATGTAGTATAAGTTGTAAGCATTAGTAAGAAGGGATTTCAGTAATGAGAACTAAAAACAATGGGGGTGCCTAGAAGATACATATATGTATTAAATTAGGTGGGACCTGAGCATGATGCAAATGGTATGGAGTAAAGGGTGGAGATTGTATTGAGTCTAGCTGAGATGGAGTTAATTTTCCCCCAGCAGCCCTCATAGTGCCATGCTTTGAATTGGTAGCTAGAAAGGTGTTGATAATCTCAGCAGTAGCCAAAACACTGCTGTCAGTGCTCCACAGCATCCAGGCTGTCTCTCCAACATCTCCTCTTGGCCTCAAAGGCTGGTAGGCTGGGGGTAGGCAAGATCTTGGGAGGGGACACAGCCAGGGCAGCTGACCCCAGCTGACCAAATGGATATTCCATACCATGTGATGTCTGCTCAGCAATAAAAGCTAAGAGAAAGGGTGGGGTGGGGTGGGGTGTGGGCATTTGTTATTACAACGTTTGTCTTCTGGAGCAACCACTATGCGTACTGAAGCCCTGCTTCCCAGGAAGTCGCTGGACATTGCCTGCTGATGGGAAGTAGAGAATAAATGTTTCGTTTTCCTTTGCTTCCATGCATGGCCTTTGCTTTTGCTTTATTAAACTGCATTTATCTTGACCCATGAGTTTTTTCCATCTCATTTTCTCCCCCCCACCCTGTCCTGCTGAGGAGGGGAGTGATAGAGCGGCTTGGTAGGCACCTGGCGTCCAGCCAGAGTCAGCCCACCACACATCTGTATTTTTTTTTGATGTCCTCAGGCAAGTCACACTTACACTGCTGACTGGACTTTTGACTTGGTATTTTGGAGCTGTATTGTGTCTTGTCATGAGCTGGACAACCTGTGTCATAGTTGCTGCCTAATGCCATTGAAAAATGCCCTTAAAGAATGTGACCTAAATGACTTTTTCATCATTTCATGTTTAACCAACCTTGTTGCTACTGCTTTCTTGGTTTTCTTTGGTTCCCATACAAAGTAAAATGTGACAGATGAATCAAGCTCACCTTGTCCACAAAGTGTTTAAAAGATGAGAGGAAGCATATGTGTGTGTTTGTGGATGACAGCAAAGTTGCAACTGCTTGAGGGGAACTGGTATTTGCTGTGCTTGAAATGTTTCTTGATTAATTTTAAGGGCACATTAATTATGTGCATCAAAGTTCTTTATAGTTCTTTAAATACATAAATATATTTTAATGACGTTTCATATTTAGGCTTTGAAAATAAAGCCTGTCTATATTTATATTGAAAGAAAGTTCTGAGATAAAGTATGTGATGAAGCTAACAGGAAAAACTTCTTGCAGAAAGTCCAAGGAGTTAGTTTGACAGCTCAGCATGGATCTTTATTGGCTTGAAGTAAGAAGATGACTGCTTACTGGAGACTTAAGTGTAGAACGCGCATAAAGCAGCAGTGATTCGATGAGAGCTCTGAGTCAGCTTTGGTTGATGTTCTAGGAACCAGATCCTGAAAGGTGCTGAACATCTTTAATGCTAATGTACTTCTCCAGATTGTTTCATATTCTTATTAATACAATTGGTATTTCATTGCATATCCATTTTGCACACCTGCCTGAAGATCTGGGTGAACTTTGAAGGTCAGTACCTCTCTTTCTTTTTATGGGTTTAGATTTATGGGTCTGGCGATCCTGTAAATACTGGGGAACTGTGAGACTGAATGTTGTGGGACAGGACCTTAGCTGGCATAGCTAGGTTGTCTCAAGCCAATTCAAACTGATTATACCAGCTGCACTTGGGTGCAGTAACTCTTTTGTAATGGAACCACAGTATGCTGGTTTCCCATTTCAGTTAATAACTTCTGAAAATAATGTAAGTGCTTTTTGCTGATTAGGCATACCTGACTGCTTGGAAAAAAATGTGTGCACAATACATGGCAAATCAGCTTCCCTTTCTGTGCCGCATATTCAAGAGCACAATAAAATATTAGTTGGAAAACAAATGAGATAAGAATTGGGGTGTTGCTGGCTAACTCGGGAGAAGCCATTGTGTTGAGAAGAGGGATGCTGCTGTCACTGTGCTCATTCTGACCAACCAGCCTGGAGCAGATGCCATTCTGTTGTGTCCCCATCCAAATCTATTTGCAGTCTTAATTTCAGATCTGTTCTTTTCTCCCCTTACGGGCCTTTTGTTTTAGGCAGGCAAATAAAGTGGGAGCCTCAGTCTTCCCCTTGTGCATTTCGTTCTAGAAGAGCAGGCATGTAAGAGGTTCCTTTTGAAATTATATGATAAAGTATTGTGAGAGAAAGCTTGAACAACCTGGTCATACTGCTCTAAGTGTTCTTTCAGCAGCTGCTCTAACACACTATTTCTCAAACCCTTTAGGTCAAAAGTGAAGAGCTCTTTGCTGCATGGGTACCTCTGGCAGTGCTGTTACGATATTGTAATTTTTACTGGGTCTGCTAAAGCCACCCCTTTTGTGGTCACAATTATATGAGGCATTCGTCGCTTCTGGAAGATAAAGAATGTATGGCTTAACTTCTAAAAGTTTCTAGACTTTGCATTTTTGAAGAAAAACTTGAAAACCTGGTAGAGCCTAGGGGCTCATGAGTCCAAGAATAAATAAAAACACCTCAATATTAATTTGTTTTTTCTTGTCATTCTTAAGACAAAGTGCCAGATAATAGATTAACAAACCAGTTCACGTCTCTGTTTAAGGGTTCTTTTTTGACTCTTTCTGAGGGGTGTCAGTCCTCTATCATGGTTGCACATTCCTAAAGCAGAAATTACTCTCTTTTTTCCAAATTACTTTGTATAGGGGCTAACTGGAAAGAATGTTGGACTGGACTTGGAAGACCATGCTCCTGGTTCCTCTGCTGGCCCACCAGGACAAATCACCACATGTTTGTGCTGCATTTTTTCATATGTAATGTTGGAATAGTCGTGCTGTCTTTGCTAAATGTTGGACTTAGCTAATTATCTCTGGGAAATCTGAGTGTGGTTAAAATAGTTCATGGTTGATGTTTGCCCATTTATGATTGTAAAATGGGTTGTACCCATGAAATACACACTTAGCATTTTATCTTTTTAACTCCTAAATATAAACTTGGGTTTGCTTCAAAATAAGCACTGAAAAATCGGTTTCTCCTCCTCCCCCCCCCCCATATGTGAGTTAATTATCATGACTACTTTAGGAATGAGTCTTTACCAGATGTGTTCTTCAGTATTGTCTGAAGTCCTCCAGGGTTCCCTTATGCAGATATGAAGATACCCAGTTCTTCCCCAACACTGCAGGTACTGTGACTAGTTCCAGCTCACTTCAGTGTTTACAGACAGTGACTGAAGTCAGTAAACTTTGAAGAGTGTGAACTGCCTGGTAACATGCAAGGGAGGCTCTGCTACAGTCTCTGTGTAGGAAAGGTGGTGGGGTGGGCTGTCCTGTGTATATGAAGTGATTGCCCGTGTTCAGCTTTATTGACTGAACTATCAGACTATCTCTTTAACACACCCGCTTTAATACACTAAAAATTTTATAGCAGGCATAACTGTAGAAATTCATAGTGTCTGCATCTGTTCTCCTGACAAAATGGTAAGTGAAGCAGCCTATTGATAGGTAAAAGTCTGTAGTAGTACATATCTTCTAGTGTGCCTGTGTGCTCATGGCTATTCCTTAGCAGCCAAGAAGCTTACTACAAACCAGATGTAGCTGTAGTGAGGTTCCTGCACTGCTTTGTGGATTGTTTCTCTGACTTGTTCTTGTCTTTTTAAGGATCAGAGAGCCTGGCATTTGGTAACAGGGTTATTTGGGAACTCCCGCTGTTGGATTTATTGAGGTATGGAGATGGACAAAGTGGGAGGGAAGGGGTGGCGGGTCATTGCACACCTTTCTAACCACAGCAGTTCTGCCTCTGATTCCTAACAGTGGAAGTGTGAAGGGAATCGGGCCTGGTCTGCATTCAGCTGAAAATGTGTCATTCTGAACTGTAGCAGACTTGGTAACAGCAAGGACCTGGAGTCTGCCGCTGATGGTGTTTGTGACAGCTGCTGTCAATATCAAAGGGAAGTAACTGGTCTACAGCCAAGCTGACCTCTCAGGACTACACAGGGATATTAGAAACAAAAGGGCACCTGTTTGTTGTTTAAATTGTGAAGAGTCTGTGACTTGGTTCCACAGATTGAAAGCATGGCAGAGATACTGGCTTCTTCATTTTATGAACCAGTTCTGAACAGAAAAGGCTGTATAAAATTACTCTGTAATTAGCTTTGTGGAATTGGAATGGAGTAAATTATCAAAAGGAAACGACTAAGTGGCTAAGATCTGAGCTGAGCAACCCCCTCATTCGCATGTTGGAAGCTAATTGTGACTGATGGCACAAATGCAGCCTGGGTCTGAGCAAAGAGTTGGATAGCTACAGCCAAGTAACCTCATCCAAATGTGAGGCAGAGGGCTCAGTTCAGTTCTCCTTTCCTCCTCCTCCTTGAAAATCTGTATCTGGATTTAGTCCATCTTCATCCAGCAATATATGAGGATATTTAATTTCTGTGTTTGATACTAGTGGTAACAATGGTGTAGTTAGAACTTCTATACTTTGGAAGTCAATGGCCTTAAGCACCTGCTTGAGTGCTCTGCTGGAATGGGATTTCAGCTGTTGCTTTTAACAGTGGTGTCATAATATTTCAGCAGCAACCTGTAACTGGTTGGATTTAAGATTCATTTCTAGTCATCATAACTGTTCAGTTTCGTAACAGTAGAACCTAAAAAGAGTTTTGATGACTGGGGGAGGTTGGAAGTGGTGGGGGGAGAGAGAAGGAAGGAATGACCAGGGAGACCCTCCTATACAAAAAGCTTGTTCCCTCTTTGTGGTCACGTATGCTGCAGAAGAAGAGGTTTAGGGGGATTTTTTTTTTTTAGGGAGATATTTTCTGATAGTGTTTTAATGAGAAATCACCTTACAGTGCAGTTACAAATGGTATGTGCAGTTAGAAGTTAGTAGTTTTCCTCATCTGTCCCCTGCCCCCCCACGCATATCCGATATGATTGGAAATTGCTTATTGGTTTCTTGCAAACATCCTAGTCACACTGCTGTGATGAAGCTGCAGGTTTCTTTCCATCAGGATTGTCTTGATCTTACGACCCTGTGGCATCACTCCGTGTGTCTGCTCCTCAGGTGAGCTCTGTGGCATCTGCTGGCTTTGAAGAGAGCTCTGTAAAGCATGGATGTGAGGCAGCACCTTTCTCAAAGCAAAAAAATGGCCCTTTTGTCTGAGGACCTGTGTGCTGTATAAAAGCATTGTAAACTCCTAGCCTGAACTTGATCATAGGTGATCACAACATCGAGCTGCTTATCTATACCTCTTCTTTAGAATGGAGAATTTGAGGAAGGTGAACTCTTTGCTCCCTCTTGTGGTAGATGTAGAAATGTGAAAAAAAGTTTAGGGAAAAACTGCATGTGTCACTGAGGGAAGCTTGAGTGTCTACGTTTTCCTTAGCGTCTTGTGACAGAATTAAATGAGAGTTTTGACATTACCTCAAATGGCATGAAAGTAAAAGGTTTTCTGAGATCAGAACACATCCCGGAAGCAAATAGCTTTTTAAAGCAAGGATAAATGCTCTACTGTACTGTAGCTTTCAAACAGCCAGGGAATAAAGAATGGTGAAATACAGTTACATACATGCTCTGTTGATTGATTTTTACATATGCACATGGAAGAACACCTTAGGGCTACTTGCCTAATACTGGTTAAAGTTTTTATGCCACCTCCTGCAGAGTTTCATGCCACTTAGCGTATTTTTTTCCCTTATGTGTTCTTGAGTCTTCTGCAGGTTTGTAATCCAATAGTAGAAAATGCATTCATTTTGTGTCCTCTTAGCTTTCTTGACCTTTGAGTGTACAAAAAATTTAGATAGAAGTTTGAAGATCCTGTAAGTGGAAATTATGTGCGTTATTACTGTAGAGATGAGAAAAGGAATAGCAATAGAGAACAAGACCCCAGATTACTGCAAGTTACTGTATGTCATGTAAAGATGCTGTGTTTTCTTGGACTTCACAATACCATTTTTGATAATAATTTTTTGCTGGAAATGTTTACATACTTACAGAAGAATTGATTTTTTTTTTTTTTTTTTTTGGTCTTTATAGTGGAGCAGTATGCAATGTTAACTGAGGGGCCAGGAGCCTGGTTTGAAGGGGACTTCGCTGGCAGTGCATAGTAAGCTTCACGTCTTTGTAATGGGCTGCAGTGTTATTGCATGCATGCGTACATGTGGGAGTGTCCGGAGCCTCTAGGACCCCCAGATACTCTGCAGTAATGAACTGGTACAAAGCCTAATCTTGAAGATACCAAGAGGCAAGTAAGAAACATCAGACAGGTGAGCAATTACATAGTTATGTAGTGGTTGCCGCTGATCATTTATGTTACCCAGTTATAACAAAAGAGATACAGGTCTAGCTTATTTATACAGAACCTAATACAGTCACTGCCTTTTTGGCCCAATAATAGTTTAAGTGTTAAGTAATGATGGTATCACTGCCTAATTTTTTCACCTAATTAAAAAAACATCTGCAGCCCTCTTTGGTAGGGGAAGAGCCTCTTTGAATTGCCTTAATGTCAGCTGCCTCCTTTGCAGTGTTCAAATGGTGTCCAGGGTGTGAAAATGTGTTTTGAGCAGAACTGGGGAAGCGTTTTGGCCAGTGACCTGCCGGGGAAGTGTTTTGGCCAGAGGGACCTTCTTGACCGCAGTGGGCTGTTTTCCTTGAGTCTTCTGAGTTCCAAACTTCCTATAGAGTGTTTTGAGTAAGGCATCTTGTTTTGCCTGATGTTAGAACAGGGAAGCCACCTTTTGACACTGCCTAAACAGCAGTATCCCAGGCTAATAACATCCTGCAGGCTATGTCATGACTTGCCCTCTCTGTTGGCTGTAATTATGTCCACTTAATGTCTGCAACCTCCGATATCACCAATAGTCTGTGGACAATATGAACCATTGGTGTTGGCTAGACATACCATGATTTTGGGAAGGTGGTGAAAGATTTTAACATTAATATAATGCTCTGATTTTGATGTGGTTCTCTTGGCAGTTCCAATCAAAATTGCTTTGCATTTCCCTTTGCTGTGGTTTGAAAACTTTTAGTTTGCTGCAGAACAAGTATGTAGATACTTGTAGTTTTACTGCTGGCATAGAAAAAAAAATCCAAGGAAATCAATAGTTGCTTTATCTGGATTAGAAACTGGGCTTTAGGCCTAAAGTGCTCCAAGCAATCTTCATGTTACGTGTCAGTCAAACATGTTACCCAGGGTACACTGAAGTGGATAGATGTCTCCTCTCATATTTTTCCAAGGTGTTGCTGTCATGTTTCTGGGGATCTGCAGAGATACAGCAATAAATATTTCAGTGTGTAAAGTTTTGCTTAATGATGGGACATGCCGCAAAACATAGAGAAGATCTACTGGCGTATTGATTGCTCAAGTAGCCCCCTTAAGCCCTTTCACTGCACGAGCAATAGAGGATAGATGGATGCTTATGCTGAGAAGTGGACTACAAGCAGAGGTAGTGGACAAAAGATCTCACAGGGAATTGTAGCAACAAAACACAATGAAAAATGTTCTACTTAATTAAAAGAAAAGTCAATGAACCAGATTAAAATTAAATAGTTATCTGTGAAAAAACTGTCTCATGGGCACTGGAGGTGCGAGCTGCTGTTTGCAATTGTGGTGCAGCTCCAGCGACGGTCAGCCTTTGAACGTGCTAACTAGAAGTTGAAGCCTATGGGACAAATCTGTTTCTTTCTCTTCATCCTTAAATGGCCTCAATGCTGCTAGCTCCAGGCATTTATACCTCAGGAGAAAGGTGCCAAATGCTTACAAGAGCGGCCTGGAAAACCCTAAGATTACAATAAATAACTGAGAGCATGAGTTTCTTTTTGTATGCATTCTGGCTTGGAGCTCTTCAGGATATGCATATGTGCACTGCTCTCAGTAACTGCAAGGGATATATCTCTTTTTCCTCTTGAAAACAAAAACCTGAGGTTCTCATGGAATCATGTGAGTCTCGTAACTGGGTCTTTAAAACAGACCCATGAAATAGTGCAGCACTTGTGGTGAGTTATGGGAGGGCTGACAATGCTTTAAAAAATGGCTCTGTCTTGACTCTTGCTGCCCATTTCCTTGTGAACCCTTACGTGTACTGCTGTCCTTCCTAATACGGGCAATAACATGATTTTTGTCCCTAAAGTAGCCCTATAAAATGGGAGGGTGTGGTAATTATAGAGAAATGAAGCGGAGATTTATTTTTACAACATAAATATCTTTTATCCTGTTAGGCTGTTTCACAGTCCTCATTAATGGACTAACTTGCTAGTTTGTCTCTTTATCATGTTGATAGACCTGTTAAATGAAACCCTGAGAGATCAGACAATTTAGTCCTGTGGCCAGTGGCAGCTTTTCACAGCAGTGATTTCTAGCTGGGTTGTACGTGCCAAATGTCCAGGCAGCTTGTGCTTATCAGCATCCATTATACTTTTTGTTGACTTGAACCATTAATAACCTGTCAGATTAGGTAATTAGGCTGTCCCTAGTAGCCAGGGGAAATTGTTTTTCCCTAACTGATGGTATGGGTTGTGCAGTTGTGCAGATAAGCACTTGGTCAAACGGCAGTTCAGGCGATTTTTAACTGGCCTTGCTGATGAATGCAGAAGTAGTGCTGAGACAAGAGGGGCAGATCACAGCAGAGACAGAGGCACTAAGAAAAATAACCTGCCCCTCTTGGAACTCTCTCCAAATAAGAAACTGATTATGGTTCTGATTCTGCAAATCTACTGTGTATAGGAGCAACCCTGTTAATTTCAATGCTGTGATGGTTTTATAAAGATTGCTCCGTTCTGAATTAAAACTCTTCCCAGACCTTGGGGAATTAAAGGGATTCTCTCTAAGAGGTGTCATTTTACTTCTGCAATGTTAGTACCCACTGCTGCTCTGAGATTCTCTTTGTGCAGTGACCTTCTCTCTTTGGCACTGATGGAGTCTGTTGTGCACAGGAAATGCTTCAGTGGTTGGTAGATGCAGGAAAGGTCTGTTTATTCCATTGAAGCTGGGATCCCAATTTTTAGGTGAATGATACTTACCTATTTCTAGGAGCCATCAACCTTCAGTGTGAAAAGGCTGAGTGTTGTGCCAGCATCCATCAAGCAGATGTGTCACTTCAGTTATGCAAAGACTTTCTGTCAAAATAGACAAGAAAATTAATTTTCCTGAAAAGCCACTTGGGTTCCCCATGTTTAAGGGCTTAAGTTCTCAGAGCTTACTTTATTTATCTGAGCCAAGTGATAAGATGGTGCAAGAGATGCAGAGGCTACTTTATTCTTCAAGATTGGTAAAGTGAATGAATTCCTGCACAGAAAGGCATTTTAATAGAGAATCCACCTATATCTCCCCATCAGAAAAATACTCACTCCTCTGAATTGGAATGATGTTTGGGAGGGAAGGAAGCCAGACACAAATAGTGATTCCCCAAACCTGATTGTACTGATGCTGACAGATTCCCACGAGGGGCTGTGAGATGGTAGCAGCAACATGTGTTCAGCTGCCTGGTCCTATTGACTCACAGTGACATTGAGCAGATTAGTTGTGCTTGGGTGCAGGGGAGGTCCAGGAGAGGGAGGGACGCTGAGATATATGTGGCATAAACCTAACCACCCCAAAATCAATTGCTTCCTGACAGGCCAGCCCTGCCCAAGATATATAGTACAGGAGAAGGAAAGCTCCCTCCTCCAGTTAAAGTCCCTGAAAATGGGGTGTGCCTCACCAGTGGGTTTTCCTAGTTCCCTGCCACCTCCTTGGAAGATATACACAAGACATCAGCCAGGCCAAGGGTAGGGCTGGTCCTTGCCTTGCAGATGTAGTGTACAGACCCTAAGGGGAGCCAGATACTTCCTGCTCAGGTGGGGGCACGTGGAATTACCTGATTTTGCACTTTTATGCAGCCCCTAATGGGATGACAAAGATCTTGCTTTTAAATGTCACTGAAGAAATTCTGCTGAACCTCTGACTGATAAAAATAGAAGATGGGTTTAAACTTTGTCCTTTTGATTTCCTGCCTGAACTTCTTTGGTTGTGGGCTCCAGTGCAGCACTAAGCTGTGGGTTCAAGGATTGGAGACAGTTGATCTCTGGGCAATGATTCATTAGAAGCCAGATTTATCCATTGCTCTGAGATGGGTTAAGCCACTGCTTGGTTTATGGAAGTGGCTGGATTGAGGCTATTGAACTTTCACTTAAACCAAGATGGAAATCCCTTGCTTTGAAGTTCAGTAATTGGAGTTAGACTCCAGCAGTTCTTATCTTTTATTTTAGGGATGCAGTTGAATTTTCAGCGTGACTTTTCCTTAACATAGTTACAGGCTTTGAGCTAACCCAGTTCAAATGCAGCCTGCATTCCAGCTTCCTTTGCCCTTCCCTCTGCCCCCTTGCCATGATTAGGCATGTGTGTTGTGGGTAGTGCCATTGCCTCTCCAGCTAAACAAGCACAGCCACACTGTTGTGAAGTTCCTTTGTTCCCTGTGTCTGACAACACACTGTTCCCTGGAGCGAATGGGACATCTTTCACCTTCAGAGGAGAGCTCCACATGGACTTAAGCAGGGTTTCTCCCTTCCCCAGGCTCCACAGCCCTTTTCCCTTTGGCTTGGGCAGCTGCCTGCAATCGCCTGAAGCCCTTCGTTCCTCTTGGCCCTTGTCCTGCTCTGCCTAGTCTTGTTACACTGTGATTCCCCTGAGCTTGCTAGTAGCTGTCCAGGTCTGGAGAACTTGATCAAGTTTGTCTGGGGCAGGATTCCTGTTTCAGGGATGCCCTAAGAAGTTTACTAGAGACACAACAGATCTCTGATGTGTTAGTAACACTGCCTGCGGCTGTTTGAGACCAACACTGTTTCTGAGACAGTGAAAGTGTATAGAAAGGGGAGTTGAACTTAGAGGATTCCATTGCATTTAATGAAAATGTTGAATATGGGAATGTTTTTGTTCATCAGTAAAGGAGAGAGATCAGCTGAATAGAGCTGACTGAATTTAACAGCCTGAATACAACAGACTTGGTGCAGGGTAAACTTTAAAGTGCACAAAGTCAAGGATTGGCTTGGAAACTCTTAATTCCAAGGTAATGGCCACATGTCAGGTACCTATAGTTGTCAAACAGCCATAAAAGTGCAGAGTCTTTTCCAAGTCTCCTGTAATGGGAGAAGAAGAAGGAAAGGAAGAAATATTGTTAAATATTGTTGGCCTGAATAGGTCCTTGGTGAGTTGGGTCATTTGTTGACCTGGCAGAGAATGGATTGCAATAAATCAGAGTCCACTTTTTTAATATCATGGGGCAACTGAAGTTCTTAATTGTTTTAACTTCCAGGCTGGGCAACTTTTCTTCCCATAACGTGAGTAGTGCTCAGAGAAATTGTGAGAGGGAGGGAGATAAAGAGGCACTGTGGAGTGAGAGGGCAGGAGTCACACTGGCTGGAGAGTTGGAGCTGGAGGGATGGAGTGGGATTCTCTGTAAAACATGCTCTGTGCTCACCAGTGATTGCTTTCTGTAGCTCACTAATGCCCTGCCAGTATCAGTGAGCTGTCAGATCTTAAGTTAATACTGGGGCTTTGATGGATAATAAAAGCTTATTGTGGATTTCCCCATGAATTAACCCAGCGCTGCTCTCAGCCTCATGGTGACAGTAGGCAGGTGATGGAGACCCTGGAAAGCCCAAGCTCCCAGCATTGCTGCTGCTGAGGCACATTCCTAGCTCTGGGAAGTGCAGCCTGTGCAGCAGCCAGCTGCCTTCTCCTGCCCCTGAGGCCACCAGTGCAGGCCCTGGCAGGGTGCTGGCTACCCCCAAGGTGTGGGGAGCTGGGTTGGCCGCAGGGTGTCACCCCCTTCCTGTTGTAGAGCCTGTGTGTCTCCAGAGCTTTTGATGCTATGCATGTTGGTTTGTGTTTTGACAGCATTAAGAAAATCATCGCTGCTGCTGCTGCCCACCTGCTGTTTGTGATTGCAGGAGCTTTAGGCATCTCCAAAAAGTTTTCTGCAGCATCCCAGGAAAGCAGCTGAAATTAACTCATTTTAGACATCAAATATTGGTAGTAGCTAAGAAAAAACAGGAGTAAATGGGGGGAGGGAAAGAAGGAACTTCTGTTTTCTTTACTATCTAAATAACTTGTTACTTAGTCTGTATGACCACTATGTTGTATCTGGTTTCTACAGAACGTCCAAGGAGAAAAAAGGCAAAAATAACTGGTCTAGTAGGATCCAGGTGTAAATCTTACATAAAACTTAACAGGACCATATGAATTGCTCTTATAGAGGTGACACCTCAGACTGAGAGTGAATGCATTGGGCATCCAGCCAAACAGACACAAAGGGTAGGAATTAACTTCTGAATCCCAGAAGCATCTGGCTGTAGATAGCACAAGAGGCTTTGCATGTGTATAAAATCCATTTTCAAAAATCTCAGTGCATTCCAGGACACTACTTATTTTCAAAGGTGACTGAGCTGTCAAGATCTTAGCGTCCTTTTGACCTGCTGCAGGAATCCAGGATGCTGAGGATGCATGACCCCAGCAATTTGTGCTGATTGATGTGAGGTAATACTTCCAGCCAGCCCTTGCTCCTCTGCAGAGATTGCATCGCTTGTAGCAGAGCAGGCAGTGGTTCAGAGCCCTCACAGTTCACAGCTCTGTTTTGTAACTTAAACCACCACTGATTCTAGCCTGTGAACATGCTACACTGGGAGCTGCAGTGGTGAAAGCCTCCACTTCACAGTCTGTGTGGAAATGGCTACAACAGCTGAAGAGATAACCTTTCTTGCTTGTTTATACCTGACCTTTTCAGCTGCTGCAGCTCAGCCTGAAAGTGCTTGTGAATCAGAGCCCTAAATTTGCATCAGAAAGAAACTTGAGGTTTTAACTTGGTGCCTTCTCATTGATGGTTAGAACAAAATAGGAAGTCTGTTTTATTCCTTACTTGCTCCACTGAGCAACTGCTCCTATCCTATGGAGAGAAGCTTCTCTGAAAGATTTCTGTAGCTGAACTTGCCAACAGAAGGTATTTCTGTCTTCCTATAGGCAAACCAGCAAGGTATTGCTGGAGAACAAGATGGCAAAAGAGTTGCTGTCCCATGACAGTGTTAAATTAACACAAACTAGTGAATGGTTTTCTTTGTTTTGAACACTTGGAATGGATTTTGGGACCCCATGAAAAGTTGGTTGCCCTCTGTTCTAGTTAGCAGGCTTGTTTTCCTTCTGTTATCAGAAGTTTGGGCCCTTTAGCCTAAGGAACTCTGCTAAGAGTGTCCTTGGCTACGACTAAGGTACAGTAGGATGCAATCCAATATTCTATTGCAATTCTTTTAACTTGCAATTTGCCACTGTTGGCACAGAGTTGGCTGTCTACAAGGCAGCTGCAAAAGTTAATCTGATGATGTGTGCACTACATGCTTTTGAAACAGCATTTCATGCTGGAAACTCCTTTCGTCTTATCAGACATCAAATGTTTGCAGTCTCTGTTGGGTGTACGGCAGATGCATTATCTCACCTTTCAGGTGGGAATTCTATGCAGAGAGCTGGATTGATGTAGAGCCTGGAGTTAGGACCTACACCTTCCTTCCTCCCAGGGTTCAGACCCTTTGCCACTGCAGGCCCTGGGCTGTGTTTACAGTGAGACTTTAGGTAGTGTCATGATGTACAAATGCTTCTGTTTACTGAAAGTGAAGTAGATTTGACAAGTGAGGAGGAGTGGAAAGGACAGGAATAACGAAGCTGGAGTAGTTTGGCACTCCACTTGTGTTTTGGCACAAGCTCAGGGAAAGTACCTTGTTAAAGGATGCTGAACAATGTGGTTTTCTTTGTGCAAGGCCTCACTTTGCCTGTTTCTTTGCCCTCCGTACTTTGGCAGTGCTTTGCAAACCAGTGCTTGTATGCTGGTTCCCTGGGTGGACTGTCTAGTTCCCTGGCTAACCATCCATCATTTTGCTCTCCAATGTGGCTGGGAGCTGCCATTTCAAGTGGGTTCCTGTTTCACCCTGGATAATGAAATTGCTAGTAAGCTGTGGGATAATAATGGAAGATTGGTGAGGAGGATTATAAACACTTTCCATCGGTGCTGACACCTTAAGGGAATGGAGGAAATGTCCTCCAAATGCTGCAATGGCCAGAGAAGTGACTCTGAGAAAAGAGCTTGTGCCCTACCTGCAGGAAACTGGCACCAGTTTATGGAGGACTTCACGCAGTTTATATGGCTTGCTAAAATGAGCCCATGCTGCATAGCTAACCTAGCTGTGGAAGAGGAAGCTAGTTTGCATACTGTCCCCTGCACACACAGGTCCAGATTCTCATCTCTGTGTTATCTTTATGACCCACGGATGTGAGGCTGGACAAAAGTCAGACAAAGCAGAGCTAGACTGTCTGATCCAGTAGCAATCCTGCAGCACTGGTTTCAGGTCAGAACCAGACACTTTAGTAGAAAGGTGCGGAGAAGTGTTTAACGTGTGGCCCAAGATGTTTCCTTGAGGGGAAATCCCAGACAGAGGGTCAAGATATCAGCGAATTATCACTACATCATCTTGTCTGGGAATTGGATTGTCTCTGCTGGGTGAAGTAAGATTCTCCTGGGATGTTCATAGTCTCAGAGATGTATGCAAAACTCACTAGAGCTATTTTGCCTGTTTTTTCCTGTGCCCATTTCCAGTGTGCATTGTCAGAAACTCCTCTCAGCCTGCTGCTCAGCCAGGTCTATTAGAGAGCTTTGGAGGAAAAGCTACAAAGGGTCTAGGGGACCTGAGATTAAGACTGAACCTAGAACCTAATTCCTGTGTCTTCAAGGCAAAGAAGACACAAATGGTAAATTTTTACTACCTTGATTTACTTTTCCTATAGTTTGTGTCTTGATCCCATCAGAAGCAAGACAACAGGGTCAGTCATGGTATTACCATGGCATGAGGTTCAACAAGGCCAAGCGCAAGGTCCTGCACCTGGGTCGGGGCAACCTCCGCTATCAATACAGGCTGGGGGATGAAGGGATTGAGAGCAGCCCTGCCGAGAGGGACTTGGGGGTACTGATGGATGAAAAACTGGACATGAGCTGGCAATGTGTGCTCACAGCCCAGAACGCCAACCGTATCCTGGGCTGCATCAAAAGCAGTGTGGCCAGCAGGTCCAGGGAGGTGAGTCTGCCCTTCTGCTCTGCTCTGGTGAGACCCCACCTGCAACACTGCATCCATCTCTGGAGCCCTCAGCACAGGAAAGACGTGGACCTGTTGGAGCAGGTCCAGAGGAGGCCACAAAAATGATCCAGGGACTGGAGCATCTCTCTTATTAGGAAAGGCTGAGAGAGTTGGGCTTGTTCAGCCTGGAGAAGAGAAGGCTCCAAGGAGACCTTATTGCAGCCTTTCAGTACTTAAAGGGGACTTATAAGAAAGATGAGGAAAAGCTTTTTAGTAGGGCCTGTAACGACAGGACAAGGTTTTAAACTAAAAGAGGAGAGATTCAGACTACATATAAGGAAGAAGTTTTTTACTGTGAGGGTGGTGAAACACTGGCACAGGTTTCCCAGAGAGGTGGTAGATGCCCCATCCCTGGAAACATTCAAAGTCAGGTTGGACAGGGCTCTGAGCAACTTGATCTAGTTGCAGGTGTCCCCTCTTATTGCAGGGGAGTTGGACTAGATGACCTTTAAAGGTCCTTTCCAACCCAAACCACTCTATGATTCTATGATTCCTTCTATTGCCTCATCCACAAGATGGAGCTGGAGGGGACAGCTAGGACCAGAGTTTGTCACTGTTGTTTTTAGGGAGTTGGTTTGCAGCAAAGCAACTGTTAGCACAGTTGAAACAGCAACAGGGCTCAGAGAAGATGTCAGAGACAAGAATCATAGAATCACCTCGGTTGGAAAAGACCTTTAAGATCATCGAGTCCAACCGTTAACTTAGCACTGCCATCCCACCACTAAACCATGTCCCTAAGCACCTCATCTCTCCTTCTTTTAAATACCTTCAGGGATGAGGACTCCACCACCTCCCTGGGCAGCCCATTCCAGAGCCTGACAGAACAGTAGGTTACCCATGGACCCTGTTTCCCCTTGCCTTTTTACTGAGAATTGTGTGTTGTGGCAAAAAACAGCACACTGATGCCTGCAGCTAGGAGCATCCTGCAGCATCCAGTATTGAGTGCCAGAGTATAATGAAGCATTGATCAAGTCTCCTCTCCAGCACAACGTGCCCTTACATACTGCCATCCTGAAATTATTGATTAGCCTAGGGTCTGGCTGATCTTGTGCTGAGAGCTATTTTTGTGCACAAACATAAATTCAGAGAGTCTTCTTGGTCTTTGGGAACAAGAGCCACCTCACTTCCCTGGACGCTGATTTTTGTACCGTCTGCAGCAGCCAGGAGCATGCAAAACTTTGCCGATCTTGTAGGGTATCTGGATGTGTTGGACCCCAGGATGGCACAGCATGTCTTTGGAGTAGAATTTTAATTTCTTATTTCCTAAAACCTCCTCAAACAACAATAACTTCAATGTTCTTATGTTATGCCTCAGCTGTCTCTTCTACTTTCTTCATCCCTGAATGATCCTTTTGTATTGGAATGATTTACATTGTGTACAATTGTGTACTGCAGTTGAAGTGTGGCTTCTTTGCTTCCTTAGCCTGCCCTAGGGTAATCTCTTTTTAGAGATTACTATACTTTCCTATACCTGTGAACTTCTGACACATATTGGAGTCAGCTTCACTTGCCTCTGGTGTAAGCATAGATCTGAAATGTAATATGTATATAAACATCTTTTTGTAATCTATGACTGGGATTTTGGAACCTGTGGCTACTGAAGATACACTTTGTTTCCTTTTTCCTATCCCTGAAGAAATAGGTGCAGATTTCTCTGCCTTGCACTAAAATGATTCCCCCTTTGTTTATTCCAGACCAGAACTTCAACATAATTAATAGAGACCATGCCCAGAAAATGTTACTCGCATTTGATATGTTGGGACAGGAATTTAGAAATTGTGTTGATATAGAACATGTGATTCAACAAGAGTCCTCCAGTGACAACAACAGGCTTTGGACTAAGCCAGAGTATGTAATTATTTACATGCTGGCACGAGTGCTTTGATCCACGTTGTTTCCTGTCACTTGGAATTAGAACAACATCCTTGTCTCTTACCAGTTTGCTACAGATGCCCTAAAAAACATTGTTCTAAGATATCATAGATTCAGGTATGTCGGTTGCTGTGTGAAGCTTGTAGGGTGCGGTTCAGTTTCTGCAAAGCTGAAAGAATATCTATAAAATGTCAACAGGAAAAATTTATCCTTGTCTTGCATGATCTCTTGCTTAGTTTTAGAATTTCACATGTAATTCTATGCATACCTCTATAGCTTAGTTTTGCACTGTTCATATCTCATCAGAGGCTAACGCACATGCTGTTTTAGAAGCATAGAATGAAATATAATGGGAAAGGACTTATGTCTTAGTTTAGAGAGAGAATTATTATCCTAGTCTATTTATATTAAATTAAATTGCATTATTACTCTCTCTTCTCTATTGATTACCTTCTCAAGTGTGTATAAAGTGAGCAATTGCCATGATCTTCCAACTCACTGACATCTGAAAAGAGGGAATTCAAACAGCCTCATTTCAGGCTCTTTTGCTTAAATATATTTATGGAATTTTGTAGCTTATCCATTATTTCCCTCCCCCCCCCCCCCCAATTTCATCCATCTATATATAACTATGCCTGCTTGCATTGTGTATGATGATAATACTATGCAATGTGGTTTTCTTCAATGTAGGCAGAAAATGTGCAGCTGACAAATTAATTGGTCAGACTCGTGCAAGAAGAACAGACAATTTCTGGATTATTACAGCTTCCAAGAGCTTCACTGCAACTATGTTATCACTTCTTCAAGATTTCCCTACCGATGTGGTTAAACAGATCTTGATAAAGCTTGTCTGTAATTCTGCTTCTTAATGACTCTAAATAACACTACACCTTGCAATCTCATTATCTATGTACCATGGTATCCAAAAGGTTTTCTATGCTTATGGAAGATAAAACAAGAGTAATGCCAAGTATATGCAGGTCTCGTTTTACTGGTTTTTATCTCAAGCTTTGAACATTAATGTAGTTCTTAAAATCTGGAAAAGCATGATAAAAGAATTCTGCATTCTGCTTTTTGGTGGGTTGATGTGTCCCTCTTTGTTAATCAAAATGAGTTTATTTACCCCACTTTTAGCTCTGGTAAGTTGGTTATACTTAAGTAAATCCTCTAATATCATGTCCTTGCAGGTGCAATTTCCTGCAATGGGGGTATTGCCATTGACTTGGTTGGAGACTGGGGGATGGAACGAGGCCCTTGGAGGCAGTCACTAATCTCTAGGCAGTCACGTTAACAGAGACTAGTTGTAACACATTGCCCAGCATACATGCATGGGTACGCTCAGTCACTAAGGGGAGCTATTTTGTAATGGAAGTGAGTTATGAAAAGGAAAAAATGGAGCTAACACTGATGCTGAGAGAAAAACTGAGTATGATCTAAGTTTTATTTTTTCTGGAAATCTACCTTACATTGAGGCCCCTTCGGTATCAGGAAGCCAGCAAGCCCTTCACCCTGTAGCAAGGCAACGAGAGCTCACAGGGGCTGCACCTAGCTTGACAAAGGCCAGGTCCTCCCCACTGTTAATTTCATGTGACTTTGGAAAAGGCTTCTGACCTGTTTCCCTTGTAAATAGTGACATGAAATCATGCCTGAATTTTTGCTTTGCACCTTGTCTAGATGTTTATACCTGTGAACAGGGAGTGTTGAGCTGCCACCAAGAAAAAAGGAGAAATCTTATTTGAAAGAATTTCATACTCACTTTCTGCAGCCAGAAATGAAGACATGAAGGCTGTGGCAAAGGGCAGTCAGACCTAGAGATTGTCCTGAGCTTCGTGAAAATGATCAGACAGAATCCTTCCCCATCGCAGAGCACTGCTGGCACGTCATTGGTATGTTGTCTGTATTCATCAACTGAAGGGTTTGCCCTAGGCAGCCAAGTAGCACAGGAGGGATATATAGGCCTCAATCCTTGCATCTCTGCTAGGTTCCCTCCTTGTCAGCCTGAGAATTATATGACATGTCATTTTCTGTCAGCTTCTTTTCTCCTTCGGGAGCGCTGAGGCAAATAATTAATTTAGCTTGTTTTAGAAAATGTCATTTTGCTATCTCGATAAATTAGCCTGGCTGCTGTATCCCTCTGAGCCATTCAGGCTGCTTCACTCATAACATCCCATTTGCCTTGTGGACTTGAATTTTTTATTATTATTTGTCTGAATGTCTTGCATTATCTTTTATTTATTTTACCCCTTTGCTTTTCTTCTCATTTGTTCACAGCTGATAACTTCAATCTTGCCAGTCATATCAGTGCCTGATGCCTCTAGAGCTCTTTATAGCTTTGTATCAGTCTCTATTGTCCTTCTTTTATGCGCAAGGAAAGCTCAGTTAGTGAATCATGTCCTTACCGTTGAGCCCAAACCAGTCCTTGCACATAGTTGCACACCACAGAACCTGCAAGCTACTTGTCTCTGTCTGTCTGAGAGTCTTGTCTTTCAGCTTAGCAACATGAAGAACTTGCATCTCATGAGATCATGATCTCATGTTCAGAATGGCCCACTGACCCTTAGCATTGCAAAAATGCAATGTCTAAGTCTTGACATTACTCAAAAGAAAAAAGAGCTAAGTTTTCACATGAAGATCCATGAAAACTTTGTACATTTGCTGCTCTCTTACAGCTTTGCTCAGTGACTTGGAAGGCAGTTTAGCAGGCACTACCACTAAACCGGTAGCCTCCACAGACGGAAGATGACACACAGGAGATAAGGAAGAGGAGAGAAAGGAGCAGGCTGAGGAAGAGGTAGGTGCCAGGTATGGATGCCAGATAGCTTTTAATATCAGCACGGGTTTTGGTAACATCTTTGAAAGGGCAGGAAGGTGGATGGGATTAGGAGCTAGTCTCAGGGTGAGACAATCGCTGGGTGCAACAGAAGGCTTAGGTCCCGTGAATTTAAGGCATGAGGACTTTGGTAAATGCATGACTGTTATTTGCACTGAGTCTGTTCCCTGTGCCTATGGAATAGGATCCAATGGCTTTAGTGATGCACTCAATTTGGATTGGATTTTGGCCCTGCTAGTCCTGTGGACAAGGTTGGAGAACAGTGGTACTTTTTCTGCAGGGAGCTGTTCAAAATGCATGCTTCATCCTGCAGAACCTTTTGAGGCAGGCAGGATAGCAGTCAAACTCTTGAGCTGTCAGAAACTTTGCTGAGTTTGGTTCTCTTCCCTCCGCCCCCCTTATGAACTAAACATGTCTGATCTGGAGTCACTCAGAGACAATAAGCATGGAATCTTACAAAAAATGTCAGGACCCACATTTCAAAGTAGATCCGCATCTTACTGAGCCTGTAAAAGACCAAAGTGTGAGTAAAGGATTGAGAAGACAGAGTGAAGGTAACTATATTCAGGGAGGTGATGGCAGGTGAGGGTTGTGTGGGAGGAAGAGAATGAATTCATATTTAAGGATCTCTCTGACACTTCATGGCCTGATCTGTGGTGGGTCTAAGTTTAGAGAATAAAGTTAAAATCTGAGGAGAGGGTAAGCAGATAGAGGAAGCATAGTGCATAGAGAATGTGCTACCCTGGAGGATTTAACTCGGTAGTAGGGAGTTATGGTGCAGCCAGTTGATGGCTTAAAGCAAGCCAGCTAGGAGGATCTGAGTGAACTATCCCCAGAGCAGTAACTCATGAGTGTTGCCAGAAATACAGAACTATGTAAGTCTGCCTTTCAGGTGAAAGAGATGTTCTCTTCCAGCAGTGAACGGTTGGCTGATAAAGAATTTCTCTTTTAAAAGCTCTTCTACTGACTAAAATTAGCTGCTCTCCAGACTCAGCCATAATGGGCATCTTCTGAGGGCTTGACTATTTATACATGTATGGCAGCCAGTGAGAGTAGGGCCAGCATCAGCCTGATTCTCCCGTTAGCCTGCAGTAAACAAGCGAGCTCTCCCTTGTCCCATTTATGCGCAGAGAATTGCAGGCTCTGTTCTCTGGGGGAAGCAGGGACTGTTCTGTCCCTAGGCAGTGGAGATGCAGAAAGCTCTAAAGAGTGCAGGGGGCTGGATCTATGGCCAACCATCCTGGCATAACAATAAGGTGCTTGGCTGGGAGGTACACACAGAGAAGGCAGCCTTGCTCCCCCCTAGTATTGCTTCCTCAGCCATGGCTGCAGTAGTTTTGGCTTCATGTCTTAGAGTAAAAGGACCAACTGTTTTCTAGTTCTCCCTTTCTAAGCATTTCTCTCCCTGAAGAATCACTGTGAACAGTTTAGATGACAGTACCTTTCCTCACAGCCTTACTTTTTTGAGGAAAACTGGGGTGTTTTATGCTGTTAACCCAAGGTAAAATCCTAGCAAAAATTAAGGTGTTGCAGTTTTAATGTGAACTAGTGGTCTGGATACCTCCTTAGCTCAGCCACAGTCTTTAACCCGACTGCCCTAGCCCATGGATTACAGACTGTATTAGCAGTCTTGAATAAAGAACTTCTCTGTGGTGTAACACATTAGTTAAAGATTTTGGCATGAGATACAAAGAAGGCAGCCACCCGTCAGAGCTCTCTTTTGCCTTCCTCTGTTTCCCTATGCTGTCTCCTGAGGCCCTCCAGCTGCTGGGCTGGTAACAGTTATAGTGCTTGCACACTCCAGGGCAAGGCAAGATCCATCTGTCTGCTACATAAAGATGTGCTCTTACACAAGACCATTCTGAGCTTCTCTCAGCAGTGAGCATATAAACATTTTCCACCTATTTTCTGACACTATGTTTGGGTATGTTTTGGGTGGGATATAGAATGGGATGAAAATTATATACAAAATTTAGTGGAAACTTCCTTTCTCATGTTGTATCTTCCATTAAAACTTGCAATTTTGAAGGAAAAAATAGTGAGAACAGTGAAAATACTGTGTAGTCCATGTCACAAATCAAGTATAGACTGGTAAGAAAGAGCCAATACAGAAGATTCCTGCTTGTCTGAAATCTGTGACTCTGCTTTAGTCAAATAGACTGAAATATCCAGCATAGTAAGCTTTCCCTTCAAGTTTCTGGGTGAGCAAATAAGGACTCGTCTGTGCAGAGTGAAATATAGTGCCTGACTATGACTGTGACCAAGCAAAAGACCTAAATTCATGAGCTTATTCCCGAGCTGTTCCTCACTAGCTAAATCCATAGTGTCATATGCTCAGAATGTATGTGAGTATCTCAGCTTTCAGCATGCCAAGAATTAGGCCAATATCTGCTTGTTCTTCTGTGTATAAGCACTTGGCACTGAATATGTTGCAGTACTCCGAGCTATCCAATGTAATGGGATTTCCATAAATTTTTTTAATACAGACTGCAGAAGTACAATGTTTAGCTACTACATCAAACAGATCTGACTGTTTCCCAAAGTTAAGGGCCTGAGGCTGAGCAAACAGATCATTCTTAAATGCTGTAGCATCACATGGGGACAATGTAGCTCCAAGAGCAGTAACAGGAATACATGAGTGGTACTGAAATGAGGTGTGAAGGAACTGGAAAATAAAATAAAAACCCTATGTGCAAATTCAGACTATTTGCATCTGATCCTACATGAGAAGTGTTTATACTAGGGCTGTGTTTGATGCTTAATGATGATGACAGGAGAATTAGGAGCCAGGAGAAGACTGAACACACAGCCACTTGTGTCTCTGTCAGGCCGGCCCCTCTAAGTGGGTCCCGGTACTGTTGGCATTATCTCCAGCTTGCTTCGTTCTGCTTCTGCATGTAGATGGGGATGTTTTGTCCAGTGCAGATTGGTAGCATGCACAGGCCCAGTTAGTCAATAGGGGGAAAGTGATACATTTGCTAATCAAACAAAATTGATTAAAATGTTTGAAGACCCAAACTTTTGGCATAGATTCAGCCACTTTTATTGACTGGCCTTACTGCAACATCTTACCTAACTAGCAGTTGTAAAATGTCTTCTGTGGAGGTGGTGAGTTATGACTCTTTTTGGGTGAGTTGAAGTTTCAAGGATGATTTTTGTTCCATTTGCAAACATTCCAATGCAACAACACACACACTCAGAAGTTTCTCTTCTGATTGCTCATTTTGGAATTACATGGCTTGCTTTGTGTTAATGAGGGCTTTCTAATCTCATGTAAGCAGTCTTATTTATGGACAAGCTATGCTCCATGGATCTTCATCTTTCCTCAATGAATATAAGCAATGGGTGGAATTGGACTAAATGACTTGCTACAGCATCTTTTTCTGCTTGTTAATAATGGTCTATCAATCACTGCTAAACAAAAGCTTATGAGATAGCTGGCTAGCTTAATGTGAATGTGAAGTTTGCTGGCTCTTTATTACCTGTGTTACGTACATCACAGCAATTTGTTGAGTTATTCAACTGGAGAGAAGAATTTTATGGTAAGCATCAGGATAGAAACATTAGAGCCAGGGTGTGTGGGAGCAGGATACAGTTAAGTGTTATGCCAGTATACAAGTCATTAGTTTGAGGCTACTTAACGCAAACCCACTGAAAATAAACTTTATTTCTATGAGAGAGTGGGTTTTTTTTTGTCTGTTTTCTTTTTTCTTTTTTTTTTTTTTTTTTTTAGGGAGAAAGGTATCTTATTGAAAGGTCAGAATTTGTAAACAAACATTCAAGGTGCCTTTAGGGAGGCAAATAAAATCTGTTCTCTGATTAAGCTGTAAGGTGGGTGACTATTTTGAATATAGAATTTTAATAATGAAGAACTGTTAAGTATGACATGAGTAATGTCTGCTGTGACTTTTCCTGGATCTCTTCACTGACTCTATCATAGAAATCCAAGCAGCTGTAGTCAAAACATAGTAAATGAGGAAAACCAAAGCCTGATGATGACTTTTTTTTTTGTACTGGAATATGGCTGATGTTGTCTCAAGTTGGAGAGAGCTAAAGCTTGTAGCAGCAGTACAGAGGGACTAGATGGAAAGCGGACTCATTTCTACTCTGTTGAAATAACAACATAGTTACAGGAAATAGGGATTATTCTCAAAGAAAGACCGAAGGAGGAGGCAAAGGAAGCTATCAGGATGTTATCACTGGAGATGGGAGTCTGAGAGATGAGATGGGAGTAGGAGTAGGAATAGCCTGTCCGGAGGTAACATGTATTCTGTTTCCTTTTTTATTGACTGGTCAACCTTCCTGTGGAAAAGTCTCTAGGAGGAGTAAGACGATGCTGAACATAGCACCCCTGAAGAAAATAACCAAGAGGAATATAAGAAGGGAGTGGGTCCATCCAATTCACTGTCACTGCTATCCTTTGTGGGTTTAGGCCATATTATGATAGGACTCAGGAATGGAGGGATGCCTGACACCTGCAGTGCTTCTCTTCTGCTTGGGTTGGAATATCATGAGTAGCCAGCACTTGTCTCTCTCATCCCACTGGCTGCCCACTGGGTTGATTAAATTAGTCCTTGAATGGAGGGCTGAACTACCAAGGACATGAAGACAGAGCCTATAGCTCTAGCTCTCACCTGGATTTTCTGGCAGTTCTTGATGCTCAGCATTTACCTGAGGATAGAACAATAAGATCTATAGTTGAAATCAAAGAATGATGCAAGCCCTGTCCCAGTGATGGAGTGTCTCCTTTCTCGTCCATGCCTGTCCTTGCTTGGCTGAGGGCAGACTGTGTTACATTATACTACTGTGTCCATCTTGACTATGGTCTTAATACTCTGAATGTCAGTTCAAACTAAATAGTGGAGGATGTCTGAAGCTTTTCTTTGATTGAGACCTGGGACCTCTTTTTTGATTTATCTATTGAGTTTTCTGAATTTTCCTCCTGGGGGACCACTTCTAAGAATATTTAGTTTCTTAATCCTGGAAGCTTAAGAAATTCACATAAATATGGGTAGTCTTGGTATAAAGAGGGAAGAAGTGGAAGCCATAATCTAGTTTCCCATGAACTGGAGACAATTCTTCAAATTATAGAACCTCTGGATTTTGAGGGTATTTTTGCCATGAGTCCCAAATTGTTGACCACCTCTGCCAGGCTGTATATTGCTTCAAGATTAAACCAAATCTAAAGTAAGCATTTATGTTTGGTTATTATTTATTTTTGATGCTCAATTTAAACAGCTAAAATTGTGATCTAAACATTCAGTTAAAACCTCTGCATTAGTTGGATCGTGTATGTCTGCATGATTGCTTTTATATTAAATAGTTGACATGAATGCTTGAAAACAGGTTGACATGCATATTAATGAGACCAGGTGTTAATTTCGTACTGTTTCTTTCCAAATAAGAAAATCTTTTTTATTAACTTAGTGTTTTTTACAAGTTTTTCTTGTAATAATTATATGATAACACTTTGTGCATCATAATGTTCCAACATCACTACTCTCTCATTTTATTCTTTCCCTTCTTCTGAGTATCTTGCTCAGTCATAGATGAATCAGAGAGCAATAGCAGGTATAGTTCAACATAAGCTGAATACAATGATATTGAGGAACCAACCAAAATACCAGTAAAACCAAATAAAGTACTGAGAGCTGAATCCCAATGGAGCCAGTGCTCTCTAGCCCAAAAGACAGTCTTGGTATCTTCCAGGTGCTCCTTGACTACCCAGCTTCATAGCTGTTTGGTCATTAATATGACTTTCCTTATTCTCCCTAGTGCCAGAATATGGTACCAGCTCACATGGAGTTGGTGCATTCAGGTTTGTGAGCTTGCAGCATGGATAGCTTTTATTTGTGACCTTTTATTTTAAAGACAAATGACACTGTCAATGATTTAGGTACGTTCTTGGACTTGTTGGAGCAGGCTTGGTAGTACATACAGCTAATCCTAGGAATACAAAGACGCTATTAGGTTGCAGAACTGCAATTCAGCTGTAAGTCTTGCAGTGCTGACTTCATCCTTTGCTTGCACGTGAGGTCTTTTGAAGGTTTCTAAAGCTTCCTTTGCCTCAGTTGAAAAGCAGAATTCATGTGTGTTGAATGAATTCTACAGAATTACGCTCTGTACAGCTCTGGCTTAGCGTGGTGAGCTTTTAGTTAGCAAAGGGAACAAAGAGTGAGTGTGTCTCACACCACATGTCTTGCCTGAGAAGAGCTACTTGGATATGGAAGGACATAAGAAACAGGAGGAATTCTTCAAAATCTGAGCCACACAAGGCAAAGCTAACTTCCGAGGAGCTTAGGAAGAAGGCCTGTATTTCATAAATAGACCTAACCCCTGTAAGAGTTCAATCTCAATTGCTTTGGATTTTGTGTTCTAGTAGACCTGTGTGATTTTCCTATGCTTATGATACCTGATTATTCACACATATCGCAGTACTTGCCACAAGAACATCGTTTATCTGTGAGAGTTTGATCTTTCAAGATGCTGGATTTCATGCCTCTAATGTGGTCAACAGCTTTGGTTCTAGATTTGCAGGGGATTTAGGCATATACTGAATATAAGTATTTAAGTTCAAGTTGAATAAAAGCCAAAATGCTTCCCATCTTGCAAGTTTATTCCCAGGTCAACTAATGTCTTATAATGAGCATATTAATCCCTGGTTATGTAAAGTATTTGGATTGCTCCTCTAGAATAAATATCTTGGTACATTTACATCCAATAGAGGCTTATTATAGGTTTTAAAGGATCAGTACAAGAAGTACGGAGATAAATATATCCTTAAAAAGAAAAAAAAAAATGATATTACACTTATTCAGCTCAATTTATTGCGTATTGCCAGAGGACACGGTATATATAGCAAGTGTATGTACTCAGGTTACATAAATAAATTGATTTATTAGTGTTGCTAAACTGAAATGGATGTAAAACACAGAAGTATTTTAACAGCAAGCCAAGGTATAAACAATGAATTATAAATGACGTTTTTAAAAACATGTTTGTTTTTCCTTTTAATTTGAAATTATGAGCTCAGTGAGCACTTGTATTTATTCCCAGTTAGTTACAGGTGCTAGTGGCTTAATTTACTTTATGTTAAATTGTTACATTAAACTCTCACCCCCGCAAATCTTTGGGGAGTCACTAGGAGATGTTCTTGTGTAAGGGGACAGGACCAGAATGTACAATGTATGGGAGTTACTGTTAAATTGCAGGCATCTCTGAATGGGTTGGGGTGTCAGCTGCTCCCTAGAAGACAGGGTTTTTTTAATATGGAATGGGGTGAGTCTACATAAATGTTTTGATAGAGAAGAGCCGGCTGTGAAGTTGGTCAAAGAAAGAGTGAAGAGCAGAAGGGCTTTGTGGAAATAGTTGATGAGTTTTTTCAATGGCAGGGGGGAAGTGCTTGTCTATTTTTGTCAATGTTTTGAAAAATGTCATCAGCTCTCAAGGACTGTCAGCAGGTTTGTGAAGCTGGCACATTGGAGGGTGATAGAAAGAGAGCATTTGGCCTGTTCTTCTCACCTATAAACCCTGCTCCTCTCGCCAACCCCCCAACAGCTGAGATTTCACTTCTTCACAAGTCTGTGAGAAGGGAGGAACAGAACCAGACCTGGAAGGGGCCTGCTAAGGTCTGGCCCCAGGCATGGGCATGCTGTGCAGTTGCCTAGGGCAGGAAGCAAGCAAAGCAGATGGTGACTGCTCTGACTGCTCTGTTGCACAAAGCACTGGAGGTGCACAAAGGTGGAGCACTGGCCCTTTCAGTAGAGACCCTGACTCTCCAGAGCCTGTCGTCTGCATTAGAGCACATGTGGCATTTTCATGTAGTGTCAGGATGCAGGCATTTCTCTTGAACAGAGATCCTCTGCAGGCACTGCAAGCAAAATTTGAGGCCTGAGAGATTTATTGATGTGCAAGAACAGAGTAATTGGTCAACTCGGGTACCACAGGCATAGGGATGTCTGAGCTGTGAATGTTCAGATGTCTGGTAACCCTAGAGAGCAAGTTGTGGCTTCCCAAAAGACTGGACTTTGGTGCATTCTGCGCAGCTTAGCACATGGCTCTGGTAGGGATGTGTGGACACATGGCAGCTGAGCTGGAGATCTTTCTGGGGTTGAAATCCAGACATAAACTATAGCTATTCCTGCTGGAAAGCTGGAATGTGTGATGCCCTCGACAAAAGTGTGTTTAGTGTGGAAAGATGATGTTACTAATTCCACTGGCTGTTCTCCTTGATATAAGCTGAAGCTCCACTGGGACTGGGATTTCCTCTGAGTCCAGGTTTTCAGGGAGGTCTGTCTGTAACCAGGGAGACTCCAGCAAAACCTGCAAGCACAGAATCCTTTTGTTCTAAAGGTATTAAGCTAATGAGACCCTGTAGGATGGCTCAAGGACCCAAGGGACAGAGCAGGAAGGAAGCAAGGCAGCTGATGTAAGCTGTGGCCAAGGCAAAAGGAGCATGATAAGTTAGGTGGAAGTACAGTCATGTTGCCTTGGCTGCTGCAAGCTTGAAAGATTAGCAGATCAACGTATCCCACCTGGGGAGGATGAGGAACAAATAGACTTATAAGTGGGCTTGTGATGTTTGGAAGCTGGCTGTATTATGTATAAAAGCAAGAGTTTCTCTCTTGGATTTGTAAAGCTCTTACAGCTCTGATTGAGGACTAGATGAGAATTTGAACTTTTAGAAAAGACTTGGGGGCTAAAAAAAAAAAAAAATGTTTTCTACTGCTACCAGGAGACAGATTTTTCACTGCTGGGGCAGGAAGTCCTCAAGGACATGGCTACAGAGCTGGTTGGGTCCATTACCCTTGAAATGATTTTCTCCAGCCCAGCTCTGGCAGAAGGTGGGATGTTGATGGGCCCTTTGCAGGCAAGCAAACAGGATCCTAAGCACTGTCAGGCAGGGTATGTTCTCAGGGTCCATGGAGGTGAACTCTCACTGCCCTGGGCTTGCAGTGTCTGAGAGAATGAAACCTTCACTTACAGACATAAGTTACTTTTTTATGGGGGAAGTTCTTGGATGGGATTGCTCATCAGTTGAGTACAAAAAGACCCCGCCACTACCTTCCAGAGTGAAAACAGCTGTTCACCAGGTTTTGTTTTGGTTCGGGCTTTTTTTTTTTATTTTTTGAGAGGTCTCCCAGATTTATGCCTAGCTCCTGATAAAGTGAGTGAAGTGCTCTTGATACCAATAATAACCCATGCAGCTGCCTCAGATTTGTACTGGGGCTACTGTATGTTGCATATGTTTCTCAAAAAATCTATTAAACTAAAGCATGGCATCTCTGCTTTATTCTTTGTGAGGTGTTTCTTTGTTATAAACCCTAACCATTGAGATGTCTATAGCTGACACTGGGTTTTGAAAGACAGCAGAGACAGATTAGGCCTTTCTTCAGAAATTATTCATGGTGGAGGATGGGTAAAAGAAACAAATAACATATGTCGAATGCAGGGGAAACAGTACACAGGTCAAGGGATTCACTAGCTAGTTCAAGAACACACACCCAACCTAAAATGCTTTTAGATATACTGGCAAGTTAGTATTATCATTGATTTTTGCTGTTGCCCAACTTTTCTGATGGTATAACTCTGCTTCCAATTGTGAGTAACTTTTCCACATTAGGTTAAAATTCCTTCACCTTCATTCCACCTTGACAATGCTTGATTCTTCTGGAGTGTTATGTGTGTGTAGTTCTCTGGATATTGCATTAATCACGTACTCACTGTCATTGCACTGAAGTCATCAGGAATGAAGTTACCCTTTAATTATGGAGAGGGGTGTGCCTTTTCAATGCTTCATCAACCCTTGCATTGCTGACATTGAACCTTAAGACTGTTGGGAATGTCTTATTCAGAATGCCTTGGGGAAGGATTCTGGTTATTTTTATAAATACCCTTCATTTCTCCTACTTTTGAAAGTATCCCTTCTTTTTGAAAAACCACTAAGTGGCCAGCCAACAGAATTCGCTGATATCTGCAGTGTTTAAGAAGTGGCTGAAAGTGTGGTTAGTACATGAGTTCCCAGGGGAGCATCACAAGGGGTGAGGCTGGTGCAATTGCTGACCGTGGGTAAGACTAAGGGTGATTACTTGGAGGAATAGAAACAAGAGATTGCTGCTTATAACCATCCAAGTTTGCTCTCCTTTGCATCTTGGTAATGAGCCATTAGGACTTGCAGAGCAGCTTTATTTGTTTGCCCTGGTTCATTCAATGTACCAGAGTTAGCCTTATCTCCTGCCTTGTTAGGGGGTCTTGAGGTTTTCCTGCAGTTGCTGCTGGATTTTTGTTGCCTTGGAGGGTTCGGAGGAGCCTGTTAAATCACAGTATGACTGCAGAAGAGCTGGAAGCAACATAGTGAGGTGGTCACGAGATCTAGGACAAGATGACTAACTTTATGGTATTAGTCCTTGCTGGAGGGTATAGCTAAACTTCCAGCTGTGGCCAAGGTTGTTTTGGGGATGGCAAGGCCCTGAAAAACAGGCTTGTGGTCCTGATTCTGGATCAAGATGGAGATTCCTTTGTTTGTCCTGCAGCAACTCCATGTACAGCGACAGCAGTGGGGCCATTTCAGAAAGTTGTGATTTATACATGCATATTTAGCTTTGATTCAAGTTAAATTTAACTAAAGGGAATTATCAGGCTGGGAAGTTCTGATAAGAACTAGGCCCAGTTTTTCAAGCCTGGTGTTTATATAGCTATGGCAAAATACCTTGGAAGGTTCTTGTATGCCATGTGAATGCTTGAACCTCTGAGCTATAAAGTCACCGTACACCCTACCTCTAAGAGGTGTTCAGATATTTCCTAGAGAGAAGAACAACTACAATAGGAGTTTGCATATAATCAGGCATATAATGCCTGATTTTTGTTCAAAAGTAATGCAGACTTGAGGAATAATTTCCAGTGTCGATTACTCAGTTTCAACAGAACTGAGTTGGTCGAGAGATCTTGATGCTTAAAAAACCTATCCTGATAAACAGATTCAAAACTCTCTTCTGAGCAGGGTAGAAAAAGGATATTTCTTCAGATTTTTCTTTTCCCTCTAGATTTTTTCTTTCCCTAGCTGAATTAGCAGATACGATGTCTTGCTGGTTTTGTGATAGTGTTCAGCTGGCAACTTCTACTCTTTGCTATTATTTGAAATACTGCAAAGTGAAACAAAATAATTTGGGCTTGAAATGAGTAGTTCAAACCAAAACTAATTGTTACCATTTATTGAATATATACACATATACATTTATATAAGTAAAAATATTTTTTAAATTATATTTTTTTTTAAATAAATTGCTTTAGGTCTACCTAAAGTATTTTTTCTCTCCCCAGCTGAACCACTGATCTAAAAAGATCAGTTATTCACACTTCTCTATTGGTGAGGGATGTTTGCCTTTGTCAGGTCGTCAGGTTTGTAATGAAATGGTAGTATATTGTAATAGCTTCTCTTTGACAATTCCCCTTTAGGGCTCTTTACCAGGTGTCTTAGAAACGTGGCTTTTAAAATTTAAGGATCTTGTCTTATCAACTTCAACCTGGACTATAGCTTCACCACATAATTTTTCAGCAAAAACTTGAATTTCAGAAAGTATCTTAAGACAGCTGCTTTGCTTCCCCTTTAGGCATGTTTGGTTTCTCCTCTGACTCAAATCAGAGTGGGGGGAAATGTCATAATTTCTTCTTCTCTTCTTTTTTAGTAACATTTTCATCAAACATGAGGAGCTGCATGTCTTTGTGCTTCAAATAGTGTTATCCTTAGGCAATGGTTAAGTAGAAAAATGTGTTTCTGCCTTGAAAATCTTATCACTTTGCTTTCAGATTCTTCACTTCTCTTGTATCTGACTGTGTGTATCCTTTGTGACTGGGCATGTACTATAACAACATTATTTATGTAAACTACAGGAAAGAGATGTACATTAAGAGTTCAAAGGCAGATTGTAATTCAATAGAGATCAGGCATTTCTTTGGTTGCAGCTGGTTTGAAAAATGAAAATGAAGTGCAAACAATCATCATTTCCTCCCCTCAATTATTTTGAAAAACAGTAACATTTTTGTTTTTAGCGATTGACTTGTTTTTAAATCTTAAAAATATACTTAAACAGACATGGTTATTAGGAACTTTTTTTTTTTCCAGATGTGTGGCTTCCAGTTAATTTGACATAAAGAATGGGTGTATTGCTGCCTCTGCAGGGAAAAACAGGTTAAGAGCTCTTGGGATGGATACCAGAGGCCTCCCCGGGCCCTAAGTAATGGAGCAGTTTTTGCTCTGATGCAGCTGGCTGGAGAGCCAGTCAGACTTGAATGACCTGAATGGGAAAGCTATTTATTTTCCTTCTCCAACCTTCCCTCTGAGGAGAAGGAGATTTTCGTACACTGTTTGGGTCCGAGGAAGGGCTCTGTAGGTTCAGACATCTCAGGACACCCAGGGGGTGGTGGGGCTGTGAGGATGAGGTGGGGAGAACAAGGAGGATGGACTAAGAGGGCTGGTGGGCAGTGAGCTGGGCTGCTGGAAGGAGAGCAGGACCCTGCATCTCTTCAGTGCTGAGCAGGGTGTGAGAGGGCAGAGGGGAGGAGATGCAGGTGTCATACTCAATTTTTTTTAATCCGAGCCAATGGGGCACTGATGGGGCTGATTTCCGTGGGGGCCATTTATGTGATGTGGGATGTTTCACATTCCAGGTGATGTTAATGGGGCCTGTGTACCTTACTGAGAGATGATGGGACACCCCAGCTTCTTTAGGTTTACCTACCTCCATTAGTGAATCAGCCCACAGCAGGGAAAGCCCAGAGAAAAAAACCAGGCTTTTCTCCTCTGGAGCAGAGCCGGTCCCCAGGAGATTTCCCTACCTGTTGCTAGAATAGTGGTAGATCCATCCAGTCTCCTGCACCATTTCTGTGCGTGGTGGGAAGCCTCCGCTGAGTGTGGCCAGAAGTTGCACATCTCTTGCCATGTTCCTCTGAATTTTGCCCCATGGCTGATGTTAAGGGACAGTTTGTTCCTTCAAAACATGGGGTAAGACTTCCCCTTGGTCAGCAGGCACTGGGTAGGAATCCAAAGTACCTGGCAATGCCTCAGTACCATGCGTCTTACAATTTCAGCATCTTCTGATATAGCTTTAACATGGTAACGAGGAGGGCGACAATTGGGCACATTCTGCACCTGGATTGTCATTGCTCCTTGCCCCAAAACTAAGGACTTTTGCCTATGAATATCAGAGCAGTACTGAAACAAGGAACCATTTAGCATTGAGAATGTCCTGCTGCCTCTGTTTCTCCATTCCTGCACCAAATGAAGAATTGTCTAACTACTTCATGAAATATTGAATTGGGGAGGCAGTCCTAATGTTCCACCAGGTACTGTAAGCAGTACAGCAAAGTGATTAATGAGACCTGGCCCTAGCTCTGTCAAAGCCAGATCTGTTGGGCTGCACAGTTTCTTCTTTTTTGGAATATTCTCCTCAGCAGCATGTTGCCATACAGACTCATCAGCAAATGAGTAGCAGATGGAGCAGTGACACATTTTATCTTGCAGCAGCAGGGACATTGCATGTGCTAGGAGAATTCAGAGAAGTTAGTTTCATGCAAAGTATGTGATGAAAGAAAAGCTGCTGATAGTTTTTCTGTCTCTGCAAAATTGCAGATGGACAAACAGAGAGGAAAGTGGTTGTCTCAAGCAAGGCAGTAACAAAGAATGAAATGTTCAAGAAGTTAAAATTAAAACCCCTGCTATGGCAAAGACATACATCTCTGCCTCCAGTGCCCAACTGTTACAGCATGGTTCAGTTTTTGTTTCAGATAGTACCTTTCAACCAGGGCTTTACAAATTGTTAGGTAGAGCTACTGTTCTTTAAATGCCAGATGCTGCCTGTCATTAGAGAGCAGTTAATCCATATCCTGGGCCTTGTATAAATTGATTCCTCCACGCCTCATAATACATAGCAGATGAGAGATTGTAAAGGAAAATCTGAAGATGAATCTGAGCTGAGTTTGAGGATTGTTTGGTTACTGGGCCCTGCCCACATATGCCTTTTCCTCCTCTAAGCTCCATGCACCATGTTTATAAGGATACTTAGACTGGAAATTGCTGATTGTGAAATTCAAGCCTGAGGCTGGATCCTGAAGCTAACCAGACTGTGGGAAAGAGTAAAGCAGACATTACAAAGTGAGGTCTGTGTTTGTCCAGACAACATCTGACTCTTGAAGATGCAGTCATTGTCCGAGGTGGATATAGAGTTTAACCTGTGATAGTCCTTGCAGTAAGATTTTTTTTTTTTTTCCCCCCTCTCTATTAACAGATATGTAGGGGGATGCTTTCTGCCTGGTTTATGTGGTTAGTGCTTCCCTTTCATTTTCACCCTGACATTCATGCTGCATCCAGGGATTTAGCAAGAATATTCTCCCAATGACTATATTGATCTATATGGAGAGAGCATATGCAGTTGGCAGCATACTGTGTGCCTTTCTGGTTACCAGGTACAAGGCACATCCATAGATTACAATTTGCTGTGGCAGTGCTATGCAGTATTGGGGGATTTGGGCCAATGCACCCCAAAAACGTCTCAGCCCTCCAAGAGTCCAATTACTCTTGAGATGGAGCTTGTTCAGATGAAGAAAGAGATGTGCCAAGGTGCTGGTAGCAGCCGGGAATGGGTCGCAATAACCCAACTGTCCCTTTCAGTCCTTTATCCCAGTCCTTGCTGTGTCTTCTACAATAATTAATATCCTGTTTCAGTGCATGACATAAGACATAATTCAATAGACTGTTCTCCTCACTTGCCCTATCCTGTGACATCCTTGATGCACAAAGGGCTGTGACTTATAACAATAGACATATTGGGAGCCATGTCTGCGAGGTATGTGATGCTGCGCAGAGAGGGACATGCTGGCAGCCAGAGTCAAGCCTGACACTTCCTGGATTTAAAGGTGCGACTGCATCACCAGAGTCTGTCTGAAGTCTGCAGTGTGAAACATGGTGACTACCAGGAGAGGACAGAAGGTAGCAGGAGTGGGACACACACGTCAGCTCTAAAGCTTCCCTGACAGTAAGGATGCCACGGTGGGAAAGTGCTTCCCCTTCTCCAGTCACAAATACTGGCCAAACCAAATTCCCATTCCCAAATGCTTTGGGACAGGATCTTTAACCATCTACTGCTGAGCTTTCTGCAGATTGTGGTCTAGTAAGTAATAGCTGGATTTTTTTTGTAGTTGAATGCTTTGTTAAAGCACCCAGCTCTGCACACAGACAGCAAAGCAGCCAATGAGCCTACCACTCACACCTGAATGAGCTTAGTGACCTTGAAACCTGACAGTCCTGCTACAGCTAGGCAGAGTTTAAATAGATGTTTTGCAAAGAACCTTGGGCCAGCTCTTAGCAGCAAATAGCAAAACTTCCCTGAAGAGGGTCTGATCTATGTGCTGGTCATGGATTTTTGAATGCTTTTGGAATCAGATTGCTTGTTGTATAAAAAGTTGGTGGAGAGGAAGAGACAGCCCTTTTCATCCATGTGAATGAAGTTTAGATGCACTCTAAGATGTACTTGCTGCTCCCAAGCCCAGATCCTCTACTAACTCGTATTCTGGGCAGAGCTGCTGAGATTTCACAGCTGTACTAGTGCAGCAGTTCACCCCGTTACTGCTTCCTGCTTCCAACTCCACTGGTGCCAGTGGCCCCTCCACGATGTCTCTATCTGTATTAGTGAATTTAACCCTGCAAGGGAGTGTTCAAAGGACATGGTTGTCTGCACTGGTATGAAGCATCACTCATGCATCTTCTTCCCAACACCAATGCAAATGCAGAATACACTGAGGGTGTTGCATGTTATAAAGGTTTCCTGAGAATCCACTCAGGTCTGCTGCCTATAAATGGTGTGACTCTTCTGAGTGCATACGAAGGAAATCCTGATGCTGCCCCATCATATATCCTTTCTTCTCCCTTCCTTTTTGAGGTGTGTATAGATATGGATACAGCTCTGTACTTGTACACCAGCACGTGATCAATATGATGTTCAGATACGGGAAACTGGAAAGTGATTGCCTGTCAGGGTCATTACCTTGAGGTGTATGAAGGACATGTTTGAAGTTAAGAACATGCATTTTTGTGTATGTGTTCAGTCCCTTAAAGAACAAGAAGGAACATATATTCACACTTAGTGTAGGTTTTGTTTTCTGAGTTTCAACTGAAGAGAATAACAGAGTCAGTCTGACCTCCTTTTTGGTAACATGCAACAATGATGCTCTAATGACAAGCACAAAGTCCAGGCGTTTTCTGCTCTCCTCTCTCTTTCCTGAAGATCAAAGACCATCTAATGACAACCATAATGAGCGTCCCATAGAGACTGAGCTGCAGGCTTTAGTATTTTGCCAATTGAAAACAATCAGACTTTTTACTGCAGGAGAGAAAGGGAGGCAGAGTAGAGAAAAAGGCATCCTGACAACAGTCAGCAATTCTGCAGTGCTCACATGATCTGCTGAAATACTGGCCTTGTCGCACCTCGCTGGATCGGGCAGAGCTGTAACAAGAGGCCTTGTTTTCCCTTTGAAATCTTTAGGGTTTTTTCCTTTGTGAGAGTGACTAATGAGGCAATTGTTAGCACATAGAGCTCTTACACCAGAGTAAGGAAGATGTAGGGGCAAAAGCTTTAAATTGCCTGTCAATTATCCGGTATATTCTGAGAAGTTATTTCTGAGGCTTCATTCTGAGACATGCACTCAGTGTGGTCAGGGAAGGTCTCGCTGTGCACTTCAATCACCAGCCACTCTTTTCCAGGACATTGACTTTCTGGTTGGATGATAGATGCAGACAGCCTCACAGATCACGAGAGTGGGGGGAAAAGAGGGTGCTAGAGGCACACGTTGTTGCTCTTATTTACTTGACACCTAGTGGCTAGAGACCTGACTGGTATGAAGAGCTCCATCATGCTTTGTTGCTTACAAAGTGGGTACCTGTGCTTCTCACACCCTGCCTTCCTTGCGGAATGGTATTTTAGACTTCAGAGCTGGGGGAGTTGATCAGAGTAGTGGCAGGTCATCGCCCTAACGGAGAGGGCAGGATGAGGGATTGAGATGGGATCTCGAAGAGGAGAGAGCAAGTGCCCTGCTCTTCAGGGAGAGTGGCAGCTTCTGGGTGGTTGAAAAGAGATGTGTGTGCCTTCTGGGGAGGATGGGGAGGTTGAGGCTGGTGTCTGTCACAAATGACCAGAAGGATGGGAGTGGGTGTTGGTAAAAGATAAAGATAATTGGACTTCAAGCAGTGATGGCCTGAAATGCACGCTTTACTGAAAAAGCAGCAGATCTAAAGCAGCCTGAAGTCCCCTTGTACGATGACCAGGGTGTGGGGGAGAGGAGTGCAGGCTGCCTAAGGCTGAGGCAGCCTGAAATCAGTCTGTGAGCTGTCAGTGGGGCACATAGCTGCAACTGAAGCGTCCATGGTGGTGCCTGGTGTTTTCATCAGTGCTTTGCGATGGACCTGATGCCTACTTTACAGGTAACTAATTAAAATATCAATCAGCAAGGTGCTTTGCCCGGTCACCAACACCGCCAAGATTACAGTCTTGACCTCCACAGTCCCAGCCCCATGCACTTCCCCCTTGGCATCACTGCTAATAGGTGGTCAGTTTAGTTTTAAGTGCATGGGATCTTCTTGTGTTATCCAGCATGCAGAATGTGAGGCTGCACACAACAAATCACAGTTGTCTGAGCAGATGGAGGGGCAGTCTCCTTGCTGCCACCGGGATGTCTCCAAAGTTAACGCAGACAGAGGCATTGTGCGCTCTCAGCTCCTGTGACTTAAAGTCCGGAAAGCAAACCAGTAGAAACCCTCCTCTAATCATTATGTTATACGTGCAACTCCTTAATTATCATAGAATCATAGAATGTTTTGGGTTGGAAGGGACCCCTAGAGGTCATCTAGTCCAACCTCCCTGCAGGGAGCAGGGACACCTTTAACCAGATCAGGGTGCTCAGAGCCCCGTCCAACCTGGCCTTGAATGCTTCCAGGGATGGGGCCTCCACTACCTCTCTGGGCAACCTGTTCCAGTGTTTCACCACCCTCGTTGTAAATAATTTCTTCCTTATATCCAGTCTAAACCTACCCTGGTTTAGTTTAAAGCCATTACCCCTTGTCCTGTCACAGCTGGCCCTACTAAAAAGATTTTCCCCATCTTTCCTATAGGCCCCCTTTAGGTACTGAAAGGCCGTAATCAGGTCTCCCCGCAGCCTTCTCTTCTCCAGGCCGAACAAGCCCAACTCCCTCAGCCTGTCCTCGTAGGAGAGGTGCTCCAGCCCTCGGATCATTTTTGTGGCCCTCCTCTGGACCCGCTCCAACAGTTCCATGTCCTTCATGTGCTGAAGGCTCCAGAGCTGGACGCAATTAGGCAAAACTCTCACCAAAAGACTTTCTTCCTTCCCTTTCTTAGCGTAGCCTGTCCCACCATCTGCTGGGGAAAGACAATTTAGTAAGTGATTTACAAAAATATGAAGAGGTCCTGTTCATGAGTAACTCTCCTGCAGTGCTGTGGAGTCTGAAATCCTCTGTAAAGCCGACTCCTAACATTGTCACTAGTGTCTCTGGCATGGTTGCAAGAAATGAAGGATGAGTTTTAGCTGAACATTAATCTCAGATTAGTCTGGTTTAGTAAAAAAAAAAAAAGGCAATTGCATAATTTCTGAAAACCAAAGGGAGACAGAAACCTATTCATTTAGATGTAAATCACTTTAAAGTGCTTCTCTGGTTGATGTTGATCTAGTTGATGTTAAATTTGTCATCTTAAAAATGGGGGGGGGGGGGAAGCGAGAAGGGGGGGAGAGAGATTGCAGGACTGCTTTCAGAACTCTTATAATCCTATATATTTAGAACGAAGTGAAATCCTACCTTGTGGTAGTACTACAGATTTGTCTGAAGGAAGAGGAGGGAATATTTGCCTTCCAGTGCTTGCTTTGAACTTCTGAGCTTATTAGAGCCCTGAATCAATATTCAGTGTGATTTCATTACTAGTTGAGTGCATTTGGATTTTTCATTCAAAGTGATTATTTCCCTCCCTCTAGCTGTCAGAGAGATTCTTAAATACCCTTTTGCTCCAGACTGATCAAAACATTAGTGGAGCTTTGTGAAGTTTGGACCTGCTACTCAGCACCAGATTCATTAATCTTTTGGGTTTCTGGCAGATGCTAACTAAAAGCAGCTGTATGTTAAAACTTTCCTTTAGTGATCAACACATAAAAGTATTAGGAACTGGGAGGAATAACACAGAATATATGATGTGCTGTGGGTGTATAACTGAAACAGATAAAATAGCTAGAAAATAAAATATAAAAAATAATTTTAGTAATAGGAAAAATCTCCAATAAAAAATTTTTGGAGTATTTAAATTTAATTTTCTTAATGATTCTAAATGTTTGTTCTGAATATTTCTAATAGATATTCACAGAGAATATGAAATTTAGCATTTTCCTTCTCCAGTAAAAAATAGATTTCTTTAATACTCCAGGTACAGATGCTGCCAATTCTTTAGAAATTTCCATGGTTACCAGGAAAAATTGTAAGTATTATGAGACAAGTCTAATAGATCATAGAGTTAGTCACTTACACCTGCAGGAAACACATTTATTAGGGCTTAATCTGTATTATTAAGTACTCATGGGGAATTCGCTATTAAAGCATAAATCACTGTCACTGATGATCTCTAAAAAGCAATGCATGCTGACTGTGATCTCTTAATCTTCACTGCACAGAGAGCAGGCAAAACTTAATTTCTAGATATGCATGGGTTCAAGACAAAGCCTCTTGGGAGTAGTCTGCATTGTCAGTCCTTGCCCCAAGCATCCAAAGTGCTCACTCTTGGGTGAGTTTCCCAGTTTGCAGAAAGGCTTGGCCATGAGGCAGCCCTTGGGGCCGGGCTTACAGCCTATTCAGTGGGGAGAATGTGCTGTGGAGCCTGCCTGGTGGCTGCAGTTAATCATGCAGGGGTCTCTTCCTAAACACTAACGTGCTCTACCCTGTGCTGCATGTGTGATATGATGCCTAGCCACGCAGGGGGTGGGCACACTGTAGCCCACCTAGAATGGGGCTCCATTGACCACCAAGCACCGTTGCTCATTATTGCTTGATCTATATGACAGGGGACACTGGCAGATGGATGTGTGACAGGCAGGCTTTTAGTCAGATATTCTGGTTTGGGGAGAATGTGCAGTTGCTAACCTTACTAAACACTAAACCACACCTCCCTGGAGCCCGGGACTCATGGTTGTCCTCACAACACGTGTAGCATGTTGGATCTGTTCATCAGCCCTACAGCCAGGGCACAGCAGAGCTCTTATTGACAGCAGCTTTTGTGTTTCAGATCTCATTCTGCATTATAAAGTCATCATTTCAGTGTTTGGAAGGCACCATTCCCGGAAGGCTGGGGCCCCATTTCCATGAGGAACTGGCTATAGATAACTAGTAATTTTTAACCTAGGTGTTAATGAAGTCATACATGTCTTGAGAAATGTACTTGTTTGGAGGCATACTGAGCTCTGGTCCCTCTGCACTTCTGTGTGTTGAGGAAGAAGCGATTTAACATTTGAGTATGAAGAGGGGTTTTCAAGAGCAAGCAACTGGACAGCACTAGGCAGTAAGCGGCAGTGTGAACTAAGGGCAAAATGCTTTGACCAGGGTGTCCTTTTGGACAGCCTTATTGGCAGGAGGTCACTCCTGTCTGACAGTTGTCAAGGGACAGCGTAACAGGGAAAAGCCTTAAAATTCTGCTTGGCAACAAGCAGTAATCCTCAAGCAGGCCACCATGTAAATATTTTGCTGCTGGTCTGTCCTGAAGGATGGAGATCAGCATGTACGTCATGGCATTCAAACAGCACCCTGAGTAACGTTTGAGTTCTGCCCGTTAGGAGTTCTATGTAAGTCATTCTTCTGATGGCGGTTTGATTTCATTCTTGTTTGGTTTAATACACTGTGAATTCAATTCTCAATTGCACTAAAGTATTTTCCCCTCCTTTGACAACATGTCAGAGGCTACAAACTATGTTCATATTAAGTGCTCTTAGTATTGTCAGAATGACATGAAGTGTCTTAGATTGAGTGAGGAGTCTTTTCTTGGTGCAACTTGATGCTCAAAAGTCCACAGATGTAAAGTCTGCTGAAGCAAATTTTTCTTTTCAGCAGTTTCCAGTAAATAAGTATCACCAGGCTGTGGCTGTAATTCACATTTAGTTCTCCCACAAGATCCGGGGAACTGGAGTCAGAGACTGAAAAGACTGTTAGGTTATCTGCAGTCTTTCATCTAGAATCTTTCATTGACTAATAGTAGGATTAAAATCAGTCTCTTATTCCTCCTCTATATATGTTTCCTATGGTCTTACTAAATTTTCTTTTAGATGGCTTTGAACAGAAAGGGTAGAAATTACTATTTAAAAAAAAAAAAAGGCTGATTCAGAGTTAGAAAGTATAAAACTATGTAATGTTAAAAATAGATGCAGACCCCTGTGTCAGTCTAGTCCAAAGCTGTACTTCTACTCTTGCGTCTTTCAGAAGAAACACTCGGTTTAGCCTGGTAGGGGTGTAATATATTGACATCAGTGGCATGAGTGTAACTGAGATGAATTTGATTCCGCTCCTCACGCCACTTCTTTCTTCAATCTATATTTCACCTTGAGAAACTTGATTTGGTGTCAGGCAGAGTTACATGTGGTAAAGGATCCTGCCGTTTTATTGCTCCTGCCTAGATGATATTACTAATGTTTCAAGGAGTGCTGTAAAGCATGAAAGCAAGACATAAATCTCTGAAGGTAGCTTAGCTGCTGTAAAACTATAAAATAAATGCAAACCTTTTGCATTTTCTGCAATGATGTTAGAAAAGAACTTGACTGATTGACTGCTAATTCTGCTGATTGAAAATGGGGGACAGATTCATATTAGCCCGATGAAATCCAACAGGCCAGCTACCCCCTTGTTCTTACAGTCGTGCAATGTAGTAAGGGAAAAATAGAAGGAAGTAACACATGCCTGTTTTTTTTGAGCTGACACTGGGCTATCAGTTAGAGCTGGCCAAAAGGCAGATTTTCCATGTTGTAAAACAACTTTTTTTTTTAATTATACTTTGTGTCAGTTTGAATCAGACTGCTACCAAATATTTTGACACTTCCTGTGAACTGGATATCCCGGCAAAATATAATTTTGGAAATGCTGAAATATGTCATTGTAAATTTACTCTCTTTGGCCCATGCTGCTTTTGGGCAAAATGCATTTCTCTCAATATCACCACTGCTGACAGAAGCCATGAAACAGGCAGGAGTAGTTGGGGTTCTGGTGATCTGAGGCTTGTTCTGTGCCACGTGCTCTGAGCCGTGGGTCCTGCAAGCTCCGAGGTGTCTGCCAGGATTTTAACGTGGTGATCACTGGCTTTTGGGGCCTAATTTTCACGCCTTTTATGAGATCCGACCCAGGATATAGATGGGGCCCTGCTGGACACCCCCTTGGAGTGGTCTCAGAGCAGTGGGCCCATGCTTGAAGCTTTTCCCCTTGGGTTGGGATGCTGCCTGAGGAAAATTCCCAGGATTGAGTGCCCTCACCTCCTTTTGGTGATTGATTTCTTCTGGATAAATCCTTGAGTGAGCCCTTGGCCCCCCTGGCTCCCTGGGTGAGCGATTATATCTTACAGGTACCCCAGAGAGAGAGTTTCCCCCCTTGTGAGTACGCGTGTGTGCACTTTGGATCATCTTTGTGTGTATCGACCTGTAGTAACAATACCCTGACTGACACCTTGAACCTGCTACGTGTTAAATTTTATTGCAGTGTTGATTGATTTTGGTTTGCCCCTGTTTCTCATTGGTTTCTGTCGCGTGGTTTTGGCTGTTTTGTGAAATAAAGTTGTTTGAGCTTGTCCTTCATTTGAGTTAGTTTTAGTGTACCTCCATGACATTTATTATTGGCTCTGCGAGCAGGGTGTCAATGAAGGGATTGTTATGGAGGCAGGGTTATGATCCTTCTCCCTTAGGAATGGAATGGGCAAGGGAGAAGTGGTGTGAACCCCAGGATATTGTAGAGACCATTAGGACTTGCAGTCTGCTCCCACACTGCCACCATCCAAAGTATATTTCCCAATATCCCTTGTCAAGTGCAGTGAAACGGGGTGCCACAAAAGTCATCAACGATCTTGAAGAAAGGCAAATAATCAGCTGCACCCATTCTCCCTATAACTCCCCAGTCTGGCTGATTTGCAAGCCTGATGAGTGGTGGTGACTAACTATTGATTATTGGAAATTGAATAGTAATACCCCACCACTAACAGCTGCCGTCCCAAACATAACCTTGGTGGTGACTGCAATACAAGCAGCAGCCCATCTGTGGATGGCTGCCTTAGATGTCAAACACGTGTTCTTCATGATTCCCCTAAGGGAGGAGGATAAATTCCTCCAGCTTCTCCTCCTGGGAGGGGACCCAATACACCTTTAACTGGCTTCTGCAAGGATACAACGACTCTCCATTGTGATATACCAATACATAGATGACATCCCGGAGGGCAGAGGCAATAAGGAACAGGTTGGGCAGGTAGCCAAGACTATCTGGAACTTACTGATGGAAAATGGGTTAGACATTCTACCTTCTAAATGCCAAGGTCCCTGGCAGGACATCAAATTCTTAGGGGCTTGGTGGATAGTGGAATCTATCACGATACCTGATGATGTCCTGTCCATGACATTATTGTTTCCACTTGTGCCCATCTGAAATGTGCAGTCTGGCACATATTGCAGCTGGAGCTAAAGGGAAGGTCAGGAACTGTAGCCCTGCAGTTGAGATTGAAATGTCTGAACAGGCAGGTGCTGCACTTCCCCTGACAGGTTCAAGGCAGAAATATTAATTCCTTACTTTCCTGGACATGCTTGCACAGCTTAAAAAAACCCCCACAAACAAACACAAAAACCAAAACCCAAAACAACAAAAACACCCAGAAAACATCCTAAAGTGATGCTTGATTACTTTTGGCTCATGCAATCTTAATTACATTGGCTGGGTGGTTTGGCATCTAAAACTTATCATCTTCAATCTTTAATGTGAGACATCCCTGCCAATGACAGGTTTGCAAATAATGGCAGGTTGACTTAAATTCTCGTAAGTTACTGAAGGATTCCAGTGCCAACCTCAAGTCACCCTCCCCATCCCCAAACTGCCACCACACACCATCAACTGCCTGGCCTGCAATATATGCCAAAGGCACTAACTCATCACAAAAAAAAAAAAAAAAAAAAAAAAAAAATTGTAACTGAAGGGAAGTTATAAAATACTGTTTTGCACATTATTCTGTTTTCCTCTTTCATTTTGTTATTTGTTAGACAATGTTGCCTGACACATTAGTAATAGTCACTGTTAATGCTTCACAAATTGTGTCAGTCTCTTCCCAGGAGGAGACACTGTAATCTTGATAAGCTGTTACAAAATTGCTGCTGATGATTTAAGGCATGAAATCAAAATATTTCATTTACTATAATATGATGCCTCATATTCTGGAAGTAATGACTTTGCGAGTACTGTAAATTATATGAAACGAGGAATTATTTTTTCCAAATAGAAAGGGGGATTTGTCTATTTTTTCCCAATTTGCTAAGGTTGGTAGTTATGCCACAACTGAAATTACATAAATGATCTTGATCAAAGTAGTGTTTTTCAGCCAAAAAAGCCTGATAGCTTCAGCACTATTTCTAGGAAGTTACATAGCTGCACAGAAGTTTTGAGTCCCTGCAAGACTGATTACTTCACCTCTGTTTCCTTTTTGTTTGAACCACTGCCAGAGGTTGGCAGTGTGCAAGAGCTAGTTGGCTGGAGCTTCATGTAGATAAGCCTGCAGTGTAGTTGGAAGTCTGGGAAAAGAGTAGAAATGACAAGATCTCTCTCTGCCCTGCCATGAAAGATGGACACTTGCCATAGGACATGACAATTTGCTGGGTGGACTTGTTGTAGCTCTTGCTAAGCAGGTGTTGCTCGATCTGTGCAAGAGTTTGCAGCCATGTCCTTGGATGTGCTCCTTGCTATCGTTGGTATTTTCATTCATTGGAGATGCTGCTGCTGAATTCACTTTTTGGTCTGCAGCTTAAGCTGGTCCAGAAACTGAAGCCAACAGTGTGGCACTGTGTTAGTGAGCTCCCTGCCCTTCTAAACTCTATAGTGGGCATACTTTTGCGAGAGTCAGCCTTAAAAAAAACCACCCCCAAAACAACCAAGAAAAACATCCCCCTCCACCCCCCCAAATCTCATTTTCATTTAAAGATGAATGCACTTTGTTTCTCTTGTGAGCAGGGGCCCTTGTGACACTTGGGGTCTTTGGGCTTGCACTGATCAGGGCACTGCTGCTTTGCATCCAGGTCCTGAGCTGACACAGGTATCTAACCTGGGTTGGTACCTGCATAGGTAACGGTGCTGCTGGGTTGATGCAACAGTAATGGCCCATGAGCTGTGTTACTTGTTTAGGGTCCTCTGGGTGGGATTTAAGATATTGGCCTTGTTCTTGTGGCTCATCTGTCCGAGAAGTTGTTCCCCTCCCTGTGCTATGCTGTTTTAAAAGAGGATGGCCCACTAGAAGCGGGTTTTTGATGAGCGCTGCAATTCTTTGCTCATAAGTTGGATTGAAAATGGCTCTAGCTTTAAGGTAAGTTTCAAAGCACATGTTTTCCATCAGGTCTTGCAGTTACTTTCTTTAGGTACAGTGGCAGTGTCCTGAAGAAAAATTCTTCCCTTATGTCTACCTACCTTCTGAAAGAGTTTGTTGGCTCTTTCCATCAGCTTCCCAGGCCTGGGCCCCAGTCCCAACAGGGACACAGTGCAGGGGGGATGCTTCGCACTCTGCAGAGTTAGAGCTACCTGCTATTTCCTCAGCTTTAGCGGTAAAACCACATACACTACAGATAAAAGCATTTAACAGCGAGACTGATTAGTAGCCAAGTTTAGCAACAGATATAATCACAGCTGAGCTTGTTAGAAGTTCCATTATTTTATATGCCTGTGTGCAGGTATCACATTTGTGATAGGCTTTGGATTGGAAGCACTAGGCTGTGATTAATAAAGCACAAAGAGAGTGGATACATGTGTTGTTGTTGTTGAAACTGAGGCATGAAATATGCATCTTTTAAAGCAGACCCTTGTGTGTGAAATAAAACTACGGAATCAGAGGGACTCTGATTATAGCCATGTTTTTATATGGAGCAAGCAGCTTCTATGGAACAATGTGTAGAGGACACTGTAAGAAAGAAGGTACTCAAAATAGTAAAGAAAATGAATGTCAAAGAAAATCATAGCAGTGTGAAGTGATGTGAAATAGAATGCGAGTATGGGGGTATAAAACTCAATGGAGGTTAACATTTGGGCAAAGAAGAAATATTGTTCCTGAACTGATGTTGTCTTTCTCCTTCTTGGCTAATCTTATCAAACCCATTGGCTAACATCAACTAAAATGTATTCATAATTCGTAAGTCTGTGGTCTGTTTTGTCTGTCAAGTTTGATGTTTGGTAAATTCCCATAATCCATTAAAACTGGGACTTTGGTGTTCTGTAAGCCCTGAGCCCTGAATCTGTCCTGCCCTCTGAGCACTTCTATTTCCTTCCCATGGCATTGTGGCCAACTATGAAGGAAGGTGAACTACGTCGAGGTTTAATCAGTGTTGCTAATAGATTATAGCAAGTGATTAATGAACACAGGATCTGTCTGGTCTACATCACAACTTGGTAGATGTTTTCCACACCTGGGTTTTGGGGATCACAGTTACCAGTTAGCATGGCTGCTGGTTGGGATGTCAGTTCACAGTGACTGGTCTCCATTGGTTTCCTTGGAAGTGCTACCCGCTTTGTATACCTGGCTCACACTAGTGAAGCAGTAGCCTGCTACTCCAGAAACCGGCATGGCCCGCTGCTCTGCTGGATGTTGTGGCTCACCTTGGGAAGTGGAGGGGCAATGGTGCAAGGTACTTGCTTTGCCACAGCTGACTCAATGGGAGCTTTTATTTCCTGGAGTTGTCAATCTGGGATATTTTGTGAGCACAAAATCCTCTTTAAAAATCCCAAGCAAACAAAAAAACACCCTTAGGGCTGAGGCAGAGCCAAATTGCAGAAATAAATTACCCAGAGTTAGACAAGCATAAACATTTTTTAAAATGACACAAATGTTAGACAAGGGGAAAAAGTGCCTAGTTTTGAAGAAACGTGAATTCCTCTTAAGGGTCTCTGATAATAGACTTAGGCTCAGCCAGACATGGTCCCAGGCAGCATCACAGATACCATGTTTGCTCCCTGCCTTCAGGCTGTCTCTCTTGCTGTTCTGCATGTGCTTGGGGACTTCTCTCGTCTTCCTCCCCCTCAATATGTGGTTTCTTGCTTCGTTTTGTAAGGGGGGTGTGTGTGTGCTTCTTTTATAGCTCACCATAGGTGCTGCAAGCAGTCATTTGCTACAAACAACCTTCTCACCTTTGGGATGGCTGAACCCTAACCAGCTGCGAGTGATCCCTTCGTGGAGAAGGTCATCCCAGGGTGGAGGAGGTTGACAGTCACTGGCTTGATACTGTTCTCTTCTACTGACCAGCCCATCAGCCAGATGGTGTCCTTTCTGGCATGCATTGCCCTTTGTGCAATGAAGAGGTCATTTAATGCAAATGGCATAGATAACTTGTTGGATGTGGAAGGAGGATGTAAACTCTGCTTTTTCATGCCACTGTATTCCCAAGGGCACCACTATGATTTTTAACTTTTCTTCATAAGTTCCTTTTTTTGTTTAGCTTACCCCACCTGCTACTGATTGCTGTAGTTCTATCTTTAACTATGTGCTCTCTGACTTTGCCCTGCAGGTTAATTTCCCCAGCAGGTTTGGCTGAAGTTATTGAAAGCTAGTACAAATTGCTATCATCACAGTCTGCTAGGACATATCTGAACCTTGGCTCAGATCTGACCTGAAGGTAAGAACAGAAGGCTACGGAGCTAAGGGTGCTTAGGAGTAGATGGATCTAACATCAGAGTGGTGTTTCCAACTAAGCTAAGTACAGCTGCTAAGAAAGGAGAACACTTAAGGCTGCTGGACAAGGCTGCTGTTAGGTAATAAGATGCAAAGGCCAACAACAGCTATTGTGCTTGTACTGTCTAATGATCTGTACTCAAAATGGCATAGAGAAAAGGGGAAGCTAAATTTATTCATTCAAGATACAACAATCCAGCTGAGTGACAATGGCTGCCACCCTGAGCACTGCACCTTGGATGTGGCAGAAATTGAGGTGGGCTGAAGAACTTCAATTAATGTAAAGTGGGAAGGTATGGGTGGAAAAGGGAGAGGGAATGAGACCAGAAGACAAGGTGTGTCCTTCCAGCTTGAACAGTCAAGAGAAGAAAATGGGCAATACCCACACGGGAGAGGTATAGGTCAGCAACACATGTGGGATTTTATATATGGAGGTTCTATTTCACACCATTCCATGCTAGATTTGACCTAAGATTTTTTTTCTTTATTCTTAATACAGTATTTTTAATTGGTCTACTTGGCTTTAATTAAACTATAGCACTTTTATAGCCACATGTAAAGCACTAATGTGGATTGAAATGTTCCACTGAAAACAATACCTGTGCATGAGGTGGTTTGCTGTGTGTAGGGTTGGTTGTGCCCTCAGGGCATATTGGGAATCTGGATCATACAGAGTCAAATATGGGCAGGTGTTGAAATGTGTGAGAAGCAAAGCAGTGGTTTGGCCTGGCAGGTGATGCACTGGCCTGGGAGCAAGGAAACTCTGCTCTGCTTTTTAGCAGTGTTGTGCTGGGACTCCTGAATTCATTACCCTTTGCATCCTGCTCTCTCTCTCTGTTGGTTTTGTCTGTTCACAGAGCAACTGAGTGTCTGTCCATTGGTGCACAAAAGAGCCTTGACCTTCACTGCTATCACTGTATGATCCCACTGGTATAAATAATGCATACAGTTTTTAACAGCCCTACCTACAGCAGCCAGCAGAGACAGGCACTGTTTTAAAGACCAAAGCATGCTAAGATACCTTCCCTTAGATGGGAAGCTTTCCAGAGCAAGAAGTTGATGTGCTACTGGAGTATGTTGCCCTTAAGTAGTAACAGTGGATCCATATGAATAATTTCAGAACCATAATAGGATAGTTTAGCTCTGGATTCAAACCCAATCTGTGCAGCTCAGTATAAATTTCTGTTTAATGCTACTTTGAACTGGACCCCAGGGTCATTACATGTGGTTCTGTCACCAAATCGCCATAAAAAAGCTATGTATAGTATTAATTTTAGTAGCAAACCTTTATCATCCTTGTTTAACCTCAGTGACTTTTCACAGAGAACTGTTTGCTTCATGATTAAAATCAAGGCTAGTGAGAGTGTGAGTCTGTATATGCACACACACGCACGTGTGTACATAACCATTTGTGTATTAATCCAAGGCAGAAATCTCATGGGTAAAGAAATTCAGAGTATAAAGCCCATTGCACTTATGCATCTCAGCTGGCACAGTAGTCAGCCTGGGGGATCAGCCCCTCTTGCCTAACACTTGCCAGGGCCATCTTTGGTTATTTTTGCTGTAACCCCCTGTACTCACAGGGAAGGAAAAGGAAAGCGGTGGCAATTCCATTTTACCCTTTAGTTTTAGCAAAGGGCCAAGGGCCATTTTCAGGTTGCCTGCAGCTTCAGTGGCTTCAGGAGTTTGTGCTGCAAATGCTAGGCCTGTTCTTTAGCAGCTGGAGATGTAAACACGCAGCAATCGAGCATTTAATTTAACTTTGTGGGGCTGCGTAACTTTCAAATTCTGAGGCAAATTGGCTGCTATTAAAGGGAAACACTGATGTTTAAATATACATTCATTCCAGCGAAAGGCTGGAGGAACTTTTTAATATTTATGGTGCAATAATTGATCTTTTACCACTGTCAAAAGCTGTTAAAGACTTATCAGCTTGCTATTTCAGCACCATATGCTCTATACAAGTTCCTCACCATGTGTCTTTCCTGCACTTGAGGGGAAGAACATTTGTTAGAATATCAAAACAGAGAATCACTTCTTCAAATGATGGTGCCTGTGTAGATGTGGGGGACTTTACCATAAGCCCTTATTTGTATCCAGACCTCTTGAGTATGGAGAGGTCTAGGGGATGTACAGTTGAATCTTTGTGTAATGAAGCATGGTAGTAGTATTTTGCCAGAAAAAATTGTATTTGAATTTGCTTTAATGTTGGCCACAATAACTTAATGCTGTGCTGTTGTGTAGGTACTGAACTTCAGCCTTGGAGTAAAGCAAATGTTCTTTGCACTGGCACGTTCACCTCATTTAGCTTTTATTGTCACTGCTTAAGTCCTGGTCTTGCATCTTGTTCCCACTCTTTCTGGAGTCTTACCTCCTTCTTGCCCATTTACGAAGTCTAGTGTGATGGTGGGGAGTCCCTGGGGGCCCACAACGCAGTGAGAAACAATGTCTTCATGGACCACTGAATACACCTGCAATAAACCCTTTACTTCTTGCCCGAGTTGCTGCATGCAGATTGACACCGAGTGAAATATATTGTGCCAAGTTAAGCCTTCAGCTGTTTGCTCTTCTGTAGACCTCAGGCGTTAGGGCTTAGCTTGGCCAGTTAGAGGTCTCCTCTGGTAAGGAGAATTCAAGAGGGGCCAAGTCAGTGTAAGTAGTCCCTGTGGTATCTCACCTCCACAAGGCCAGTGGGGAGGGAGTTCGTACTCTGCAGGTCTCAGCCTGGATACAGAGCATGTAGGTGTCCACATTGCATTTTTGCCTTCTAGTGGAGAGCTTCCCTGTCACCTGAGCATGTTTCCATCACAATTCCTCTCTGCCCACCTCACCCTCATTTTCTACATCAGAAATGCTTAATTAAAATAAAAAAGACTGAGAAATGAGTGAGAAAGAAGCAATAGTAGGGTGAGAACAAGAGTTAATTAAATTGGATTTCTACTTATTTTATTGTATAGCAAATTTCTAGAGAAAGAGAGATGGAATGAGTTTCTGTAGTTTATTAAGATCTTGCTTAAAGGGTCAGCCATACAGCAGCCGGTGAAGAGTGGAAGAAGCTGAGCCTTTGGGGAGTCTTGTATCTGGTCATAAGATAATCATGGTCTTTCTAAAGACCATGAAGTACTGAAGAATTACAGGACTCCTTCAATGGTGGCCCTGTGCCATACTCCCACCCGAGAGTTTGGGCTGTGTCCATTTTTTGAAGGCATATAATTTTGCAGTCCAAGCTTGTAAATTCCAGAGCAGAAGAAAAATGCATGCAGATTTCAGAGCACCCTCAGCTGCTGCCTCCACCAGGAGAGTCCTTGCAGGATTCAGGCCAAGACATAGTTGGCTGGGGCTCTTCATAGACTGCAGCCAGATGGACCTATTATGGATGGCTAATTGGATTCCTCCCTCAAGGAAAGCTGGGAGGTGTGAGGCACTTGGTTCCTGTTGCTTTTTATCTGTGTGATTTGGGCCCCTTCCTCTTTCAAGCTCCTGTGAAAAATCCCTGCCGTAAGATCTCAGGAGGTGGTTACTGTGGCAACCTTAACTCTTCCTTTCTTGGCTATGCAGGAGATATTGTTGTGCCTTATTATGAGACAATTTTTGAAGATTGTGGAGCTTTTTCAAATCTACTTATTCTCCACCGGGAAGGAGAAAAGTTCTGATGGGTGGTACTGTCTGCCCTAGCAGCTCCATCAAATTCAGAGCTCCTCTTTTACGTGGATTTACAGCCCTCTGTCATTTTGCTGATCTTTCATCAGGTTTTCTTCCCCTTCCTAACCTCCCAGTGACCTATTTTCTCTCAGAGAGCATCTAAGAGCATTTATAGACCACCTGTAACTCAGCATTGCCTTTGAAGACTAGGATGTTAAACTGTGATCTTTTTTCCTGCCGTTTTTCCTCTTAGGCTTCCTCTCTGGATTTAGCCGTGTTCTCTGGATGCCGGTTTCCTCTTAGGCACAGCTGGCTGTCAGAATCAAGAGAGACTTTTAGAAGCAGCCTGGAAGTAGAAGTTACTTAGGGTAAGCCTCCTGACAACAGTGTGCTAACTGGTTTTTCAAAGTCATGTTTTGCTGTGCGGACTGTTTTGAACTAAATTAAATTATCTGAGTGTGAAACAATAGCATGATCCTTGATGGATAGCCCAAGGCTGGGAGTGATGGAGGAGGTGTAACACCCTCCGAATCTGCTACGTGTGTGTGTTTTTATATTCACCTGTAATTGGATGAGGTTTGTTTATATGCAGTAAAACAAGATGAGGCAAAAGCTCTGACAAAAAGAGCAAGCAGAAAGGTCCCAAGGCACCAGTGTTTGTGGACTGCTTTCTAATGAGACTGGCAATGCCAAAAAAAGTAGAGAAATTTGGGAGAAGTTACCATGGCAGCTTTACTTCATGTTAGTTGAGGTAACACCTGACATGAAGACTGATGGGCTTAAAACTGCAGCATCTGTGTGCCTGGCGTAGCGATGTGGTGCTGTAAGCATAGGGCTGGGAGCCAGGACACCTGGGTTCTGTATCCAGCTTCTCTACTGCAACCCTAAGGACGTTACTCACCCTTATGCTGTTATTTCTCCTCATGGCTCTCGTCTCCTTCATCTGCTGAGATTGTTGACTTTCCTCCGCAGATGCTGTCCCCTGTATTTGAACAGCACCTGACACAATGGGGCTTTGCTTCTTATTGAAAGATTTCTTAGGTTCAGTAGTGATACCTGATGGTGAAGAAATGCCACCCTTGTCTCATTTTGATTTGGGGATGAGTCAGGCTCTGTAATATTCCAAAGGGTCACAGCAAAGCAATTGGTCCCATCCCTGCTCCCAGTGGAAGGAGTTTGGGAATGCAGGATGTAGTCAAGCACCATGTTCTGGATCTGATGGCCTGCTTTGGACAAATGCGTAGGTGTTAAGATCTTTTTCAGGCACTTGATGGGGAAGATTACTCAAGGCCACGGCGTGATTCTGGAAGAGAGCTAAGTCAATCTCTGAGCAGCCATTGAACCTGTGACACTTTGCTGGAAGGTGTCAGCCTCAGGTCTGAGTCCCTGCCATGATGGAATTCAGGTTGGGTGTCCAACACTTCAAACAAGCATCTTGGATGCTGATCTGTTTTCTGTTTTTCATAGCAAAAGACAGAAACATGGAACGACTGCTGCATAGGTACATGGTATGCATAGTGGAAGTGTTTCTCACTTGTGGTTCACAGCTGTGATTCTTTCCCACCAGTCTTTAGAGGCATGTTTCTCTTTTCTCTTTCAGAGATTGAAGACAAGAAGGACTTTGGAAAACAGAGAAGTGATCATCGCAGAGAGTCCAGTGATGCTTTTATCACAAGGTATGGACTCAGTCTCAGACTTAGTTGTGTATAGTGTGACCTGAGATCTTAAAGACAAAGCCAGTGCTCCCTTGATCTGGCATTCCTTATGCAGCTCTGATACCTTTTAATATCACAGGGAGATCTGGAAATCTGTCAAAAATGCAGGATTGAGCCTTATGTCACCACAAGTCCTTTCTGCTAATAATTTAAAAAGTCAGGCAGCTGCATGTTTATGTAGGTAATGTATCAACATATGTTTCAATAACATAGTAAAATATTTCTCAGCAGTGTGTAGAGAGGGGGGACTTCAGCTTTGTGCCCTTTGACAAGCTTTGTTTCCTACAAATTTTTTACTTTATCTGAGAATTTTTTTTTCCCCAGAAATGGAGAAAGTGTTGAAAAATCTGTGAAAGTGCCTTGAAATTAAGAGGTGCTGCATAACAATCAGAGATCACAAACTTAAATAATTCTAATTAGGTTGCATTTCAGTACAATTTAATTGATGCAATGCCTCATTCATTAAGCAGAAGAGGAAAAGGTTTCTCCACTGAAGGCCCCATTGCAGGCACCACAGACAAGCCCTTGGGAGGCACTAAGTAAACTCAGCCTCTATGGAAATCACCAAGATACTTCTTTACATCCCACGTGGTCATTGATGTTTGGAATTGCTGACTGAAAGCAGTGATGAACATCAAGGACACACCACCACAAAGCAAGGCAGAAGTGCATTCGGCCCATGCATTGCTAGGGAAAGAAAAAGGTTCAGCATGCTGCCTTAAGTAAATCATTGTCCTAGGTTATAAGCTTGAGAGCATGAATTGTCTTTAACCTTTGTTTTCTGTATTCTTTAACAGGTACCAAGAGGGATATAGTGAATAAATTTTTGTGTAGGGTTGACTGACTTATCTGAATTACCTTAGGTGATAGAGATCTGCGTAGGACAGGAATAGGAATTTTTGCCCCCCCAAATATATTGTCTTCTCTTATTAAGTAAAGTTTGTGGTGCTTTCCTTTTTTTCTTTCTGTGCCTTAGTATGACTCTGTCTCCTATACGTTTGCTCTTGCCAAACTTGTAGGAACTTAATACCTTTTTGAATGTCTCACTTTCTGCTGAATTTAAACTAAACTGGTCAACAAGTTCAGTAATTCCTGGGTGTGGGTGGACAGAGGGCACAAACAGTGCCTGCCTCTTCTTAGGAGATGAGACTAATAAAAAATTTCATATTTTGCTTCCTCCTCTCAATTAATAATGTTGCTCATAAAAGAAAATCTGCTTTCTTAGAAGTATTGCTTTAGAATTTAGAACACAGTGGCAAGTGTGACTCCCCAAGGCAATTGTTTCCTTCTTACAACTTCTTAAATATATGTTCCTAGGATGCTACTAAAAATGAAGTAGAGAATTCACTTTAGACAACGTATTAGATGATGCGCATAACATAATTACTATGGAAATAGCTATAACCAGTACAACTAATTATAAAGTTTGTTTCTTGCCTTTGGTAATTTAGGATTCTTTTTTTCACTAGATTTTTATGATCCTGAATTAGAAGAATTAGATTCGGTTGCAAAAAAAAAATCAAAAAAGAAAATAACTGTGTGCGGTTCTTTTAAAAAAAGGCAATAGAAAAATGATACCACAGTGTTCCACCTTTTTTTTTTCCTCATAGAGCTCTGTTACATTTACTCAGTCTTGTAATATTTTTCAAAACTGCTGGTCCTGCAAACGCAGCCTGAGGTTTTAAAAAATGAAGGTTCTGTGCTCCTGTGCCCAGAGCATCATACATAACCAGGAAAAACTACTGGAAGTGGAAAGAAGTGGAAGTTTGGCTCTATCTCTATTTCTAGCACTGAAAACATATCTTTTGTTTTATATTTTTTCCTCAGAGCCATACTTTTTCTTCTGGACCATATTCTAGCAATTTTTTTATTTGGAAAATATGACCAAGGTTTGGTGCTAGAAACCCACTTGAGTCCTGGCTACAGTTGTGGAATGAATCTCAAGAATGACAGGAAGCAAGCTATTTCCTCACTCTTTTTTTCCCAGAACACTATAGTATGTCTGGTTTCATCCAAAGCCTCTGAAGCCCATGGGAATGTCACTGATGTGGTGGGGTGTGAAACCAGCACTTGCATTGTATCAGTAACTCTGTACAATGAACAGATTTGGGCTTTAAATCCAGTATTAAATTTCTACCAATTGACAAATCCAGTGTATTCATTTTCATCCGTTCAATACAAAGCCAAAGGCTTTCTTGGAAGTGATGGTGAATTTATTAAGACTGGTAGCTGGCCTTTGGTTTTGCATCTGTATTCTCATTCCTCAAAATATTGGCTTTGTCTGTCAATTGCAGGAGGCGTTGACTTTGAGGTTTGGGAACTGGTGAAATCTGTTGTACAGGAGAGAACGATATTCCTATCACTGTCTTTGGGGATAATTTGAGCTAAAAGCTGTCTGGTTTCTGTTGGAGGGCAGCAATCAGATGTATGGTATTTATTTTTGCTCACTGCATTTTCAGATATTCTAGTAAAACCCTTCTCTGTTTAGACATCTGGCTTTGTCTCATTAACTGATGAGCGTCGATGCTCCATTCATCCGTTTCTCCCGTAAACAGATCTGTGTCTCATTTTCCTGCTGTCTCCTTTCACAGGATGCATGCTTATCTACAAATTTCTATTCCTTCCTAGCTTAAATCTCACCTGAAAATTCATTTAAGATGGCCCACAGTAAGCAAAGTAATAACAATCTTTGTATTAGCTCCTCAGCTGGTAGATTTAATCATGGGCTTAGATTTTTTGGAGCCTTGAGTCAGGTTTGACTCTGGAAAGGTAAAACTGCTGTGCTGAGCTGCTCTCTCTCTTACAAGTAGGCAACATCAAGGGCTGGCATAAAAGAACTGTTAATTCCCTAGGGATTTTTAGATCACTTGTGTCTTTGGTCTGATGGATTTGAAATATACAGCAATTAGAATAAATTCCTTTAATTCCCAAAAATAAAGCTGAATTTTCCCATATGCCATTCCGCAAGGGCCAGATTTTACTTTGACAATTGCAGGAGTGTCTCTCTCTCTCCCCCCCTCTCTCTCTCACGTATTGAGGAAGGTCTCTTTCTCTTATAAAACTTGATAAAAAGGGCCATTATTATCCTTGCAGTCTTCAATGCAATGCACTTTCTTAGTTGGCTCAACTTCCACTTTTCTAATCCTTTAAGATTCTTCAAGGACAGACTGGGGAAGAATGGATAAGCATATATTATTGTTGTGGTACTTTATTGTTCTGCATGAAATGAAGCCTTGCTACCTTCAAAGACCTATTCCCTTTCCTTTCCAGGGCAGTGGCTCAAAATATTTTAAGAGCGGCGTTTTTCTGTTTAACTATATCTGTGCTGTGCTGGTAGCATGCAGTGCAGTGAGATTCCTCTTAAAGGTTTGTTGCATACCACATTTGGTACAGGACGTCAGCTCTGCACCAGTCCTTGGTAGCATGTGTCAAAATGCCTGCCACTAAAGTGACAATAATGGATGACTGGATAGAGCTGGGAGGTGGCAGCAGTTCAGTAGTCTTCTCTGCCTTCAGTTTTCTTCTTTTTTTGTTTTGGGCTAGATCCTGAACAGATGAGGTCTAAACAGGATGGAAATGTTGCTGTGTGGGAGAGTCAGGAATGGGAGAGAGGGAAAAGGGGAGACATTAAAAGGCACTGTGGGGGTGCACAGCTTGGGCTGTCCCAAGCTGAGAAGCTCTAGGTGATGGTGGCTGAGCTAAGGCTACCTAGGTACAGTATAGGCAGGGGCAGAGACATGCCATCTCCCCATCCTCCTGTGGCCTGGCACAGCTCTGAGGCTTTAGTGGCTTTGCCTGCAGTGACAGCAAAAGGGGAGCTCTGTACTGGAGAGTCTGGTGAGCTCCTGGGCATCTTTTGGGTTGGGCCTGAGAAATCTGTTCAGCACCCACTCAGCAAGTACTATCTGCTGGTCCCTCTGCCTCCCTCAGGGCTGGCATTAGACTTCTCAGCGCTATCTCTGCAGTATTCCTGTTAAGACCCTCAGCGGGGTGATGGGGCACAGGGGATTTTGGAGCACCAGTTGGTCTTGCTCCCTGACTAGGGCTGATGGTGCATCGGAGGCTCAGGAGCTGAGCTAGCAGCTCTGCCCAAGGACCTGAAATCTAGAGTCTATCAAAGTCCTTGGGAAGTGTTGATCCAAGACGAGCTCTACCGTTACAAATGGACTGGTAGTTGAGAAATGTAGTGCCAAGCCACTCATCATGTCCTGGACTCCCATTGCCTACTGCTTTGACCCTTCTATAGTGTCACTAACTTCAGAGAAGTTACTTAGAGAATGAAGTCCCATAACTTTGCATAGGATTATCTGAGCATCTGTTCATTTATTCACCTCAGGATAGATGCTAGACATAAAGGCTGGTACTCCAAGATCTATCTGTGGTCTCCACAAGATGTGCTGTTTTAATGGAGCCCTTTGTGCCAAGTCAAACCTGGAAGTCTCTTCCTTTTTGATTTTTACTAATGTTAAGTAAATCCCAAGGGGGACTCAAATCACATCAGACAAAGCTCTGAGCTAAATTCTTCCGATGGTCCATCACTGCTAACTGATAAATCTATTACATAAGCAGGAAAGCCATGTGGGACAGAGGATGTTCAACATAAGTTGTATAGATAATCCATAAATGCTGTCCTGCTGGGAAACAGAACAGAAAACACTGCTGCTTTGGCAATGAAAGATCTGAGGATAACACACCAAATCCTGTAATTAAATGACTTTTAGTGTTCCTAAATGTTATGTTTCATCTAGACTTCCTAAATAGAATTAATTAGAAACTAATTAAAAGAGCCTCCTGCTTTCTTTCCAAGTATCTTTCTGGTATTGACTGTAGTGAGTTTATCTATTCACAGAGCACCATGAATCACTCTCCTGTTTAAGAAAAAATTGATTGCTGTTCTAATACTTATTGAACACCTATAACAGATGTTTAAATCTCTACAAGCTTGAGATAATTAAAATAATAAATCTATACTCATTTGACAAGACTGTTAGCAGGAATCAGAGATATAAATAATCTAGTGGAGCTGTGAGACATTATTCTGCCAAGCATTATGATCATGTTCTTACGGAAATTTCAAGCCTGATTCTACAGTCCTCATTCAGGCAATGCTTCCATCAGATGTTGTTGTCATGAATAAGGCAGTGCTCAGCAAAGATGCCAGGATCAGGGCTCAGGACTCTATAGCAGCAAGGACCTCAAGCGCCTGCCCTTCCACCATAGGGCCTCAGCACCTAGCTGTCCTTGCCCATATCTTCTGGGAGAACTGGACACAGATCTCTTGTCCTTTTCTTAGCCTATGTTTTGCTTCAGTGAATTAATTATTCGTAGTAGTATGTGGGCACCCACATTTGCACTTTGTAGTGCTTGGCTGCCAAGGTGTGCCTCACAGGCTGGGAAATGTCACCTTATACCTAGTGTAGGGGCAGAAATGTGGCGAGAGGAGACTCAGCTTCCATCTCCCTTCCTTTTCAGCAGCAAACCTACACCTCCTGTTTCATCAGAAGTCCCTGTAGTCTCCAGCCCTCCAGGAGGGAGCTGGCACAGCCCCAAGCTGAGGTGCTGTGCAGAAGAATTCAGGAGTCGCTGAGCCTGAGAAAAAGAGGTTGAGCTCCTAAAGCCTGGTAATCAGAGCACTCCTAGGACAGGGCTGTGGTATGTCCCGACCAAAGGCTTTTGTATCATTGACTATTTTGGGTTCCATATTTGAATGGTTCTTGAAACAGGGACTGAAAACCATCTCTTGCTTCTTCCAGAGGAGTACCTAAAGGAGACTCCAGACCAAGGGACACTACCAAGATACCGGAACTTCTTGACCATGGTGAGGCTGTACCTGTGTCTCCACGATATCCAGTGCTCTGGGAATCTCTTTCTTTCAGCTTCTGAAAGGAGCTGGGTGCCAAGATCAGCAAAGAAGTACCCGTAGGTTAGCCATGGCCTTGGATAAATCATGAGGCGTAGCCCTGACATGGCCTTGCTTGCTTGGCTGGCTATTGGAGCAGTAGCACTGGAGCTGCACATGTCATGCTTTACTCCCCAGTGCCAGAACCAGAGGGATATTGATCACTTTCATTACACTAACAAAGTCAGTGAATTATCTCTCTGGGTGCTGAGAATGAAAGCACAGGCAAGACAGAACATCACACAGGCAGGAAGATCATAGAAGAATCATAGAATCCTAGGTTGGAAGGGTCCTCAAGATGATGTCTAGCACCTCTGTGTACATGAAGGGAAGTTCCCTGGCTTCACTGCCCAAGGGCTTGGAAGTAGTTGGTTTCAATAATTTTGTGTGAAGCCCGTGAAGACACCAGAGTGATACAAATTATTCTCCCATCCACCCAGCCCCTGACCAATGAGCACATCTAACAGAGATGACAAAGGCCAGGAGAAACAGACATCCATGGGGAAGCTGAAAAAATGAAGGGAGATGTTAACCCAAGAGGAACCTCTAACTCTGTAAGACTGTCCTTTTATAAAAGAGCTATGGGACTAGAGGTGTTGATTCACACAATGAGACTCGTATGACAATAACTAGGCAAGGAAACAAGAAAAATATAGTTTAAGGAAGATCAGTGTTTGCTTTCGTCTCACCACAGCGGTAGCATTGCGATTAGTTGTGACGTTCTCCTGTTTTCAGACTAATGAGTATGTTAAACTGTGTTTTGTATATACTTTCTGGCACCATGTCAGCTTCTTAAGATCACTTGAAAGTGGGCAGAATGCCACAGCAGAGCTTGGAAAATAACCTTGCCAATCTCTCTCTTGTTTTTACTCTCCTCCAGCCTTCACGCACTCCTGCAAGCATCCTGGCTGGCAAAGGAGACGTAGCACCGTTAAACTTAAGGCAATGCCAGCCATGTGCTTTATGAATGGGTTGCACCTTGTGGAATGAGGTGCTCACGTCAGTGCTGCCATTGCACACATCCTTGTTGAGGCCTGCTAAGTCCCTGGCAGCATCTCTGTTGTCCTATGGCTGTTTGCTTTGCTGTGATATTTGTGCTTTCAGGTGCTCTATTTATACCATGACTTGGGTTTTTTGGGGTTTTTTTTTTGGTTTTTTGTTTTTTTGTTTTTTTTTTTCTTCCCGTGTAGCTCAGTTAGCAAAAGAAATCTACCAGCACTTCATTCATCACATTTTTTATCTTCCATGGCAATTATATATAAATAAATAAATCTTTGTCAAGGGAACTCTAATGGGATGCTCCTATGTGGATAATTATTACTTCCCTGTCAACAAAAGGTTATAAAAATTTTTCTTTTGGGAAAATGCAGTAGAGACACTTTTCCTGGCAGGCAAATACTGTACAGATGTTCTTCTCTGGATAATACAGCTGAAATGCTCCTTGTAGGATAACTTGACATAAATGCTGATTTCTGTGTCACTGAAAGACTGTTGACTGTTTTCCTAGGAGGAAAAAAAGCCTTCTATGGTTTCCTCCTACTGGGAAAACATTATTCAGGCACCTGGTTCTGTCAGGAAAATACAAATAAAAAATGTTATTTTTTTCCTGTTAAATGCATCAGAGTCTTGGTTCAGAAAAGCTGTTAATCACATGCTTAAATCTGTCTGTATTTACAGGGTCAGATTCTTACCTGCTCAGCTGTTGACTAGCTGCACAGCAGGGATTGCTCAGCTAACCCCTTTCTTTAGTGCTGTGAGGACAAGTTCACAAGTGAAGTGGAAGACTTCTGGCTGAGTGGAACGATTTCCTGCTGGAGCCATGGTTTAGCTGACACTGGCAGCGCTTTTCAGCTGGCTTGGGTGGATGGACATTTTCCTGGAAACAGCTGTCTCGCCTTGAATCATCCCAGGCAAGTTACCTGAGGGAAACATCACCTTCTGGATTATCTGTCATGGGGGCAGATGAAAAGGCAAACCTTGCCATGTTGTCAACCTTCCCATTTTCTGTCCCCAGCTGCAGTTGGATGATGCTGCAATTCCCAGCCCTAAGCCCCCCCATTGCAGATGGCAGGTGTCTGTATTTTGGGGGGGGTGTGATTACCTGTTTCTCTCTATAAACATGAACTGCAGCTGACTTATTTGCCTTGTGTCAGGCATCACAGGAGCCAGGAGGAGAGGGGCCCAGAAGAGCGTGTTGGTCCAGGGCAGCGTGCCTGTGCGTGGTGGCTGATGTCTCTGATGCTTGTTTCTGGGACTGGTTTTGTCTAAACTTGTAGAAATATGCTTCAGGTGGTGTTGTGGGTTTTGGTTTTGGTTTTGGGTTTTTTTTTGTTTGTTTTTTAATCCTTGTCTTCCAACCCTTTTTTGCCACTGGGGGTGGGGAGCGGAGAGACTGCTTTGGGCATTTCAGATACTTTTGACTATCATCTATATAATAAAAGTGTTTGAGATTAAAGAGTAGGCCTTAATTGCTGACATGAATCAATGTGCTGTGCATGATGAGTATACAGGAGAAAAAGTGCTACTCAAGAAAATTATTGCTTTTCACCCTCTTAATTACTACTGCTCTGAGGTCTAGGCTGGGGTCTAAGTGCTGTTTCTCAGCTGCTTTGTGTCCAAGAGAATAAAATCGTTCTGAGAATTAAGAGGAAATGGAAAATGATTTGTAGTTCAGACAGGTCTAATTTTATTTCATTCCTTTCTGTCAGTCTGTCTGTCCTTGTGAACTACCAGTGGAGTCACGCTTGCAGATAGATGGGTGGTGGCACCTCTGCTCTCACAATGGAGCTGAACAGCAGCGGCTGCTCCAGGGAGATTGCTGCAGAGCTGGACTGAGCAGAATTGACATTGTTTTTTTCTGTAGGATAAAGACTTGATGTGTGGTGGGTTGACCCTGTCTGGACACCAGGTGCCCACCAAAGCTGCTCTACCACTCCTCTCCTCAGCTGGACAGGGGAGGGAAAATATAACAAAAGGCTCATGGGTCAAGATAAGGACAGGGAGAGATCACCCGCCAATTACTGTCACGGGCAAAACAGACCCGACTTGGGGAACATAGGTTAATTTATTGCCAATCAAATCAGAGTAGGGTAATGAGAAAATAAAACCAAATCTTAAAACACCTCCCCTCCACCCCTCCCTTCTTCCCAGGCTCAACTTCACTAACAATTTCTCTACCTCCTCTCCCCCGAGTGGCGCAGAGGGACGGGGAATGGGGGTTGTGGTCAGTTCATCCAACATTGTCTCTGCTGCTCCTGCCTTCTCATGCTCTTCTCCTGCTCCAGCTTGGGGTCCCTCCCACAGCAGACAGTTCCTCCACAAACTTCTCCAGCATGGGTCCTTCCCATGGCCTGCAGTTCTTCAGGAATTCCTCCAGTGTGGGTCCCTTTCACAGGGTGTGGTCCTTCAGGAACAGACTGCTCCAGCATGGGTCCTCCGCGGGATGCAGGTGGAGATCTGCTCCACTGCTAACCCCCATGGGCTGCAGGGGGACAGCCTGCCTCGCCATGGTCTCATCATGGGCTGGAGGGGAATCTCTGCTCCGGTGCCTGGAGCACCTCCTCCCCTCCTTCTGCACTGACCTGGGTGTCTGCAGGGTTGCTCCTCTCATATCTTCTCACCCCTCTCTCCTGGCTGCCTTTCTCATGAAGAATAGCTGCCTGCAGACCCGTATAGAGTTTATCTGTGAATCCCTGACAACATAGCATCTTTACTGGATTAACCTCCCCCAAACCAGCAGTGACATAAGGGAGACTGCCTGGTCCCTTCCAACTCATTTGAGTTGTTACAAATGAGTAAAGATAGGTCAGGTGTCCACATGAGCTTGGAGGAGAAAGAAAAATACCTCATAAATTTTAAGCAAATGGGGAATACAAAGTAAAAGATTTCTCCAAGGTTTAAGTCATTATTCCTTTGATGGGAAGTCACAGCTAGGAGTTGCTCACGCACCAGGGGATGTATTTAAAGTACAGCTCTGCACAGTGTAGTGTGAAAGAGGCCTGCTAGCCTTAATGAGAAACGTTTGCTTACAGAGCAAGAAGAGCACTCTGACTGTCTGCCCAGCCTGATACCCTGACCACCAAACTGCGAGGTCACATCCGTCTTGCTTGTGCGTGACACCTCCCCTTTTCAGAGCTAGGCCTGCACTGGAAATAAATTTCCTCAAGGTAACTGTAGTTCATAGCTTGTTTTTGGAAGAGGCTTTCAGTAGTCACGTATTTCTTTCCAGCAGTAGATGGCAGCAATTTTCCTAGTCCTAATCTGATAAGATCTATATGTTAATTACTGTAAATTAATGTATTTTAAAAGGTGAAGGCTTCAGTTGCCCTTTTCAGCAGTCATTATTAACTAAGATGTCATCTCTGCTGTCCTCCGGTTAGTCCAGTGCTGGGCAACAGCAGAGACCAATGCCTGAGCCTGCCCATCCTGGGCTTGTCTTCTGAAAAGCCCAGCCAACGCCAGGGATGCTCGCTGCATCAGCCTCTGTGCTGGCAAGGCAGCGTGGGGCCAACAGTCAGCCAAGCTGACCCCCCGGGCTCTCAGCCACCCCCAGGCACCAACAAGAGGTAGACCAGCCCCCAGCTCCCTTGGGGTTATACTTTGGGGATAACACTGGTGTGGGAAAACATGCAGGCCCACATCCTTGCCTTCAGCTAGGAGGGGAAGTAAATAGCTTGGTAAATAATGAAGTACAGAAAACCCTATGATGGATGACTAGTTAAACGAAGTTAGAAGAAAAAGAAAAGAGCAGAAATCATCTGGGTCAGAAATAATCAGTCTGTGTATATTACTCTAAGCTGAATTTTCCCCCTCATACATGCTGTACGTGTATTTCCAGAAGACTGTCATTAAGAGACTAATTTTTAAATGAAATGTTCATGATCAGTATAAAGATATGTAACAGGAGATAGAAAGTGTGAGAAATAAATTGAGCAACATTACTGTATGAATCTAAAATATAATGGCTCCTGTTAGGTGCGCATAGCAATAATGATGTTAAAATTAGAGAAGCTTCATCAACTTTAAATGAATAACTGATCTCCAGTGGACAGAGAGAAAACTGATTTTAATGATTGTTTTAAACTAACATTTTGTGTAATAAATGTTTAATGCATTTGTTCTAAAACAATTAATTGCAGTGCCATGTCTTATTCATGGCACAAGCACTGCTATTCAGCAGTTTCTCTATCCTTTCTCTCTCTCAAAGTCTACAGTAAATTGGGATTTTTAAAATTGATGATCCATTTCAGAATGTCTGATAAATATCCCCTCCACTACTGCTTTTGATGATGTGTCTGGCTGATTTGGCTGTGTCATGTGAAATGCAAGTGCAAGGCCAAGAATCACACAATTTATTATTGGGTAATTGTATTAAAACCATATTAAGCTCTGTTCACCCTGAAACACAGCAGGAATTATGACCTGCAGCTTTGCAGTCACCTGTGTTCCATTCCTGGCTCTGTTACTAGGAACCCACATGCTATTTCACATTTAAAAACATGCCTGTGGTATAATACAGACAGGTGAAGGAGACTGACCTTCCCAAAATCAGAAAGGGAATTAGAAAGGGATGGGCAGGGGGGAAGAGAAGGATCCTTGAATAACCTGAGCATCATCACCATTGCAATCATTGTGGACACCTGACCTATCTAGCAAGGGAGATAAGATCTTTTCCTTAATCATTATAGGAAACTGGGTGTAAGATCTGAGCTTGTGGGAACTGGTAAAAATGCTCTTGCCTGCACCCTGGATAAGTGACCAATGCTAATATAATGCCCTTAATCAAAGAAAGACAATCAAGGGCTGGCTGCTGTCCTCTAATGCCTCAAGGAGCTCCTTCATCACTGTTTTTGCTCTTTTACTTGGGCTGCTTTTATGTTCTCCCAAGTGTACTCAAAAGGTGAGGGTACTCGTGGGACTGGACATTCACCGGTGAAGCTGTCTACTTCCAAGTGCTCCTTTTAACCTTGCCCCGTTTCCCCTGCTAAAAAGGTCATGTACGCAGTAGGCAGAGCTGTTGTAGAGCCACCTTTATGCCAATACAGCAAACATCCTGCCTTTTCCTGTGGTAACAGGGCCATTTCACATAAACTGTTCCCAGCAGAGAAATGCAGGCAAACAAATATGCCTGTCCATTTCCAGGGGTTCTCGCAGCCTCTCCAGCTTAGAGCAGGGAGGTGAGCAGGAGGCAGCCCCCGTGGCACGGGGCACAGAGGCTCCTTTAGGAGGAGGTGGCTGGGAGGATGCAGAGCAGGAACCTTCTGCCAGGTGGGATGAGAGGGGTGAGCTCAGGCACTGAAATGGCTTGTCTTGGCACTCATACACAGATGGTGTGAGCAGAAAGCAGAAGAGGTTGTGAGGACCAGGTGGTGGTGTCCAAGTCATTTAGGTGCTTTGATTTTTACCTTCTAAGTGAGATTTAGACTTTTTATTTATCTGCTTGATGCTTCTGAAATGTTCTCTCTCTAACAATGTTACCAATATGGGTACTTGCATTTTCTGGAAGCAAGCCATTTAATACCCAATACATTCTCCCCAGGGCCTGGACTGGAATTATTTTGGTCACTGAAATGCTTCATGCTTTAAAGTGGCTGCTGCATGTGAGTACAGGGTCTGTGCTTGTCTTCTCCATGACTGCTCAGCAGGCAGGTTCCACCCTGGAGTCTTAAGCTTTCCTGCCCCTCGCTACTGCCAGCACTGTAGTTCTTTGGTATGTGATGGCCTGTTGCTGTTTTTGACCATGTGCAGATGTAGATGCTGCGAAGGGTTGGTTTGTAGCTTCATGGTAAGTGTTGCATAGGGATCTGTGACAGCAGGGACCAGCTCCCTTTGTGGGGGATGAAATGTAAGTGCTCTTGTTACCAAACATGCGCCACACTCTTGCTGAGCACAGGCTGCATCTGCTGGGAAGACGAAAAGCAATGAGCTTGCATTAGACAAGTAAACTTGCAATATGAATTCTCCCTCTCCAAGATCTCTATATCCCTCATGATCTAGTCCTGTGAGCAAGGACTGACATATACTACAGGGCTATGTAGCTTATCACAGTAAGACTCTGGCTCAGCTGATGCCTCTAGATACCAGCATGAAATAAATATTAATAACACAGGAGCCTCCCTGATTACTATATTCCTGTTTCAGGCCTTCTTATTATTGCTCCTTTGCAGCTAGAGAAATGGATGCAAAATCACCTACTTTCAAATAAGACTAGAGCTGAAAGTGAAAGGGGGCCAAAAAGGGCAGCTGAAATAATTACAGGCATAAGGAGACTTTCATTTGAGACACTATTAGGCAAGATAAACCCCACTTAATTCTAAGAGAAAACTAATAAACAGGAGTGTGACAGCAGGATGTATAATAATGAATGGCACAGAGAGGGTCAGCAGGGTTATTCCTCACTGTATCTTTCCAGTATACAAAAGGGATGCTCAATGAAACTCAAAGGTGACAAGCTTGAAATGGATGAATGAATTCTCTTTATACTGTGCAAAACTTAACCTGTAGATTTCAATTCCACAAGATCCTGTGCTGTTATGAGATATGTTTGGATACAAAACTGGTGAGGATTTTACATGCCACCCTTATTAGATCTATTCTGTTCATTTAAAAGCAATTTAACTTTGTGTTTTAACCAGAAATCAGAGGCTGTGTTTCAGAAACAGAAGCAGGCAACTTCCTTCAAAGATCTTATAAGACATAAAGTGAAGACTATACCAAGAACAACACTTAGCTTTCAAAACTATATGCCTTTCCCTTATGCCTGCTAAGAGATGCTAAGCAGGGTAAAGGTTGATGAGGCTTGTTAAACCATGTGCTCTGAAATGACTGTGCAGGCTCAGAAATACTGAATTCGCAATTGGTTTTTATACTTCCCTTGGAATCAGCTAGCTTAAGAAAGCAAGCTCCCTGTTTTGTTCTTTTGTTTTACTCCCTTTATCAGAGGAGATGGTGCCTATCTAATAGAGAGCGTATTTGACTGTGTATTTGGGATACAGATGATGAAATTCTGATTCCCGAGGCAAAAAAGAACCTGCCTTTCCTCTAGTTCTGCTCATGTGAGTTGCCAAAACTCACCCGTTCCCCTGTTGAAAAGGGAGCCGACTGGAAAATCTGTGCTGAATGCAAACATACTGTACTAGGTGCATTTATTTTTTTTTTTTTTTTGCTTTTATGATTGTTGTGGTACTTAATATTTATTTTTGCTTTCTAGTACTTGCTGGAAGGTTCTCGCCACTGGAACAGAAGTGATGGAAATATTTAATGCATGACGTTATTTATCTTTAGATATAGTGGAAGTAGGATAAATGACTGCAGATTTTACTTTGTTCTAAAATTGATTACATCTCTTTTGCATGCTTCATATTATCTGGGGGGATTTCAGTCACGCATATGATTTAGTTATCTTATGGCACTGAGTCGTACCGGTGACTCGGGAGCCTGAGAGGGTTGAGTAGGTTTAATGCTTACTTGGCAGAGTCAGGATGAATCCCATATAGATGAAGAAAAGTAGGCCGAGCTACTTGATGCAGTTTGCATCGACTCCTACAAACCCAGGGCTAGATTCTGATCTCGGTTACCAAGGAAATAGCCAGGCCTACCAGGTGTATTCATTTAGGCAGACAAAACCTGTTGCTTCCTTTTGGCCTGTTCATTTGGATGATGATTTTCACATGTCCAACGACATGGACCACCAGACATGAGACATCCTGGACAGATGGCCACTGTGCATGTTAAGGAACTCTGTAGCTCAGATAACTGTGCTGCATGCATTCACTCAGTCTCACATGGGATATTGTGAACACCCTGCTTTGGACTACCACTGTTGGGAAATCTGGACTACAGTCTGATTCAAAGCCCTCCTGTATCAATAGCGCTCCAGCAATGCAACTGAGCTCTGAATCTCGCCATTTCTAAAGGTACCTTTGATGTTTAATAATGTTGATAGGCAATTCCTCATTGCACTGAAAAGCAGAACTGATGGCTGTCATCTTCTAGGTGGAGGATCTGATTTGCCAGGGGCATAGCCAGTAGCTTGAGGGAAGTGATTAACCTTTTCTGCTCAGCACTTCTTGGATGGTATTTTGAATACTGTGTCCAATTTTACGCCCTCCAATTCAAGAAAGATGCCAATAAATAAACTGCAGAGAGCCCCCAAGATGGCTGGGAGCTGAGGCACTTGCCCTGTAGTGAAAGGCTGAGGGAGCCCGTATTGTTCAACCTGAAAAGAGATGGCTTTGGGGAGACCCAGTAGCTGCCTCTTGGTACCTACATGGAAGCATCAAGGAGACAGAGCCAGGGTCTTCACAGTGGTGTGTGGTGGAAGGATGAGAGACAGTGGGCATAACTTCAAATAAGAGTGGATATAAGGGAAGCTTTTTTTCCCGTTGAAGACGATGAAGCTGTGAAACAGGGGCCCAGGGAATCTGTGCACTCTCTTGTCCTTGAATTTTTTCAAGACCCAATGGGATTTTGAACGCCTTGAGTAAACTGGTCTGATCTCATGGCTGACCCTGCTTTGAGCAGGGGGTTGGACTAGAGACCTCCTGACATCACTGCTGGCCTGAATTATCCTACGGCTGTAAGCAATTTACATTCCTGTAGGGTCTGCAACCCCTGGGGAGTCTGTGTCACGGTAAGCCAGGCTGTGCTCAGTGGGGGGCAGGAATCTGGTCCTGTCCGGGGGATCTTTGGCATTTGTAGCTCGATGTGAGCTGCTTACGTCTCAAAAGTCTCTGGTCTCACATCTGTGGTGTCACTAAAACACCAGCTAGTGTGTAAGAAGAAAGGCTGTACATCCTGACCATATGTTGTATAAAGCTTATTCCTAAATCTTCTTTCTGGGGTGCATCTTATCATGGGGGTCAGAACCATTAACACATCTGGTGAATTTTTCCCTGGAGTGTTTCGTACTAAATTATTTCCAGCCATGTAACACATTTGTGGCTGGGAAGATGCAAATAATGATCCAGAGATATTCACTGTAAGCTAGCGGTTTATTTAGCTTCATCCCATTAATACAATTAAATCTGAGGTGATGATCAGTGATCACTGCACAGCTTCACAGGAATGCCTGGGCACTTGATAAGGTAAAAAGTTTATTTTCTCAGACAGGGTTTGGACAGATGCAGTAAAACTGAATCTAGTCCATCCCTGGAGATTTCTGATCCAATCACTGAAATCCATGTGCAAACCAGTAAAGAACCTGATCCTCCAGTGAGGATCTCTAGTTGCAATACTAGTGGAGTGCTTACTTCTAAGGCTATTGCAGAGCTCAATTTTGGTCAGTGAGACTCCTTCAGTCCCATAGAGACCTTTGAACAGAAAGTTATTGTATTTTTTGTAGCCTTTTTTTTTTCTTTTGTAAGGGGGAAATATTCCCACAGGTGCTTAGGAAAATCAGACAAGAACCAGATGAAGAGGAGGAAGGTGAAATGTCAAATGTCTCAACCAATCCTGCTTAGTACCGAATATGGGCACCTATTGAATACAGAAGGCAACAGAAATAACTCTGCTGTTTGTTTTACAATCAGCAAGTTTACACAGAGGACCAGCAGGGGAATTGAGTGTGCTGGCATTGTTGGTTGTTTTAATTTTCAAATGCAGCTGAACAATCAATTTTGATCATCGGTCTCACTAACATTCTTACTAAGTACAAATCAGGTCTTTCAAAGGACTTGGGTTTGCATCAAATTATTAAAATCACTGAATTGGAAACCACTTTTCACTCCCAGTTTTGAACCTTTTGCTACACGTGAGTCACATCACCCAAAATAGCCATCCCACGGAGTATTCATCTAATCCATCTGGTAGTGCAAACAGTTGAGGGACTCAAAATAAAAAGAAAATTGTTTACCTTTCTAAATAGGATATGGAATGACTTTCTTGCCTCTTTACAGCAGCTCAAACATTTACACAAACTTGTTAAGCTGCTTAGAGAGAGGATTGTTTGTCCAGGTAATGCTTCTTTCAGTAAGTTAAGCTGCAAGGAAAGCAGATGCTTGACTTCATGGAATTTGGGGGATTCTGGAGAAGTTGCCACTGGGAGAAATTTAAATAAATTGATGGAGAGCTTCTGATTTCTTTCCTTCTCTCTCTTTATTTTGAGCAAGTTATTCCCTCTCTATGCAGAGAGCTCTGTGCAACACTCATAAGGAAGTCATTTAATTATGTAAAGCTGCTTCAGGTAAATATTATTTACAGATGGCTGAAAAATTTTGGATTATACTCGTTTGCCAAGAATAACCTCCCTATTTGCACTCTTGGCGGAGAGGTGTTTTTAGTCATCATCAAGGTAAGCTGCAGATTTTATACTCCTGTGTCTTTTTACCCATTTTGACTGTTTTCTTTCTTTGTGAATTTTAAATGGTAACCCTGCAGGCGCTATGCACATAATTGAAGTAAGCAATCTGCTTGTTTATCCCTGTTTTCCATTAATTAGATATGTGCAATCTAAATTTCCTACCAAAAAACATGAGAAGACATGCTAAGGGGCCAAATCTGCTCTCCCTCACAAGCCTGAACTGACAGTGCTGGAGGAGACATCTCCAGAGCAGGGGCACAGCAGCATTTTCAGCCATCTCAGCTTGGGCTGGACAGTGAGTGGAGGGCAAACAAGTCATACTGGAAGAAGACTGGGGAGGAGTGACCCGAGAAGCCCCTACCCTCGGCAGCACCTGGGTGAGCCTTCATGTCCTTTGGGTTTGCTGCAGGCTGGATGCGCTGGAAGGCGAATGCACGTCCGCGGGATGCTGTGAAGCCATGGTGTTGTCCCTGGGTAGTGTGAAATGGTGCTCCAGGAATTTCACCCCCTACCTGAGCCGGGCTCACAGCCGCGTTGGTGTAGCTGCTGGATGCTTTTCTGTAGCCACATTTCTTTTTTCATACTTTGTTCACTGTTGACCTAGTGGCTCAAATCTTCACTTTGATAAATAACCAAGGTGCAACCCCTAACCTGAACAGTTACTTCTGACCTGTGGCAGCACAGGTTAAGGCCTAAGGGTACTGCTATTTGCTAAGGGATCTCTGCGGTCCCCAGAGACCATTTGATGCAAAAGTGGCCCAGCTCTGCAGTGAACACATATTCAAAATGGGCTAGTGATCAGCTGTCAGGTTCAGCCAAGAACTGAAGAATCTGCCAAGAGTGAACTTCCTCAGAAGAAATCGAAGAGATCTTGTGCTGGTTTTGGCTGGGTAGAGTTAATTTTCTTTACAGTAGCTAGTATGGAGCTATGGTGAACACCTGCCTGCCAGGGGGAAGCAGTGAATGAATTCCTTGTTTTGTTTTGCTCATGTGTGCAGTTTTTGCTTTCCCTATTAAACCATCTTTATCTCAACCCATGAGTTTTCTCACTTTTACACTTCTGATTCTGTCCCCCATCCCACTGTGAGGTGAGTGAGTGAGTGTCTGTGTGGGGCTGAGCTGCTGGCTGGGGTTAAACCATGCCAGTCCTTTCTGGGGACCAACATGGGGCTGGAAGGGTTTGAGATAACAATAGATTTGACTGGAATGTACTAAATCAAATGTATAGCTGCTATTGCTGTTTAGCTATGAATTGGCAGGCTCCTATGCTTGCCATGGGGCTTGCTTGCCTTACCATACATTGGAGTGTAGTGCTCGTTAGTGGCTGCTTTCTGCTTTTGCTGCTTGCTGTGCTGCTGATCATCTTATGTGCTGTGCCTGGGAACATTTTGATAACAGCCATGGCCATGTGCCTGGGCTGGCAGGTGGCCAGGGCACGCTGCTGTTCCGTGTGGTTGGACAGGCTGGAACTCCGGAAGGGAGCAGGACACCTTGAAGCATCTGTGGCTGTGGATAAGCCCATGCCAGAGCAGGTACATCTTGAAGTGTCTGTGGCCATGGTTATGTCTGTGCTGCAGCAGGTAACCCCTGAAGGGATTGTGGCCTGAGGATAAGTCCACGCTGGAGAAGGTACACTTGAAGCATCTGTGGCTGTGGATAAGTCCATACTGCAGCAGGTAGACCTCAAAGCATCAGTGGCTTGTGCATGAGGTCATGCTGGAGCACCTCAAAACGTGTGGCCATGCATATCTCAACCCATGAGTTTTCTCACTTTTACACTTTTGATTCATTCCCCCATCCCACCTGAGGAGAGTGAGCAAGCAGCTGTGTGAGGCTGAGTCACTGGCTGGGGTTAAACCACTACAGATCTTCATGTAACAGGCAAAAGTGAACTGTTTTCCTGGCACAAGCCTGCCCACAAATGAGAAGAGAGGAGAGAGGGAGTAGCCTCAGTTCTGGTGTGCAGAATGGCAGGTAAGTGGAGAGTTTCATAAAGGAATGGGTCAGCGAAAATGGAGTTCTGATCTAAGTTGCGAGGCAATCACAAGGAAAAGCTTTGGAACTAGAAGAAACTAGTGCTGTTTTTTGAGGTTCTGTTGCAGCAAGGACACCAACTGGTTGAATACCCCCAAGGTATTCTGCTGTCCCTGGAAGTGACAGGAGATACTCTGTCTCTCCCTCCCAGTTTGTGCAGGATCAAGTGCTGTTTTAAGCATCCTGGCTGTTATAACTGAGTAACCTGCTCTTGGTCACCAGTGTCTGGGTGAAGAGCCTGCAGGGAGGAGTCTCACCTGGGCAGGAGACCTTGCTGCCTCCTGGCAGAATTGCTGGGCTTGGACACGCTGGTCTGCATCCACCGACAGGCAAAGCTGAGCAATGCCCCTGTGTGCTTTGTGAGCTTGGGGTGCGCTTCTTTTTACTGAAAGGGGTAAATAAGTGGTTTTTTGAAGCTAATGGCCTCTTTTGTCTGTGTATGTATGCCATAATCCCACTGCAATCCTGTAACAACCTCCCTGATGTCAGACTGGCCTTGTACACATTCACGTTAATGAGCTATCGCGTACTAACTCCCTGCCCAGCCCACACCCTCTTCCCTCTGCTGCTCTGAATCATTTTTCTTTTGCTTGCTTGTTGCTTGCCTGCAGTGATGGGTGTGTGCCCTTTTGCTCACTGGGAGTCTGGCAGTAAATCATACATTTGCTTTTTTTCTTTTTACATTCTGGAGCAGCTGCTCTGATTAGTTTGAAGCAGAATAAAAGACCTATAAATGGGGAGAATCCTGAAGGTAAGTACTTTACTGTGGACTTAATGTCAAGGTACAGTACACATAGTAGCTTTTACAGGGACCATTTAAAAACTGTTATCCACTGTATATTTTAAGGGCAGGACATAATTCAGACATCTGATTGACTGCCCTTGAACGTTGATTCTTGCTCTACAATTTTCATTTTTAATAAACCTTGATCTGAGAACTTTTGAGAACAGCATTCATCACCTTTGGTGGATTACTTCTGCTGTCTGAGTTGTGCCAGATTTGTGGTGACAATAAGGGAGAGGAAGGAATGGCAAGCTCTATCAGAGGAGTAGTCGAAAAGTCACTCCTGTAAATTTGAGGAGTGCTTAAGAATTGCCTTCCCTTTTCACTGCAGAAAGTGTTATTTCTGATATTTCTCCTAGGGAGGACAGGATTCAGTGATCTCAGATTCCTGCAGAGACTACGACACCGTCTTAGTCCCTCTCTCGGGAATGGGGAAATGACAGTGACCTCCAGGGTACCCTCAATAGGCAAAGCATTGCCATTCTGAAGCACTGAGTCCAGGGATTTAACACAAGGATTTAGGAATGGAACTGGACTTGAAATGTACTTCAGAGAGCTGTCAATCAATGTTCTGTAGCTTTCAAGTCAGACTGTTGCTATTGAATGTATTGCAGTAGTCTTTAAACTGAGTCTCACAGCATCTCTAGTAAAATTATGGTGCTTCCTAGAACCCTTTGCCTGCCTGTGGTCCCATCTGCCCCCAGATGTGCTCTCTGTGTTTCCCTTGGTGTTGGTGGAGTTCAGTGTTTGACCAAGTCTGTCTTCATCCCTCCAGAGAAGGGTTGGTTGGGTTTGTTGCGTGGGGTGGCGTGTTTGAGCAGCTCCTGCAGCCTGAAGGCTTTTAATAAACAACCTCTCTGGAGATCTCCAGATATGCTGATCACCAGAATCCTCCCCAAAAGCATGACTTTCACCCAATTTTACACCTAATCTGCTTCCACTCCCCCTCTCATGGTCACAAGGGATGCTGACTGGGGTTTCTCCACCAGTATGCACTCTGTGCCCCACTTCTCAGTTGTTTTTGTTATGTCCCCATCACTCCACCATTTCACACAGCTGCTTTGAGTCCTCTTCATGCCGTTCCCTAGCTCAGCAAAGAGCTGCCTATTTCCCAACCCCTGCCCTTTTCTTGAGTCTTGGGATGTATCCCCTCCTCAAAAGGTTTCCGCTGCAATGGGTGTTTCTTTGGATCTTATGAAGTGCTTGCAATCAATGCTGTGATTCTGCTACTTGAGCTAAGGCTGTCTCTGATGTGCCTGCTCCAAAGCTGTGCTTATTTAAATACCAAGACAACTGACATGTCTGCCCTGCTCAGGCAACTGGTGCTGTACCTTGATTTCCAAATAGTGGCTTCTTTATTTTGGAAGTAAAAGAAGTGCCTCTGACCCTAAGCAGTTCAATGGAAGCTGCACACTGGGGGCTTGACTGAGGTGGAGGCTGAAGGGCACGGGCTCTCCAGTATGTGCCTGTGTGGAGCAGACATACCTATGCACTCGTCTTCCAACTCTTTTCTGCCAGGGAGTATTAATACTCAAAATAGAAATTAAGCAAGTAGTTTCAGCATGCATGTTCTGTTTCCTTTAAGACAGAGTATAACTCTAGTGTGCTTGATATTTCCAAGTACTGGCATTTTTACATAGGTAAGAAATCTTCAAGTCTGAAATACACTAAACAGCTTCTTACAGAAATTCAAGCCAATTTTAGAATATTACCGTGTTATCACAAGCCAAAAGCATTGGCAATCAAAGGTGTTTTTGAAGCCGTTAGCTGCAGTTCGACTGACTTGTTTTGGTTTTTTGTCTTTGATAACACTCATTGCTTTTGAGGAAATGAACTCACTGACAGCTTGGAGGGCAGGACTGGCTTAGGAATAGTGAAAAAAACCCAAAATGCTTGTCGTTTAACCCCAGCCGGCAACTCAGCCCCACACAGCTGCTTGCTCACTCCCCCCAGGTGGGATGGGGGAGAGAACTGGAAGAGTAAAAGTGAGAAACCTCGTGGGTTGAGATAAAGACAGTTTAATAGGGAAAGCAAAAGCTGCACACGCAAGCAAAGCAAAACAAGGAATTCATTCCCTGCCTCCCACCGGCAGGCAGGTGCTCAGCCATCCCCAGGACAGCAGGGCTCCATCACGTGTAACGGTGACTTGGGAAGACAAACACCATCACTCCAAACGTCCCCCCCTTCCTCCTTCTCCCCCAGCTGATGTGCTGAGCATGATGTCTTGGATGGAATACCCCGGGGGGGGCCCCCGTCCCCCCAGCCTCCTCGCTGGTGGGGTGGGGTGAGAGGCAGACAAGGCCTTGGCTCTGTGTCAGCCCTGCTCAGCAGGAACGAGAGCATCCCGGGGTTATCAACGCTGTGTCCAGCACAAACCCAAACCACAGCCCCGTACTGGCTGCTGTGGAGAAAATGAACTCTACCCCAGCCAAAATCATCACAATGCTGTATCTAAAGCCACTGTTTACTCCTTGAATCTGAGATTAAATCATATCCCTTTATTTCCATAAATGTTTCTCTTTGCAGATGTACTGGGAAAGGGGAATTCAGTGCCTTAGAATGCATGAACAACAGAGGATGACAAAGCCTGAAAACAAATGTCCTGAAAAGTGTTTCTTACCATTAAAACAGGTTTAGCATTAAAACAGGTAAGGTTGGAAAAAGTATTTTAGCATATCTTTGCTTTGTTGACTGCTGGCAATATGTTTGACTGCTTTTTTTTTTTTTTTTTTCCATGGGATATGGTCACTGATGCTTAAAGACACCTTGAAATATTGACATCAGCATTGAATTACTGATGTGATAAATTAGAGGACTACTCGAACAGGTCATGCTGGAGCAGTCTGCCAGGTGAATGGGTGCATGTGCAGGCATGGGAGCGTGGAGTACCTTTTTCTTGCCAAATGTATTTCATGTACGTACACCTCAGAAAAATGAAGCAACCTCTTTTCTACCAAATACTATGTTGCATAAAAGCTAGAGGATATTTATGGCTATGCTTGCCCTCGAGGTGAAGCGAGGGCTTGAGGAAGGGTCTTGGCACGTGCGCCTCTTCGCCATGCCTCTGGCCTCTTGAGGGTGGCGCTCAGTGGAGCCAGGCCAGGCTCCGGCAGCTCCCTTCTCCCACCCTCCCCACCTGGAGCTTGGCGAGAGCTGCCCTAGCCGGGAGCTGGACCGCTGTGGCTACGCCATGCGGGTCATTTAACACGCTTGGCTCTTTCCACGTTCTCTGGCAGGCCCGTGAGCGACTGCAGCATGTGAGCGTGCAGAGCCAGGCATAAGTGGGAACAGTGAAATTCTCCTTTTCTGCACGTCAGGCTAGCCCGCTGCTTCTGCTTGAGTTGAAGCCCAGTTATCTTTTTGGGAAGAAGAATCAGACTCTAGAATTTAACCTTGAACTTTACATTTTAATAATGGTGCTGGTCAACTTGAGAGAGACACTTATTTATGGTATGATGCAGGTATGTAGGTTTAATACGTGATTTATCTATCTGTGAACTAGGATACAAAATACCACTTAAAGCTGATTATTATTATTTTTACCACGTTTCTCCCCTGCCCTGAAACTCCATTTCCTTTTCACCTAAAACGACATTTTTCTTTTCCTTTTCCCAACTGACCTGGAAAATCCATTATTCAACTAAATCTAAGCTACCCCAGATATGTGTAGCTTCTGTCCAGAAAAGTAATTTGCATTTTTTTTTACCATCAGCCCAGAGTTTCAGACCATTTGTTGTACGCTTCCCTTCTTTGTTATGATTCGCTCTGTTCTCTGGCCTGAAATATGATAATCTGAGCAGAACAGAAATGCAAAATAGGATGATTTTTACTACCAGATTTAAAACTTCTATTGTTTGCTACAAACACAAAGAAATAAATGAAGTGCTGTATTAATTTCTTCTTTTCTAGAAGCACCAGCAAAATCTAGAGAGGGGAAAAGAAATCTATGTTAGAAAAACATAGAAGATCAGCATCAGTATTTGTTGACTTCTAGGTTTTATTTCCTTTTACTTTTTAAACTAGGTTTTTCAAACCATCCACTTGCAGAAATTTGCATTTTATGAGGACAAAGTTACAAAATATGATGAGATCGTTTTAGGTAACTTACCTCTTTTTCCTCAGCTTGTGGCATCTAAAACTAACTGTGCTTGTCATCTTCTCTGTAATTTCTTATCATTGAAGTTAAAATATAATCTAAGTTTGCACCAAATGAGCTGTTCCAAGATGAATTTGCCAAACTCTGTATTGCAGTGGGATTTCTGCAATTATGATTAGATACTGCCAAACAAAAACGATCCGTGGAATACAAGTGAATCAGACGTTGATTAGCTTCTCCAAATCCCACAAGAGGTTAGAAGCAGCACAACTTGCATTTAATCTTTTGTCTCTGTGTCTCTGCCAGCCACAGTTTTGCTGGTAGATACCACACAGCTGAAAGGGGATGAAGGGAGGAGAAATGAGGGGCTGATGGAGGACTTTTCTGTTATTAGGGGCTGATCTGCTTTAGGTGGTGGTCACCAGAGGCCTCAGAACAGCTTGGATCAATTGTTTGTGTAGCTACATCCCATCTGGAGGACAGAAACCGCCAGTACCAGAGTTTGTGCGTTTGTCTGTGCTAAATATTTTTACTCCTTCCCCCTCCCCTCCCTTTTTCTAGTTGTTTATTGGTTATCCCACCAAAAAGTGAAATAAACAGCCAAAGGCAGCATTTGTCTTAGTCTTGTCTGAGAAATTCCCAATGGGAAATGGAAGCATATTTCCACTATCTGTTAGTGGATTTTACTTTCCCACTGCAAAATCTATTCTGCACATGAAAACAAGCTCTCCATTTGAGCAGTTTCGCTAACAAGCTTCATAGCTGTTTGCTGGATTAAGTCAAAGTTAGGATTTAATTAATCCCAAACAGTGCTTCCATTTCTGCTGTCAGCCAGTCAAGAGAGACAGGTAAATAGTCAATATGTTGGGTCTTTTTACTCTTTTATAAAAATATAATGCCTACTGCATGAAGATGTTCCCTCTCCTGTAAGCCTGTTGTGTTATTCTTTGAGGATGGCAATTCTTATTTTCCAATCCCTACACTTATCCAGAGCAGTCACTCCTCTTGCACTCTGTACATGCAAAATGCTTCATAATTTTACCTTCAGCTTTCAAGCATAAAAGCAAGAAAGTTACCCTATTCCAAATATAACTACTTGTGTCTGTTGTTGGTATCAAATAAGATTACTGCTTGGAAGATAGTGCATTTATCTTTCACTTGAAATAACCCAGGAGAATGTCAGATGCAAAATGATTTTTGAAATCTTGGCATTTACTGCTGCTTTATACTGTCTGTGTGCAACTTCAGTCAACAGCAGTGACATTATTGTGCGAGTCCCTCCAACTGAAGGGAATTGGCACCCTATTAAAACTCCCTCTTTGCAGAGCTGAACTGGAAATACATTACTATGCAGCTCTCTGTTTATCTCCTGACAAGCAGTGACCAGAATCATGGCTGCTACCAGCCAGGCAGGATTCTTTCCTCATCAGTTTATTCCTTCGTGTAGCTAATCCTTCATCCAGTCTTATCCGGACACTGATGTCCTCCTCATTCCTTTCACAACAGGCTCTCTTTGCTTTGGCTTTTGTCCCGTGTAAACGCAGCCCTGCCAAGTCTCCCTTCCGTGCTCTGCTGTTGCAGCATCAGCATCTCACATCCTTGTGGATCAGCACTTCCACCTCTCTCTGCTCCAGCAATGTGGGTGCTGCTGGCAGAGCAGCCTGCGGCGAGCGTGGGGCCCTGGGCAGCAGGACGCAGTGGGGCTGGAGATGGTGGACGCAGCATGGGGGTGGGTGATGCTCTGCAGCATCTGCAGGTTTGCAGCCCTGCAGGTCTGTCGTTGTCACCTGCTCTTAGGGAGGCTGGATGCTTGCACCTGGCTGCAAAGGGGTTTTCTACCAGCTTTGCATCATTGTCTGCTGAAATTAATTGCTGGGAAGGGTTGATGGTGTTTTTGGAGTGATGGACTTCGCTTTCAGTCTGATTTCCTCTTGCTTATGGTGGTCATTGCAGGGTTCTTCTGAGTACGAGCATACACACACACGCATAGTTCCCACATGTGGCTGTATTTCCCAAAGATCAGACCTGAATCTGCCACTATGTACAAAAGACTAGACATAAAGTCAATAAATGGGACTTTACACAGCTGTAAATTCTCTCATCCTGTCATCTTCCCGTTCAGGTAAGAAAGATGTGAGAATCATGTAGATTCAGAAGCAGAGGTTCATGGCAAGACTGGGGGTCTCCTGATCACAGCCACAGATGACGGCCCCTTCTGGAACTGGCTGTGCTAGTGATAGCATTTATCAGGGTGATTTATGCCCCCCAAAATACCCTATTCATGCTGGAGGCTGCTCAGTTTGCACCCCGGCTCAGCGGGGAGCTCTTTAATTTCTGCTATTTAGTCAAACCAAACCAGGACAGAGTGCAAGGCGCTCAACCGGCAGACCTGTTGATCCTTGGCAGGTGAGAAAAGAGCAACTGGGAGGACAACCCCCACTGGTGGCAGTCAGAAGAGGATGTTTGGCCACAACCTAGTGGTAAGGGATGTGGGTTAGTCCATGCAAAGATAGATTAAAATTGGTTAAGAAAGTGTATCTGGGGACTCTTCCAAAGCTAACCGAATCCAGTGGAAAAGGGTCTTTTTCACTGAATTCTCTGGCATTGGATAAAACGCCCTAGAATACCCCATCATGGAATAATTTAGTTAGCAGAAAGAATGGAGAGATTTAACAAATCAAGGATTGGAGAACTAAATGGGATTCGAGGTGATGGATTCAGTTCCTAGCTCTCCACAGACTTACTGCTTGACATTGCACGAGTACATCAGTCTCTTTGGCCATCCCTTCCTCGTATGCACAGGTATGACTGTGTGAATAATTTCTCTCTCCCCCATTATTCTCTGTTCTTTCTGTGTGCATCTACAATGCACGGTGCACCTGGGATGTCTTAGCTGAGGCCTCTAGCCTGCTTTATCAATCCCACATATTAAAAAAAAAAAAAAAAGGTGGTCAGAAAAAAAGGCCAAAAGAGGTCTCGTTACTTCTTTAGTAGTACATCAGAAATTAGTGTAAGGCTGGGTGCGATGCAGGCTGTTCCTTCAGTTCCTCTGGAGGCTGATCTCTTCTGCTCTGTATTCAACTCCATCAATACCATGTTCCTCTTTTCATTCCTACTGAGCCTACCTAAAGACTGACAGCTGTATGTCATAGTACTCTTGTCCGTGAAATGGATTATTTTCCACAATGGGCTGAGATGAGATCAGAATAAGGGAAACAAAAACTTCAGTCAGTGGTATATTCCCCTCTTTTTTTAATGAATAATGTGTACATTCATATGGTGTAGCATAATAATTAAGCGTTTTTGACTTATCGTTAAATGCTGAAGTATGTCTAATGATACTGCTTTATCTATTCATTTAAAGTTAAAATATAAATCTAAGGTATCATTAAATACAGCTTCACCTAACTGTATATTTCAAAGTCCATGGGATGTTTTATTTCTCGGCTTTTAATCTTTTAATTCAGCTAAAATGTGACTTTAGTAAGTGACTTGATAAATAATTTAAAAAAATAGCACTTTTACACCATAATCATGCCAGGAGAAATGAAAGAGTAGCTGAAGTGTCAGAGGTTACAAATTGCAGCAGAGGTATTAGCATCTTGGTGAAGAAGTCTATGTCACGCAGAGAAGCAAGGTCTCCTGGCAACATATTGACTCTTTCTAATTAGTTAAAAGATTTATACAGGCAGTAAAAATGGGCTAGTTTATTGATTTTTGTCACATTCCTGCACTACAATAGTTTTGCTTGTTTACTGTATGTAAGAATACCTGGCGTGTCCCTGAGCCTCCCCCCCCCCCATGGCTGGGACTGTGAAAAGTCATCGCATTTGGTTGTTCTTGGCCTCACCTTGCAGAACAAAGCGGCGGTACGCGTTCATCCCCAGAACCTCTTCAGGCCAAAAGAGGTTTTAAAGGGTGGTTACACTCAGAGAAATGACTAAAAATGCTCTACTTTTGTTGTCCCTGTGTGACATCTAGTACAGATTTGCTTTGTTTATAGGTAACAAGACAACATTTCTAATTGTCAGCTCTGCATGTGCAATAAAGATCTGAAAGCAGAGCTGAGTGTCTTCTTGGCTTTGACACCAGTAATTGCAAAGGTGCTGACCCCAGTGCGAGGCCGGTGTCGGCCGTGTGTGACTGGGCAGGATCTGGCTCTTTCTCAGCTGCCCTGGCTTGGGGGGAGGATGCTGAGGGGACACTAACTTCTGTGGCGAGGGTCTCCCGAGGAAGATGTTTCCCTGCGAGCGGCTGGGCACTGCTCACGTGTTTAGGTTATGAGCTTCTCCCCGCTGCGTTGTTTGGCGTTTGCAGCCTCGCCGGGGTCACGTACAGGAGTGACGATCGCACGCCCTGTGACACAGCACAAGAAGAAGCAATGACACTGTAAAGTCATGTTGCTCGCATGGGCGTGAAGTGCACGTAATAGAAATTTGGCCCATGATTTTTCTGCTTGTATTGCAGTTGCCTAACAAAACAGGATCCTCCTATGAACCTGAGCAAAATGCAGAAGTAGATTATCTTCTGCAAGGAGCTATTCCAAGGTATTTAAAAGCGAATAAAAAGCAGCACAGCGAAACTAAAAATAACACTACCATGCTGTAGAAAGCACGGATGTGCCGTGTCAGAAGCAGAATTAGGGAAGAGAAACTTAACCTGGTCCAGTCTGGTTAAATTGGTGCTAATGATGGTATGAAAATGTGCAGTGGGTTTGAAAGCGGCTTCTCCCAGTTTAGTGCAAATGCTGTAACCCCTGGGATGGGCTGCACCTCTCTCCGCTGAAATTAAACTAATTCAAGTTGTGCAGGCCGCCCGAGGCCAGAGCAGCGTTGGGGAAGTGCCAAGAGGAGCGGGAGGGAGGGCACCGGGGCTGGGGTTGTGCTCCGAGCAGCGAGCTCGGGCCTTCCCCTCAGGGCCCGCCGGGTACCCGCAGGCACAGCGCGGCGGCTGCAGTGCGGCCTTCCCTGCCCTGAGCCGTGCAAGGCCGGGCCTGACGGTACCGACTCCTCCTTGTGCTTCCACGCAGCCCCTCGCTGGCGCGGCCTCTGTTCCTCGGGACGTTTCTCGGCCGTTTCCTCAGCCGAGAGCGCGCCGACGTGCCGTGGCCCCACGGGCCCCTCGCTGGTGCCGGACAGCCCTTTCCCCGTCGGGGCTTTACGGGGCAGTCGGGGCTTCGGCGGCAGCGTTTGGCCACCCCAGGGGCCGGTGGGGAGGCGCCGGGCCCGGCCGGGGGCAGCGGGGCCGGGGCGGGGGCGGGCAGCGGCGCGGCGGGGCGCCGTCCGCTCCGCTCCCCTCCCCTCACAGCGGCCCCGCCGCAACTCCACGGGGGCAGCGCCCGCTCCTCCGCGGCGGCGGAAAGCCGCGCTCCGCGCAGACGGGGTGCCCGCGCCGCCCCCGCAGCGGCCGGCGGGGGCGCCCGCAGCCCGCCGGTCTCGGACGGGGCCGTGCCGGCATGGAGACCTAGAGGGGAGCCGCCGAGGAGGTAAGCCCCGCCGCGCGGCGCTTCTCGCCACAATTTCCCTTTTTTTCCCCCCTCCCCAAATCTTCCCTCAAAAAAAGAAAAGTTCGGGTGTAACGAGTGCCCCCTCGGCGCCGCCCCCGCTGTGCGCGGGACGGGGCTGAGGGGCGGCTGCTGCCGCCCCCCGGGGGGGGCCGCCCCCGGGGGCCGCCCCGCAGCCGCACGGGCCGCGCTCCTCCCGCGGCGCCCGCCGGTCTCCTCACAGAGCGGCTGCCCGGGGCCGGGGCCGTCCGTGCTGGCGCGGCGGCTCCGCGGTTCCCCGGATCGGGCCCTGTGGCTGTGAAGGCGCCGAAAGTGTTTTCTCTCCGCGAAGCGGGGGGGGGTGTCTCGGTTAGTATCGAGGGGCTCTCGCTCGGCGGCACGAACGTGCGTGGGGCTTCCCGGGAAAAGTGTTCCTGCCGGGGATTTAAAATAAGAACATGCCAGGATCTTGCTTTTTGGGATGTTGCAGCTTGGTGGAGCCTGTTGAAAAGGTTGCCGGTTCTTTGGAGGCTCGGCTGCTCTGAGGTACCACGGTGGCATCCTGAATGCTGGGCGACTCAGAAACCTCTAGCGGCTTCCTAAAGTTTTGTGGAAGTAAGGCTCCTCTGGTTTTGTTTGGGGTCTGATGGAAACCTGCTGAAGGGGCATGAAACCTCTCTCGAGTGCTTGATTAAGCAGCTGTTTGTAAAGAGCCTGTCCCTGGACTGCTGTCTCTTGCTAAGATTTGAAAAACCTCACGTTTCTGGTGGAAAATGCTGTAAGCTGCAGTTTCTCGAAGTTACGGTAAGGTCTGTGTGCTTTGGGCAACCTCTGCTCCTGTTGGGTTAGCACTCAAACTTAGGCAGGTACCGTGAGGACAAACCCATCCTGGCAGGAACTGGTGCTTTCTCATGCTCCTCTGCAGTGTTTATACTCTCTTGTTTTTATCCTGATTATTTTTAAAAAGTTGTATTTTTAGAGTGTGTGTGAGGGGGTTTGTAGCTGTTAACAATATTACCATCAGAGTAGTTTTGAGGTTTTTCAGAGAATTGTTAGAGGTCGGCGTGTGGCGAGGTGAGCCGCTGCCTGGGCAGCAGTGGGGAATGGTGGTGGGGAAGGGCGGTTTCAGGGTGCCCAGGCTGTGAGTGTGGTTGCATTCATGCCCGAGAGAGGCACTCACTCCAAATGCTTGCTGTCTGCGCTTAGAAGGGGATGTTATTTCTCAGCAGGGGTAAAACTGTGCAGCTGCCTGGCAGTGTGTGATTCCGGTCAGGTATCTCGGCTGTAAGAGCAGGTGACTGCCTGCCCTGCGTGTGTGTAGCACATGGGAAGGGGCTTCCCTCCGGAGGTAGGGGTGTGCCAGCGTTGGTGAGGAAGTGGTGGCTGAAAGCTTTGCTCATGCCAGACCCGAGGCAGGGGGTAAGTCTGGGAGGAAGCTGTCTGACAGTGAGTCCGAGGTCTGGCTTTGTACTAGCGGCTGAGGAAGAGATGGAGGGACAGGCTGCACTTTGGTGTTTTGGGCTCTGCAAGCCAGTGGGGTGTAATGCACGTGCAGAGACCATGAGAAGTGAAGACTTCTGGCAGTTCACCAAGGCACAGGTAGTGCTCTTCAGGATTTGGCAAGTCCATGGTTAAGCAGGGCTTGTAATTGGTGGTGTGCAGGATGGCTTTCCGAGAAATTACTAAGGATCGCATCCTGCTGAGGGTGTTTCTCTGTGCATAGGAGACCTCTTGCAGTGGGAGGACAGGGGCATGCTCCGACCTACCCGCAGAGCGCTTGTGTTGCTAGGCAGCAGCTTGCACCTCCAGCGTGCTCCAGATCCGACTCTGCGAGGGAAGACCTTCTTCTACTGAACTAAAGCTTTCTAGTTGGTGACCAAGGATGTCAGAAAGCGCATATCCTGTGTGTGGGGCGGTGCATGCACTTCTGGCCCTCTCCTGGGTCCTGGGGAGGGGTGGTCAGCTGGGAGCGTGCAGGGATGTTAGCTGATAGGAAGACTTCCTTATACTCAGTCCCTTTCTTGGGCTGCAAGCGAGCACAAGAGAGGTATGAATCTTTGGTTGCTCCATTTGTAAGGCTCAAGACTTCTCTGCAGATCACCCTGTTACTTTCATAGTACCTGGAAGCTCATAGGAGGTTTGTCTTCAAACTATTTGGAGATTCATGCTTTAGCAGTAAAAAGTGGGGGGGAGGAAGAAGTGAAGAAGATTTGCTTGCACAAGAGGTAAGAAAAAAGACCAGGTGTGCCGCGTTAATGCACTTAGCCAACTTCTGCCAATTTTAGTGGATGCCGTGCAATTGCTGGAGCCCCTGTGCATACGTGGTGTCAGCCAGCTTTGTCTGAACTGCTTCGTATCTCGCAGAGTGATGAAAAGCCTTTTGATCTCCAGGGCTGTCGGTCTAGTGGCTGCACTTTGAAGCAGTGCAGTAGCTGAAGCTGTTGGAAACCAGTGTGGGGGGACTGGCCACTCTCCAAAAAGAAGTCAGATCAAAAAAGAGCCTGAGAGGGTCAGGAGTGATTCACAGGCTGTCGGGGAGAAGGTGAGCTCAGCAGAAGGGTTGTTCTTGTGGTACAGATTCCTTCCGATCGGGCAAGGACTGGCAGTGTGGGAGACGGAGGAGGAGGAGGAGGTTTCCTGGTTTGATGGAGGCTGGAGGCCTGGGCCTTGGAAGAAGCTGGACTTCACAGCCCTAAGCCCAGAGGAGGCTGCAGAGGAGTGAGAAAGCGGAGGCAGGTAGGAGCACACTTGCTGGGCTCAGGATCTCATGGGTGTTGTGCTTTGCCCCACCGTACAGCAAGCTTGAGGTGCGGAGGACTTTAAGAGTGTGTGTGTCTGGAGGTGCAGGGCCGCTGCTGGCTTCAGTTCCCCACGGAGGTAACTGGCAGTGTGCGTGAGGACCCCAGCAGGGTAGGCTGCTGGAGAGCAAGGGGGAGGAAATGGGGGCAACATGCGAGGGCTATACCCCTTGGGATGCTCTGCCTGCTTGGAGGTGACAGGAGCATCCAGGTGAAGCTCTCTGGCTGGGCTGGGTCTGTAAAAGGATTTTGTTTGCACAGGCGGAGTAATTTGTTCCCTGACTGTCCGCAGCCCTTTCCTGGGGAGAAAAGGGTGTTACAATTATCTGGTTAAAAGGGTGTTACAATTATCTGGTTAAAGCTACAGTGTCTTCTCTGTGCATTTGGAAGAGAGAGGCTGTTCGGTCCAAATTTTGTATTTCCTGGGTTGAGATGCCCTTGTGGGACTGGAGGTGGAGGAGTTGTTTCAAGGAGTGTCTGTGCCTTCTGCAGCCAGTCAGCCTGTCTGGCTGGGGGCTGGCTGGGGTGGGAAGCTGCTGGGGATGGCTGGGGCTGGGGCTCGTGGCATTGACCTGTGTGTCTGAGGGAAAGGGCTGAGAATTTGTACTCACTGTAAGGAGTACAAATAAAGCATTTATAATGCATGGACTTTTCCTGCTCTCCAAAACATTTGGGCTCTGAGTAATCTCTCACTTCAAACTGAGGCTTAAGCTGAAAATATCAAGGGATGCTAAATCGTGAACAACTATTAAACAGCCTTAAAGGGCTGTACGGGGAAACTGTGTCTGCTCTCCGTTTCTAAGCCTTCCTCAAACAATGTGAGTCTGAGCTATTTATCAGGAGGTCTTTAGTGCTGGAAAGGGAAGTGAACATTTAAACTGTATCACAAAATAAGGAGGCACTTTAAGAGGCCATTTGCTTTTCAGGGTGTCCAACTAAAAATAAATCTTCCTTTAAACAGCCTTGAAGGGAAGACAAAGGGAAGAGATCTTGCCCTTGCTGAAAATAACGAGAATCTTTCTGCTAGCTTTGATGGTCAGGGTTTTCTCCAGCATCTGGTACTTGACCTAGGTAAGCCTCCCTTGGAATCGGTGGAGGACCGAAGGTTGTGTTATGTTCAGTCACAAAGAGAGACTATGTTAGAAACTTTTGCAGGGTTTGTTTGGCTAATCCTTTCCTTTCCAGCCCCTTTCCACCCCAAAAACACTACAGGAAGAGAGATCCTTACACACACACCCCCTTTCCCCTGCTTTATGTAACAGTTAAATTAACAAGGACGTCTGGCGGAGCAATTCCAGGGCACATAAAATACATATTTTAATTTGATTTTAGCCTGCATCAGAACAAACCCCCAGTGTTTACAAGATTTCCACAAAATATCTGGAAGTAATGTTCTATAAGGAGTTTCTCATGATTCTCAAGTTTTGGGGGGTTTGTTTGTTTGCTTGCTTAATTAAATTCTTATTTTCACCCAGACAAATCTGGCAAAATACGTATAGGTAAAGGCTAGCCTCTGGTTATGTAAGGAAGAAAAATCCTCATCAAGAATATGTTTATCACTTTAAGGTACTATGAGATGCTGCTGAGTGCAGTGAAAGCAACTTGCCTTTGCTGTTGACAGAGCAAATTGCCCTGTCTCGCTTCTCTGCAACTGTGTTTTCTAAGTGGAAAACTGTGGAAGAGTGTTTTGTAAGAAGCGTAGCAGCTGGTATGTCATCTTCTTCTGTTAATTCTGGCGTCTTTGAGCATTATGTATTAGTTAGGGAAGCATGTGGCCATGAATGAGATCAAAGAATGAAATTCTAAGGACATGACAAGCAGAGTTGTGTTCTCTCGGCACTGGTTTCATTAAAGTGCAGGAGTGAACATGGACCAGGTTTGCCATGAATAGTGCAAATATTTATTGTGTAAATATCGCAGAGCTGTGAATGTATATAGGAACAGATATAAAGTCAATACGGCTGACACTTGTAACGACTGCAGTCCATCTTCTATGTGGTCCCAGAAAGAGGACCGTTTTAAGATGCTGTAAAAGCAGTTTCTCTATAAAAGCAGGGAACGTTTCAGCATGCAGATGGCAGCCCAGTCTAAAATCTAGTTCTGTTTTGTGCCGAGCACCTCTGTAATGAGCCTTGAGGAACACAAGGGGAACGAGAGAAGCAGTGTGGGGGGTAAGAGGAGGAATATGCTATCTTTCAGGATTGAGACCTCTCTTTGAACTGTCTCTCTCTCCATTTTTAATAGCTTTTCTACAAAAGCTGCTTGGGGAGCAAGGTTGGTACGAGTACGAAAGAAGCAAAGCATCTAATCTTTTGGCTTAATAATGCTCTTGCGTATGCTGCTGCGAATTGGACAGACTTCCTTATTGATGTAAGAGCGGTGAGTGAGTTTTGAAGTTGGTGTGGGTGAGAATGGACTTTTCTCATCGCTTTTAATCTGAAATGTTGTCTTCATTTGTGGTTGAGGCTCTGTAGAGGAGACTGTGATCACTGGCAAGATCATCTAAATCACTTAGGAGGAAAAGGCCACGACCTGAGCAGTGGTGTTTGCTCTCAGTGTCAGTGACTGAAGAGCCAGTCAGGCAAAGCCATGGGTTTTCTGGAATTTACAGGGTTTATCAGCGACTCTGAAGCCTAAAATTTCTCATCGGCAACTTGCTTTTTTGCCCCCAGAGAGCTGAAAAGCAGGGTTCGGAGTCCTTTTTTCCTTAGCGGAGCTCCTCCACAGCCCAGGGCGGGCTGGCTGGGCTGGGTCTGAGAGAGTAGCCTCTGAGTTCATCTCAGCCTAGAAGTTGTCTGCCTTCCTGGGACAGTGCCCAGTGGCTACCTCGGCCATAGGAAGCGCATGTGGTCACCCGTGGCTGGGGCTTCTCTTTCCCTGCGGGTGCCTGCGATGACTGCTGCGGCTTACTCCGCTTTGGGAACTGTCTTGCTGTAACTGCGTCAGCTCTAGGACTTAAGCTGATATAAGCTGATTCTTAAAATCACTCCCCTTTCCCCAGTACTAGTGTACATGTTTATTTAGCTTTCCAAGTGTAGACCGTCTTCACATTTTCTTCTCTCCCCCAGCTGGCTTTTCTGTAATCTTGTAAGTACTTCTGCAAAGTGGTAAGAGGCTAAGCCCCACCCTGGAAACCTAAACTCTCTGGCTCTGACAGTCTTTGTATTGCCTATGGTACTTCATGTTGCCTGAAGTACTGTATTGATTAAACCACAATCTGCAGAAGTAAATATGTGTAGAATGTTAATAGCTCCTATTCTAGAGGGGAAAAAAAAAAGGTGTAAATAATTAGATCCGTTATGTTGACCTCATAAACCATAAGGGCTTGAAGCACAGCAGTAATCCTCCTCCTACAACATGTATTTTACTTTGAATGTCTCTAAAAGGCCTGACTACTGAGATTTAAAAGCTGTGATACTGGACAAGTATATTCACATATCCTGGGATTTGTAGTTAGAATATTGCAAAGTTAAGGCTGGAACAGCAGTTCTCTGTAGAATCCAGGGTAGTGCTGAATCAGTACATCTTAGATGGTGCAGCTAGGTGTGAGGCTTAAAAAATAATAGCTAACTTTCCCACTGCTTTGTTATTCTTCTTGTTCCTCCTTACAGTTGCTTCCTGCATTTCCAAGTGTAGGAGTTTCTGCAGTAAGGCAGGAGTACGATCCAGGGATTTAAAATCCAATTTGAAGATATAATGAACTTGAATTCTGTGCGAGTGAGTTGCTGGGGGAATGGAGGTCAGTGTGTGGCGTGAGCTGATAGTACTCAATCTGCTAATCGGTGCTGAGTAGTTCTAGTTCTTTCATTTCACGAATCTGTTAAGATGGGCTCCTTAGTTTTTGTCAAATTCTCTTAGCAGAGATTTAGATGAGTGTATCGTATGCTCATCACTAACACCTCTGCTTAGCATTTTGATTCTATAGATATTGGAATCTTTGTATTTGGAATATTTCAGGGGATTTTTCCATTTCTTGCTCTTCATTGTTTTGCCATAAATGAGCATGATTTTAGGCAGCTATTGGATTGGAAAGTTCTTGCAGGAAAAGCTTCTTGTGTTAATGCTTGCAGGGTTTTCTTTCTACAGGGCAAACTAGCAGTTTGCTTATAGTGTTGAGTCTGATTGCCACTTCAACATGACTACAATCACTTCTACTCTGTGCGGCAGAAATGTTAATGGAAGAAGTTGGTGTGTGGGGGCCATCCACAGTATTTTTCTTTTCTGCCTGCTGCTGAAGCCCGTTTATTATTTTTTTGTTGTTGTTGTGGTCACTATAAGATGCCTTTTGAAGCTTTAAGATCCTGCTCTTGGTATCTTCTATGATTGCCGTTTGGAAGGTATTTACCTTTTTAATGGAAGCATTGCAGTCTTCCAAGCAAAGCCTCAGTGTTGACACCTAAGGGGTAGCACTGTTTGTTTCTTCTGAAATAACTGATAAAATTCTGAGTTTACCCCTTTCACATCACAAAAGATCTGTGAGTTTTACAGTTTGTTCCTTTTCTTTTGCACCCAGACACTTAGCCTTTGGAGAAGTCATTACAGATTGGTGGTGTGACCCTGTCAGGAGCTCCCTGTATTTAGTTGTCGATCCCTTTGCTGCCTCAGGACAATACCTTGGTGTTTCCTTGTTGTATGGCTATGGTGCAGTTGATGTACTGTTGAGCCAGTAATAATTGCAGACATTTTAGATGTTGTCTCATTGTTGTTGGTTACTTCCAGTTCACGCAACACAAGCACTGCCAGGTTCCCTCTGTGCTTACCTCAGCTTTAAATTTCTTGTAGAATTTCAGCTGAACAAGGAGAATTAGCCAGATGTGAGTTAAGGACCTGACCCCAATGGAGGCTCAAATCCAGTAAGACAAATGATGAATGCACGCTGCCTTGTAGAATTAATGTTCATTGCATATTTAGGCAACCTAAGTGGCTGGTTATGATGGTGAAGATGCACAGTGAATTAGACAAAATGAAATATTCTTTGATGCTCATTGAGCAACAGAGCGAAGAACACTGCATGACCCATATCAAGTAGAGCTGAAGATATGTTATTTAAACTAGCATGCATTTCTGATCTTAAATATTTTTTTGTTAGTATTTGAGGTATCAACAAAAAGGGACTGGTGCCCATTGTGGATTGCTTCCATCCTGCATATTATATAGACTGAAAATCTTCCAGTAATAAACAACTCAGTGTGGTGTGTTGGTAAAAGAAGAGAAGACCTGAGAGAGCATTCATATTAAAATTCAAAGCCTTAAAAAGTGGAGTGGGGAAATGCTTTGAAAAGAAATGAACAGAAGTCACCATCTAGCATACTATAAAGACAACAGAAGAATTACTGTTGCCATTTCATCCTTTGTGTGTGGGGTGAAAACCGTAATTTATTTCCGTGAGATTTCTGAGCAACAAAACCTGACAATTGGAAACCACTAAAGAGGTGGGCTGCTGTTTTTAATGAGCACCTTCTGCATCACAGCTTCTGTGGAGAAACCAGAACCTACAGAGCCTCATGGTGTGTCAGCAAATCTCAGTCTGTGCACAGACGTGTGCCTGAGTGCACACATGCACCACTTTTCTTGCTTTCTCTTAGAAAGGAACACTGTATAAACAAAGCTCGTGGTAGAAATTAGAGCAAAACTAAACTATACTTAAAGTGGGAACTTGGGAATCTCAATGCTGGGTTTTGTGCAGAATATTCATGTTCCAGTTTCCTTCTTGTTTCTAAGTGCTTTCTTCTAACCTTGTCACTTGAAATTCTTTTGAGTCTGGGAAGCTATGAGAGCTGAAGCAGGTGCTGGGAGGACGCAAGCAATACATGAAGAAAATGGGACACAGTTTCCCAAGCCCTGTTTTCTGAGGACTCAGAAGAACTAAGTTTGTCAACACAGGTGAAGGGCATTAGGCAGCATATGGGAGTCAGGGTTTCTGTTAAAGGAACAGAATTTGTGCTGTATCGCAGCCTGGTCCCTTGCAGTTTCTGGGTGCTTACATCAGACTGGGAAAGCTGCCTGAAGTCTGTGGTCTGCAGCATCAAACGGTATCAGGAGGGAAGGGGTGGCCTCATTAGCAGTGGAATGATTGAGAAGAAAGTTGTCACACCTTGTTTCTCCTACATTTCTCCCCCGGATGGTAGCAACCTCCCTTTACTTCTCTCGATAGAAATGCAACCTGGCAGGTCACAACAAGGGCTGGATTAGCTTGTTTAGCGATTCTTTCAGCCTTCTCAACAAGCACTTTATTCTGTGTCCCTCTTCCTTCCTCTCAGTGATCTTGGGCAAGTTAGCTGTAATTGGTATTTCTATATCCTTATTAAGTAAGATGCCTTCTTTACTCTTCTGGGAAGGGTCCTAAACTTGGTTCCCCTTTTGCGAGCTGTATCCAGTAGAGTCCTATGTTCTTGTTACAGCTGTGAGCCCCTACTCACAGCTGTTTGGAGATGGCAGCATCAGAGTAAGCAGGTCCTCAGGGAAATGCTGCTCAGTGCCTGTGAGGGGAAAGTTTGTCGAATGATAAAATCAGTTTTGCTTGGAGGAAAATGCCTCAATTATAGAAAAATGGTATTGAATGTTAACTAGTTTATCCTATCTCATATCTCTTCAAGCTAGCACAGTTTTATTCATGTTCTTCGTCAGATCATAGGCACTCTCCCACACATTTATTTCCAGAAGGGCTAGTAGGTCTAGCACAGGATTGTCTTGAGTCTCTAGTCCATCCCGCTGCCTGACAGGAAAGTGAATGGCCCAGAGGAGGGAGCTGTGAGACTGGTCCCATTGGGAGACATGATGGGAGTCTTGGCAGACTCAGCCCCAGAAATCTCCTTCTGAACAAATTTAGAGACCTTGTCCTGGACACATATGACCTTCCCTCTTCTGGCCACTTGACATTCTTCTGGGGGAAATACATCTCTATACTGTACCTTGCCTTCTTTGACAAATTGCATGTTTAAAAATACATCATCTATGATATGGCAGTTTGAACAGCCTTGTTGTTGATAGCTGTCTGCTGTCTCAGGACAGTAACCAGCTGACCCACTGGTCACACTGGTGTGACTGATCCTACCTTCCTTCTTTTGCTTGGATGTCTAGGAGGGTGAAGATGACATCTCCAACTCCGGCATGTATTTTCTTGCCCACTTCAGTGGGGTTGTGTCAGATGTGACAAGCTGAGGCTCTGGGCTAAGCTGTGAATGAGTGGTGGAGTAGTTTCTTACCCTTTTCCTGCTGTATTTTCCTGATTTTTGCAGGTACAGAGACTGACTGCCTTAGTGAGGCCAGGGCTTCAGAAAGCAAAACTCCTATCAATGCTGACAGAACCAAGAATTTTCCCCTATCTCTAGCATGAATGTTGGCCAGCAGAACTTGCTTCGAATTTTTAAGTGTATTTGCTGCAGCATAGCTTGTTTGGGGGGAGGGGGAGGCACGACCCACATGAAAAAAGACCTAGGAGATACAGACTTCAGCTGTAATAACTGAAGGGAGGAAAGTGGAGAAAATAATTTGCAAAGCTACACTTGAAAATCATTCTAGCATAACATCATCATTACAATTATCTGTCAAAAGATTTAGTTCAATTACTTTTTTTTAAGCTCTCTTGTCAAGATGGCCTTGCTTGTTTCAGGATTTTGGTACTCCAAGGAGAGGTTAAGGAAGAATGAATACTAATTCTGCCATTAACCACTGTCAGCCAGCCTTCACCGCATATTATTCCTTGAAAACTCCTTTAGCATCGTTACTGTGGGGAATCAATAGGCATAAAATGCCCACGGGAACACAGAATTCGGGGTGGGGGAATCCACTGCCTATTTATCACTCATGGTACGGTAAGGTGAGAGGGGGGAAAACGTCAGTTGTAAGTGGTAATTTTGAACTAATTGAATAGCAGCATAATTGCCATCGTGTAAAAGATTATACATGGTTGCTTACATTTTCTTCACATGACAGTAGGCTGGTAGTAAAATTACAAAGGAAGAATATTTGATGTAATAAACTGAAACTGAATAATTTTCAGTGAACAGCAGGACATGGCACCCTCTTGCTGGTTTATCACGTTGAGCAAATGTTCAGAGCTGCAGGGGTCTGGGCAGATCCTGAAGTTGAGGGTGCCTCTGAGCGGGCTGGGTGTGCAGATGTGTTACAGCATTTAGGAATGATTTCATTTCATTGGCCTTCATTTTGACGGCTAATGCGGGTAGTTTTGTGCATCTCTGATTAAAAGAAACTGCTATAAAATGTTTGCTGAATCTTTTGGTGCAAATAATAATTTCATACTGATTTAGATGGCTGTCCTCTTTATCTCAGAATAAGGGTCCTGATCTAAAGTCTGTTTCTGATATGGAGATGTATTCCTGGAGTCTAAATACATCAAGCCACTTAAAGGCCTGTGACTTCAAGCTAAGCATATATTTGAGGACTCTAGCTTATAATTAAGTATCTCTTTCTCTTTTCATTTAGAGAGAGATATATAGATGTGGGCTATGCTGAGTTCAGATTCATTCTACATTAATTAGAAAATTCAGTTTTTTCTTTTTTTTAATGCACGTAATACAGATAGTAAAGTTCACAGGAGAGACTAATTTTATCTTTTTAATAAGAATGCTGAGACCTGAATTCATTGATTTCTGAATTTTGTTCACTTGTCCTTACCTCATTTTATAGGAACAATCTCTCAAATAGCATTAATTCATTGTAGGAGCTTTTACAAGGTCACCAGTGAGAAAATAAGGTTGCTAACAGAAATTGCATTAATAACCTACTCTTTATCTTTTCCTGAACAATGTGAAGTTTTTTTAAGCATGTGGCCTGTTTGTATGAGACAAAACTAACCATGACCATCAGGGTTTCCCCCTTAAATAACATACAGAAGTCTGCCAGATTAGACCCATACTATTTCAAATAAACAGTTAAGTCTTGGTTAGTCTTGGAGGTTTTTTAAGAAAAATACTATTTTCACAGTGTCATTTAAAAAAACCCAACCCTTTTGTCTGATAGTCAGAGATAAATTATTCATAGAGAGTTACTTTGAACCATTATGTTTTCCTACCTCTGCATAAAAATAAACCCAGAAGTCACTAGATTAAGCCATTGCCCTGTAATGGCTCTTTGAGAAATGTTTAACTGTAGCTGCTGCTTTGTTGTAGTGAAGAGCTGTGATTCAGACTTCATACTATGTTTGCATTTCAGCTGTCACAGAAAGTGAAAGATGAAGCCTCTTGTTCCCTTGGTTCTTGTGATCTGTACTGTAGTCAGCATGAATTTGAAGCTCGTGTCAAAGAGAAATTCTGGTAAGTCACAGAAAAATATTTTTACTTTGAATCTGGACCTAGTGCTCATGCAATCAAGCATTTTAGATGGCTGCTTTTTGTTTTGCATATACACTTCTTGTTCTCCTCTGGGGGGGTGGGGGGGAGAAAGTCATGACCAATATGGTTTGCTTACCAGATGTTGCAGGATGAATTTTCTTATTATAATGTTCTGTTGGTGTAACTTTAGGCTATTTGAAAGTGTCCTTATGTTTTCTTTTATTAAAAAAAAGAAAAGAAAAGAAAAAATCGATCTGATTAAAAACCCACAAAGGTAATAATGACTTTGGCATTGCTTTAACATCCAGTCTTTTACTCATGCCAAGGGATTTTCTTAACTGTGCGCGTGGTGACTTTTAAGTCTGGATGATTTCTTTTTGTATGTTGGAAGGGCATCTTCCAAAAAGCTGTGCCAGCCATATGTGTCATCATATATAGGGTTAACTGGGAAGAGCTTTCCTGGGTAGCTAATCTCTGATTATTCTGGCAGTGGGAGTTGGTTTATGCTTATATCTGCTTTTGAAACCCACTAGTAGTAACAGAACACTTCAAAGAGGCATTAGAGTATCTCCTTCCAGGATAGACAGTTGATCTGGATCATGTTTTGTCTATATTAGAGCCTGAAGTGACTTCTAGTCCATGCAGCTCTGCCCCCTCGGAGGGAATCCTCATGGGACTGTTTGCCTTTCTCAAGCAAGCTGCGACTTTGGAAGGACTTTGGGCAGACAAGTAGGTTAGCTGCAGCGTTGTGTAGTGGTGATTGTCTGCTAGAGCCTTGTATATGGGGGCAGGTAACTGATGCAGGATAAATGTTGTACTTTTAAGCTTCCATGTTAACATCCTCACTTTTTCCCCACTAGTTGTGTGCTATACATGTAAGTGTGAGGGTTTCCATTGATCTTACTGTCCTCAGTGTCTTCAGCCAACACTTTCAGCAATGCAGGTGCAAACAGAAATTACCGACTTTGGTTGGTGTGGCCAGTTTTAAGTTTAATTTCTGCATTTCTCCAGAATGGAAGAGAAAACTTACTGTTCCATCTGTGATAAAGAATTAGATGTCACATCCCAGGCTAGGAAGTGTTACTCTGGGAACCACCAGATGCTAGGCTGAATTCTTTCTGCTGGGCTAGAAAGTATAAATGGATGTTGCTAAATTGAACTGTCTACAGCCTTTTGTTGTGGGTATTGTGCCCTGAGCCCTGTTTGCCCTGTGAGAGCAGTCATGGATATCGGGATTTGACTACAGTGGAGCTTGATCTAAACTCTGCTAAGGGCAGTGGTGTTCCTGTTTTTCAAAACTGCTATTACTGGCCTGGATGGGAACCCCTATGAGATCCATAACCTGTATAATTGAGCAGCCTTGATTCACTGATGCCAGGCAACACCACCTGGCTGCAAGGAAGGGCCTTTGCATTTCCTTGATCAGAAGTACACATCTGCAGAAGTAACGTGCCTGTGGTTATAGCATCATTCAGCTGGTAGTTTACCTTTAATTATATTTTAGTGGGGTTTTTTTTTAATCTTTTTTATTTGATTGCAGAATGTCTTATGTTATTGGCAGCTGTTGACAGTATCAATTCAGGTTGAGTACTGGTGGGAAAAATGCTTTAATATGCTAGACTGCCTATTGCTAAATATAACCCACTAGTGAATAGCTGGTTCTTTTTCCTTTCATTTGATTGAGCTGGTATATGTTGAGTATAAGATGAAGGGGAAAAATGCACATAAAGTAAAATTATAGTTTCTTTGCAAGTACATGATCATGTAGTTGGTTTTCACCTTCAATATTCATGCTGTCATATGTGCTGATTTTTAGGTTGCTGTGTGGAGCAAACTATTGATTCCTTTTTTCCTTTTTCCACTACATTGTCTGTGAAATACATTTTCTGTTTCTGTGATTGCAGCACTTAGAGCAAAATTGATAATTTGACTCCCTTTCTGAAAGGGGTCTTTAGATATTAAGGACTTTTGTTTGATTGCTTGGGGCTTCACTAAATGTTATATGCTGTGAAGGGACAGATGCTCCAGAGGCTTCTGAACTTTAACTATTTGTATTGTTGCTTAAGTTGAAGATCAGAGACAGTGGATGGATGCAGCCAGGCAGATACACAAAGAAATAATGAGACCATGTTGCTTGACAGGGTGACAGTAGCTGTAGTGTGCTGGTGCTGTAGTTCAGGGTCTTTTTTTTCACTTGTGTCTTGATAAAGGAGTGTGGGAAGGGGAAAGTAATTTAATAGTTATTTGTGGGCAGCTGCACTGCAGTGTAAACAGCAGGATGTCTGAAAGCAGGAAGACTTTTAGCTGCAGATGAGAGCGCGGGGGAGTGGATGGGGTGCCCAAATGACACCCCAGGGACAGGATCTCTGCAGCAGTGTTCTGGATGGATGTTGGAGTCTTGGGTCTTGCTGGCTATTTGTATTGGGACATCTAAGCTGGTGAGCATCCTTACAAGGGGAAAGGAAATTGTGCAGACAGTTATGCAGTGAAGCAGTGCACAGAAAGTGCTGACACTGATGATAAAGACAGATTTGGGCTACAAGGGCAATAAACCAGCAAAATCAGGGTATCTGTCTTTGCTGACCTATGTAGACTGGCATTTTTCCAAGCAATATGTAGAATTATTGCATGAATGGCCAGAATTGTGATTAAGTGTTAAGTACAAGAGCAATTATGAAGTTGACTAGTATGTGTGGATTATCACATAATAGAATACATCTTGCTTACGGGGTAGGGAGAATCTAAAGAGAGCTGAGCTGAAGAGGACTTGGGGTGGAGCAATGAGAAGGTGTGGTGGTCACCAAAGACAAGGCAGGCAGAAGGGGGACAGAACGACCAGAAGGGTGCTATCGGTGAAACTGAAGTTGCTTTAAAGAGAACAGGGGTTTGGCTAGGAAGGCATCTTCAGAGGCTGGTGGGGAAATTTTCCTTCAAAGCCAAGGAATGGAAACCCAAGGGGAGAAAGTTGAGTATGAGAACTCCAGACAGCAAATGCAGACAGTACACAGGGGCTGGACAACAGGCAAGAGTCATTAAAGAGAGGTCAGGAGTGGAGGATCTAAGATGTCAAACAGAAGGTGATGAAATGGTGCTCCAGTTGCAAACAGAATTAAAGTTTGGTGAAGAAACAGTCCTCATAGAAGGGGAGAGAAAAACCGAACTGAAAGAGATTTGTCTCATGTCCTTTACTTGCCCTTTGTAACAGATTCAGGTGTCCGTATTTCCATTTGGAGAAGACAAGCAGGAATGCACGAGAGCTACAGATTCATTTTAGAGTACCTTGCAATGCTGCAAAAATGACACAGAAACTTGTAGAAAGACAAATTTGTTTGGCTGCTTCTCACTTGAGATGTGGTGCCAAAATAATTAAAATGGGTGAGCTAATTTAATTGTGCTAGTCAGATTCTTTGTTACAGGCAGCAACTTCCAGATGCTCCAGAAGAAATCTGTCATGTCTACAGAGTAATGATTACTGTTTGTGGTGGGAACAGAATAGTTTGCCTCAAGCATTTGTGTGAATGTAATGTTGACTTAAGTTTCACAAGCATTTCTTAGTATTAAGAAGCCGTTTTGAAAGCTGCAGGTCGTCCTTTTTGCCTGCTTTAAGAAGTAAAACTGAGCAAACAGCTAGATCTGAGACTGCAGCCTTAGCAATACCCTAGAAAGGGTATTTTACAGGTGGAGGTTAGACAAATAAATTGAGGATGTGGGAGCTGCTAGGTTCCCAGCTGGTAGGTGATTTCCTTTTAATCTGATTAAGTGACTTCTTTTCCCAAGCCCTTTGTATATAGTGCTTTGAATAATCATAGCAGGGAATATAAAACCAATTAAAAAAATCATTGCATATTTTAAGCAAAAGATTTTTCAGATTATAGATTTGGTTTGACTTACTAGACGTAATTCCATTAGTGAATAATTGATGCCATTTATTGTTGCTGTATTTATTTGCTGAGCTGAAATCCCCTGTCTCAGCATGCTAGAGCTCCAGAGGGCATGCCAACCTTGTGTGGAGGAGCACGGGTAGACATTCCCAACGTTTCTATGAGGCTGCTGGCTGCAGAGCTGGTAGTAGTCTTTCTGCAGGTTAACAGGGCTTAATTGGCTCAGGCCTGGCACTGATACGTCCTCCAAGCTGCAAACCAGAGTCTCGTGTCTACTCTGCAGTGTGTCAGATGGACGTGCTCTGAGATTCTGGCCTTCTTTCTCCTCCTCTTTATCTTGGGACCACCCAAAAGGCAGTCATATGCCAGATGAGCAAATGCGTCTCTGATCCCTTACCCACACCGTCACCCTACACCTGCATCCAGCTTTGTCACCAGTGGCTTGGGAGAGAGAGGGCTTGACTTAGCATCATGCTTTGCTGTGTATGGGCATAGCCAAATTGTCTTAAATTCTCTCACTGATGTTGCAGTGGTTGGGATGTAGTGCTTTAACACATTCATTTAAAACCTATTGGCTTCATATTTCATGCTTTTTAAATGCCATGCAACAACTTACCGTGGGCTGCTATAGATGTTTCAGGAGACCTCCGCGTTGCTAATAGTTGTCACTGCTCTAGCCTAGGATTTCCCTCTGCTCCCTTCTGTGAAGCTCAGTCTTGTACTGTTGCCTGATCACTTTGGCCATGAAAACCATGACACACATGGAAGTGGAGGTGTTTGTACTGCAAAGGTGACTCATGGATTTGTGTCTGGAGTGGGATATCTTAGAGGAGCCTGACTCTTATGAGTCCCTCGCTCCTGCTGGAGTGGGGCCCTAGAGGAGCTGCAGGATGAGCACTCACAGTTGCCACTTGCTTTTTGTTTGCAATTGCATCTGCCTGAAGAGCTGACTTTGGGCCCTGATGTAAAATACATGTCTATGAGTCTTCCCCATTTCTGAGATATGAGTAATGCAAAAGAGGCTTTCAGCTTTTACTTCCTGCAAATAACGTGCAGACATGGAGGAAATGGGAGCTTGGCAACGCTAATCAGTGCACGCTGATCTCTTACTTTTTCCAGAAGATGTTAAGTTATTCACAGCTCCAGCAAACAAAAAAAGTCAAGACCACCGTTCTAAGCTGTCATCAGTGCAGGAATGTACAGTCCCTCTTGCATACAGCTGTGCCTGCTCACGGGTTCATGGCTGCTCTCCATCTGTTCAGTTTGGATCAGCGGGAAGTGAGGAGCCAGGCTCCTGTGTTCAGTCAGGTCTCAGGGGGCTACCAACAAGTAAGCTGTGAGGCATGGGTAGTCTGTGCGCCTCGTTACGGGAGTCTCAGCCTTGGTTTCCTCTCCTCTAGACAGAGAGCAGCATTGCAGCTAGACAAACCTATCTGGGAGACAGCTGGCAGCATTCAGACGTTGTTTGCTGGCGGGGAGGAGGGGAGATGCATAGAGAAGAACAAGAAAGGAAATAATCTGCTCAAGGTTTGGGGTTTTTTAAGTGACCTCAACCTGACACGGTTTAAATATTGAACTTAACTTAAACACTCAAATTTTTAGCTATTACACTTGTTTAAAATGAGTTCATGTATAATTAAAACAATTAAAATATTGAGCTGATACTTAAATATTAAAGCTAGACTCCTTTCCCAAAAGGGAAACCGCAGCTGTATCTGGATAAAATAAATGAGCACAATTAAATTGTTCCAAACCTCAGTAAATCACAAAGGTAGGATCTTTAGGGATAGGGGGAAATAAGCAAAGCATGGAAGAGATGTCATTTCCTCTGTTAAAAATCTATAATGTTCCACTTTTGCAATGGGCATCATGTCAGCTCTTTGGATATCTGTTCTAGCTGCAGCATGTAGGACTTTATTAATAATATCTGAACCTCTAGTAGATGTACTGTCAGGCTTGAGAGATCTTCCAGCTCTATGCTTTTAACTGGATAATACTTTTTTCCCTCCCCAAAATGGGGCCTTTTAAAATAAAAAACCCTAATGTATCAAGGTGTCTTTGCTTTCTTTTCTTTAAGATCCTAAATAGAAATTTTAAGAGAGATCTTCATTTCAGTATTTCTAGTATGCTAGGGTGTTTGTTCTAGGTTCGTCTCCTTACTCTGAAACTGACTGTCCTGAGGGACCGGGAAAGCTGTTCTGGCATGTCTTGGTTTTCATCTTGTTCATTGGGATAGAGTTAATTTTCTTCCTAGTAGCTGGCATAGCGCTGTGGTTTGGATTAGTATGAGAATAACATTGATAACCCACTGATGGTTTAGTTATTGCTAAGCAGGGTTGCTTACACTGGTCAAGGACTTCTCAGCTTCTCCTGCTCTGCCAGGGGCACAAGGAGCTGGGAGGGGGCACAGCTGGGACAGCTGACCCAAACTGGCCCAAGGGCTATTCCATACCATACAGCATCATGCCCAGTATAGAAACTGCAGGGAGTAGGCTGGGGAGAGTGATCATTGCTCGGGGACGGGTTGGGCATCGGTCAGCGGGTGGTGAATGTCACTTGTTTTGTATATTCTTTTATCATTATTATTATTTTCTCATCCACTGCTGTTTTCTTAAACAAAGTGAGTGAGCAGCTCTGTGGTGCTTAGTTGCCAGCTGGGGTTAAATCACAACATTAATGGAAATATTTTTAGAAGGTCTGTCTTACCTAATGTTCAAGTGACAGTATAAATAATACAGCCACAAACTTACCCAGAACACAGTCTTCAAGCTCAGCATGTTCCCTAGTCCTAGAGGTGAATGTCTGCTCAGCTTGGGACATCTGTTGGTGACACAGAGGCTTGAAGGTAACTTAGGGCGATATGGACTTGTAGGAGCTATAGGGAATCTGTGAGGTAATGGCTTAGCTTTGGGTCAACTCCTGACCAAGAACAGTTTTTTCATAACCTGAATGCATGTTTAAGGCAGGTTTTACAGACTGCTGTATATATTTGAAGGAATGTAAATAAAGCTCCTTAGACTGAACTAGGTCTGAATATTAATACACATTCTCCTATATCTGCCCACTAAATTTAAAGGACTTTTTCTACTTTACTTTCAGAACCTTGCTTGTTGTTTAAAGTGCATTTCAGTTTTAAATTCCTAGTCCGTGTGAAACATTGTATCAGAAACTTTTTTTTATTTATTTTTGCCTTGAAAGTAGCAAGCAGTAAAATCGTGAAATAGGAGTTGTTGGGATTGCTATGGGAAATAGCAAGAGGAGGGAGAATTAAGATGCATTTTTGGTTATTTTTGGGCATGTAAGTTTGGAGAAGTTGGTTTTACAAATAATAAAGGAAACATCAGAGGCTCCCCTTTTCAGGAGGTGCGGGGTTAAGTATTTTAAGTTGTTGACCTGTGAAGAAGGAAGGAATACTTTTTCGTGCAGTGCATGTATGTGCAAACATTAGTATTGTGTGAGATTTTTGTGGTACTGTTATAACTCGCTAAAGTAGAAACGATTGCCTATCTATGAGTTGAAAGCAAAATTGATCTGAGCTGCAGTGTCACCTCTAGAGCGTACATTTTATCACTTTATTAATCTCTAACTCTTTCAAATCCAATCGATTATTTCCTACAAGAAGCATGATTAGTACTTATGATACATACTGATATGATAACATACAGTGCTCTGCCACCAAAGACAGAGACTTAAAGTTAGGCTTCTGACCTGAGCACTTTGCTTTTTCCGAGACATGGTAACCAGGCTGCCCGTGCCTGCCAGCCTCTGCCACCCGTTCCCTCTCGCGTGCCCTCCCCGTGTGGTTCCTCATTCAAGGCAGGAAGGGAGGTGGTGTGAGGGTATTTCTGTTAGCTTGACTTGTTTTAAACCTCCTCCACCCTTGAGATTCACAAATCTATAGCTCTGTTATGCTGCATATGACCTATGGAAACTCACTCCCAGTCACTTTTTTTTTTTTTTTTTGAGGAGGGTATGTTGACACTTCAATGTGACAGGTACAGTTGATTTGTATCTTTGAGGGATAAGTATTACTTTAAGAAGGTATCTAACGAGATTTCTGCAGCTGTTATTCCAGATGAGAAATTAAATAGTAATTGAATAAGTATTAGACCATTTGATCCAGGCAGCGGTAAGCACTGTTCACTGGTTTTTAATAAAAAAACTGGAGGCAATAGCAGTACCTGGCATAAGCCTTTTGTATCTGGCTATCTCATTTCTGTTGCTGTAATGAAGTGGGAGGAATGGGAACCTGCATCAGACCCTGACTGCTAACCTGACCTAACATGTGCTAGGGAAAGTGTAATTTCTGTTATTTTTCAGCAGAAGATAGTAAGATGTGTCCAGTAGAAATGGAGAAGGCAGAGGAGAGAGATTCTGCTATACCAGTGCAGTAGTTTTAGGCTTAGAGCTTTTGCCTTTGAACGTTACAAGTCTGTTGTGTGTATTGGCTATAAGCAGTCCTCCCAGTGTAGAGTGGGGGACACAGAAGGAAAAAACCACTTAAGACTGTAAAATGGCATATGGAATACCTGAGGGACCATGAGCCTTGGAGACACCAATCAAGTCTCTTGGGTAACCAAGTTTATAGAAACCTGTGTATATACTTACTCCTCTGACCTAAAGAACATTTGTTGATTATAAACTGCAGCGACTCTGCAGGCGGTCAGCTGCGTTTGAGCCACTCTGGGCTCCATCTGTGCTTACCTAGGAGCTGCCTTTACATTTTTAGCAATACTAGGAACCGGAGTTCTCTCATCAGATGTGTGAATAGCTTAAAACACTTTATCCAAGGGTGCCTCAGTGTATAGGCTAACCAGATGTTCATGTTTGTTTAAAGAAATGCTGGTCCTTTCATCCCGCTGTACAAATATATATAAAAATTTGAGTGTAAAGTTGTTTCATAGGCCTTTTTTTAAATTTTATTTTTTATTATTTGAGAGTTAATGGATATTGTCTGGTATTTTGAAGATAGCAGTGACAATATTTGTGAAGACTGATGTTCATATAGCAGATCAGATTTTTCACAAGACAACAGGAATTGTTTGTTCTTGGATTTAAGCTTTATAGTTTTGTTTCACTGATACGCTCTGTGATCCTGAGTTTATTTGGATCAATGTGTAGAGCCACTTCACGCATGCTTTTACTGTCTTACATGTTCAGCAATACATATATGTGGGTGGGCCTGGAAGTGGAAGAGTAATGTGAGATACAATCATTCTCTGGTGTCTTTGAGCTAATGGTAAAATGCAGAAATATAATCACATTCTGCAGAATAGGGCTCATCAGAATTTCTTTTTCAGTGACACAATTTCATTTTGAACAGTAAATTCCCTGAGATGGATACCTTTAATAAGCAACGGAAAATTGCTTATTATGAATCAAAGGCAGGGTTATTTCCAGGCTCTGTATTTCTGGGACATTCAAGAGTTGCAACTGAATGCTGGGACTTCTGAAGCCCTTGGTATGGATGTCAGGTGAAGAAGCTGGAAGACTTCAAACACCCAGTGATCAGGACCCTCCTGTTTTGGGATTCCCTGCTGGGAAGCAGTTGGCCATGTCAAATATCTGTTTGCCTGCAGAGGAGATATGAAAACTGAGAAAGAGAAAGCACTTTGGTGAAGCCAGGTCATCCCACAGGCTTCCTTGGTTCCCAGGTTGGAGGTGGATCTGCAGCCATCAGCAGTGCTCTCTGGCAGACCCCTTGGTGAAGGGGGATGGCCTTCTGTACCTGCTTCTTCCTCTCTAGTTGCAGGCTCCTATTGCAGAATATGTTTTGCTGAGAAAATAAACCAATCTTAAAGTATTTCTGAAACCTGTTTGTTCTGGTACTTGTGGTTTAGAAAAGCAAATTTGAAACTCAAGCTAAGAAAATAATTATTGTAGATATGAGCCCTTGAATCTATTACTCATTTTTGATGTGACCTTGAAAATCTTGCCCCATTGTGTAAAGCCAGGTGTGAATAATGGTGTGGTTTTAGACAATCAAAAATAAGGGAAGAAATTAGGATGTGTATCACTAATGACATTTTGGATGTAATATTTCCATTCAAAATGACATCTGTAATTTTAGGCAAATCAGGGGACTGCAGTGGAAACCGCACTTAGGAGTGGAGTGTGTCAGCTTTATTGGAGCACATTGAAAGCTGAAGCTTTTTGGCTGACTTCTGATGTAGGTCAACATAATTCTTATTCACCATGACTTTACATTATATTATTTACAGCATTATGATTTTTTTCATCTGGATTGGGTGATTAAATTTGCTCTTTACCATTCAGTGTTTACTGCAAATGGTTTTGTTCCAACTGCAAAACATGCCTCTGGCTGAGCTCGTGAGAGATGAAACCTAAATCCAGCTGCCTGGGATGCCTGGCTGCAACTGTTGTGGACCTTACACAGGGAAAGTGTAAAGCTCAACCGATGAAGAAAGGTTCTTTATTAAATTCTGTTTCAGATGAAATGTGTAGACAAGATTCAAATGAATCCTGTCTACAAATGAACCATTCCATTTGCTGTCCTTCATAAAGAGCTGTAATTTATGGCTTTCTCTGAAGGACACCCAAATTTGGTTCCTGCTCTTGAGTGAAGTCTTTCACAGAATGTGTCACCAACTTATTTCATCTTCTAGTGAGGAAGACCCCTAATGTGCTGTAATAGTTAGTTGTTGTCTTTTGGAACAATTTCCCTTTTTTTTTTTTTTTTTTTTTTTTTTTTTTTTTTTTTCCCCAGCAGTGAAATGCTGGGTACCTTGGTAATGAGAACTTCAAAAAATACAAATTCCACAGTGTGGTTGTGGAATGGCTTGGAAATGTCAAACCAAGTTGAAATATTACATTAAGTCTCTTATTGGTGTGTAAATAGGAGCATCCTCAAGGGAGGCAAGTCCTTTGCTTGCTGGAGGTTGCTGGGTAAAAGCTCTCCTCTGTAATAGGTTCACGGCTGTGATTGGAGTTGGCATGTTTTTCAGGTTTGTGCAAGACAAGCGCATCCCTTCCTGCATATAGGTTGGCCCTTTCAGAATCATGATGTGTAATATACTTACAAAAATCAGATCTCCTTTAATGGTTTTATTGTGCATGTGAAAGTTGTGCATTATCAATGTAATTACTGAGATAATTTAATACTCATTCTATGCTTTACTACAGTGCTTTCCAACAGGGAGCTCTAAAAGGTAATTTTGATCTCCCTAAACTTTGTTTAGGTTATTAAGAAATATTTTTGTAGTGACAGAAGAGGGAATTCTATTTTTGCATAATCTAATAGCCCCTTACGGCTCACCTTTTAAAATCACATCAGTCAGATAAAGGACAAGATGGGAGCAGTCAGTCATCTTGCTAAGTGTTCAGTGATTCTTCAGCCTGCAGCATCCACGGCTGGCGATCCCCAGCTGTGGAGCTGTGCAGCATTTGGTGACAGTGTCAGATTTTTCCAAATGACTGGGAGGTGAGAGGGAATAAAACCATCAAAGGTTCTTGTGTAAGCATGGTGCTGTCTCTTCTGGTCCATCCTTCGAGGTGTTACTAAAGGTATCTTCGTGCCCTAAAGAGTCTGAGGGAGAGGGCTGAGCTACCACCTTTGCAGGATGCTGTTCCCCGTCTCTGCTTCATTGGGAAGCAGTGGTGCAGCCCCTGCTCGGGGTGGTCCCAGCAGGGATTTCTCAAGCTGTGTCCCACATGCAGGGTCTGGGCTCTGCTCAAAGGAATTGGACTGGTCTGTGTCATGTTCCTCTTTTTTTTTTTTTTTTTTTTTTGTTTGAGAAACTTTCTTTAGAATAGGATATGCTGTAATACGCCAGGAGAATTAACTGGAGGAAGCTTCTATGTAGAGTGAGAGAGGAGCTCATTAATTGCTTAAAAATTAGGCAGTCTCCATCTGAGTAATCAGTGTTGGCTGGCTGGCCAGCCTTCCTCAGTCTAAGAAGTAGCTCATTAGCAGAATACACACAGATGGTACTGTGCTCTAAGGTATTTAAAATACACAAGCAGAGAGCTGTATTGATAAGGCAAACCTGTCCTTAGTCTCCGTGACTGAGATTGCTACAAGCAGCAGAGGGAACAGTGTCATTTGGTAAATGCATTTCCATAAATGTATTTAGTTTTCACATTTTTCTGCAGATAACAGATTATGATAAATACTCAAAGTAATTTACTGTTTCTGGAAAAACTATATTGCAAGAACAGATTTACAATAACTATTTCATTTGTTCAGTACCTAATTTATCCATATAATTGCCCAGAGGGAGAGATATATTCAGAGCCCAATTTTTATTTGGAATATATATAGTGGTTTTTTTTTCTTTTTGTTCTTTCTTATGATATTTTTCTGTATGCAGTTTGTTAACAGTTTGTTCAAAATAAGACTTTTTCTGAATGAGTTGAGTTCCTTCTGCAAATGCTAGTGGATAGCAAAATACGAAATTGCCCACCAGGGAAGGCAGAAAGTGCAGAGCCTGGAGCCCCCAGCATGGCTGGGGGAAGGAGCCACCCTGCAGCGGCTGAGATGGGCTGAGTGGGGGCCCTGCCGGCTTCCTTCCCAGCAAACCTGCCCGTGCAGCTGAGGCTGCGCAGCCGTGGGGAGGTGCTGCCCTGGGTGTCCTGAATTCAAAGCTGCAGGGTAAATTCAGCGGTGGTAATAATCACAGCTTCATTTTCAAATGACAGACTCGCCCTCCGCTCCTCATCCCATGTGTCTCGTTAAATGGAGAACCGCTCCATCCCTCCTTCAGGCAGTTGCTTTTTTGCCTGAGCAGGGTCTGAGCCCATCTTGTAATTATTGTTTTCCATTAGGGCACTTGACTGTGGGCAGCAAGACTCTTTCCTCACTCCACCTGTGAATTCATAGGCATATTGGCTTTCCTGTTAAGAGACTTTTACCAGTAAGACTGGGCTGGGGAAGGAATCAGGCTCCCTCAGGTGGTAATCGTTCTTCCCCAAACAGTCAAAGTTTGGTCTTCTATGTAGTTACACCTTGTTTAGAGCGACTTTTCCCATCACTGTTTGCATATCTTTATCATGAACTGTGATAAACTCTTTCTAATGAAAGAATTTAATGTTTCCCATGTTGATTCTTGGCTAAGTCTGTGCATTTCATGCTGTCCTCGAGCAGGGGTTTAAATAGAGCTGCAAGTTACACCCTTCTGGTGCACCTTTTTTCACCAAGTCCTCAAGAGAGCTGTTCATTGCATTTTTAGCGGGTGTACTTTTCGTTGTTGCTTCACTCTGTTTTTCATTTCTGATAGATTGGATGTCTGTTATTTGGGTGTATACTGTTGTTGAAAAGAACGGTTCTGCTTCAGCTGGAGTACTCCGCGTTGTGTGTGTGCAAGTTACAGTGCCATTTGGGTAGATCTGTTTGAGTTAATGTTTGGTTTTGTGAAGTGTATTTTAAATATACTAGCCTGGACTAGTTAAATCAGGAACAGATGTAGTCTGTAAAGAATATTTTAATAGTTACCATGTTGCTTTAGCGATACACAAGTGTTTTGAATGACGCAGATCCTCTCTGAGGCAGAGTACCATTCAAGTCTAGCTTTGGGCTTAGGTTCAATCCCTGGTAGCGTGCACTGGAGGGAGCAGAACTATCATGAAACAAGGGTTATTTTGTGGAACTCAAATATTTGAAGCTGAAAAAATCGAAGAAATGGTGGAATGTACTTGCTGCTCTGTGGCAATGGGTTTCAGTGCTTCCAAGGTCATTTCAGGATGGCTGCAAGTAGAAATGCAACTTAGGGGTATATTGAGAGATGAGAGGATGGGATAGATGATGTGCAGAGGGAGCTGGGAAGGCTTTTTGCAAGGATATGTGTAAAAGACTAAAGATTTAAAAGAAAACTCTTTAAAAAGTTTACTTGATTATAGATTTGGCTTGATGGAGAAGTGGGGAGGGGTTGGGGTTTACAACAACGGGAAATCGCCAAGTGACATGATTTCCATGGAAATTTCAGGAGTTTGGTGGCAGTGGGATTCCATAAACTGTTCAAAGGTGGCAGTGTATGCAGTCCTGATGGCGAGGAGGGCTTTTAAGTGAAGGTGTCGAAGGAGGAAGAGCAGTACTTCATTTTAGCTTTCAAATGGCAGGGTAATTTGATAGAGTTTTCTAGTAACCCCAGGCTGTGGTGTTGGGTTTTTTTTTCCCCCTCCTGCTGTAAAGCTATTGAAGTTGGTGGAATTAAACTAGGAATTAACAAACATGACTGTGTAGCAATGGGACTGTTTCTCCCTTCTGTGTGCCAAGCTTCTGCTTATTTGGTGTGGTTCTGCAAAAACATCCATTGATTTCAGTTATTCAGAAGCTAATTACCTCGTAACCCACAGGATCAAGCAGCAGAGCTGCTTATTTAGTCTATAACAACACAGTTCTTATTATGGTGCCCAGTTGTGTTGGCAGTTGCTGCAGGGAACCTCCCATTGACCCTGCTTGCGAGATGGCTGCAGAGCAGGTCCCCGCACACGTATCCTGCCTCTACACTGTGACTATTGTGCATGCAAATGGACAGCAATTATCATTTAAGTAATGAGTACTTAATGGATGTTTGTACTCTGTAAATTTGAAGCATTTTGAAGCTGAAATTTCCCTGCCGGCATAATTTGATGTGTGCCACAAATTGCTGAGGTGAGAACAGAAGCTGGAGGAAACCAAGTTATCAGTGGAAGTAGACTCTGCCAGCTCCCTCTCCTGCTTCTACCTCAGGCATTGCAGTGGGTGAGTGGAGAGAGAAGTATAAATGTATCACACTAAATCTCCAGGAAGGATCTTTGCCTTTTCTAGGTAATAGCATGATGAAAATTGCAATGCAGTGGGTTTTGTAGGGACCTGACTCTTCATTAAAATAAAAGTCAAGCCTGTTAGTATGGTAGGTGTAGCAGCAGAAATTTCCCTAAAATGACACCTTGGCTGTCGTTTGACTATAAACAATCAGCAGAAAGTTTAGTGCAGGCTGAATTCAGGCGTGCTGTGCAGATTCCTTCAGTGCATGCACTTGAAAAGGCCCTTCAGCGCTAGTCCATTTGGACACCACAGTACTGTTTCCAAATACAAAATTTGAGTTTGAAGTTTTGTAGCCCACAAGAGAAAAGTAATACATTGCTACTATTATTTCAAAGACAAATCCTTTGGGGGGAACTCCCAATTGCAATTCCTCAAGCATCTTTAAGATCCTTAGAAGCAAATCAATACATTTCTCAGTGATTATCCTTGGAAACCTTCTTAATTAGATATGATATAAAGGAACAAAGCTGTGGTGGTCTCCAGCTGAGCTTTGCCTGTGGAACTGCGTTTGCAACTGGAAAGCTAAATGAAATTGTAAACCAGAGCTTGACTATATCAGTAAGCAGCTATTTTTTATCAAGTTCATATGGTGATAAAATTACCTCTGAGCTTGGAATTGTTGACTGATTTAAACTGTAAGTTCTCATGGACTGGCATTGTCTCTCTTCTCCTTTTGACTGGAGCTCTTGAGTGCTTCAGCTCTACGAAGGACCAGGAATACTTTAGTAGTGCTAATTAGAGGGCCATAGCCTGTCCTAAAGTGATCATTTGAACTTACAGTGATGATAAAATATTAATCTCTCAGAATGTTAATTACGATTACTTATCGACATTGGGATCACTTTGCACAGCAGAGCAGAACTGCTGCAATTCCTGGTGGAGCTGGTTTTTTAAAATTCAGAAACAACTATTTTACTGATATTATTTGTTATTAACTTTTAATGGACTTACGGTGATTTGAGTGGCTAAGAACTGCACCGATTGCTTGATAATTCTTCCGCTATCAGTTGGGTACCATTCTGCAGCACTTGCCTGACTGAATGCAAAAATTAACTTCTTTCTGCAAGAAAAGACATGGGATTGCCTGACCACCTGTTTAGTGGCCATCTCAGTCCTGTCCTGTTCAGCTTGCAGCAGTGGATATAGATATAATGTATGTGTTTAAAGGTACTTTTGAGAGAAATGGTTTGTTAGAATGGAAAGACCCAGTGCTGTGTAATGAGTGTTTGCTTGTTAGTTCTTGGAGCATTATGGTTGGATGCTGCTAAAATGGTAGTGGCCATCTCCATCTCCCTGTATAAAGCAAAAGCAGGAATACTCCCAGGTAGCTGGAACAAATTGGTGTTGTCTTGAACAAATTCATTGTGCTCAAACATGGATGTGTGAAGGATGCCTCTGCCAAAAATCTGTTAGTCTGAGTTGTTGGGGGGAGTAATAGGCTGAAGATCTCCATCATCATTGTGGGCAGTGAAGGCCACCAACAGCTCTTTGCCAGGTATCTTCCCCTGAGCACACTCTGAGACTGAAGAACAGTGTTCTGGAATCCAACTTTTCTCCGTCCCAGGTTCATTGCCTCGTTCAAGCTGTTCTGTTTGATCTAAATGGAACAGTTATGGGAGCAGAGGGTATTTAATAGGATGTGGGAAATTCAGGTTCATGCTTTCTGGAATTACAGAAACATTAATTTTTCTTGTTATTATCTGTTATAAATGATCTTCCTGTATTTAGTCATCTAGTCTGCATTTGGTTACAACTTTCACAGTTTGACTCCAGGTCCATGTAGTTTGTGTTGCTAGCTGGCAAAATAAAATATGGCAGCCTTTAATTAAGTCCCTGGGTGAGACTGTAAATTATGGCTGCTTTCTGCCATAGTCTTTGATGGCACAGTCACACATTACTACTCTCAAGTACTATTCTGAAAGCACCGCTAACCTGCTCCTTTGGTCTGTTAACTTTTATGTCTTTCCATACTGACAACAGTCCATCAAGCCACATTTCTAACCAGAAAAAAAGGGTCAAAAAAAGTGCATATGTTTAATGCAGGTGATTTAAAAATGTCAAAGTTGAGTTCTCTGGTGGTGCGCGTATTGGAAAACTGTACAAGAAAATCTCTCGTGCAGGGGATTGCAGAATGATGATGAAGCACTTGAGGTGTCCTTGGACTTGGGGTCTCTGACCTGTTACACTTCAGCAAACATCTACTCTGCTGTGTTTGGTCAGAAAGGGTTAAAGACTTTCTGGCAACTTCTGAATACTACAGCAGTTATTTTCCCTGTGTAACAGTGGAAGAATGACTATGCATAATGTTATTTTAACTTAATTTAGTGTACCTCATAGATTTTCATATGTAGAGTAAGTCCAGAAGAATTTGAAAAAGCTTCTATCTTACTGAAGCCTGCATTAAAACTCTGACATCAACAGAGAAAATACGTCGATTCAAAGAACTTTTAGAGGCCCCCCTTGACTTCTGCATTTGATGATTTAAAAACACATTATAATGATTAATTTGTTGTTCTTAGTAAAATCTTAAGCTCTCCTTTTAATAAGATTGTGCTGATAGCAAAACTTCATACACTCTTGTGATTTCCCTGTATGTTAGTTAATAGCTGCCTAATTAGAAATGTGAAAGTAATTCTTGTGTAAACAAATAGACTTCAAAACCTCCTAATGGATAATGCAGTCTTACTATTTAATTTCTGCAGTACTGACAAAGAGAGAATTATTGTGAGATCTCTCTGGCAGTAATAAAACAAGAGGTCTGCTTCTGACTAAACTGATTCTTGAGAGAGGGGCTAAATTGGGGTTTCAGAATGGTGGCGTGGCTTCCCCTCTCCTGTGGGGAAATGGAAGCAAATGAATGGACATTCCAGAGAGACTGCGGGTTTTTTTCCTGTATTTTGTACGTTTTCCAGAGGCTCCCTGCACTATTGGTGTTTCTCTCTAAGGACATATTTTGTTATATCTTCTCTTTTTAATTTCTGTAATGAAATGGGGGTCTCCAGTGTTCCTGTCATCTTTTCTGAAGCAGAAAGCAAAACATTAGGGAGAAAAGGAGAAAAAAATTCACAATGTGACTTCTGAGAAGTGCTGAAGGCCTTTGTACCCTTCAAAGAACTGTAGCTCCCAATTCTTGTTGACTGCAATACATTTTAAAATACCTACCCTTTAAAAAAATTTGGCCTTGAGTACCTACAACTTGCACTGCAATTGATGAGAGCTGCAGAACCTAAGCACCACTGAAAATCAAACTATCAGTCACGCTCACTGGCTTCCTTTGATGGAAACAATATGCCTTGGGGAGTTTTGGGAGCCTTACTTAAAATTCCAGCACCTAAATGAAGAGAAGTTTCTGTTAATCTCTTTGCTTCTGGTGGTGTCACCTTCTGAGAGCAGAGCTGGGGCTGTCCTATGAAAGCAGGTACCAAAGGGTCACCTGGAAGCCCTACATGGTCCCTGAACCCAGACATGTCCCTTCTCTTCTATCCTGTGGTCGGATGGACAGCCTAGAAAGTGAGTGCTGCTTATCGTGCACTGATAGCCGCTGCTGGCAGCAAGTTCAGATTTGTTTAGTGATTGTTACAGCTTATTGTTAACAAGAGGAATTTTTCTTTTTTTTTTTTTTTTTTTCTGTGGGAGGAAACAACTGTGCTGTTTTTCTGGGCAAGAAGAATTACTTGGGATGGAAGGTCCTGTCCTCATTAAATTAGCAGGTTGTACCTCCTTATTTGCTGATCTGTGTTCATAAGCCTTCAAATAAAAAAAATGCACCATAGTGTGTAGGGCTTTATTAAACCATTGTAGTTTCTCTATGCTGGAGGATACTGGAGTAACTAAAAAAAATAAATCAGTAGGATGACTTCTTTAAAAGAGGCAGTGGCATGTGTGTGTGTTCAGAATCAGGTTTAAACTTTTAATGAGGTGGGTTTCTTCTTTAATTGCGGTACTAACTGGAAAAAAAGACTCAGTATGCAGTATTACATCCTGGTACATATGGCGTACATTGAAAAGCTGATACCATAACAAGTGGAATGTAAGAGCTTTGCAGGACCTGCGTGTGTACTTAGAGCTGCACCTGCCTCATTCACAGCCTGCCTCTCCGTGCTGTAAGCTCTTTCTCAGGAAATAGGGTTTCCTGGGCTTTTGCACGCACCCGCTGAGCTTTGGGAGTGCAGATTAACTTCACTACACCTATCGAAAGATTAACCAATGCATAGCAAAAAAACAGGCATGTTATAAACGATATAAAAGAATGGAGCTGAGGTTCTTTGGAAAGGTGTTTTTGCATGATGGATGGGGGAAAGAAGGAGAAGGAGAGAAAGTGATAAGTTTTGCAAAGCCACTAGCTTTGCCAGGATGCAGAAGCTGGATGGAAAAGTGTGGGTGCATTTGTGGAGAGTGGGTGGCTCATTCAGCGCGCTGCTCCTTGCAGCCTGGGTTTGAACCTTGGGCTGTGTCCTCATGAGAGGAAGGGAACTTGCCTCTGGGAACACGGGAGCTTTGGCTGAGTGCTAACCAAGGTAAACAAACAGCTCCCAGCTAGCCCCGAGCCTGGGCTGAGTACTTTTTTTTTTTTTTTTTTTAAATTTCCCCTTGAAAAACTTTGTGGAGAACTGCAGAATAAGGAAAATAAGCAGAAGTTGGGAAAAAAGCTTATATGGCAAAATTGTCAAGTGATGACCAAATTCCTTTGAAACTTATGGAGGCCTCGATGGCTCCAGAGCCAGTCTCTCTTCATCCAGGCTGGGGCTGCCATGGTTGTCCTCCTACTGTTTATGGGGTCTGGTTTTTACTGGGGGACTCTGGCAGCTTTTGGGGCTTACAACACCTGGGAACTCCTGTCAGTTGGACCCCAGTGGGACTTGTAAAACTTTTGTCTTTCCAAACTCTGCACTGGTGAGAGGTGGAAGGGAAGGCTGGGCTTGGTGGACCAAGGGAGGGGATTTATGCCAGAGAAATGGTTTTACTCAATGAAGAGCAAAGAGATGCTGAGGAGATCAGAAGTGAAAATGTCAAGCAGTCAGGCACAGAAAGCTCTTTTCTAAATACAAAAAGGGGCTGGGAATGCAACTGAATTCCTCCTGTGTTTCCAGACTACATTCAGGACTTTTTTTTTTTTTTCTTCCTACTCTGCAGAAGCAGGGACTTGGCTCAGCATGTTCAAGGGGAAGCCTCAGGTTGCAGGCTTTGCGGCGTGCATGTAGGCTGGAGGGGGCATCGGGGCAGAACTTCTGCAACTGAAAGATGCTGTAGTGCCCGCAGAGCTTAGGATGCTCCAGAATCCCCACCTGCCTTCATGAGCAATGTTGTATGCCCCCCTCGGGCTGTTAGCAAACACAAATAAGGGGCAGATTACAATTAAAAATGCAGAGGGTTGCTGTAATGTAGCTAAAGAGGCTCTCTGGGTCGTACTCCTGTCAGCCTAGCACTAGTTTTGTCTCAGTGAAATGCACTGAATACGAAAAGCAAAGCCCTTTCTGGAGTGCAGCTTTGTTGGACTTTGCCCTCTGTCGTCTCCGCCTTGTCTCAAAGCAGGGCTGAACTCCTGAAGTTTGAGTTGGCAGCTCTGGCTCCAAGTCTTTGTCGCCTGCCCTTGAGCGGGGTCATTTTGCTGCTGGGCAGAGACGGGTATAACGTGCTGCTGGGGGTGTCTGATCATCATCCTGCGACGGGTGCCAGGCAGAGCCGTGGTGGGGGTGGGTTGGCAGCACTTGAGAGCAAAGGTCTCGTCACGTCGCTCTCATGGGCAGCACTGCCAAAGCTGAGGGACTGCTCTCAAGGTAAAGAGGATTTGCATCAGCAAAGCAAGGATGAATGCTGGTTCTTTGCCTCGAGCAAGCTTCCCTCGTGTTTGAAGGCTTTGAGCCTGATGCTGGGAGGTCATTTGACTGACTTGCACATTTCTGCAATACCTGAGATGACTGCTTGCTGAATTTCATTATATAGCTGCTATTCAAGGCAGAAAACAAAACCAGAGTATAATTAATATATAAAAGCCTCTTTTTTTTTTTTTTTTTTTTTTGCCTCAGGCTTGTTTCTAGTTTGTTTGTTTCAGTACATCTCAATGTGTATTCCTCTTGGTTCGCTGACTCCAAACCAATGGCTGGCATCAATACATAAAGCCTCGCAATCACTTTTGCCTCTTTCATGTGTGACTGCCTCAGAAATGGTTGCTCAGAGCACTAGAAATGTCAGCTACAAGCAGTTTGGGGGCCTACAGCTCTCCTTCTTAGGGTAGAGCTGTAAAAAAGCTTTGGCAGTAGGATGAGTTTGCTTTCCTGAATGCAGGAGACTGTGGTGGTGACTGCAACTATTCTGAAATAAAGTTAACTCCTGGACTTGATCCTTTTTGTGTCTGTCACTCTGGTTTCTGAAAAAGGGGTGTATATTCCTTGGGGTTTTGGGGTAATTGTATAGAATAAAAAGAGGGTTCTTCACATAGGTTTGATTAAAAACAAAGATGAAGTTGGCATTGCTTTGAGAACTGCTGAACAACAGGCTTAACTTAAACTGAGGGAGGTCTCAAAATGCTGAGGAATGAGGGGGATTGCTGATGAACGGAGAGTTTCTGGCGTTATCTCCCTCCGCCAAAGTAATCCTGTTAATACTCCTCTTGAATCACGTGGAGTACTCCAGAGTGGCAGCTGCACAACCCATTTTGGACCATGGCTTGTTTTATATGTCAGTGCATTTAAATTAGTGCTTGGTCAGAACTTCTCTGTTCCCAAATTCTATAGCTGTCATGATAGAAAAATATATATATATATAATTTTTTTTTTCTTTTTTTTCTTCCTGTCTCCCTAAGTCTAGGATGCTGAGGGTTACCACTAAAGATAGCAGCCTTTCCCCACCTGGTATCATCCTGGTTGATGCCACATGTTTTCACAGGTTTGCAAAACCTTGTTGGCTCTTGCCTGAAATGATGCCTTTGCCTAGTGGTTTCCTACTTACGATTTGTCAAAAGGATAAACTTATATTCTATTTCCTTCCACTTCCTTGTGCTTTATGTGAGTCCTCTTACCAGGTCAGCCAAGCAGCCTGTCCCTTGTCCTGCACCTCCTTAAAGTCTTGAAATTTTGAGTTTTACAGATACTGGTAAATGCATGTTGTGATATATTAAGTACATAACAGCACAACTGCAGTTCCCATGTTTTTCCTTTAAAAGTGCTTCTTTGTCATGGAATGCTCATCTAAATGTGGAGTAGCATCTCAATCTGAGATTTGTGGTTTTATTTTGAGATATTTCACATGAGTTCACACTTGGTTAACTTAAATACATCTGCCCAGTACTTCGAGATATAGAAGGTCGGTGAGATTCACTCTGATTTTTTTTGACTTGGTTAAATACGTAACTGCAGCTTAAGGCCATCAATCTTAAATAGAAACTCGGTGAAATGAGATGCCAACAAGAGTGGATGGGGATACTGGTGGTTCTGCTTTATGGGAGCTACGAGAATCCCAGTAGGGCCAGTCCAAACTCAGGATTTCTGTTTAAAAGGAAACTTTTCACACTGAAATGTAGTTTCTGTTCCAGTTCAAAACAAAACCTCACCTTTCCTCTACTTAGAACAAACAAAGCTTTCAAAGCTTTTACATACGGGAAGTAAGATTTTACTTTAAAGACTGATGTGTTCCTGAAGGATTTCTGAATGAGGGATTTCCAATTGTAGAATTTTCTTTTATGGCTTTTCTTTTGTGCATGTTGTTTTTATGTTATATGGAAAAGAGGCCCAACATGCTACAAAATCATCTTTTAAACAAGGAGGAAGGCCATAAAACAAAATTCTAAATTTATGTGGAAATGAATAATTCTTTTTATGACCTGAAGATTTCCATAAATAGAGAGTCACTTGCAAGTAGTTTTCTCGGTAGAGTTAAGAAAACTGTGATGGGTTGATTCCATCAGCAACTTCAACCAAAACCATGTAAAAAAAGCTGTCTGCCTAGCCCTTCAATCACAGCCGGTGAGATGCTGGCGTGTTTCAGCGGGGATTGGTGTCAATACGAGGAAGGGCTCCCGAGTGAAAGAGGAATGTGATATTAAGAACGTCAATATTTCACTTTCTAAATTGAAATTCTTGGCAGTGTTGAGATAATCCATATGTCTTAATCAACTCCTGGTGTTTGAGTGGGAGGAAGCTAACACAGTAACTAGTTGAGGAGGAGGAGCAGTTAGTCAAAATAACTGCTTTTCTCCCTGAGGACTTTTGGGTTCTGGAAATATTTAACAGATGAAATAGCAAGAGCAGCTGTCCTAAGGGAACTATCAGAGAGGCGTTTGACATTGCGAATCATATAGATTGCTAAATGAATGTTTTGTCTGCAGAGGGCCTGAGGTGTGATAGCACGGGAGCGGAGTTTGGGGATTTGTCTGGCTGCTGTGATCTCAAACAGCAGCGTGGCAACGGCGGCTCTGATGGCACGGGTTGTGCCTGACCACCCAGTGCTCTGGAGAGGACTTTTGGGGACAGGTATCCGATGCCTGCCCTGCCTTTTGAAATTACCCCGAGGTGCAAGTCTTGGGGTAAGGGATGAGGGGATGCTGTCTGCTGTCCAAGGTGGTTGTGCCTCTGGGGGTTTTGCTGCCCATCACTGGGGTAGCAGGAGGAGCAGGTGAGGTGCCCCATGCCTGGCCGCTGCTGTCCGTTAAGGGCCAGATCTGGGTTGGCTTCCCAACACTGCACCTCATTGTCTTCTCCTAGGGAGAGAGCACCCATGTGTCCCCAGCTCCTGGTGGCACAGGGTTGCTGGCTGCTGCTCTCCTGAAGCAGCCCCGCTGCCAGAGCCCTTCCCTACCTGCCTGGGCATGGCCTGCTGCCTCAGAAGCAATAATTTAACTGATTATGAAGGCACGTTGGCAGATACCATAGTACCTGTCAAATCTAACTGCCTGTAAATTTAATTAGCGTGCAAAAACCGGCTTTGGAGTATACCAAAACTTAATTAGTCAGCAACTTAAGGTTGTTAGTGTACTCTCCAGGGTAATAATATCAAAAAAAGGGTACGTGAAGGCTGTGATAAAATAATTAAAAGTATAAGTTCCGCATGGCATGTTTTCTTTAGTACTCATGCCTGCTGTGTATAAATCAGGATGGAGAAATAAGAACAGCAGCATCTTGGAGCTGGGCTCTGATAGTGGGTGTCTTCCCTCAGTAGTGGGGGAACAATTAATTAGTAAGTGCAGTGGCTCAGGTCTGCTCAATCCTATGCAGAGGATTAAGCCCATCTTTGGGAGCATCCTGTGTGTTTCGCCATGATGTGTCTACCTGCTGGTGGGGAAAACCCCATTCTTTACAAAAGTATGGGCTAGTAATTAACAATTTGGGGACCATGGAGTGGCTGGGGGGTTTTATGTGGGCTGATGGGGAAGTCTGCAATTAATGTATTAAGTCCTTCAAATAAGGTAACTTGTGAGAGAAATTAGAAATTCTTCAGGAGTATTATGAGCAGCCTGAGCGGTGGTGACTTGTCCGAGGCTTGTCCCCATCCAAACACAGCACTTCGGGCGTCATTTGCTTCTGGGTTCCCACAGTGGCTTTGCAGCAAGGGACGATGGCTTCCTACCCAGAAAGGAAAGCTGGTTTTATGTTTGTCTGCATACTCCTGCCACGTGGTGCTTACATGGAGAGAAGGATGCATGACTGGTAGCCAGTGTTACTACAGAGTTTTTTTACGCTGTGATGGGATGGTGTAGTGTAAGAGTGACTCACCGCGGGTTGTTTGAAAGGAGGGGAATGGGATTCAGTAACACTGAGTGTGCCCCATCTGTCACACCCGAGAGACATACACGCTTGTCTTCCTAATGTTCTGCTTCAGCCCTAAGCTGCTGCAAAATGTTTGTCCCGATGACCTGTATTTTTGTGGGAATAGCCTCTCCTATGAAGGAGCGTGGATTAAAATGAAAGCAACAAAAATTTCTTAGAGCAGCCCTGGGCCTGACTGCGGTTTGTTGCTAGACGCTTGCCCTCTGAGTGCTCCTTGTCTCTCATTATCCCCATGCATCACAGGGAAAGAAGGAAACAATGAACTTTCTGATCCCTGAAAGAGTATGTAAAAGTCAACAGTGAAATGTCTGGAGGCTGAAATCACTTATCCACTTACATTCAAAAATGAAAGAATCAATAAAACATACTTTGGCTTCTCCCTATCTTCCCTAGAGGATGGTTTATAATCCCGTTCCCTCTCCTATCTGCAGCAAGACAGCGAGTTCAGCTCCTGTGCCCTGCAAGCCTGATGGAGGAAGTATTTTGGACGCACCTGAAACGCTTCTAGCTGCCAGTGTCGAACGCAGGTGCTGCGGTCTCCCTAAATACTTGTGCCATGGATCTCACCTGCCTCTCTCCCAGATGGTGCAGAACAAGGGTGATCTTCTCTGGTACTGGGAGAGGGAAGACTGTGCCTGTCAGTACTGGTCTGCCTACCTGGACGCTTGCCTGGAGACCTCATTTCAGAGCATGGGACTGGTTGAATTATGCCCTGGGAAGGGGCCTGGGTCCATAGCAAAGAGCCTCTCCAGGGCTGGTGTTCCATGGAGCATGACCATGTTTCACAGTATAATGAACAGCCCAGTGGGTCCTTGTAGAGTTTTCCTCTAAATCCTGTATTATTACTGGGCAACGTGAGCTGGGGTTTGGCATTTGCGGAGTTGGCATAGGGACAAAACAAAGAAGGGAAAAAGGCTGTGTGTGTGTGCATGTGTGCAAACATCTTTTCCCCTGGATTTAATATGCATCTCTTGAGTTTTGCTTTGGTTTCTAGTGACGCTGAAAGATCAAAGCAGAATTTATCTGCAAAGGCTCCATATCACATACACAAGGTTCACTCGCAACTCACACTGGACCTGCTGAAGATACGAAGATTTGTTGGCAGTCCTCTGCAGAATTGGGAGCTTGTAATGGTCCTGGACCAGAATTGTGCTTAGCTCTGGATTTTTGCTGTAGCTATCTCATGTAACATCCAGCAACAGCCCAGCTACCTTAAAGTCTATGGAAATTTGAGATTGACTTTGGTAAAACCAGAATTTTAGGTGGTTTTTTGTCATGGGCCTGTGACAAAATAAAGAACAACTGACAGGATTCAGTAAACTACCAGATTTCTGAGAGTCAGACTGCATAGCACTGAGTGGGCTTAATTTAATGAACTGAGGGATGCCACGTAATCTAACTGCTTATTATGTTAAGAGGCAGCAGATAATCTAATGGTCCACAGGTGGCTATTTTGATTTTACTGTGTGAAGTTAAATACATGCTTAACTACCAAACTGAGCAGCGTTTCTTTCAGTGCTAGAAGTGGTACAGGGCAGTAGATGTCACCTCACCGGTCAGAGGCATTTAGTCTTTTGGCCTGACCATGCATGCTGTAGGACGACTCGTCTTGAGCCATCACATTAGCTGTGAGGCCCTTCCTGGAGGGGCAGGACCTGGGGTTTGCCTGGTAGCCCCCTCCCCACATGCAGAAGTGGGGCTGGCAATGCTGGGGTGCTGGCAGGAGCCTTCCCAGTTCCTGGCTGGCTGGTGGGGACTGTGGGTGCCTGTCAGGATGGGACAGCCTCAGGCTTCCAGGGATCATTTTCGTGACCACGGGCTCCCTGCCTTAGCAGATGTGACTGTGAAGATGTGCCCAGGTTTCTTACTGAAAACCAGCAAATGTGATTTTTTTATTCAGAACACCTGGTAATTTCCTGCCTTCATATGCGTATATAGGTGCTCTGATCAACTGGAGAAGTGCATGTCATTTATTTTTGTGGAATGCTTATGTATATAAAAAAAGTACCTATTCACAGCCTGTAATCAGGCTGTAATCATGGCCTGTAATCACAATCAATAAATTAATAGATTAATTAATAAATTAACGTCAATGAAATATGATTTTTCTATTGATTGTATGTGTGTTTATTGATTTCGGTGCCTGGAAATGCCAGCTCCATCTTTGGGTGTATCTTCAAAGGAGCAAGCTGAATTTTAATGGGATTTGTGCCTAGCACTTAAGAGCACTACTCTTTGGGTGTGTGCCCTGCTCCCCTTTCTGGCAGCATTAAGGTTATTGATCTAAACTGTTTCTAATCTTTATTGTAAAGCTCAGCTTTACTTTTAATTGGGTTTGGTTCTATTCAATCTAACTGTAATAATTTAATTTTTTTGTTTAAAATTTCGATCATGCTTACCATATGGTGAGTATCATTTATACATAAAAGCTACTTGCTGTTTTACCTTTGGAAATCATTAGGGCCTTCACAGTAAGAGCTTCCTAACCATCTGCTACCCTCTCAAACCTCGTGTTAATGTAGACATCTGCAGTTGTGACTCTGGGGTTATTAAACAGCGATGTCCAGTCAAATGCCCTTGTGCTTGGCTTTCCGAAAATGAGCACTGCAGAATGCAACCGCTTTAGCCGCAACAGAAGCCGTTCAATTTGCAGCCGCGGTGGGCAGGCGTGTGCCCCTCCACACGCCCTCCCGCAGGTCCTGCCGCACGGGCAGAACGAGCAGGTTTGGCTGAGGGGATGCGGCCATCTCAATTAGCTGTGAGTTCAGATTGATGTCCTGTAATCCTTTAATGCTAGAGAGGTGCCAGCATTAGACCCCATGCTAATCCATTTTTTGAATTTGCATCGTGTGCAAAGAAGATTATGCCATTTTAAAATGAGCTAATTATTTGTAGTTAATCAGAGTATCCCTCAAATTACAGCAGAAGATGATGTAGGTTGAAATCCTGGCCTCGATTAAGTCAGCAGCAGAACTCTCCCTGGCTTCGGTAGCGCGGGACTGGAGTGCTGGAGCATGCTTACCCTGCCACTTCACCGGCTCTGGCTGCCTCACAGCATACTTCGTGTTCTGGGGCTTGGGGCGTTTTGGTTTTATTTTGCTTTTTTCTGTCAAATTTTTGTACGCAAATGTTTGTCAGTGAGGAGGAAGATGTGGCTCCTAGTAACTTCTGATCTCCCAGTAAGCTGGAAACAGTGGAGCTAATTATAAAATTTAAATGTCTAATGTTTCCAGTGTGTAGAGACTTGACGCTCTTCATCTGGGTGCTGTGTAAATTGCAGGTGAAGACAAACCAATAATCTGAAAGCCATACCCTTATTAAAAAAAAAAAGAAAAAAGAAAAAAAAAAAGGGAAAAGTAATTTTATTGTGTGGTTAATAAATGTCCTTTTAATGATTTTTTTTCTTTAAACAAATAATGCTTACTAGAGCTGCTCAAGTTGTTTATATACATTTTGGCATTGTATTCAACCACATTGATGAAAATTAGACTTAATGCATTTGTGTTAATACTGGTCTGTTTTCCCTAAAGCAGAATGCTTTTAAACATGTGCAGTAATTTTGCTATTGAATAGCAGTGTGATGATCAGTAAAAACATTTTATCTTGCTAAATGATTCAGGTAATATGTCAGTCTAAAACTGATTCTTATTCACATTAGTACTTTTAAATAACACAGCAAGAAAACTGTATTAGAGATTAATGGATTAAGTATAGCAGTTAAATGCTGGAATTTCTGATAAAAGTTATGTGTTTTTAATGGTCCAGTAGGATGTAATGAGGTGGTAAGAGTCTGGAGGAAGAAATTGTATCTTGGGGTGACAAGTATGGCCGCTTAAGTGTTGTGTTTCCACAGCCTGTGGACAGGGTGTAGCGCCTGACCCACAGAAAAATAAATGTTTGTGTTATTCAGTGGTGGTGTGTAGAGCTTTTTGGGTTGTGTGGGTTTTGGTTTTTGTGTTTTGTGTGTTGTTTTTTTGGTTTTTTTTAAATGTCCAGTTGCGTGCATTTGATTTCTGAAATAGATTATTATCTCTCATGATAGTGAGAAAAGCTATCCGCTCTGTGGTGGGTAGCTAAGAGAGTCACTGTGTGCAGATGGACAAATCACCAATTTAGGTTACCAATGTGTCTGTTCAAGTCTACAGGGAGTAAAAATTAGGTTGAAAAAGTGCTTGCATGCTCTGAAAAGAGATCAGTGAAGTATCTAAAAAGCTTTTTCATTTTTTATTCTTGACCAAATTCCATAAATATTTTAATATAAAGTATTTGGTTTTCAGTTATACCTCAATGTATGGATTTTTTTAGGAATTGGTTGTGGTATTTGTGTTTCTTGGGAGGATGTAGATAGGAGGGGGGATGGCAGATGGGAAAGTCAGGAGAAGGTTATGATAGGCTTTTTAAAGGAAATGCAAATAGAAATGTAATTAAAAAATAAAAATGAAAGAAAAAAAGTGTTTCTGGACAGATCTGTTGGGTGAAGTAGAATGGCTGTGCTGTCGAAACAAGGGCTGAGCTGCAGTTTTAGCTTCCATTGCAGGCCCAGAGCCTTCCTTGCTGGAGAGGAATGAGTTTTGATTTCAGCCTGGCAGAACCCCGAACGTGAGCTATTTGTGCTTTTCTTCAGCCTGGTGTAACTCCCGCAGCCTGGCTGTGGCGAAGCGGTTCGTTAGGGAGTGTAATTGACCTTGAAATGTGCTGCGAGTGCGGAGGACAAACTCTCTCACACTTTGGGGAACTTGTTTATTGCCAGTTGCTGCTTGTTCCTAAGCCTTAATTTAATTCCTTTCAAATTCCTCTTTTCAAAACCCCTTAAATTCATGTGGAACAAGGAGAAATGGCTATTACGGAATTATGGTGGTGGGTGCCTGCCTGCGGGGAGGGCTGGAGAGAAGGAGGGAGCCCTGTGAGCAGGGGCGTCCGCAGGGCTTTGCTCCTGTAGGGAAGCCTTACGGACCCCATGCCGCTGCTGCGGGAGGCTGGGTCGGCGGGGACCCGCTTTCCTTCCCACAGAAAGGAGATACCAGTAGCGAAGCTGAATGGAATGTGTAGCTGTGTCTTAGTTTTGCCATAGTTATTTTACTTAGGCATCTCTATTGCTGATTTGAACTTGAAATAGGGTGCAGCCGCCCTGCCTCGCTGTTTGTGCTGCGTAATAGGAAGTGAGCAGAGCGTGCTTCTGAGATTGGCAGCATGGTCCTGAAATTTTTGTGAGTTGGAAGATGAGATCGGTGCACAATGTTCTCTTACGTGGTGAGGCAGATGTTAAAATGATCTGCATGTGCTATAGTATCCATATCCATTCAAGCCTTTCTTGCTTCTGCTGCAGCTGTTCAGGTGAACGCACTACGATTCCTTTGGTCCAGCCCAACAGTAATTTACACAGAATTTGCAGATCCCGATACCTGTGTTACTTTAGCTCCTGGGATCAGGAAAGATCGATTTGCCAGGCATGGCATGATAGCGGGGGGTGGGATGGGTGAGCAGAGTGCCTTGTTCCCCTCCAGGGACTCCCCACGTGCTCTGTATCCGTCTCCTTCCTCAGCCGCTGGCTTTGCTGTGTGGAGGAGTGGAAGCTGGAGGTGATCAAGCCTTCTGTTCAGGTTTAGATCTGAAATTGCTTCACACAAATTTTTAGCTGCTTGTCTCCATTACTGCTTTCTCACTATTTTCCGTGGTGCTTTTTTTGCTGGGGCTGTACCCGTCAGCTGCTCTGATGTCTGTGCTGGCTGAAGGGTGAGGGCATGGACGGGAGCACACATGAAGGAGCAGATGGATTCTAAGTCATCCGGACACTGTTGCCTACTTCAGGATGACATTTTCAAGTGGTTCTGTCTTTTAGATTTTGCTTTAGAACCCCCCCTTTTTCTCCACCAGCAGACATGTCTCTGGACTAGATCCTGCCAATTGTACTAAGATGTCATGCCAGTTTGTACGTATTTATTTCATGGCAGAGTCTCTTTTAAAACAGTTTTATTACAATCTCAGCAGTGGAAGGTGTGGGCTTTGTCTTGTTACTTCCAGAGTAAACTGCTTAATGTTACCTGCCACTGTGTAATGTGACTGCTGGCAGTTTAATTAAATGAACTGTTTTTCTGCCTGAGATTCAGCTCCTCCTGTTGCAGCTACTCACTGTAGAAGATGTGGTGCTCGTTGCACAGCCAGAAAATTCAGGTATAGGGAAGCCAAGAGACTTGTCCGTTTCCATACTGGAGAAGGCATTTCGATCAAAGTCTACCATGTCTCAACTGACTGTGCTAAGTTTTAGGTGAGGAGTTCTGTAGAAGCCCCTTCTGGGTCCATCCTGTGGTGGAAACCTTGAATTAATCTTTCTGCAGGAGGTAACGCTGGCATTTTGGATGTAGCTGATCCTGATCAGGCTCTGACTATGAGGCCAGAGAGACCCGCACCTGGTAGCCCTACCGAGTGGTCAATGTTCCTATTTCCAGGGATCCCCGGGGTCTGCCCAAGTGCACCTTTGTGCACATTTGCGCATTTTTCATTAGGCAGTGATTTGATTAGATAAAAATAAAAGTTGCTTGAGCATTCACTTTTGCAGTGATGCATAACAAATTTATGCAGATTCGAATAGGACTAATCTGCATGCAAAATGTAAAAATGTGATTACTAACCCGTATGCACCTGTACTGAAGTTTAATCGGGTACAAATATGAACAGGAAGAAAGAAGCTTAACAATATGCACAGCCTTGAATTTGGGTATGAATTAATGGAAAGAGATCCTTATAGATGATTCAGGTGTTTCCGGAGTAAATTAAATCTTTCAGTAATTTAAGAACACTGTTATTCTTTAATTAACTGACTTTATTAAAAAAAATAATTCGACTTTCTGCAGGTTTTTCACTGTTGACTTCCTTTAGCTATTCTGTTCTAATGGCATTCAGTTCATATCTAGGATCATCCTGAAAACACAGATGATTGATTCTGATCATGTGTGAATTGGTTTACAATGAATATAGTTTCCTTGACATAACGGAAACTTTATCAACGCTAACAGTGTGCTGGGAGGTCAGGGCTTAAAGTCAGGAGAGCTTTAAAGAACATGTTATTACTCATTTTCCTAATAATTTTGGTGGTGGTCAGTGATTTTTTCATCTAACCCTGTATCTTGTGTTCAAGTTCAGTACTAGAGCATATCACTTGGCTGTGAAGGTTTTCATGGTCCAGGAAGGTTGGATGTCAATGGGAGTGTGTTTTACCTTATGTTTCTTGCTTCCAGGATGCTCTAAAAAGGCTGTTAACATTCCGTGGTTGAGCAGAGGAGAGTGAATTCATGTCGTAGAAATGAATGAGTAATGAGAAGAAAAGCTGAAAGTCAATTACCATCACTTGCTTCTTATTATTGGGGCATGTATCTGAGGCGAGACTCCAGCTCTTGTAGTACCCACCCTCACAAAAAACCCCATGTCATTTTTATGATGAAGCAAGTGAGTGGAAAATACTGCTGCCTGGTACCACCACTGTACTGAAACGCTGGCAGTGCTTTTCATACACTAGCATGCACATGCCATGGTAAATCTTGGTTATGTATTTTTTATCAGGCAGATGGGAAAGGGTTTTATCCTGCACTACAATCCACAAGGTCTCAGAGCTAATAGTGAGCTGAAGACAAGGATAAGTTGTTCCACAGGCCCCGGAAGATCTGATAATTGCTTATCAACAAATTACTTGAAAGTAGACAAATGAGGATGTGCAAGTGCTGTAGGTGAATAGGCTTCCAAGAGGTCAATGTTCTGGGAGTGGTCGTGGGGTCTCATGTTGCTCTGACAGCACTGGCCCTTTCAGAAGAATTTGCTAGTGTCAGACTGATATTTTAGAGAGGTTAATGAGCCCTTGATGAGGATGGAGGGGTTTCTTACTAGAAAAGGGAGAGGAAGTATACTGAAAAAAAAGAAGGGGAAAGGCAGTGAGGAAGGCTTGTCTTTTTCATAGTTATTCCGTATTTAGGTGGACTCTGTGCTCTAGTATCTGCAAACAGCCTGTGAGTATAAATGGTCCAGGAGAAGGTGGTATTTCAAGACAAAATACTCTGATATTCCAGGCTCAAGTGAGCTCATGGTATATATATATAGCAAATGATAGCTTTGACTGTGTCGCTGCCACTGGTTGGATGACGTGGCATCATCCGGCATTGCCCTAGAACATGTTCAGGCCATGAAGGTGTGATGCGTGGGTATACAGTGAATGCGTATTTAGAGCTTGACTTTACATTTGGGTATAGAAAAACTGAGTTTTCCATTTTGGTTTATGTAGGGTTTGGGATTGCAGGGTGGTGTGGGTGTACCCTGAGAGTTTAGGAAAGGGAATCCAATGAAGTGCTAGAAAGTCACCATAGAAACATTTATGTGTTGAGAGTATGACAGAATTGTTTCTGTAGATACTTCCTGAGGCTTTAAAGGCTGACACTGTTCAGAAATAGTGGAGTGCAACCAATTAATTGACATGGGGAGATGCAGAGTATTAGACACTCGGATGCCTGGGTGTGTGGAGGGATGGAGATGCTTTTGGATCAAGCCCTCTGCTGTAGTGGGCAGACATGTCACATAGTCCCCTTAATTTTATCAAGATGTATTGCAAAAGTGGTTGGATCCAGCCTCCCAGTACTGCTGCTCCCTCAGAACCACTGGGTTCTGATGACTGGAGACCACCTTCTCATTACCACCTAAAAGGTACCCATGGTCACTTGGGGCTGTATAAATAGCTTTTCTGCCTCCCTGGTGCTTTTCCCCAATGTATTTGGGAGTCAGTTATTTTGCTGTGTTCATCTTGTAAAATTGAATCTCAGTTTGCCTGGTCTACTAGATTACCCTTCTTGTCACTCCTGTCAATGTGAATTTCTCAGTCATGGGTAACTGGAACTGTGCAGTTCTGAGAAGTCTTCCTCCCATCAGCTTGTCATGTCCCATGGACGTGTGAAGTCTTGCAATGGACATGTCCAGGGGCCAAGGATACATTTCCCTTTAGCAAAAGCTGCAAGGTGGTTTGTATTTGAGTTTCTTGTAAAATGATCATGTTGGACACTGAATTGCCCTCTGCAAGAGGTCAGAATTGTTAGTTCACATCTCCAATGCTGCGAGGGAATATTAAGCATTAATTAACCATTGCATCTCTTTAAAGTTCACATGCCAGTTCTTGCTTGCACAACAAATAACTTCTTGCTCACTGGCAGTTTTGCTAGTTAAATGATACTTTGCCTCTATCTGTCTTCATCTTGTTTCAGAAGAGTAGGGAGCTAGAAGAAAGAACCCTTGGATGTCATTTGCACATGGCAACTGCTTTGTGTGTGCTGTTGGCACTGCTGTGTGCAGTTGGCTCACCAGGACATCTGGAAGCTCTGGTAGGTGCTTGGAGCACAGATGAGGAGCTCAAAGCTTCCAGAAGTTCCTTGCTGTGCTGCAGTCTGATGGAGCAATGGGCCTTCCTGAGGCTTCTGCTTGCGCCTATAATAATGTTGCAGATAGAAATGAAAGGGGGTTGTACAGCAGTAACCATTGATTGGCCTTTCTGCTAGATAATCTGTGGACACAAAGCAGCTTTGTACCTGATTCAGAAGCCACATTTGGTCAGTAGTGTTGTTGTTTTTTTAATCTCTGACTATATGTATTTGTAACAGCACACGTTCTGAAATTCTCTTGGTAGTAATGAGCCTTCAGGTTCCTGTTTTTTATCCAGAATTCTTGAGCATTCAGAAAAACCTTTATAGAAACCATAGGGTAGAAAGAGGATGGTCCTTAGGTGAGCTGGTGAACAACTATTACTTGGACCGGTCCTAACAGAAATTAATCCAGATTGTTCTTTAAAAAATTAAGAACAAATTCCTTAGTTTTAGATAACCTGTACTGCTGTGATGTTTCAGTGTCCTTGCAGAGGGATTTCTAATGTTGAATGTCAGTTGTGTGCTGCAAAATAATGTTGTGAAGATGAGCATGATTGCTTGGTTTTAGGTCTGCTTTCTGGCACTGCAGTATTTTGTGTTTGAAAAGTGTTCTGTATTCCTTTTGAAAATGGAACAAAAGTAAGGCCATGTGTATAAGAAATGTGCAAGTGTGCTATCATAACAAGTGGAAGACACAAACTAGACTGAAGGTTCATGGTGTTTGGTTTCTGGCATGCCTGCTAAGATGTTTCCCATCTCACAGAGCTTTACAAAAAAATTAAGGAAGAATAAGAGATGATAGGAGAAAGGGCATATTATTGTCCTAACTCCTGCAATGAGTAGAAGAGTGACTGTACAGAAATGGTGGCCAGTGTCAAATTAGGAAACTGAACCAATTTGTCATGAATTTCCATCCATATCCCATAGAGGATGATCTAGTGGTCCTGTGACTCAGAACTAGTCCTCAACAGGGCACTTGGCTGAGGAGACTGGAAACGTCTGACTGGACAGTTGGTGAGAACTGGGCAAGAGTGAAGCCAGTCGGGATTTTGCCACTGACTTCAGAGACATTGGGATTTCATCCTTTTATCCTTTGAGGTGTGCTCATCTTAGTGGCCCTATCTTTGATGGAACTGGTCATCCTCTAGGAATTTGTTTTATTATTTCACAATAAAATATTTAAGATGTCATTTTCATAAAAACTTTCTCCAACAAGATGCTTCTTGTCTTGGAAAATCACTCTAAATTATCCACTGGGCTCACAGTTCTTTTCAGAATTAATGGTTGACCCAGTTACAGAATTCATTCCTCATTCATTTTTCTTAGTATCTTGGATAGTCATTTGTTTCCCATCTCATTGTATACTGAAATGACCTGTCCTATATTTTTCTAGGTATTTAGCTCTTGTTGGGTAATGGGAGTTTGTAGAGGTTTGACTTTGAGTACCAAACAGGCATATTCTGGGCTTTTCTGTAAGTTGTCACAGGAGAGACATTACCTGTTTGGTACTGGCTTTTGTATTGTGCAGGGACTGGTGCTACATGATGCTGCACAATTAGAAATGTGAAGCAATCTTCATCAAATGCCTTCGTTTTGAGCAATCTCTGAACAACATTGTGAAATTTGTTTACACTGGTTTGTTTTTTTTCCCCTTCCCCATCCCCAAATATTGCTACCTTAATGAGGTTATAACTCAAATATTTTTTTTTGTCTTAAAAAATGACACATTGAGAATTTGCAGCTGTAATGTCATGTTCTCTTATTGTTAGTACTCACTGTAGATTGTGTTTTAACTCACCAGTGCTTTTCCAAACTGGAAGTAGGTGGGTTTCTTTGTGCACTGTTTAATTGAATCAGTTGAAGTGAATGGCAGTGGGCTCCCACTCTGCATGCCATCCTTGTTGTGAATTTTGAAACAGCGTGCATGGTTCTAATACAAATTTTGTCTATGCTGTTATTTTAGTGCTATTTTTTAATATAACATTTACAAAAACATTGGCAATCAAAGAACTTGTTACCATTTGTGCTAATTTCAGGAGATGATCACAGGCCTCTGTAATTAGCATTGATTAAACAAGGAGCTGAATGGAGAGAGGCTACTTATGAGATGGAAAAGCAGGACATTTTCACTGCTAGACAAGGAACACTTAACAGTATGTTAATGAATCAAGACAGCTGGAGAATCATAAAGGGCAAATCAGATATGATTGCTTCTGTTACAAGGCAATAGGTAGGTCACTGGGCATTATAAGATACTTAGGATGGTATCCTGTTGTACTATGGGGAAAGTAAGAGATTTATGCAATGGAGTCCTGCTTCACAGCTCTAATAAGCTTGTTAATAACAACTCAGTGTGTCATGGTGTTTAGTAAGGATTTCAGGTTTTGTCATGTAGAATGAAGAGAAAGATTCAAGTGGAAAAGGAAGAAAGACTTTGCAATGAATATTTTTTTGTACTGCAGTGTATGCTAGCATCACCCTTGGAGAGGCTTGCAGGGGCCGCAATTTTAAATCTGGTTGTGTAGTGCGAAGAAAGGGTGGTCCCGCTTGTGTTGCCTCTGTGCCACCTGCCTGTCTGTCTGCCTTTAAAATGGGGCTACATTAGTAGAGAATTTGGTGGGGGGAATTAAGCTGGGCCAGTTTGCTTTTGTCAGTACAAGTGGGCTTTGCTGCATGAAATGGCATGTGCTGAAGGCTTTCTGAGCTCTCATATGAAACCCCTCGTGCAAACAACTCACAAAAGCTTGTGCTCTTCCTTCCCCGGTTTGCAAACAGGGTGCTTTGGGTGAGAATTGATAGGTGCAGGCTGTGCTTCTCACCTTGGCATTCACCCACCTGCATGAGCTAAGCAGATTGATGCTACCACCTGGAAAAGGGGCAGAAATTTAGGGTGTTGAAATCAAGGAATGATTTTAGTGAGTTCTGTATCCCCTTGCAGTGGAGTTCATGCTATGAAATGGTGTACCTAACTCATTCACGGAGTAGGTTTGGTGGGTGAATCTGCTGGTTGTAGTAGTCTGGAACACTTTGAAGAACTCTAGCTTATCACCCAAATGAGCAGAGTGCTTAGATCATGCCATTTCCCATCTAATCCTCTTCAGGCTTGACTGCCCGTGTAATTGCTTGGAAGGGCTGTTCGACTTCCCTACTCTGCCTTTCTCCTCAGACCCAAAATTCCAATGTCAGGGCAACCCCCAAAGTCTGTTTTCTCTTCTGCAATTGCCCTCAGAAGAACTTGTCCACGAGAATCAGTCTTTTTAATGGATGTTGGTTTTGGAACTGACCATTTGTATATTCTACACCAGTGTGAAAGTCTTACGTCATTACTGTTGGCCATCATCACAAGACACAACAGCATCTCTATGAATCTGCACAAAACCTGACTGCAGAAGTTGCTTTTATTTTGCCGGTTCACTCAAAAAAGCCCATTTTGATTCATGTGCATAAGCACAATTTTGCCCATTTAAAAGCTCGTTCAACAGTTCACTGGTGGTTACAGTTTTTTACTTGTTGGTCTGACTGGGATATGGTGCGACATCTGTGAAACTTGCATCCCCTAATAACAGGAGAGCAGCCTGAAGCAAAACCCTGCATATCTGAACAGCTCCACAGCTTGAGAAGAGGGGAGGGAATGCAAGTTTTTTGATCTAGAATTTCTGTGGCTGATTCTTCTTTCATGATTAACCCGGCTCTTTGAATCTCAGCACCAGTCTTGTGTGTCTAAAAACCCTTTCTAGACTTGCCTACAAAGGGCAAGGACTGTGTTTTTTTGTTAGAACCTGACTTCAGTGATACAACACAGAGTATCTTTGTTCTTGCTTCCAGATCATTTGCTCATTTGTAGACCATGTGATGTATCGGTATGGGTGAGCACATAGAAGCTTATTCCAGATTGCTTGTGCATAGTTGTGTTGTGTTTTCTGCCTTGGATTCAGTTACAGGAGTCTCTGAGCTGTGGAGGTAGTGCAGTTTTTGGTGCATTGCCAGTTCCAAGTAAGGTCTTTTCACTACGAAAAGTCATGCTGGTAATAGATATTGACTTGTCAGCTTCAGGTTTTTTCTTCATTTACTTCTTTCTTTATTGTTCTCTCCTTCTTGAAGGAGGTTGATCAGGCTAATTCAGGCTGTTCCCTAATTGCAATAGAAGCATGGGTGGGGGTATACATTAAAGCATGAACAAACAGGAATCTGCTAGATAAACATTTAATTTGTGCCTACTTACTTCAATTTTAAGTCCCTGAGGACCAACTTCCTATTATCACTGAACCTCATTATAGTTTTATCTCTGGTCTGATAATAAAATCAAAAACATTAAGTAACTAGAGCTGTCCTAGGCTATTTATGATCGATTCAGGTAACCACTAATTGCAGTTTGCCTCCCAAATGCTATGGAAGTTGAAGGTCTTTTGCTCTATGTGGTGGTCAGATATCTTCTGAGATACCGCGTGAAGAAAAGTTAATAGCGACCAGGGTTATTTAATATCCTAAATAAGGATACAGAGGAGGAAGTGGAAAGCAATCTGGCAAGGTCTGCTGTAGCTGCTGGCATGGGTTTGTTACCAATTAACTGTATCAGAGTGAATTAGAAAGGAAAAAAAAAAAAAAAGAGTTGCAAATGTTCATATGATTTGGAAAGGGAGTTTAGATTTGCTTGCATATGTGACTATTTTCATGTTTTCCGTAGAACTAGTTCATGTGGTTCCAATTATTCACTTAAGTCCCATATTATTATTTTCAGTTTCCTGAGTGCGTGATTTATGTAACTAAGAATATTAAAGCCAAATGTGCGCATTGAAATTCACTGTGCATTGATTAAATTGGCTGTATGCATTACTTAAAATAAATAAATTACATATGTTAAAAAATAAACTGCAAACTATAACTATAATAGTTACAATTTGCAATTCGAATGACCTATAAACCAAGAATTATTTGCTGACAAAATGTTTGAATAATATTGAATAATGAATACATTAGAGAATTTCATGATGTTTTCATCACGATTAATGAATAAGGAAAAAATACTCATCAAATATTATGTAAGTGTTTGTTCAGTGGAAAATCAAATTCACAGCAGGTTATTTGGAAAGTCCAGCTGAATGTAAAGGGTATGGGTATGGGAATGCAGGAATGGGTAAAGTGTGATGAAACTGGTAAGGGGCGGTTTCAGAAGCAGGCTCACTGTCCCACCTATAATCCTGAGAAAGCCACAGATGAGGAACTCATGGTCCCCTTTGAGGTGATCCACCAGTGGTGTTGCCCATAAATACCATTTTAAAAAGGTTGGCTTTCTGCATGTATGCATCTTCTTTCTGTGAAGGAAGAGAAAAATGTAAGACTCTGGTGATGCTGCATCCATGGAAGGTCATAATGCTGTGGTTAAAGTGCTCACTCCTCTTTTGCTGCAGGATTTGAACACAATCCAGACTGAATCTTGCCTTGATGGTGCTCCCCTCTTCTCTACATACTCATGTTCTTCCTATGTTTGTCTGCCCAAGTGCTGGTGGGGCCTGGGACTGCTTTGCTCACCAGTGGAAATGTGGCTCTTCTGGGAGGGGGAAACTTTTGGGTTGAAGCTTTTTAAAAGTAGCTGGTAGCTAAGGGCCTTGGTCTCATTTTTTCTGAAAGTCGATCTCTGTTGAAATGTTTCAAGTTCAGGCTCTGCAGTCAAAGTGAAATACTGGAATGCCTTGGCAAATGGATAGGCCTAGCTTCATAAAGATCTTCTTCCTTCAGTGTTTGCTCTAGTGCTGTTGAAAACAAAATAGTACCCTAAAACCTGTGGGCTGTTGAGCTTTTAGTCTGATGGAAAAATTATACAACAGGCAAAATCAACCAAGCACAGACCTCCCTCGCCCCCCAGTCCAATCCAAGCTATTTTTTTCAAATACCAGCTTCCAAATGTCAGCAATCCATCAATTTACAAAACCTTTTCTATCCTTCTCCTTGAGGGCCGCACTGCATTTTATAAACCTTGCTAACAGTTCATGTATATAGTAATAGCACTCATGAAAGTTGTAGAGTTTTATTTTAATGTATAGACAAAGCAGCTCCATAGAAAAAGATTTAGCTGTAGGACATTTAAAAAAAACATGTGTTAAGTGCTCAGAAGAATTAACAACAGATTGTATGGGGAACTTGAAAGGTCACACCAGTAATGATTCTATTAAGGGAAAAGGGGCATGTTAGCAAGGAACAGGCAAGTATGGATGTTAAATCTTGGATGGTAAATTATTTTTCATGATAGCCTGGAAGAGAAATCTCTGTGCACTACTGAAGATACGGTGTTCCTCATCACCTTCCAGCACTCCTCATTAATTTCTGGGAAAATGCAAAAGGCAGGGTTAGTTCCAGTTAGTTGAGGGGTGGTGCCTTCAACATTTCTTTCCTACTTAATGCAGGTTCATCCTGAAATATATTCTTTCACGGTGGGGGGACAGACAAGTATGTTAGCATGTTAGCTAGGTTGGAGTTTTTTTATGATTTTTTTTTTTATTACTTCTTGCTTTCTAATAATGTGCAAACTGCTTTCTTAACATCTAATAAAAACCTTCCCTGTATGGTTTTTTACCTTCTCCCACCTGGGGAGAAAAAAAAAAAGATCCTGAGTTGTTGCAGTCCTGGATTTTAGTTGGTGCTGCAGGATTGCCTATAGCAGCCTGGGCTTGTGCAGCCATCCAGGAGCAAAAGATACCACAGTTGCATTTCCCCCCACCTCTTTTCTGCACTCCTAACATCCTATATTCCACCCTTGCCCCAGCCTCTGCAAAAAGCATTGTGGCAGGTCTAAAACCCAATTTGGTTGTTGGAATAGTGCTTGGAAATATTACTGAGTTCTGAGCTTAAAGAAGATCAGAGGTGTGCATATGGAGAATACTAACTGAAATACGTAGTGCAGTACATTATGGGTAGCGTTTTTATTTTCCATTTATTTCCATTATTTCCCTCAAGTAACATTCTTGTGGGGGGAGTGGGTTAAGTGCTCATTTTTAAAGTTTTCTTTAGAACTACGGTTTTGCTGACTCTGCAAATTGGGCATTTTTAAATGCTATTGCAGTCCTCTTATAGTGAGGTGAATTGTATTTCTATCCTGTGAAGTACCACATGCCTGGCTCTATTTGTTATCTTTCACCTTCATGAAAGTGCATTTGAATAACAGAATCTGCAAATGCAGCTTAGGAAGAAGAGAACAATATATGAATATGAACAATTCTGAAAAAGCCCTTGTAAAATAAATAGGCAATACCATTCTTCCTGTAAAGAAACCAGGGGCCTGATATTATCTGATGTTGAGCACCCTGTACATCGATGGTAGTCAGCTCCTCTGAATTTCAAGTCATAAAGCACTTGCCAGTCAGCAGCTGGTCTGTGACAGGACTGCCAAAGGACCTTGTTCCCCCTATTATATTCAAACTCTGCTACCCTGACAGTAATGGTGTGTTGTGAAGATTAAGCAGGCTCAACATTTGAATTTGAAATTAATTTTATTTGTTACATTTAATTAACTATTATAATCTATAAAATGGACTGTGTGAAACACACAAAATGAAAACAAATTACTATCTGATACACCAGAAGGCTGTGCTGCCATTCAGTGAGTCCTGGACAGGCTAGAGAGTTGGGTGGGGAGGAACCTGATGAAGTTCAATGAAGGCAAGTGTAGGGTCCTGAACTTGGGGAGAAATAACCCCATGCACCGGTACAGGTTAGGGGTTGACCTGCTGGAAAGCAGCAGTCCTGGTGGACAACGTTAACCATGAGCCAGCAGTGTGCCGTTGTGACCATGAAGGCCAATAGTATCCTGGGGTGCGTTAGGAAGACTGTTGCCAGGAGGTGGAGGGAGGTGATCCTCCTCCTCTGCCCTGATGAGGCCACATCTGGAGTACTGTGCCCAGTTCTGGGCTCCTCAGTTCAAGAAAGACAAGGAACTAGATGATCAGGGGACTCAAGCATCTCTCTTATGAGGAAAGGCTGAGAGAGCTGGGTCTGTTCAGCGTGGAGAGGGGATCTTATCAATGCTTACAGTTATCTTAAGGGTGGGTGTCAGGAGGATGGGGCCAGACTCTTTTCAGTGGTGCTCAGCAACAGGACAAGGGGCAATGGGCACAAACTGAAACACAGGAGTTCCATATGAATATGAGGAAAAACTTCTTTACCTTGGGGGTGACAGAGCACTGGAACAGGCTGCCCAGAGACGTTGTAGAGTCTCCTTCTCTGGAGATGTTCAAAACCCGCCTGGATGCAATCCTGGGCAACCTGCTTTAGGTGAACCTGCTTTAGCAGGGGGGTTGGACTAGATCATCTCCAGAGGTCCCTTCCAACCCCAGCCATCCTGTCATTCTGTGATCTGTGGCAATTTAGCATCTCTTCTGTGATCAAAAAAACCGAAAGAGGCAGCTTTATCTTGAAAAATTGCCCTCAAGTAGTAGTCCACACCTGGCTGCCAAGTAGGAAAGTGTAAACCTTCACATTTGTGTCCTACCCAGGGCTCTTTCTCAAATGTGGAACTGCTTTTACTGTTCTTAAGAGAAACCTATTCATTTTGATGAAACTTCTTGTGTTAGGATGCAAGATGCTTGTGCAGAGAAGTACTACCTGGTTGCAAAGGTGGTCTTTGTCAGAGCCTGTTGGACTCAATGGAGAAGCCTTTCTGGTGTTCTTATTTTGTTTAGACCATATTCTGGTAAGTGTTCAAAATATGGATGCGTCTGCGTTAACAGAGGACAGCAGATGCGTGCTTGGGGTGACTCTCGTTCCAGGTAGTTGTAGCATTGATAGGAATCCAGAAGGCGCTCGTTACAGAGAAAGCTATTGCTGTGTTATTTTTGATCATAAAACAGGTGACGTGATCCGTCCTGGCAGAAAAAGATCTAGCTTATGCTTGTGCTTGTTGTGCTAATTTTATAGCAAATGTTTTGCTTTATGTAGCAGAGCTTCAGGTACTGCAGGTTTTAAAATGGTCTCCAGGGAAAAGTCTGGACTCTACAAGAGGTAGATGAGAGGGGCTAAAATGTCAAGACCAGATCTTGCTGCTGGCAAGGGTGCAGGGAACTGTGCTGAGGCTGAGCCAGTAAGTCCTGCCTGGATGAGCTCTGCACCTTCTCTGTCAGGTAAGCTCCTTGTGTGCGAGGGTCAGTCGCTGCCAGCCAGCCTCAGGACTTAAGTGGCTATCTGATATGAAACCCACTGAAATGAGCTTTTTCACTGCAGGCAGTGGGCTGCTTCTCATGTTTTTTGTATGTTCTAGAGATGTTAGAATCTGTTAAGCCCTGTATCAGATTTAAGGGTAAAGATAAAGGTTATTTGGGTCTGTTGGTTTCTGTAAAATACAATTATACTTCAACCAGTCAGCTAATTTAAGTTGCTTGAGACTGCAAAGTCTTCACATGGTTGGAAAGAGCAGGTAGTTTAAATCTCTGAAAAAATAAACCCCAACTTGTCATGGAAGTTACAGAATTCATTTTGCTGTCCAGAAGTGGCAGACTAGTAGTGAAAAATTGCTTTGTGTGCTGATGCTTTTTAAACACATTTGTGTGTTGCAAGTGTCCCTCTGTGATGACAGGTATGAAAAAAAAATAAAATGCTTTGCCTGTAGAGGGTTTTGTAAAGTGGATGGAATATGTTGAGATGTGAACAAAGCACAGCTGTGCTGGCACCTGGACTGGACTGTCCCATCCATTAGGTAGCACGTAAGCAGAGGAGTACAGGAGTCTCTGGAAACTTTAGCTTGAGAAAAACATTAACATTAATGTCAGCAGGACCAAATCTGCCCACTTATTCACTCACCTGAACTCAGAGATGCTGGAGCTGAATTTAGCTTGAAGTCCATGTGCATGCAGTTGTCCGCAGGAGCGGAATGCCCTGGTTCTCCACAGCCTTCCCTCTACTAGGGCTTGTGATGTGTGCCCAAGGGCTGTGTCTCCTGTCGGGCCAGGGCAACTTTGTGTCCCTTTCCTTCCGCCTTTGGGTATGTTTTCTGAAACTGTGGTTGCTGGTTTGCATGGAGACTAACTTCTGTTGTGCTTGGTTCTTCATATGATTATTTCTATGTCTTCCTCCTTTTGCCAGCTCTCATAGATTTTCTTTTGTATTTGTTCATCACCAGCAAGATCTTTTGTTTCTTTAGTATAAAAGTCATTGGAATACATTAAAAGCAAATGGACTGCAATGCTGCTTATAAAATACATGATTTGTCCAAAAGCAAGCTGGACACTTCATTTTCATTAACTATATTTCTTGACCTAAAGAGCTGGCTGTAATGTTTTAAGCTCCTACTCATAATAGATCCAGCTTCTGCCTGCTTTGCTCACACTGTGTCCATATCTCTCATTTTTTAGGAAGGCTAATAAAATACTGCTTTGAGAACACTGTTAACCTTACAAGATGTATCCTCTTGTTTTCTCTTCCACTGTGGAGAGGGACCTCTTTGAGTTGTGCTGGTTTTTACAGGTTTGCTAGAGTGAGGTGTGAAAACAAGAGCAGCCCTGGGCAAAGCAGAAGGGTGCTCTGGCAGGGCCAGCCCTGGCAGCTGCTGCTCTGCTGCCTCCTCCTTGGTGCCAGAGCCCTGGAGAGCCGGGCTGGGGTCTAAGGGACGGGGCAGGGCGTATGTGTGATGGACGAGATGGCGTGGTCCCAGCACCAGCTGTTGACTGTTTCTCTGCTGTCCCAACCCTGGTAGCAGGAACAGCAAGTCTGACTCCTCATATGTCTTCCCACCAGCTGGAGCAACCTAGGTTTGAGCCATGGGTGGCAAAATTCAATTTTGCCTGCGCTACTGGAGACCTTGAACAGGGGCGATATGGCAGCTGCTGCCCTCCCTGGTGCCAGTGTGGGCTGGAGAAGGAGGTGATCTGCAAGTGCTGCTTAATTGCTACGTCTTGTGAAGCACAACCACATTCAAAAGGGACTTCGCTAGAATCTGTGCAAGACTGCAGTCCCTTGTCCTTGCTTTCTCACAAAGGTATGCTGTTCCTCCCTTTTAATTTTTCTAGACACTTTCAGGAGAGAAGTTGGGCTGAATACCAGGTGGCCAAATGGAAATGAAAGTGCTGTTAGCCATTGAAGCATGTGAAAAAGCTAGTTCTCTCTTCTGGCCCCACTTTAATGTGATTGCTCTGGGTGCCTTTACTCTGGGAAAGCACAACATTCAGACCATGGCTCAGAGAAGTCCTTGAATGGGTTTGTGGTCTGCAGGGATAGGGTGTAGCTCGGGAAGAGGCAATTTGCTTTTTCCTTTTGTGTATTTCTTTTTTTTTTTTTAAAAAAAATATTCCTGTCCTCAGCTGCAGTGTACTATGAACTCTGGTTGAAATGCCAGCTGTATTCGCTTGTGTTTTCCCTCCTGTTCTATCTCTTCAGGCAAACTTTTTTTCAGCTGCTGATTGCACGAAGACCACAGTCGTAAGCTGATGTGCTGCCGGAGCTGCTGCCTTATGCTGATGGGTATTTTGGTGCTGTAGCCTGTTGAGTGTATGTGATAATTGGTTTCCCTTTCGGTCTTTGAGGACAGAAGATGCAATTAACGTGTCCAACATATTTTCTTTTATACATTCTCAAAATTGCAATTCTTTTAGGAACACCTAGGAGTCATTAAATTGGGACTTGGTTCTTATATTGTGAAATACCTTTGCTTTCTGAGTATCAGAAGAAATTGCTTGCCCTAGCTGGTGCTCTGTTAGTATATTTGAATTCAGTTGTGGTGTCACAAGTGCAAGTACAAAATCCTATTGAAGTACACCAAAAACATTAGAGGTACCTCTGCAAAGCTCTTGAGGCTTGGAGCTTATACCAAAGGACAGGTGTTGGCCCTCCATTTGTCTTTCAGGCAAGGCTTGAGAAGCTTGTAGGTGGATGATGGGGGATATTTACACGTTAAACTTTAGGTAGGATTTCATAGTGTACTGAAAACAACTTGCGTTGCACTTTAAAGTTTACCAACATCTGATTTCTAGCACCTTGCCACTTCTGAATAACAACACAGCCAGCCTACACTGCAATCTGGCTACCTGGATGAAGGCTGCATGTGAGGAGGAAAGAACAAAACGTGAGGGACATACAGTTTCAGGTTTGCATATGTCTGTGTATACAGGCCTACATGAATATACTGAGAGAGTTTTCTCTACTGGAGATGACTGGAGACTTCCCTGGGATGCTGGAGAGCATCTGGGCCGTGGTAAGATCAAAGGCTGTGTGTCTTTTTCCCACACGTCCTCTATCAGTTGGCCCATCTGCTGGCTCAGGCTCACATGCAGATGTACGTTTATTCCTTGCTGGGACAGGAAAAAAAGTATATGTCTTTTTGTTCTAATGAGAAATGGTAGCACACTGAAATGTCAAGATTTTGCAGGCTAAGAAATATGTCTGCTGATGAGAATTTACTGGGATTATTCTAATCTTGGAATAAATGACCAGAAAAGGAAAAAGGATGGAGCAGGGAAAAAGTGTGACTTTGCTCCTCCATGAATGCTGCTGAGGAAATATGTGATCAGCTGCCAACTTCTGCAAGAAAAGAGAAATATCTTCATTTGGCTCTGTTGGATTCCTTTGCAATAAAGTACTTAAATGGGTAAATAATCTTTTGGCAAAATTTGCCTTGTGTAAACAATACAGATAAAAATCTGGCTTTGATTGTGAATCAGTTAACTGATTTACATTTCTATTTCACTGATTGCCTATTTCTGTTTAAAAAAAAAAAAAAAAAGAAAGGAGGCTAGTCTTCACCACAGTGTTCTGGTTTTGAACAGACCTGGGAGGACACCCCCAAACCTTGCTCTTCCAGACCTCGGTCTCTTCAGTAACCTGCCTTTAAAATGCCACTGTTTACCAACAGCCACTTCAGATTTACAGCAGTTATTGTCCTAATTACAGACAGAAACTGTTGTCTGAGAGAGAAATGTATGGAAACTGTCAAATGCTGACATTTAATGGCAACCATGGGAGCTGGAGATCTGTTGTTTTGGAGAGGGTTCTAAAAATACTCCATAAAAAGTAAGTTCAAGATCTGTTCCTGCTATATGCTTTAACAATCTTCCCCATCACTCAATTTCATATTTCATTAGAAACTAAATATCCTACAATAAAAAAGAAAAGTAAAAATGCACAGTAGGAATAAAATACGGCATTTGTGTTCATTTGGCTGTTTCTGTAGGGTTTTACTAGCAAAGCAAACTTGGAACAAACCCTGTTAGGATTTCTACTCCTGTCTATAGAGCCCTAAGCCTGGCATATTGCCATTAATTTACCAATTTTGAAAGGATTTTGATCTAATAAAGAGAGAGGTGAGTAGGAGCCTGCACTTCATTGCAGACGTAAAGATACAGTTTTGACAATGTTATCTCAAGCCCCTGTGATGCAGCTTCGATGCTCAGTGGGGAGGAACAGGCACACGGAGCTCTGCTCACCGAGCATTGCAGAGAGCCTGCTCTGCCGAGCCAGCCATCGTGCCGGGCAGAGGGGCAGGCTGAGAGCCTGAGTTTGGCAGTGTTGGCCGGAGGGTTTACATGCACAGCTCCTGCCTAGGCTGGAGAGACATGCTGCATAGAGTATCACGTGTTATTGAGAACAAGGGGAAGGAATGAGGGATGAAGGGGCGGGGAGCCTTTGCCTGCTGCTTAGCAATGCTTGACAGACAGAAGTCAGTCACAGCTGGAGGTGGTTCATCTCTAGGTGCATGTGATGGCTAGGATCTGCAAGCAGTTAGCTAAGCTGGGACTAAGTGGGCTCAGGGGACTGTGGATTGCCTCTGAGGGATGCCAGAGTTACCAGGAGGACTTTGCATTGCACAGGTCTCAGCGAGCAGATCCAGTGCAAATCCAGGGAAAGTGACGTGGTCGGACCCAGGAAGAGGATGACAGTGATGCTCTGTACAGGCTGCCTATCTGAACACCATCTCTGCTTGTTGCTTCTATTTTCAGTTAGTTTGGCTTGGAAACAGGGTTTTAGGCAAGGCAGGCACTGAGCATTAAACTGTGCTGTGGAGGTGTGTGGTGGTAGGAGCTTGGGAGTCTGCGATTGCCTCAAGCCAAGAGGGGAGAGGACGGATCCTGTTAGGTGCCAGAGCCAAGGTGCGTGTTGGGGAGCAGTAAGTACTGGGTCTGAGGTGGTGGCTGGGACAATCTTCCTCTGTCCTGGAAGACAGATGGTGAGGAAGGAGAAACCTGGGGGGCAGGGGGAGGATTTAATCAAATTTCCTCTGCTTAGCGAGACGAATGCTATTAAATTGAAGAGATTGGGTAAGGTAGGGCAAATTGTGTCAGAAGAGGGGCTGGGGCTGCTGTTGTGCCCTGGATTTCGTGACTGATCTCAGTTCAGCATAGGTCAGATGGCAGGGGAAGAGTCTCACCCCTTCTGGGTACCCTGCGGATCATGTCTGTCAGCTGGGCCATGGGCAGGCTACTCTGGTGTTCAAGATGCAGCACACATGTTTTTCATCTGCGACAAAGACCATGCATGTCCATGCTGGGCCATTTTTAAGAGGAGATAACTTTTACCTTGTGTGTTTTGTAACCTTCTGGGGGCAGTGGCATTGTCTGGTATCAGTGTGTGCAGTGTGCATGCAAGTGCTTGGTGTTAGATGGCCACGTTCAAGTGTTAGCGCTTCTGAATAACCTTGTCTTGTCTTGAAGGGTTGATGAACCATAGGTCATGCACAGGAAAGGATTAGGTTCTGCTATTTGTAGCACCGGCATTACTGTTCTGAACTGTGCTTCCCTTCCTTGCAAAGTGGTTGTCATGGTGTCTTCTTCCCGCATCTTGACTACAAGAAATGGATTGACCTTCAGTTTAGTTGACAGAGGGTCAGAGTTGTAGCTGAAGGGCTGGAGAGGGAAAGGTGGTTTGGGGAAACCAGCTTCATGATGGAAAGAAGGGTAGTGGCTGTCTGCTGGTGCCAGTCTAGCAAATGCTCAAGTTGCATAAAATAGGGTGAGAGGTAGATAAAGGCGTCTTGAAATCTCCCTTCAAAATTTGCCAGCTCTTAGAATGGTGGGATTAGTGTACCTGTTCTTTCCTAATAGAAAAGGATTGTTATTATTTAGCTTTCATCGAGATTATGGTGTTGTTTAGACTTCCCCCCCCCCCCCCAAATTTTTTGTGCCTTAAAAAAAATCTAGCTGTGTGGGCTGGAATAGCTCTGAAATGCAGCCAACTGGCAGGCCGTAAACTAACTTAAAGCAATAATTTTATAAAGCTAAAATAATAGAAATCCTGGGAAAAGCAGTGTTTTGCATGCACATCTTGAGATCTGTGGAGTGTGTGTGCATGTGCTCATGCTTGTGGTGGGAGAGGTATTTGTCAGAGTACACCTGCCTGTCTTCTAAATTAGCTAACAGAGGGGTTGGTTTCCAGCGAGATCCGTCTGTCTGTCCATCCAGCAAGCCCCGTGGTTGCCAATTACTACCTCCGCGAATGCTGTCAAGCCATGGCTGGCAGTGCCGTACTGTTGCTGACGCCTTGGCAATCATTGCTTTTTGTGGCTTTTTCAGCCAGTATCGAGGCATGCCAGCGACGGCGCCCTGTTGGCAGAGGTTGGCCTGACCAGTTGAGTGTGTGTCAGCTTCTGCCTCTGCCCCAGCGTTGTGTGGACGGTCAGTCTGCTGGTGAGGCCCCCATGCCGCGGTGACGTGCAGACAGTCATTCTGCTGGTGAGGCCTCGGTGCTCCATTCCTCCCTGGCTGATCCCTTCCTCTTGGTGGGACCCTCAGCATTTTCCCCTGCCACTTCAAGAGCTGTCTGAAAGCATCTTTACCCTGTTTATGCTTGAGATGCATCTGAAGATCCTGCCACTTACATATATTCCATAAATTTTCTTGTTCTGACAAGAGTGTGACCTTTTAAGATGTAGATCATCCTTGCCTTTATTGCACAACATCTTTTTCTTTCATTTCTCCAATGTTTCTGAAGTTTTCTATTTGTACTAATGACTTGACATCCAAACAGGTCAATACCTTGCTGATTTGTTCTGATATGTGTATTCAGCAGGAACCATCTTTCCCTAGAAAAGATGGGGGGAGAAGGGGGAAATCCTACTCTTCTTCAGAGGAGTCTTGGCAGGTGTAATCACAGGATTTGTGATTCATGTCCAATATACGTGAGAAGAGCTGACATCCTAGGGCAAGTTGCAGATATTAAGGGGCTAAGTAAAACCTGCTTTTGATGTTTGTGGATTTTTCTCTACTAGATCAAAAGTGAAGTTGTTAATTCTGTTGATCAAACCTTCGGTCCCTTTTTACACTATAGTTACTGGGCTAAATGCTGTCTTAATCAGCTCAGATCTCTACCTGTTCCTTCTGCATGGCACCGCAAAAGTTAGACCCGTACCATTAGTCTGTTTTAATGAACCTGCAGCTAATGCTGAGTAGGATGGGACTACTGAAGGAGCTATAAAAATTGAGGTAGTAATTACATGCAGTCACATCGCATTTAATGATGAAACCTGGCTTTAGGTTTTTGTATGTGGAGGGTTTTCAGGTCTGCACTACTGGTGCTCTGAAATTTTAGCCTCTTCCTGTACTGGCCCATTGCATTTTCTGGCTGGTTTCTTCTCTTCTGTTGATTTTCTCAGCATGTCCATGCTGGGTATTCTTTGCCTGAATTTGGAAGGAGCTGCAGGACTGGGTCTGGTTCTGTGTTACCATGCTTTGCGCTGGAGTTAGTATCTTCATTTCTGTTTCTCTGACTCATCCGAGCTTAGAAATCGTCAGTACCATAAGGAGGTAACCGAGGGAAGGGTTCTGGAGTCCATCTGCATTGCTGAAATTCAAATTCCCGTGGGGCTTATTTCTTAGCAATGTAAAGCTTTCCTAAACAGTAACAAGAGTCTTGCCTGCACTTAAGGTTGCAGCATCTGGCCCTAAAACATCTGGGGTATTCAACTGCAGTGGCAGCACAAGGTTGTAGAGGAGGGGGAGCCTTTGACATTGTGGAAACACACAGCAGCTGCTCAAATGCAGGGGTGTGTTACTTTTTGGGGGGCTGCAGCTTTGGAGGAAGGCCAGCTCTTTTGGCAGAGGTGATAGTGTGAGGCCCCCCAACAAGGTGCAGGAGTGGTGACTCTGGAGTGCAAGGGGCTGCGTTTCAGTAGAAGGTATCAGGGTTAAGAGGGCTAAAGGAGAGGGGATGTACAGAACAGTCTTGGAGGCTCTTCTAGAGAGAAAAGGTGTAAAGCCCCAAATCCTGCTCCTGAGATGTTTTTGCAGGCTCACTGAAGCAAAAGAAAAACCTTGGAAAATTCAGGATTCAAGCAGTTATTACAGCTCGTCCAGCAGGAGCAGCAGGATGTGGCAGTTGACAGAGGCAGGGCTGTGCACTCCAAACCCCCTCTGTACAGTGAGTGCCTGGGCTTTGCCGGCGTGCCAGCAGCAGGAGCCGTTCCCGCATATACCAGCACGACCGCCGAGGCAATGGGCTCGTGTGCCAGAGTAGGGCCAGGCACTGGCTGAGAGTGTTAATTACACATTAGAATTTTAAAACAAATTGTTTGTAGCTTGCTTTTAAAGAAGGAGCAGAAAATACACACCAATGTCTGCTGAAGGTAGTCTGTGGTATGACCAGTTTTTATTTTATTGTTTGATTTATTTTTTTTTTTAAACTTTAATGCTGTCAGATGATGCATTATCCATACCTACATGCCTACTGTTCACTGTGCGGGTTATCTCCACTACGACAGCTCTGTATCTTCAATGTCAGATACACTGCTCTTGAGTCAGAGTAGATTTACAGATTCTATTATATTTCTATTGAACAGCTCTTAATCTGGCCGGAAGAAAACATGCTGCAACCAGTGCGTTTTATCCCTTGCCTTTAGTGTTAGAACCCTTTTTGGCAGGGTTGGACATTGTGTTACAAATGGTCCAACACCAGCTCTGTCTCTAACACTAAAAAAACCCCATAACCCTGTAAATGCCGGAGATGGTGGTTTCTGTCACTCCCAAGCATACCTGACTCTGAATGAAAACTAGCACCGTCATGAATTGAAGGTCTTTGTGTAACCTGGGTATAGTACACGGGTCAACTTAATGTTGCTTTCTGCCCTTGTGCTGCATTCCTGAATTGCAACCTTCATGTAAAACAAGAGAGTTGTGAGTGAATATAGAAGCTGTCTTCAGCCCCTTACTGTTTTGGCAGCTTTATTTTTGACATCACCGTTTCTTTAATAATTGAAGATTATATGCGTGAAGAAATGTAACTGCTCTGTGCATGAAAAATGCCATTTGTTTTGCCTGTATGATTTTGCAAACAGAGTTACTGCATTATTTAGCCTCTTTGGAGCAGCATAAGACAGGATGCTGCCCTTGACCTGTAAGGAATAGCAATGGCATTGCTCCATATATGTAGCACCTTGTTATAATTAGCAGTGTTTATTTCCTTTTTTAGTTGTAAGCAGTATAATATAAATTAGCAGTAAGTAGGTAGGAGCATACCAAATACTCTAGGAACGTTATGAATGTGAATAGTCGCCGGTGGGGTTTTTTTCCCCACCATTCAGCTTTCTCCCACCAGCTGCTTTGACCTTGTATCTACCTTGAGATTCACATTCCTTACTACCTTTTTTTTTTCAGTTGATCCCTGCTGCTAGTACTTTGAATGTCATTGACTCAACACTGTGGTTATTCCTATAGCTCAGCAGTTCTACCTTGTTTCAGCTGCTGAAGTCTATCTCTCATCTTTCTCTTCTTTTTGTTCATTAAAGAGAAAGGAAGGAAGAAGGTGAGTTGGAATCCATCACTGGGAAGTACACAATTTGATTTGATTCTGTTTGAGGAGGGGGAGGACTGTGGCTCTTCCTTATGTGCTGATGTAGGTCATGAAAATGTATAATCAGCTTACACTTGTATCCACACGCTGCCAGGAGGTAATCCTGCTTAGCATCACTTTATGGGGTTTGGAGTCTTTCTGAACCTTCTAATCCCTGGTGATATTTAAATAACACGTTGTGATCACCGTTTGGCTTAATTCATGTAGAAAGGATGGATTATACAGATGTATCAGCATGGAAATACGCATGTGCCTAGACACTCACACGCAGAATGTATATATTCAACATTCAGCATCATTTTCATTTGCAGACTATGGGCTAAACCCTGGAACATCCTGGGGCATCTCTCTAGATGGGTGCTGTGGGACGGCTGCGTGTCTGGGAAAGCAGAGATACTACAATGGTGATTTGCCATGCTATTTTTAGATGGAAATTTTGTTCTAAATCTAGAAGAGCTGCCATGATTGTCCCATTTCTGCAAATAAAGCTCAGAGAGCATTTGCTTATTCAACGCTCAGGATGACACAGGTGTGGGGTTTTTTTCCCCCCAGTTAGCTGGGTCGTTGGCCAAAGGGGGTCTGCCCTGCAGATTTATGATTTGAAAATAGCTGTGAAGAGCTGCTTGGTGAGCCACGTGCAGAAGGCAACAGAAAATTTCTCAGTCTACAGCATCCAGCACCTAAACAACTTACTCCTGCCTCCCATGTGCAGACACCTTTTCTGTGAAGCATTGAACACCGGGGAGGTCTAGAAGTCCTGCAGGCACCGCTGGCCAGTACTGTGCTTGACCTTTTTCTGGGAGAGGAGCTCTTTGTGAAGCATCATCAGAATCAAAGGAAGTGTTGTTGGCCACAGTTTCCCGCCTTGCTTGCCATCTCCATTGGTGGAACTGCGAATACAAATGTTCCTCCTCCAGCTCCCCTGTGTTTTGAGTAACCATCTTTGTTTCCCCCATCAGCCATGGTGTGGATATAGGACATACCACTCTGTACCTTTGGCTAAATACTGCCTGAGGAATTCACATGGCGTGTGTTCCAAGCATGGGTCCAAAGTGTAGCAGTTACTATTCTGAATTAAGCTGTAGTCCTGTCCTGGCTTGTGCCGGTGGTCAGTCACGTACCAGCAGGTGAAAACTGTGCACGGGAGGTGCCAGTAGTGACCCCTGGAAGGGTCTGGCTTTGCAGGGCTCGCTGGCAGTGTGTTACACACACATACTGCCCGTAACCCTACAGTTGTCCTTAAAGCAAGTCACAGAAAATGTGTGGTTTCCATTGCCAGAAAGATGGACTTTGATCCAGCAAAGCACATAAATGGCACCTCTTACTGGAACAAATGAAAGTGCTTCAACTTCAGCCCAGGCACCTGTGTACCGCTAGCTCCGATGGCAGCGTGCAGTTAGCACTACTGGCTGCTTTTGGAAGAAATGTCAGAAACAGGAACAGTATCCACAGTGGGAAGCCAGGTTGTGATTCATGAACACCAATTTCAGATGCGCGGCATGCTTTCCAGATTAGAATCAGGTCCGTACAATGGTGTCATTATGAATTTATATTAAAAGTCCTTTCCACTGGCATGAGAAATTGCTATTGCAATAACACACACTCTATTGTTAATAATAATTGAAATGCTTGAAATAAGAAAATACTAGCTGATATTTAAACTACTTATTATCAAATCAAAGTTCCTTAGATAAAATCACTTAATTAAGCTGCATTCTATTTGCTAAGCATCTAGATCAGTATTCAATAGAGGTAAATAATGCTCCTGTGATTTCTAATACCAGTTAGCATATTTATTTCTTGAAGCATTACTACAATAACCAGCATTTTTGGAAAGCTGTGTTGTGTAGCCAGAAACTGATCTGCTGTTCAGTTAAAAAAGGATTGTTAATTTAAAGCAAATGTTCAGTTACACGCAGAAAGTCTTTGAAAGCCTCCAAATACTGTGTTGTGAATCAAGGTTTCCCTTGTCTTCTGAAGTTATTATTTTTTTATTGCTATGGGTATTGATACTTGGAAGCTCAGATGATTTCTTTGACACGGGCAAGCAAGTCATTACTGTGCATTACACATAAATTGACATTTCTCCTTTTTTTTTCTTTTTTTATTTTTTTTCCCCTGTAAGACTCTTGTGACTCTTGTCCTGCTTTGCACTGAGGACTATTCAGAGAGGTAACTCATGTCACCACGATAAGCACACTGCAGCCTCCTTCATTTTTCATTGCCGCCTGAAGGACATTTGGGGAGGGAGATGCTGTTAACCTGTGGAATTTTTATCCCGAGGAAGTGTGATAATTCAGTGGGTCGCCTGATTGAACTGTAATTCAGTCATAAATACAAAGAAATGATGTTTAAAAGATGTTAAATCTCTGACACGTTGACGAAATAGAAGTTGGTGCTGATTGTCTAGGAGTTGATCCTAAAAATCCTTGATCCTCCAGGTAGACTAGTAGGTTGTGATCTGCAAGTAAATAACCGTTCCCTTTCTCAGCCCTGCAGTGTGATGTGCATGGTTTGATTTCTGCACCTGCCCAGAAATTCACTCTAGTATTTGGAGTTGCTGAAATCTGGAATGTATTTCAGGTTATTAACTTGTCTCTTCTGCATATGGAGGGAGGAAAAAAAGCTTTGGCACAAGTGCAAGAGGGATTTGTTTGGGATGATTGCAGTGTTCTTTGTGGTATCCCAATAATTTTTTTTAAAAAAAAAATTATATGAATCTCACTTTGCAAAGAGAGTTAGGTTTTGAGCACTTAAATCCCATTGCTTTCCTGTGGAACATGATCTCATAAATCACCAGAGTAATTTTTGATGTTTTAACGTGTCACCTTTCCTATGCAGAACTCGCTAATGGATTCCAGTACCTATGTTGTCACTAGGTTTTAAAACTAATAATTAGGTCCAGTTCAAAAACAAACACATTTTTATTAGATGTTTATCATCATCTACCAAATAATTATTTAAGAAAGCATAACAAATGCAACCATTTATTAAAAGAGCGCTGTTTACAATGTAAACAGTATGAGTACAGAACTGCTTATTTTAGTACTTGTCGAGCACCTGTCATGAGGTACCTACGCCTGGTAATGCTTTGTTGGCTTGTAATTCTAATTACTGCAAGTTACTATTGAGATTGGTGAATATAGGGGGGAAAAGTAATTTACATCAAATATTCCTTGTTCTGCAGTATTTTGAGGCTCTTTTGGTCTGCAGTTTGTGTACGTGCTTTTTGATAGAACTGATATAATTGGTATATTAGAGAGTTTCTACAGAAGGCACTCCTAATTTTTGACTTTTAAAGAAGGTGCTTAAATGATCAGACTGATAAATTTCATGCTGATGAAATTTTCAGCTAGCTAATTAGCAAAAATAGTATAATTCATTGTTAGAATAATTGTTCAGCATCCTTCAATATAAAGACTTGCAATTTTCAGAACAGAGAAGAAGTTTAAAGGATTAAATTAGAGTTTCAGTGCAAGAATTGGCAGAGTATAACACTTCCTGAAGGAGAAGCTGTGTTTTCTGATGAAAATTATTTCTGATTTATCTGGCCTCCTATCATTTTTCTGTTATTACTCCTGGACCTGGATCAGAACAGAATTCTGTGATCCAAATGCTGAAAATTTGAGAGAATTTGGACAGTGATAAATATTTTGCAGCTGGTTCACTCTGCTTATCAATGAGCTCTGCTAGAAAATCTGGCTCCCACAATTAAGTGATTTAGAGACCTAATTGCAAGGCAAAGGGGAATTGTAAGCTCCTATTTTTGCGGCAACAAAGGTAATTTTAGATCCTGAATCCAAATGGTGGAACACATGGAAATTATGGATCCAGACGTGCGCTTACAATGAGCTTTGCACAACGAAAAACCCAAAAGCAGTGATGGAGAGAAACTCATCCACGAGGGCGGAGAATGGCTGAAATGATGGTTACTGGTGTTAGTGCAGTGGAACACACTCTGCCACTGCAGAAGATAAGCTGTAGAAATGAGAGGGAGCTAGGAGCAACAGTATCGCTTAATTTTATGCTGTTCTTCACTGCTCTCCTAAGTAATTAGTAGTAATTTATTAGATTAGTAGCCATGGGCTACAGCTGAGATCAGCTCTTGCTTCCTAGAGTTTGCAGTCTTAATACAAAAGCTGAAAGGGTAAAGGGGCAAGGAAGATGTAACAAATTGAAGTCATTTGACTGAGGTCGTGCAGCACATCGGTACCTGACTGTGGCTGGGCAGCCAGCTCGGCTCGGCCGCTGCAGCCAGCGGGATGAATGGAGGAGAGATGCAACAGATCCGGGGAGAGGACAGGAGTTGTAGTGCTGCTGCTTGAATCTCTGGAGTTGCAGCTCAGTTATTCTGGTCATGAGAATGAGTTATTTATGGCTCCGGAGGGTTAATCGTAATTTGGATAGGGAAGAGAGGTAGGAGAAAGGAGAGGAAGAAGGGAGACATGTTGGGGTTCTCCTGCATCATGTGCTGAGGAGCAAACACCCTGCACCAGGCAGAGGTGATGGGAGACCAACAGGCACACTTGGCCCCACTGGTAATTCTGTACTTGGCCACTTGTTAATTCTGTTGATTTTCTTTTGCTGTACAGTTGTGTAACACTTCAGGGAGTAGAAGCTGCTGAAGGGTGTGTAGGAGCAGAACGGCTCCTGCCAGGAGCACAGATGGTTGGAGAACAAGCCACCCTCAGCAGCCACGCTGGGGTTTTTGTGTTGGGGTTTTTGTTTGGTGTTTGGTTGGGTTTGGGTTTTTTTTGTTGTTGTTGGTTTGGGTTTTTTTTTTTTTTTGCTTTCAAACCACAGTTTTAAACTGGGAATAGTTTAAACAGAAATAATCCAATCCCTCCCACTCCTTTCTGGGGTCTGCACGTGTGTGCACTCTCTGGGCACATGGTGTGATGGCAGCAAAGCCAAGCAGTGGTTTTGTCAAAGGAGGGAAGCTCTGTTTTTTCACTTCATCCAGAGAACAGGGAGCAGCTCTGTCCTGAGCAATGGCATGCCAGATCCTTTGGGGTTGTCCATGTAGTTGTGGATGTTGTTCTCGCTGCTTTTTATTGTTGTCATCATTTATAGAATTCCTGGCAAGTATAAAAGTGTGGATGTTACTTTAATCTTTCCAGAAACTGCATAGACCCCCCTCTCCTTCCCCAAATATTGCTGTCATGGCACAAGGCTTTGGACTGTCACATTAAAAAAGACATAGCTCAGACTCTTTCCCCCCGATGGGAACTAGCAGAGCCAATCTCTGAGGGTGAGAGCTGTGCCAGTGTGTGGAAAGAAATGGAAAGGGAACACGGAGAACCAGCGAGCATGCGTTGCTTTGCCAATGAAGCGAGGAACAGGCATGGATGCACGTGTGTTCAGACATGTTAGTGTCTCAAGTGCGGGCTTACACAGAGAGAGTCTTTCTAGTGGAAAAGGCTTGCTCTTGGAAAGCCAAACGCAATGTGGTTATCACCTCAAGGGATAAAGTTGTATCCTGTCCATTACCAGATGTATTTGTGCAGGTTATTTTTCCATTAACGCTTAGGTAGATGGAGGCAGCAGTATCGTGCAGGTTTCCTCGGGGAGGTGTTGGTGCACAGCTGCTGTGTACATAAAATAACTTGGATAAGTAGGATATATCCCCGAGTTAAAATGAAATGTGCTTATGTAAAGTATACAGTTAAACATGTTATTTCTGTAGAGTAAACTGTATGTGCGCATATAAAGTTGTAAAGATTTTTTTATTTTGTTGGTGGTGAATGTTTCCATACTGCATTTGTGTTAATAGACTGAGTAATTAGGAGGTCTGATAAGGAGCTGAGATTCCTGATTTTTTATTTTTCATAGCTGTATTCCTGATTTCCAGCACTCCTTTTGCCTTGGACCTGAGTTCGTTAGTGCTCTGCCCTGGAGCAGTGAGCTGCATGGGGCTCTTGAGCTCCTCCTCTGCAGAGCAACCTTCTCGGAGAGCCTGGGAAAGGCTTTGCCTTTGGGTGTTGTCCTGCAGCAAGCTGCTCACGGGATCGTTTTTGTTTGCCAGTTTGGATGCCTGCAGATGGCAGTGTCATGTCCCAATGGGTGTGAGTGGGCTGTGACCACTGTCCTGTGCAGGAAGGCAGAGGATCAGGAGCTGTGGGCCACCCTCTGATTTATCATTCCTGCACCACAGCCTCCTCCATGATCAGGAGGCACCAGCAGAGCTGCTGTGCCTATCCCACATTGGGTCTCTGCCAGCTGTGAGGGTACGTGCGAGCTCTGCCCTTCACCTCAGCCCTCTGGGGATGCAAGCAGTGGATGCTGGCTTGAGCAGCGGCTGCAGGTACTGAGGATGAGGGCCAGAGGTGCCGCAGTGTGATGGCGACTCTGTTCCTCTCTTGGCATGACTTTGTGATTACGCAGTGACTCATGAGAATAATTATGTGTTTCTGGAGGGAGAGTTGAAAGTGGAAAGTGCACTGTTCCTCCGGAGAGGGCAGACCAGGGGCAGACAGTCCACGTATTGAGTCCAGCATGATGTGCCTGTACAGGATGGGAGGACATGGACCAGGGAGGCGGGGGGAGGGAATTCACCAACAAATATGCAGACAGAAAGACACTGTGGCTGGGCTTACAAATTAGTTCTGCATAGCGTTCATTCCAGTGCTCTGTGACTTAATTTTAAAAAAAGAAAGCCTCATTGACCTTGGTTGTGGGGTATGGAGTTCACATCCAGCCCCAGGGCTGGAGCCACACACAATGGTGACATTGCTGAACCGGGCTTGGAAAATCTTACCATTTTCACAGTCTAGAGGAACTATTTGCAGATAATTTGGCGTTGGCTTTGCAGTTGCACCCTGGAGGTGTTCAAAGTGAGGTTGGATGGGGCTTTTGAGCAACCTGATCTACTGGAAGTTGTCCCTGCCCATGGGGGTTGGAACTAGATGATCTTTAAAGGTCCCTTCCAACCCAACCCATTCTGTGATTTTTCTTCTGGTGTTATGGAATTTAACCAAGACATTTTTTAGGTTAGAAGAGGAGGTAGAGTCCAAGGAAATTCCCTTCTGGGGTTCTAGATGTGAGGAAAGGACGCATCTCCATGCTTTTTCCTTAGTGTGGTGTGGAGTTCCTTATTTCAGCTCTCAGACACACTGTCACTCTGCCAGAAGTCCTTCCTGAGCTCTGAGAAGAGATGGAGGGGCATACTGCAGTGGGCATAGCTGAACTTGCATTGGCAGAGAGAAAACATCTAAGTGCAAACCATTCCCCTTTCCTACCCAACATTAGGAGGTTTCCATTTCAGGAAGGAAATGTGGGCTTGTTCTGTCATACCTGGGGCTGGGAGAGCCCGGTGGCTTAATTAATGCTACACGCCTCTGCTCCACAGTTTTAGACTGTAAACAGAGCTGATCAAATGATGGTGTGGGAGAGGAATTGTTTAAAATAAATTTTAAATAATGTATGACTTGCTTCTGTTTCACCAGCTCTAGCTAGCCAGCCAGTATTTCCAAGCTTATGAAACACAGCATCATGTCAGTAATACTCATGTGAGTAGCTACATTGGTTGCTGAATGTATCTCATCCATGCTGAATTTAACTTCAGTGTACGGTAATAAGACCTAAAGTCCCAGTCGAAGATCAGGGTTTTATTGCTCTTGGCACTCAGTAGTGGATGGCTCTTATCTAGCAGTATCAGGCGTTCTGCAAAACCAAAATTCAGTGGCCTTTCTGTACTTTGGGTGGGAGGGAGGGGGAAGATTTCGAGTCCTGCTTTTAACAGCTTTGTTGGTCAGAGGTTTGGGGAATAAAGGAAACTAGTTTAGACATGGGCTTTATTGCTGTGTCTGAATTAGGAGTGCATATACTATGGCTTGCTCCATGCAGATTCACAAATGGACCGTAAAATAAGAAGAGATCAGGAGGAGTGAGGGGAGTCAAAAGCCATTTTGATGAAGGCAGCTCTGCTGGGACTCGTGCTCCCTTCCTTGGCTGTCCCAGAATGGAGCTGGGATTGCGTTAGATTTTGTGCGTCGTTGCTGAACTTAGGAATTCTGTTCACAGGTACATAGGTATTGCTTTCCATTTTTTGCCGAAGGGCATGAATAGTTTTAACATTGTGCTGTTGGCTAAGGTCTTGGGATAGCTGGATTCAATAAAAAATGGTAGGTTATTTAGCTGTTATGGAAAGGAGCTAAGTAACACAAATCAGAAATTTCACTTTGGTGGAAGTTAGACATCTAAAAATCTTTGTGTCTCAGCCTTATGCCTCCACATTTCCTTCCAGCAGGAATAACAGCACTCCCCTATCCCCAGGGTTGCTGTGAGGATAAGGATGTAGTGTGATGGAAGCTGTTTAGATAAGCAGACTGATTCAGTGGGGATTCTTTGTTGTTCTATCCTAACAAAAGCAGTATCAGATGGAATACAGCACAACTCACTGAAGATGGGAAAGCCAACAAATACCTTTTTCATTCCTGTAGATGACTGAACCCCTGCTTATTTTTATTTAAGAGGTATTCGGGAGGCAGAACAAAGCTTGCTATCACCTCCCATCAAGTGACCTAAACCGCTTAAGCTGAAACATATGACACGGAGGAAGTATTTTGCAAAAACAGATGCACAGAAAGTCAATTTCCTATTCATATTTTGTTGTGGCAATTGGTACTTTAAAGAGATGGCAGACTTAAATTAGCTGGAAAAGTGACATCTTTAATTAGGAAAGCCTCTCTGCCAGCACATTGAACAGTTGCCAGTTTCTCAGCATTTAGGGACCATTGATTGCCAACAATGGCAGCTAAACCGCTTCTGGGTAGAAACTAATTGAATTTTCTCAAGTTAAAATGAGGGTCTGAAGTTAAAGCAAGACGAACTCCTTTGCCTCCTCTCATTTTACTCACCACTGTGATATTCTCAGCAGTCCAAGGGCTCTCCTGCACGCTGGCGAATGGTGCTGCCTGGGGCACGGCTGTACAAATCCCTCCAGCCACAGTTGTCCTGGGATTCTGCTGTTGCCATTCACAATACAGATCCACATCTGCCCCATTCGCCCTCCCATACTATTTTGGCAGTCGTGTTCTGGAGGAACTCTTTCCTGGATCAGGCTGCTTTTATTTAGTCTGGTCCTGTCATGATGGGAGCTGGTGGAGCCAACCCGAGGAGCTGGGCTATATCCCGTGGCCTGAACATCCTGCTAACACTCGTTGCCAGTGTCACCTACTCGTTTGGCATGGGTGAATAGCCAGTGGTTGACACGAACAAGCTGTAAAGCTGGGTTACGGATCTGGGGGGGACTTGCTAACTAGGCTTTCAGTGGGGTATGGTTGGTGTTGGTCACAGGTCTGCTCCCTTTCCTGTGAAAGCCGAGGGCTGAGCATACCCTGAGCTGAAGCCTTGTGTCAGACTGGCAAAGACCTGATGTCGGATGGATTGCTGCCTTTGCTTGGCTTCAGTGTCTCTGCTTTAGCCAGACTTCTGTCCCTTCTTTGGTTATTTCCTCAGTCTCAGGTGCAGCTACTCTGGAGCAAGTCTTCAATTTCAGCAGTTCCTGCCCCTGCAAGCCCAGGGAGATTTGTCTTCTCCCTGGGCAGGTTCTACTCCTACTGCTCTCAGTAACCCTCCAGGCTGAAGTCTGGCCTAATGTCAGTTCTGCTCCCATCCCACCCTTCCTCTGTTGCGTGGTCTGAGGGAGCGCTGTGATTATTGTTCCCTGAGCTCTGCTATAAAAGCTGCCGAAACCTTTGGCCACGTGGAGATCCTGACGGGAGTACCGCTGCCGCGGGGCTGGCTTTTCTCTTCTTCTTCTTCCCATCCCCACATCTTCCCTGGACTTTTTCTTTGCCAATACTAAATCTGAAGATTTCAGGGTTAGCTGCCTAACTTGTGTGGAAGCTACAAATGCTTTGTGTGAACTGTCTGCCTCGGGTCTATGCTTAGAAAAGGAACTCAGAGACCTAATGATGTATTTCCCAGAGGGCAACTCAGTTTCTTATTTCCCTCTCTACCTTTATCCTGATTTATATCTATTTGCCCCCCTTTCCCTTAGCAGGGGTTTTGGAAGATGGTCTCTGCTTCCTTCACGGTTTGAAACATAACTCTAGCTCAAGTTAAAATACAAGGCTGGTCTCCAGGGAAGGAGCCTCCTAGAAGATGATCTTGTTCTAACCATATGCGGTGTGTGTTTATTGAAGATACTTGGCTCTGGTAGACTCTCTTACTGCTGTAAGAAAATGATTGGGGTTTTGTTCTGTCTCCCATGTAGAATCTAGGCAAAACTTAAATTTTGTTTTTTGATCAAAATGGAAGTATTTTTTTCAACCAACCTATTGTACCCCCAGGTATTTGTTTTCCTGTTAAAACATTCCAGAAAATTTTGGGGCAGAGCAGCTCTTGCCTTGCTGTGTAGCCTTTCCTCCCTGCAGAAGACAGCAGCAGGAGAAAGGCAAGGCTCCTTGGCAGCAGCTGCAAGGGAAGGCTTCCTTCAGCATGCTCAAGAAAGGCAACTTTGTGAGGCATCAGCTGAGTCTCCGGTGGATGATGGCATCCAGCTGTTGTCTGCTTAAGAAATGTGTGCTTAAAATCTGGCCCAGAAGTGTGGGGTTTTCCAGCAACCCAGACCTGTCTTATGTGTCTTTATTAAAAAACCCCCACAACCAAACCTGTCCAATCTCATAATGAATTATCTCTCTTTGCTGTCCATAAGAATCATCTTATTAAAAGGGAAAAAAAAAAAAAAAAAGCTTTTGGGATGGGTGAAAACTTGAAACAGATTTGAAGATTGAACAGAAGAAAGAATTCAGTTAAATCTTTTGTTGGAAAAAATCCTTTTTTGAGCAGGTGAGGGTAAATTATTCAACATCCCTTGATACCCTCCAGCATTAATCCAGAGCAGAAGTATTTTGCTTATGAAATGTACATTCTGCTTTCAGGTACTTTACAAGTGTTTTGTTCCTATTACGAATACAGTGAAAGGAAGAAAGATCCTTGCACCTTTCCTAGGTTCACTGTCAGGGAGCCACTCTTGCCTCTCTAGAGGTGGGTGGGAAATGTAGGGAGACTTCCAAAAGGATATTATCTCTGGAGATATTAAAGGAGATTTTCCCATCACTGTGTAAAATGACAGCAAACATATTGCCTATATATGGAATAAAAGGTTAAAAAAAGAGAAGGCAAAGATGTGGGGAAGATAGGTTCACTTAAGGGAAGTGTTCTGGGAATAATCTTCATGGAAAGCAAAAGGGACTAATTGCTGGGGGGTGCATGAGGGTTTTACATGAAGGCTGTGAAAAGTCTACTTGGCTGTTACCAGGGAATGGCAGGAACAGACGAGTGCCTTGAGGAAATTGAGAATTCCTACGTTTTTGTCAGCCCAGACACCAGGATGTGGAAGGCTGATGCCATGTGTCCTGCAGTTGTAGTGAGGATGGAGGAGAGGATGGACAAAGAGGTGGCTGCTGATGGTTGGACTTAACTGATGTTGAAGGGAGAGAAATGAATGCTAGGGAGAAGACTGTGAGGAAGAAATCCTGGGGAATGTGTGAAGTGTTTCCTCAGGGGAGTAGAGAGGTCCTGGAGCAGAGGATGGTGAGACTACAAAAAAACCCCTACAATAAACAAAACTGAGAAAATGTTGCAAGAGATGGGAGCCCTGAGCTGTGATGTGGGTGTCCTGGTTTTGGCTGGGATAGAGTTAATTTTCTTCCTAGTAGTGCTGTGTTTGGATTTAGTACGAGAAGAATGTTGATAACACACTAATGGTTTAGTTGTTGCTAAGCTGGGCTTACACTAGGTCGAGGACTTTTCAGCTTCCCCTGCTCTGCCAGGGGCACAAGGAGCTGGGAGGGGGCACAGCCAGGACAGCTGACCCCAGCTGGCCCAAGGGCTATTCCAGACCATATGACGTCACGCGCGGTATAGAAACTGGGGGAAGAAGAAGGAAGGGGGGAGACGTTCAGAGCGATGACGTTTGTCTTCCCAAGTCACCGTTACGCGTGATGGAGCCCTGCTGTCCTGGGGATGGCTGAGCACCTCCCTGCCCATGCGAGGCAGGGAATGAATTCCTTGTTTTGCTTTGTTTGTGTGCGTGGCTTTTGCTTTCCCTATTAAACTGCCTTTATCTCAGCCCATGAGTTTTCTCACTTTTACCCTCCTGATTCTCTCCCCCATCCCACCAGGGGGGAGTTAGTGAGCAGCTGCGTGGGACTCGGCTGCCAGCTGGGGTTAAACCACGACAGTGGGTCTGAGTTGTTTCTCAGCAAGCATCAGGGCTCTAGACTCTTGATTTAATTAGATATTATTACTGTTAAAAGAGCCACTGTCCTAACTGCTGTAAAGCAGATTTCCAGTAGTCGAAGCAAGCAACATGGCCAAAGTTTCTTAATAAAACTGCAAAGACTGGGGAGATTAGAGTTCAGCTGAGAAAGGAGGGTGCTTTCTCCCTCCCATAAAAGACTGGAGGTTTGTTCAAAGAAGTTGTAAAAAAGCAATACTATCAAAAAGCCTGTGGTGCCGCAGGTGAAGCCTGCCCTCCCCTCATGGGCAGGCATGGCCGTTTGCTTTTCCTGATTCTTTGGTGTTCTGCTTAATTCACTTGGTCTGTGCTGTGTAATTCAGATTTCCACAAAAGAACAAAGTGGCTTGGTGTAGTCAAAGGCAGAGGCCTTGGAAAGAACACAGAATATGGAAGAAGTGGTAGTAAGGGGTGGCTTTGATAAATATTTTGCTGTGCTTTGAAACTTCTGAAGTTCATTGTGTGGTGCCAGTGGGGAGGGAAAAAACCCAATAAACCTGAAAATTGAATGAAATACAGACAGGGGCTTTAATGTTGAGAAACTGAGAAGGCACTGGGGCTTTGTGGCCAAAGTACTGTTGAAATTGCCTAGTGATGAGACAAAAAGAGGGCTCTTGCTAGAGTTTGCAGTCAAAGCTGTTTTTCCACAATGCTATGAAAGATTTAGCCATTTCTTTTGCCTACTGAATTTTGCTATTTGAAGATGCAGGATTGGCACAGGCTTTCAAAAGGCTTGCTCAGACTTGAGGTAGGTAGTGCAAAGACATCAGCTGTATGGACAGCCCTGGGCCGGTATAGCCCCTGCATCTGTCTTCGGAAGGAATGTCCTGTGTGTCTCTACTCATGACTAACTCTGCTTGTTGTAGGAGAAGAGCCTGAGCTTTGGCATCACATTAAGCCTCCCCATGGCTTGCATCCAGCCCGGGAGCAGTCCTTTTAGCGTGGGGGCAAGGCTGTTTGAAACCTGGAGGAGGCTGTTTGGACTAGTGAGGGTTTCCTCCTTTCCTGCACATCTCGTGCTTGACCTGAGAGATGGGTAGTACTTCAAAATTATCCACAAAGGTGCGGGCTTCCATTATCCTGGCAGGGTTGATGCTTCTGTCAGGAGTGCAGCCTTGTGAACATACCCTTTGCCTCCCGAGATTCACTGCTAAGTGTGAGAGGAGGTTTGCCGTGCAAGAACCAGATCCTGTTTCAGCGGTAAGTGTAAATGCTTTCAGTCTTGCTAATCTTTTCCCCTGGAAAACTGCTGATTTGTATTGCAAATGTGTTTGTATACTTCTTTAAACTTTGGTTGTTTTTTTCCACCAAATGGTATTCTTAAAGTAAAAATGCAGTTGCCTCATCAAGAGAAGTTTAGCAGTAGAAAGTCAAGGAACTTTCAATCAAGAATAGATTTTAATAAGGTCCCCAAATCCCCAATTAATTCTCCTTCTTTATTATTTTTTTATATACTCATCAATTCTGGGCCACCAACTGCATTGAGTGTCCTTTAAAAATAATTAATACTGCAATCCCTTAAGTACTTTCAAGGTAAATAAGTTTTAAAGTTGAACCACATTAATAGTAAAGGGATAGAAACTGCTATTTTCTGTACTTCTCATATATAACTATAGGCCCATATAGCTAATCAAACATTTCTAGGCAGATCTGGATCGATTTAGAGATTACAGCTGAAACACGGGTTGAATTGCAGCTGGATGTTGTTGAAATTGTACAAGCCCTCTTCTTGACATTTTTTTATATTCCAGCTTCCTCTTGCTCTTTTCCCTATGAAATCTTGTATTATCTGCATGTTTTGAAGACATTTTTTCTAATCTGGGTTGCTTTTTTTTTTGTTTTGCTCTGTAAATAGAGATTGAGAAAGTGTGAGAGTAGTAACTGACAACAAAATTACGTTGGAGTGAAGCGAGTTGACTTTGTTGCATGGAGCTGAATCAGCTGGTCTTCTGAGAAAGTGTGGTTCAAGAGGGAAGAGTAATAGATGCTTTATATTTATGTTCATGGGGAAATACTGAATAACAAAGTAATCTTTAGAAACTAGGGTTTAATAAAAACACATTCTTTCTGTCAGCATTTTTAGTTTGGATCAGGAGTGTATTTTTAAGTGAATCTTGCATGTCCATGTCCCCGCTTGCCAGTCTTGGTTTGCATGGCAGGGAGGTCTCACAGTGCATGGGCTGAATTCCTTTCCCATGAAGATAAAGGTGAAGATGGGCTCCCATTGCTTGCCTGATTCACGCTAACCGCTAGCAGGTGTTCAGTTTGCGTGACCAGATTGGTGCTGATCTGAACACTAATGGTCAGAATGCGTAAAACGTGGGGGTTTGGGCCTCAGCACCCTCTGCTTCATTCCACAGACCTGCCCTATTGCGCTGTACTGCTTGGTAATGAAGACCACGCTGCAGCTGGGTAATTTGCTCCATCAAAGTCAGGGACTTCGCTTTACCGCTGGGGTAAACAGCGAACCAATGTTTCTGTGTCTTCTGGAAATCCCATCCCAGTTGTAGTGCATGCTCTGCTGAGAAAAGTCTTCTAACCACTCGCAGCATCCTACATGATTTGATAAGTAGGAGTCTGGCTATTAAAAGCAGCTGTTATGAATGTCTAAGAAGGTACCTTGTACAGAAAAAATGTGTGCTGTAAACATTTAACATCTCAATTACTTGTGGAGTTAATGTGTTGTTTTTCCTGTGAAGTCCAGCTTTTTCCTTCTCTGAAACATTGCTCTGTCTTGCTCTAAGAGGGTCTTGTTACTTGTATGTATGCTGCGACCTAGAAATGCACATATTAGAAATTCATCTATAGATGAGCGAGACTGGATTTCTGTATTCTGCAGAACTAATCAAAGCTCATTTTAATAATGTGATTTGTCTTAAATTTTCAACCGGGTCTAAACCTTTAGACTTTTCAATCTGCCTTCCAGTCATTATAGACAGATTTCTGTATGAATAATGCATAGTTTTGCTTTAAAAATCAGTCTACACAAAACCACTTCGTTTTCACTTTTATTGATTCCAGCCTTGGTGGCTTGCATGCATCAGAAATTTCACAACTTTAAAATGTGCCTATCCCTACAAACAAGTCATTGATCGAAAAAGGTTAATTTGTCTCCCTTGAATTTTTCATCGTCTCCCTTTTTTGTTTGTATCTAGTAAAAACAGTTTCCATTTAGAAACTTCAATTTTCAGAAGGATAGGGGTTCACTTCCTCTGCTGAGTATGTATGCGTATGGTGTATGCATTTAAGGAACCAGTTCCAGAAAATTTGAACCCATCACAGTAATTTGTTATTGCAAGAATGCTTAGGTTATGCTTCTCTCACAGATTCATCCATTGTTAACTGCTAATATTTTATTCATCATAAAGTTCAAGTACAACAGAATTTGATGTTGTTTGAAATGGTGAAGAAAACATTTTTGACCTCCACATTTGCAATGAAGTTGCCAGCATGAACCTTTATTTCTCTTTTTCTCCCTTTCCTTTGATCTGATTTCTTTTCCTTCTTGAATTTTCTTCCCTGTATCCAGGCTCTCTGTCATCTCACTTCTTAATTGCTTTTTTCCTTTCAGAGTTGGATGTAGGAGGCACCCAAATCCTGACTTGGAGGTAACGGTGGGAACCCCTGTGGGCTCCGGGAAGCTGTGGCTCAGCCCCGTGGGCCGGGGCCTGGCAGGCTGTGAATTCCCACCTGCAGATCTGGATGCCGTGTCTGTCCTGGTAGGCTGTGGTGGTGCAGACAGGGCTGCTCCTGGGTCTTCTCTAACCTGCCGGGGTTGTTCATGGTGGCTAAGGTGTAGTCTTGAATCAATGCTCTGTGATTGTATGAATTAATAATTTTAAAACAGAAGCCCCAGTTCACATGAGGAAGAGATCTCTCTGTTTCCCATTGGCAGCAGCCACTTCAGACCAGGTTTTTCCACTATCCTGGAAGGTGACTGCCAAAATCTGCAGAGGAATTTTGCTGGAGAGGTCGCAGACTTAGGTGCAAGTTGCCCTTCAGAGTCGCAGCAGGTGAAGAGAATTCCTGTTGTTCTTTTAGGAAAGGTGATTTCTGTAAAATATCTGCCATTCAGCATGGAGTTTGAGGATCTTACGTGGAGCACACACAGTTTTACCGAGCATGTGGCAAAATGTGCTTGTGCAGTAGCAGCCCCTTCCGCGGGGAGGCAGGGACCGGGTGCAGTCAGGCTCCCCCGGAGCAGTACAGAAGCTGCTGTGAGTAGGTGCTAATGTTCCTTTGCTGCTGCTGCTGGCTTTCACCCACACTTGCACAGGCACTTGGAGTACTTTTTTGATCACATCTGAATTATTTGCTGTCTCAGAGGTTTTATTATACAACACCTGTTTTTTCCCAAACCCAGCCACTGTGTGATCTGCATATTCTTCCCTTTCTTTGTTGTTTTTGGTGCTCCATTTCATACTGTTCTAAAGTGGTTTTTATCCTCACCCGTAAGTCCCCTGACTCAAACACGCACATCAGGACCCTCATTCTCATAAGGTAGCTTTAATTAATATACAGATTCTTTCATTAACATCAGGAGACTGAGCAACATCAAGGAAAGCTCAGGCTTTATGAGAAGCACACTGGAGAGGGGCAATAATGATGTGGTACGCAAGCGCTAAAGGAAAGGTGAGCTTTGGTCCATCTGGGGCTGGGCTGTTACAATTAATTACCAGCATGCTTACAAGCAGCAGTTGTAGCATAAAAACCTGTTCTCTGTGTGCTATGTTTTGTTTTCCTTATAGAAGTGGTTGCTGGTTGGGCACTGCTTGGATGTGGCTCCCTGGCTGACTGGTGCACATCCCTGTGTATGTGCCGATTCGTGTTATGCGGGCGAGGGGCCAGGACCCTGCTTCCCTGCAGCTGCCCAGCACATGCACCCCAGGCATTTCCTTTTCTGTTACTTTCTCTCTCATCCTGCTTGACACCTGCGTGAGCTGGCACTTACATATGCTCCATCCAGCCTGGGGCACTTGTGCCACTGATGAAGTTGGTGATTCAAACAAAAATAGAAATTGTTCCCATCCTTGCCGTGGTGGTTTCAGCCTTTTTTTCGGCTGTTTCCTTAGCAGGTCAGTGGGTTCTTTGGAAACCAGCGCCTGAGCTGGCTCAAGAGCTGGCTCTGCACTGAAGCGATGGAACAAGCAACCCCGCATCCCAGTAGATTATGTCTGCTTTGAAATGCTCTCAGCCGCCACTGCCGCGGGGCCCCGCTCTCCTGCCTGCATCTGCGGCGAGCTGCCGGCCTGGCGCACAGCCTGCTAACGTGTCCTAGCAGCGGAGGTTTTCCCTGCTTCAGAATTTTATATCCTTGCCATGAAACAGAAATAGCAGCAAGGATGTATTCATTCAAAGCATCGAGGGAGGGGGCCTTTAGCCGTCTGGCTGGCTGTGCGACCTTCTCCTGTCTGTCAGGAATTTCATTGCTCAAATGAGGCTTGCAAACTGCTCCCCTCAAGACCACTTCTACAGCAGGGGCAGAAGCCATTCCAGACAGTAACGGCCTGCCTTCATTTTATGCAGTGAGGCAATGTCCCAGGTCTTTGGGACACTTCTGTGGCTTGTCTGTCATCGTTTTTCGTCACGTGTTCTTTGGTCTTGTGAGCCTGATGAAAGACTCACTTCAGCACCTGATTACATGTACCCTTTTTTAGGACATTTGACTGATAAGTTGATGTTTATATTCAGTCGCAATTAAGGGTTTTTTTACTGAACTGGGCTCTTAAGAGCTGGATGTAACTGTGCGCAGACTTCAAAAGATGAAGATGTCCCATCTCAGTAACTGGATGAATTATTTATTTGTTCTGGCAAGGTCAAAAAGATGAAAACACAGGGCTGGATTTAAAACTCATCATGATAAGTGGGAAGACGTCCACTATGTCAGTGGACTCAGCCTATTGAGGATGCAGGACTTCAGGCTTCCTAGCTGGCCCTTCTGCCAGTCCCCCTGAGGCTGACCAGCCTGGGCTGGCTCCGTGCCGGGGAAGAGACGGAGCTGGAGCACTTTGGGGTCTTGTCCTAGCTGAAGATGCTGCTGTTGTGAAGCACGAGAGATTTGGCGAGGCACAGGAAAGGCTGTGGTATGGAAATGCTCTGTGGTGAAATCCCACGAAGAACACTACCTAGCTTTTTGTTTAATTTGAGTGCATTGGTGATGAGCACAGTGACAGTAAAAATAACTGCCAGGACAGAATGACAAGGAGGATTTTTCTTTTTTTTATTATTGACATACGGGAGATTGCTGTGCTGGTTATGTTTTGACTTTTTTGTTCCAGTTCCAGTATTAATCTGTATCGTCTCAGTACTTGAGACTTCAGTGCCTCGGAGATGTGATAAACAGGTGCCACATGTTTTATTCTCTTTCTGCTCTTCTGGAGACCACCTGAATGTGCAACATGCTACTTGTTTTCTCCAGGTGTAGTTATAGTAGGTTCTGTTATGGTTTCTCTCCGTGTATTGTCCTGAGCATTGGAGAGGACTCCTGAATTGAGAAAGACCTTTTAAAAATTAATGTGGCAAAAGAAGTCATTAAAAACAAGGAATAAAGCTTAACATGTAGGATTGATATAATTCTTCTAAAAAGTTAATTATTTTCCTTAAGCACTAGCAAGTTTGTTTTACACAGAGAAAGGAAACAGAGCTAACATTTTATTAGCACCTTTGTTAACCTGGTCTTTTCAATCCAACAGCAGAGAGTAGCTTGGGGGAGGCTGTTACAGCTTGTTTTCTACTCTTTTGACATCATGTCCAAATTAATGACAAAGCCCCATGTGATGTGAAAATGAGGTTTTGCTGCTACATGAAAACCATACGCTAAAACTCAAAAATGAAAATTCTCTTTTCTTGAGCCCGCTGACCTAACCTCCTCCTGTGAGCGACCGGGGGGAGGGTGAGAGAAGAAAAAAGGGAAGTGGGGAAAGAAAAAAGAATTTTAAGTTTTTCAGAGATTGTGATTCATTATCTTTTAGCTTTCTGGAATGCCACAAGACTTTTTTTAAGCATCTGCTATTCGTTACTTGGCAGAAAGAGGCTGATAGCTTGAGACTTGAATTGTCATTTTATGTACAACACACTGACAGATCAGTGCAAAAACAAACCTACCAGGAATTACATTTTAAAAATGTATAAAGACACCAAATTAACTAACAGAGATTTTGCAGACAGTGCTCTTAATCCTGTGATAAAAGACAGGAGAGAGGGAGCTGCTGGAATTGTACCTCTTGTATTTGCACCGATTTTGTGTGCCTGGTGCTATTGCTTTCTAGTTGTTCTCTCTTTAAAGGGAGTTGGCTTTTCCTAACCTCAGGTAGAGAGGGGGGGAAACTTCTTTTTTAGTTCTTTGGAGGCACAACAGAGAATCCAGCTACGCAGGGCAATGCTTGAAGGCAGAGAGGGATCTTCCTTATTGAGCAAGGTGTCATATCAATAATTTGCCATCAATATGTGTCTATTTTTGAATATGAACTTGCTTTTGGGCATGCCAGCACTTTTTCTAGTCTGTGTCCATACACAGTAGAAAGATTGGGTTTTGATTGCATACATGTCAGCTTGGATGTTTGGACTCTAAGAAAATGTTTTCAAAGTGATCCTTTTTCTAACAGGGATCAGTCAAGGTAGATCACCGCAGGAGGAAGAAAGGTTTCATCAAACCCCAGTTGTCAAAGCAGATGTTGCAGTGTGTGGCAAGATAAGCAAGGGTTTCACTCACCCATTTCTTTGCCCAACGCGTCTGTGAAAGTGTCAAAATGTTAATTCGAATTTCTGTAGCCTACCTGCGCATTTTCTTTTAGCCCACTATTCTAAGGAGCAATACTTTGTTCTGTATCTCTCCATAGAGTACTAGAAGCTTTTTTTTTTTTCATGCTCATACTTACTAGTGCAGTTGTTTGCTCTCTAATTCTCAAAAAGTTTTCTTCCTTGTTCTGAATGACTTTTGCAGTGGTCTGACTGATTGCTTGGGAGTTGAACACTCCCATGCAAGTAGTCAATCCACCAAATTTCAAACTGGAGCTGTGCTGCAGTGGCAGTTAATTGAGAGTTATTTCTGTTTTTCTACAGTCGATAGGTGCTATTACTGTTTTGCTTGGAGTAGCACTTAAAGGCTTCAATTAGAGAGCAGGTCCCCCCTACACTAAACGACATCTAGAGGTATTGAAAAAGAGGGTTCCTCTTCCATAGACTTTAGGGCTAAGTTACATTTTTACAGCGAAAAAGAAATCTTGAGAAAACTAATTACTGAACACCTATTTCAGAGGAGCCAGGGAGAAAGTTATTGGTCATTCCAACTACTTCCAGATAATGCATTGCCTTGAACTCAAGGGGGAAGAGCTTACCTAGCCCTGTTGTCAAGGGTGCACCAAATTATTAAAAAAAGTGATGTTTTGAAGTCGAGCTGCGGGTACACAGTAGTGGGCTGTATACACCGACTTGATGTGTTGACCCTGACTGTTGCAGATCCCATGGTAACCCTTGGAATATATGTGCATGTATATAAGAGGACTGAGCAGAGCTCTTAAATTTCAAGAAGAGAAATCACTGTATCACTGCTTTCTCTCTGACCTTGAAAGGTCTTGAATTATTAAAGAGTCTCTTAAAAGTGCAACCTAGTTTCCCAGCTCTGTAACTTTTAAATAGCATAACCATTGTGAAATTTAGTTCTGGAATCATTTAGGCAATTTTTTCTGCATCGCTTTAATTACAAAAATTGGATGTTTCTTTTGCTTCAGAATGTTTTATCGTCTTAATTAAAAATAATAATTTTATGTACACTGCAGTGCTGTGAATTCAGGATAACAAAAGTTTGAACAACTCATAATACTCTTGCAAAAGTATCTTGAGTAGCTGAAATGCTGGGGGAGTTTCTGATAGCTGAGCAACACCTGACTGACTTAGTATATACGTATATACTTAAGTTATACAGGGATCTAGGTAGCTTTTAAATACCACTGGGGTACAAAAGTATTGCTTATGCTGCCTGTGAGCAGAAAGCAGACTCCACTGTGAGAACTGGAGATGGACCAAGCTTTGAACTGCTTAACAAAACCACCTACCTTGGGGCAGCTTGGGGTATGCATGAGAAGATTCTGAATTAATGACATAAAGATGGCACCTCCATCCTTCAACTTGGGTCAGAAGTTTTCATACGAGAAGTGTCTCCCGTGTTCATATATGATGCAGGTGGTGATGGTATGTAGGCTTTACCCCAGACTTGTCCATGACATGGGCTCTTCACAGCTTTTTATTTTTATATCTCATTTGTTAACATCAAAGAAGTGACACGTCTCCCTGATTCCTAGCTCTGGCTTAGTTTATTTTCTCTTGTACCTAAGCGAGCTTTGTGTACTGCAGGAGAAACTCGCAATGGAAAATCCCTCCAACCCTCCCTCCTCACAGACATGAACGTGTGCCTGTGTTTCAGCTGGTACCAGAAACTGGTTCTGCTGCAGGAGCACTTGCAAGCTGTGGTCGAAGCTGAAGCCTTGACTGTGGGACAGCTTCAGATCTTGCAAATCCCTTTGAGCTCCACCTAACAGTGAGGCCTTTGAATTCTGGGTTATTGGCAATGTTTACAGCAATGTGAGTAGAAGCAATTAGTGACTTGTGCTTTTATATGTGCTGTAATGACAGAGATGCTGTTTTCCCACTTTGCTAAATTGCCACAAGGCAAGCAGACTTTCTCCTGGCTCTGAGGTGGGATCCTGTAGGGAAAGACAAACTCCCCTCTGCATCTAATACCAACCTCTTGCTGCTGGGCAGGAGTATCTAAAGAAAGCAGGCGTGGGAACGCACAAGTGTGTGCCGAGAGGAGGAGCAGGGCAGGTTTTTTCAGTATAGATGTGGGCCAGGGTCTGTCACTGCATATTCATTGTGGTTCTCCTGGAATAACAGTGTGATGCAGTATTTTGATGGCTGTTGTCAGCCGTGTGCTAATATAGATGCACTTACTGCCGTGTAATTTGTGTCCACGCAGAGCTGCTTCAGCAAGGGTTGGGGGATGGGGAGGGGTGGAGAGGAGCAATTAATTTTGTCTCTTCAGAAAAGCAGCGTCCCATGGATTGTGATACAATCACATCCAGTTTTTATGCTTGTACATTTGTCGCAGATCAAGCTTGGCTACCTCTACCTTTAAATGTGATTACTTTAAAAGAAGCAGTGTCCGATTCCAGGCTCCTGCACTGTGCCGGAGCTGTGCAAACGTCCCGCAGGAATCCATCCTCCATTGCTCAGGTACAGAAATGCTGCAAAGCATGACCTGTCCCTTTTGCTTCCTCCATCATAATAAAATAGAGACACCTTTCACAGTTAATTTCGGAATGTTCTTTGTTGTCAGAAGTAATTTAGTGGCCTCGAATGGCTGAAACCCCCCACAGACAGTCAAACACACTTTTAGATGTTTGTGGTGTGATTTGCAATGTGTTAAAATCTCATTGCAAAGCAACAGAGAGCTTCCAGACCCCTCTCTCTCTTTATCTGAATCTGTAGACTAAAAACCAGTGTGGGTTTTAATTAGGAGATAAAGTTAAAGCTGTTCAGAGAAGAAAACTGCTTGCAAGATGCACGTGCATTCCTTTTCCTTAAATGTGCTTGCAAGCGCACGTGCTTGCGGTGAGCAGGAGCTCCAGCTCTCTCCACGGGGCTGGGGCTTGGCCGAGCTGTGGAGCCTCAGCACTGAGGGCTTGGCTTAGGGGCGGACGAAGGTGAGGGGTCCTTCCACTGAAGGATCCCCCTGCCTCTTTGCAAATGCTGGGGAGCAGGACCAGCTGTATTTTGTTGGTGGAGATGTAGCTGGGGCAGGCAACTCTGCCCCTGCGGTCTGTAATGGAGATTGTGGAGTTGAGGGCTGTGGCACCGGTGAGGAAACGCCATGGCCTCGGGGCTGTGGAGCTCTCCCCACGCGGTGCAGGCGTGCATGCAGCAGCAAAAGGGTTGGAGGGTGTCCGAGCCATGGGAGATGCAAGGAAATGCCACGTGGGTCTGGACCCATCCCTCGTAAAACTTGCATGGTTAGGGTAAATAGTAACAGTTGGTTTCCGCTCTGCAAGAGGAATTAAGCATAATAATGTGTTAGCCTAGACTGCTACCTGCCAGAGTTAGACAGACTCAAGACTGGGATAAAAAAAGATTGTCATCTGATTTTTCCATCTGGATGAGACTGCTCAGTTCGCCTGCAGACTCTGCCTCCGGGGGCCGAAGAGGAGCGACTTCTGCTGCACTCCCTGCCTCACAGGAGGAGCTATGACCACCGCTACGGGGTCCTGTGGGGATACAGATGCCCTTCTGGAGCAAACAGAGAGATAGATCCAAACATGGAGAGGTAGATCCAAACATGCTGATGGAAAACATCCTGAAAATACTCACATTGACCCATTGGTGTCTCTCCTTCAGTCTTGCGGCTCGCAGAACTGAAGTGATTTCAGATGCTGGACAGATTTATATCAAATGTTTTCATCCTGCTTGTCACCTATTTAAAAATATATTAGCGAGGAAGTGAAGCGACAGTTGTAAAGTATTCAGCATATCAGTGCTAAAATGATATGGCCAGCACCCCATAAAAAGAGCATTTCTATTTCACATCTAGAAATTAAACTGTATGCAATTATAGGACCATTTATCCTTTGTCCAGTCTAGCTGTCCCTACCTGTTCAGTCAAGCTTCCCTGAACAAATTAGTTTTATAGCAAACCCACAAAGAGTAATTAACACAGAAACAGTATTTACTCTAATTGTCCTCCAGTGGCTAGACTACTGCAAGAGTTAAGCCTCATTTGCATCTTTCTGCAAACAGCTGTGGATGTACCGGGAGCTGTGGGATCACAGATAGTAAGGCTAAGGCGTAGGCTGTGCCATGTGCCAGCTTGCTGGCCTGGCTGGTTAGGCATATAATTTCCTGCCGGTTTATAACAGCCCCTGGTATTTGATTGTAAAGGGGATGACAAGCACTTTGGGGCTTAGGCAGCAGGGGAATTGACTTACCTGAGTGTCCTTTATCTGGACGCGATTTGTTCATTTTAGATTTAAAGACTACGCTGGTCTTTTATTTATCTGCTTAAGCCTATGGTTTGCTTCTTTGTATGCTTTATTTTTAGCTGCAAGGTTTTACATCCATATTAATAAGTCATCTGAGAAGTATTGTAGTGCTAAATAACCTGCACTTTCCCAGTGAAATAACTGTCGCAGTTTGCACAGATAGAACCGTCTGGTTTGCTACAAGTGACAGAAACGTAATGGAGCATAGTCCGATGGTAGAGACAGTCTTCAGAATAGGTTTTCAGGGATTTATTATTGCTTTGCAATGCATTTTTTTGTGAAATAGGCAACTGGGCTAGAGTTCAACTTATAGTCTAACCTGCTTGTCATTATTTAAAATCACCAAGTCATTTTTAATCTCTAACTCTTCCTCTTCATAGGCGACTTTTTGGATGGACAGCATGTCAGCTGCTAACTAAATTTCAGATTTTAGGAAGGCCTTTAGTCATATAACTCAGGATGATAAAAATCCTATTTAATGGGGAATACTCCTTTGCCATGGGCTTGATCAATAAATTAAATAGATTAATTAAGTCGAGCTGTCAGGACCAAGGACTGTCATGAAGTCAGGCCAGCGGAGTTGGCCATTTATCAGAGGCAAAAATTTGTCGAGAAAAGGCAGCCTTTAATGGGTAATTCTGGAGTGCATGCAAATGAGCAAGTACGTAAAAAGTCTAGCAAGGAGTGAGTGCCTGTCATCTGATCACAAGCGGTATAGAAGGAGGTGGATACGTCTGTGCAAAGTCATTAAATTTGCTTATCAAACTCCTTCCTGTGGATTTTTGAACTTCAAGTTCTGAGGAGATGAACTGGCTTGTGATGTGGGTATATAGTCTTAGGTATTTCCATTTTTTTAATCTTCACTGAGAAATTCGGTTGGTTTTATGTTTTGAGATATATATATACACACACATATATGTAAGAAGTGATTTAAAATGCAAATTTATTACAAAATAGGAAAGCTTTTATTGTTTTTAGAGCACTTGGAGAAATTGCGCTCCACGGGTGGGATCCAGCACAGAGACTGGAGCCAGACCAATGCATTCCCACCATTGCAGCGTAGGAAACTTCAAGCGTCGTTTGTGCCTGGTCCTGTTATCTGCTCACAGGAGAGTCCTGTCCATCCTGGTCTGGGAGAGCCTCACCGCTGGGTGCTGTGGGAATCTGCAGGATCTCTTTCTTCTCCCCCAGGACCCATCACTGGAGAGGGACGGTCAGCAGAGTTTCAGTGCCCGCTTACTGAGGTTCAAGAGAGAGAAAGTCATAGGGGCTCCATATCTTTAACTTCGCCCTGTGTACCTTAGGCTGCTGAAAGAAGGTGCTAGTATTTCTCTGGCAGTTCTGGGTGTGATGGCTGAGGGAGCTCCATCAGGATTGTGTCACCCGAGGAGCCCCACGAGGCCGGCGCAGTGCGAGCGGCGGAGCAGCAGCCGCAGCTCCTGGCTCGCTCAGGCAGAGGAGCTGCTTTCCCATGGACCTCGTCGCTACCACGTGTTTCTCTGCGGATGCAGTGGGAGTGAGATGGTGTGTGCTTCCCAATGTAGAAAGTGAAGCAGTGCATATAATTGCATGAAAGTTGCATCTCTGTTTTGGTACTTCCAGTTTAGCTGTAAAGTCCTGACCATATGGATGTACTCCTACAGCCGCTCTGGAGGCAAGCTGAGAATAAAATGAGCTGTGTGCAAGTGCTGCAAGCCTGTGTAAATGAAACCTTCCTGACAAACCAGAAACATGCCTTTCTGGTGTATAATAAAAATAAAATTCTCTCCAGGCATAGAACCTTACGTATGTTCAATCCCTGTTGACTAAATAGTTTTGAGCTCAAAACAGCAAGGGAGTGAGCCAGGGATGCTGGTGCCAGGTTAATGAACTGTCAGGAGAAATGTGGAAGAAGACGATGCTAGAAAAATGTGCCTGGACATGCGGAAGAGGCCAGGGTCTTTGTTGTAGTTCTGAGAGAATACCCTGTTTGCCAGGGTGAGAAGGTGCAAGGAGACGTAAGGACTTGCTCCCTCTTTTCTCCAGGCTGTTGAGGAAAGGCAGAGCTAGAGAACAGGGGTAAGCCTGACTTCGGCCCGCTGAAATGCAGCTGGGGTGGAAGGGGGTGAAGATGAAAGACTGTGACTGGCGGTAGCTTCTGGGTTGCTTCCCCACCCTGCTCAATGAGGTGATGAGGGTTTGCTCTCAGGGACTTTGGAGAAAATTTAAAAAAGCTCCCAAGTGGCAGAAGTGTCTTAGTCACAGTGTGAGCTGGGCTCCTTAGAGGGTAAGTTGTTTGCGATGCTGGTGTTTAGGCTCTTGATGCACATTTTAAAAATGGCCCTAGTACTTCAGCTGTAGGAAAGCCAGGCTTTCTTTACTTTTTTTCTCTTATACTATTATCAGCAGCTGGGAAGAGTGATGCAATCTATATGCCGTATGGAGCACCTATATATAAAAATCTGACATATGGATGTTGTGAAGTTCTCGGAAGATTCCACATGCCTGAGATCACCCACGTTTTAAAAACATTCTGTTTGGGAATTAGTTGTTGAGATGTTATGTTGAATTCCCCAAAGTGGAACCAGGCAAATTGTGCTGGGAACGTTTGTAGCATGGAGTCAGGTCTGAATTATTCTTTTTGGTCCCTGACGGAGCACTGCAGGCTTTGGGAAGGATGCGTTTGGGCTGAATGTTTTCAAGCTGTCTGTCTGGATGACTTTTACTTGGTCTGTTAACCTACTGGATCTGAGCCGTTTCTAGCTTGTGGTTCTTCACTGTCATCTGCTGCCCCTCACCTAATTGGGAGCCTCTATCTCCATCGGCTCTATGGGAGGGGAGGATGAGGGACAGTATCACTGAACACCTGGTTTCTTAATTAAGTCTTCAGGACTCTTGCTGCTCAAATGTGTTGTTTTGCTGCATAGAAATTAAGACAGCCTACTGGCTGCTGCTTCTGTGGGACTTGAAGAAGGTAGGGCATTCAAATGGAACCAGAAGTAAGTAAAGCACACAGTTTGCAATGAAGTTGCTGCCTTTGCTAACATTGATTTGCCATGCTGCTGTAGCTCATCATGTCAAAATGTTTATCTGGAAGTTCTCCATGGCTAATTAGCACGAGTTGGCTAGACTTTTTTTTTTTATTATCCTTTTTTTATCCACGGAGATGGGAGTCCATCCTTCTACTGCTGATTTGGCTGATGCCACAGTGCTGGCTGCACTAGCCTCCCTGGGGAATTTGCCGCTGGAGCATGTGAGTGAGCGGCAAAGTGGACATAAGGCATGGTGGGCACGTCATAGAATCGTCTAGGTTGGAAAAGACCTTTAAGATCATCACATCCAACCGTTAACCTAGCACTGCCATCCCACCACTAAACCATGTCCCTAAGCACCTCACCTACCCGTCTTTTAAATACCTCCAGGGATGGGGACTCGACCACCTCCCTGGGCAGCCCATTCCAGAGCCTGACAACCCTTTTGGTGAAGAAATTTTTCCTAATGTCCAACCTAAACCTGCCCTGGCGCAACTTCAGACCGTTTCCCCTCATCCTATTGTCCGTTACCAGGGAGAAGAGGCCGACCCCCACCTCACTACAGCCTCCTGTCAGGCAGTTGTAGAGGGCGATCAGGTCTCCCCTCAGCCTCCTCTTCTCCAGACTAAACAACCCCAGTTCCCTCAGCCACTCCTCATAAGACCTGGGCTCCAGACCCCTCACCAGCTTTGTGGCTCTCCTCTGGACCTGTTCCAGCAAGGCAACATCTGTCTTGTAGTGAGGGGCCCAAAACTGAACACAGTATTCAAGGTGCAGCCCCACCAGCACCGAGTACAGGGGCACGATCACTTCCCTACTCCTGCTGGCCACACTATTCCTGATACAAGCCAGGATGCCATTGGCCCTCTTGGCCACCTGGGCACACTGCTGGCTCATATTCAGCCGGCTGTCAACCTGTATCCCCAGGTCCCTCTCTGCCAGGCAGCTTTCCAGCCACTCTTCCCCAAGCCTGTAGCGCTGCATGGGGTTGTTGTGACCCAAGTGCAGGACCTGGCACTTGGCCTTGTTGAACCTCATACAGTTGGCCTTGGCCCATCGATCCAGCCTGTCCAAGTCCCTCTGTAGAGCCCTCCTCCCCTCAAGCAGATCGACCCTCCCACCCAGTTTGGTGTCATTGGCTCCACACAGGTGGAGGCTGAGCAAAATCAACGATGGAGTGAGCCAATGGTAAGGAGGAAGGTACATATAAACTGATAGACTTTTCAGTTTTATTCACTGTTTAAGAAGCACACAGCAAGCACTATAAAAATACAGATGAATAGTATGGAGTTGATTGATCCTCCCCTGGCCTCAAGAAAGGCAGATGGAAATGGGTCCATCTCATCTGCTGTTTTTGGGGCTTGTTAGGAGTGAGTGTGAATACAAACTCTGCCTGTACATGAGCATCATGACCTGGGGAGGGCTTTGCTCCTCACATACCATCCTTCTCCCAGCACGTGGTATGTGCTGTGCCCCCAAGATGTTTGTACCAGTGCCTTAAGCTTTCATGAAAGGCATCTCAAATTGCTGCTGTCCTCTCTGTCAGTTTTGTTCTTGTGGGCTGGCAGAGGATTGACAGTGATTTGGATTCTGCTTTCTGAAATGCTTAGTCCAGGGCTTCAGTGATGTGGAGTAGCAGCAAGCGGAATGCTCTGCAGCTTGGTTATTTAGGAGCTGAGGTTATAGATGTACATAAACCCCTTCCTCCCCAGAGAGCTGTCAAGGTGAAGTGAATTCCACAACCAATCAACGTTTGTTGTAATCTGTGAAGCAATAGCAGGAGGGCAAGCCTACAGCAGATGTCTGTACATCACTTTAATCCGTAATCAACCTGTTATGATTTCTACTTCATAGCTATGTCTTAGTTATTTGTGTGTGCTGTGCTACAATGGATCCCACTTGCTTAAAATCCTTTGCAGGGAAGAAACATTTTTCTGGCTTTTATTTGAAATGAAAGCTGTTCCCTAGAGTCATGTCAGCTGCAGAAATCCAGACCCCAGCACAAGTGTCTGCATTAAAAACTGGGCTTTGGGCACCATTAAAATATTGTGACTGCAGATGTCACAAGCAGAGGAAGGCAGCGCAGCAGCACAGGCACTGAAAAGATTGCATCCCTGCTTTGAAACCTAGGGGCTTTCGAAACTGAGGGGCTGCAACCAGGGGAAAAGAAACAATTCTCTCCTCTCTCTGCCTCTTCCAGCGCCCTATCTCTAGCCCCTGCCAGCTCTTGGCTTCAAACTTTGCTTGAAATTATACACTTGTCTCTTGGTAGTCTTTTCCTGTATTTTAATTGGGGATGGCAAGTAAGGCATAAAGTCAAAGAACTGGAAATAGCCTGTAAAACTAAAACAATGAAGCCAGAAAGACAGCCTTTCAGTTAAAGGTGGCAATGTTAACTGCCAAATTTTTTGGGAGTGTTTGCAAACTTGTGGTTAGATCATGCAAAATTGTATAAAACTTTTAAGGCCTTTGAATATGAACAGGGCTGGAGGATTCTGAGAAGAGAATGGCAGTGCTCCAGTAAGAGATGAGTATCATGACAGTTTACTACGCACTGTGTAGGCAACAAGCCATGCCGATGGGTTAATACAGCTTTTTCACATTTAAGAGAAAAGTACATGTTGTCTTGCTCTTTGTACAAGATGTTGCATGCGGTTATATGTGTATGTATGCATGTCCTTAAAATAAATACGCAGTGTGTGTGCTGTTCATCGTCCCCAAGGCAAGCATCGATCTCCTCTGTTCTGCCTAGGTTTTATAGACAGCTCATCGCCATGATGCAGGAGTGCCTTTTATTTCTGTAGCACTGAATGGCCACTACCCATTTTGTATTAGTCTGTTTTCCCTTGATTCCTTATGGAGGAGGAGGGTTGGAGCAGTGTTTTGGTTGGCTTTGCTGCTCTGTTTTGGTGTGGCAGCATCAGTGTAGGTATCTGTTATTAGACAAGGCTGGATCCAAAGGGACTTTGAAGTCAAAGGGATTAGGGTTTATGGTAAGGTCACAGTTCTTGGGGGAATGAATTCCTCAGGTCAGCTGATGAGAAATGCTGTCACCTGCCCTAGCAGGTAAATGTGTGCTTCGCTTTTAAGCTTGTGAGCAGTCCATATTGAACCTGGACTGGAAGCTGAGATTGCTTTTTGGCAGTGTCAAAATAAACTGAAAAGCAATAATAAACCCCAAAGAAGAGATGTGGGCTGAAAAAACTGAAGACTCTCATCTCACACATGCTCTGCACTTGTCCTACTCTTTTTGACTATAGAGCGGAAGGAAAAAGAGGAAAGCGCTCAAGGCTATTCAGATTTTCAGTGTAAAGGACTAATGTTTTGGTGAGATGAGAAGGAAATAATGACCGGAGACTTGCAGAAGAGCATTGGGATTTGCATTGATTTTGAATCCCTGCTTAGCACTGCAGAAGGTTTTCCAAGATCTTAACTATAACAAAGGGCATGTCAGAGGTGGGGAGGACTAGAGAAATAGAGATCCCATAGATGCAAAGTGCACTAACCTGGATGTAACAAGCAGCTTATGGGTGTTCTGGATTCTTACTGTTTGGTGTGGGACTGTCCACGCTGTTCAGTATGTGCTCTTAGGCAGAATTAACAATTTTCTCAAAGATTTTCCAAGGTGTTAATCCCAGTAACTAGGATAATGCTGCATAAGTGGCCATTAACTTCTCCTTAGCTCTTTGACAGCCTGAGAAAACCCTGCTGCAATTCTTCCCTTCCCATCCTGATGGGGAAAGCAGAGGCCGGGAGGTCGAGTCCCAGAGTATCTGTTCTTATGTTCCTGCAGCCAGTGCTGACGGGATCGTTGGAGATGGCAGACGGGGCCCTGTGGTCGCAAACGCAGCTTCTGCATTAGGAACACCCAGAAGGTGAATGGGTGTCTGTGAAAGTCTTGGTTTAAGGATCTTAAATAGCGTTATGAAGAGACCCAGGGGCAAAGGAAAGGATAGAAGCCAGTTCTCCCGGGCCGTGCTCAGCTGCCTGCGTTGGTGAAAGGGTGAGCCGCTCGCTTGCTTGTTTGTATTTTCTTCCAGCCCTTGCATGCAGTGAAGCAGGGCTCATGCAAACAACTCTTTGGTATCTGGACCAACTGTGGGAGCAGAGAGGGTGTGTCTGTAAGGAAATGTCCACCTGGGAGTAAATGGTACATGATGAGGGCCAGCACAAGCAATCCAGACAGCAGTCTGGATTTGGACTTTCTGAAAGGCTTCATCCCTGTCTCAGTTCAGGATGCCTAATTTCCAAAAGTGTTAAGAATTTCCGTACAGCTTTAGTCTGTCTCCAGATTCCCACCCACTCAATCTCTAATTAAATGAAAGAATTTCCACTTTATGATTAATCCTTGTTTTCAGGGCAAGCTGCAAAATAGTTGAAAAAGTAAGAGTTATCTGTCTGCTGCTTTCCTTCTGCCTTTTTAGTTTGCAAATGAATGTAGGGTCATCTTACATCATTTGTCTTCTTAGAACTTTTGCCAGTTTTAATTCAGTAAAATGCAGTAGTCATTCCTCATACTTATCTGTAAATTGCATTGAATCTTGTTGCAGTCATATTAGGTGGTAATGATTTATATGCCTTCTAATAATTTATTTGATTATGCCAGCTATGTTCCATTTTTAAAGAATTATTGAATTAATGCTCTTGTGTAGGGAACAAAGAGAAATATTTTCCATAGTTCTTACTTTGCCTTTCTGCAGTTCAGTACGGTGCTGCATGTTTTGTTCATTAATATAGTGGTATGTAAGGATCAGGCTGACAATTTATTACAGGTATTTAATATTGTTAGACTTCAGGTTGCACAGAAGCTGCGTATCCAAATGCAGTTTAAATGTGTTGTGTGTGTGTGTTGGTGTTTAGGCAGTTCTGCCATGTGCATGTCCCCATGTTCTGCAAGTCTGTGATGGGAGTATCTGTGCTGGGCGCAGAAGGGGCTGGCGGTTCTGTGCTTGGCTGTGGAGGGTGGTGTGAATGTAAGGGACGAGAGAGACGGTGTCAGAAATCTTGGTGGCAAAATACGTTAATTCCTCCTCTCCTTTTCCTTGTGCCCCAGCAGTTCTCCTGTGTGGAATGTAAGGAGCCCTCGCACCCCCCTCACTGGCAAAGGGCTGACTTCGGGGAAGTGGTTAAGCACAGATTTAACTTTAGGATTAGAATTACTCCCACTGATTTCCGAGGCAACTGTTCTCTCAAAAATAAACAAATAGGAAATGGGGCTGCTGAGGAGGGGCAGGGAGAGAAACACTCAGCAGGGCTAAAGGAAAGTGATTCTTCTGTCTGGCATGTCTCATCCATTTGAAACTTTAAGTATCTCCTTTCTTGATGGACCATCTACCCTGTCTGTTTTCTCTCCCTTTTGGAAGTGTGTGCCTAACTCCTGGATAATATGCCTCCCACGCCAGCTGACAGAACACAAAGAAGTAGGAAGAAGCTTCAGCTCTAGGGGGAAATCTCTTCTCTTCATGAAAAAATGATGTAGTTTTTCTTTTCTTTTCCTTGACTTGCATATTTAGAGAGGCACAGGATGGAACAAAGTCATTGCACAAGTGCAAATAACCTCCAACTTTTTTTTTTCTCTAAAATTTCTCTTTGAAAAATGGTGAGTTTCTTTCTGAATATGTTGGCATGAAATACCAAGTCTTGGCAGTGTTTGAATGCTGGGGTTTTTTGCTGTTTAAAAGTAGTATTACTGCTCCTTTTAGACTTTTAAACAGGATGAAATGTGGTTACTTCTTAGGGAAATTGTGATTAGTCCAGAAGCAAAATTGTTGCCTTTTCCAGAGTTTGTGTACAGGCTGGTACTGTGTGAGTCTGAGAGGAGAGGTAGTGCAACCCAAAGGGACAAAAACAGTGAGTGGAAGACCAGAAAGATATTTTACCCAGTGTAGAAGCACCTGGAAACATGCAGAAAATCAAACAAGAAATGACTTCCTAGCAAGAAATTAAAGCATCCAAGCAATGAAATGAATAATCAAACAGACATGTGATGTCCTCTCCCTTTAAACCAGATTTTTCTTCTCCTGAAGCAGTTGAATTTTTAGAGAAGAATTTGAGTCTTGACCCTGTGATGTGCCCAGCTCTGCTCTGGAGTGACTCCATCAAAACTGGGGAGCCAGATCCACCGCCTGGGTCACTGCATCCTCCTACCTGCTTACTCAAATACACTCCATGTCTCCTCACGTCACATCTTTGGTTTTTTTCTTTACTTTCCCCTTTGTTATTCACTTTGCTGGTATTGGGTTCATTCTGCCATGGAATGTCACAGTATTTGGGAGTGGGCCTCCTTAATGTCTTTATTTCTGTGCTTTTCAACGTTATTTGCTTTTTGACGGTATGGAAGACAGCTGTGTGCACACAGCAACATCTGGGGGCCTGCTGAACTGTAAAACCTCCCGACATCAATGTTTAATTTACATTGACGTATTTTCACTTTTACGTGACACCTGTTTGCAGTCTCGCATGTCTTTTGGCTCTTCACTGTTTTACAGATGACAAGTAACAGCTGAATCTGAGGAATACCCTTGGTTTTCTGCAGAGCTGCAGTGTGTGAATAGGGGGTGGCTCCCAAAACTGTTCCTCTGGCTGCTGAGGAGTGTTGGTGTTTAAACAGTCGCTTGTTATTTGCTGATACTCTCTTTTTAAATGGTTTGTAATGGTCATTTGCACTTGTGCAACCTCCTTGTCCTGAGAGTGGTTGATAGTTTGCTAAGAGGCTGATTTCAACCCGATCTTTTCACAGACGTGGTTATTAGGGAATGCAGCAATCTTCTGCCAGATTTTCTACTCTATTAAGCAGCCATATCATCTCCATGAATAAAAGTGCCTCCTTATATAGGAGTTGGCTTTAGCATGTTGAGGCCATTTCGGTTTTTACAATTGTGCATTGAAACGCAGCTGACCCTGCATGTGCCGGTTCTCCGGCTATCCCTGGCTGTCTTTTGGTGCAGACCTGAAAGTACCGTGGCTGAAAAGTCTTGTTTCTTCTTTGCTCTTGGGGCAGCTCTGCCATAAAGACACATTAACACGTGTAAGGAAACATGCATCCCGCCACCTTCTCTCGACCTGTCAGGTTTGTGCAAGCAAGGAGATGGCCCCAGGGCACGGCCAGTCCCCTGCAACATGGCTGGCCCCCGGGGCATGGCTGGTTCCCCTGCAGCACGGCTGGCCAGCTAAGGGTGCTGCTTTGGGTCCTCCCCAACGGGCCCTTCTCTTTTGCCCACCGTTTCCTCCTGAACCATTGCATTTGCTTGTTGACCAAACCCTTATTTCCTTGCATCTGTAGTGACCTTTTAATGAGGTTAGGGCTGGTTTTTTTTCCAGAGATGTGAAATATTTGTTCCATGCACACACTGGCCTTTCCCTTATTCCTGAAAATGCGATGTAGAGAATTGCATTGCTGTCTGTTTCTGTTGTTGATTAATCTGTTTTTCCACTAGGGCTCTGTTATGAGAGAAGATTAATATTACAGAGAAGATACTTGTTTGTTTCAAATATTTTGTTTCCTTTCTCTGTTGGGAATACTAGTATAAACACCAGGCAATCTGAATTTAAATAGCTAAAGTATTAGTCTTGCTATTCCAATTGCTCGTCATTACACTTGAGGATATGGTTACAGCTGATTATACAAAAATACCTGAGCCATCCATTTTACATGCTCAATCAGCATATTATAGATGAACTGTGAAAATTGGAGATAGCTTTTTATGATAATTGGGAGATATTTTCCTTGAAGTACGCAGGACTCTTGAGAGAAGTTGAATTGCTTGTCTGTAATTCTGTTATAAGCTTTACTGGTATTTATTTAACATGCAGTTTATTGCTACTGAATATTTTTCTTACAGCTCTCTGTCAAAGGCTGCATATTCAGAAGGTTGCTCTTGGTTTTGATATCCTCTGCACAACAGCTTGTTTGTTAGACCAATTCTGAAGCATCGTCCACAAGCCTGACTCACACGCAAGGCAGCGGTGCACTTATGTGGAGAAAATGTAAATTGTTATTGCCTGAGCAGCCCCCTTCAGGTCCCCCTTGACAAGCGAGGGTAATCAGCCAGCCTGGGGCCTGAAATACGAACTGGCTTAGATTCCTCCAGCCCTTGAAAGGAGCCCTTCGGGGCTACCCCAGGCCCAAACTGCTAATTGCAACAGACCTCTGGTTCTTGGCTTCAGAGGCTTGAGGTTGGGAGCTGGTCCTTGAGTCGCTCCTACAGGTCTGGGCTGCCCTGTCCCCATGCCAGCAGGGCGGGCGGCTCGGATTAACCTGCTCTTGGCTTGGGGGTGTCCGTACCTTACAGGTATCCCGCTATAAAGCTGTGTGGGGCAGCCCCAAGGTACTCCCTGGTAGCAGAAAACATGTAGTTCTGGCAGCTAAATGCTTTTAAAGGGAATGAGGGATTTTCACATGCTGGGACTGTGCAAGCAAGGGCCAAAAAGGACATTATATTTGACTGAGGGGCTACTTACCCAGCACATCACTGCTTCAGGTCCTTCAGCTGGGAAACTGGCCAAACCCACAGCTTTTTCTAGCACTGGAGGCTGAGCTGTGCCGGGTGTGGGGGCTGAGGCAAGTGCAGGGGACAGCGAGGTGGCTGTTTGAGGACCTGGCCCCAGCCTCCTTCATCTGCAGAAGCTGGACTTGACCAGAGATGCTGCTGGACTCCCACAGTCCATCACATGTCTTCCTGTGCAGCTCTTCCTTGCAATTACTGCAAATTAAAGTGAAGAGGAGCCACGCTGATTGCCTTGTTGAGATTCAGATTAAATTCATGTAAAAAAAAAATAAAAAATAATTAAGTTCTTCATTTAAATGAAGCAAATGAAGCACTAATGCAGCAAGCTGGAATTTGTGAGGTTTTGCTACAGAGGGTTCAGCTTGTCCCTGGGTAGACAAGGTGCAGAGTGAAATCCCAGGCTTTCTGCCTGGATTTATGGTAATACGGGTAAAGTTACAACACTCACTTTTCTTTGTTGGCACGTGTGAACAAGGTTACTCTATGCTTGGCTACGTTTGCTGGTCTTGGCTTGAAAGAGTTACTTTCTCTGTGACTTGAGGGTACGCTCTCATTTTCATTAGCATGGGAGATCGCTGCTGCTCCTGTCCCTCCCGTCAGTGTTTCAGTAGAGATTTTCTGTAGCTGGCGAACGGTGGGCAGCACGGGAGAAATGCTTCGTGAAGGGGGTGCTGCAGGTGGCATCGGGGCGGTGGGGCAGGGCTCGTGCCTCAGCTTATGCACAAGGATTCGGAGGTTGGAGTGCCCAACCGAGAGCCGCTGTAAAGCACTTAACTCTGGTTTGATTGGAGCTATGTTCAGCACAGTGTGTCTGGATTCAGCCCATTCAGCCATGCTATCTGTTTGTTTTAGTGTTTAAGGGGTAGACCTCTGTGGTCTTAACCCCAGAGGAGATTGTTGTCTGTTTGCGGAAATGGAAATTGCCTAGTTCAGGAGTGGGCTGCAATCCCTTCAGAAAACTCATCTTTAATATATTTCCTGTAATCACAGCTTAAAAACAAACCCACGTTTCCAAAATGTTCTTCAATTTTTCACCCTGCTATTTCTTGCACAGGCATTAATCATCCACTTCTCCGTTTAAGTACAGAGCACAGAATATTGCAGTGAAGAACTGACTTCTCACGCCTGCTGAAAAAACCAAGTGGTTTTACGGTGAGATTCCTATTGCTTTGGGGAGCGGTGATGGTGCTGAGAAAATGTGCATTGATCTGTGTGACACAGGTGCCGCCTGTGTCAGGATTTCAGCAGAGTTAACCCCTGACTGAACCCATGGGTAGAACATGCTGTCTTAGACTGCAAAGGTGCAGTGCCGGCTTTTGGGTTGTTTAAACCCAGCCCAGCTTCGTAATCATTAGATTATCAAGTGTGTGCTGGCTCAGGTTGTGCAGGGCACAACATACTAGAAATTTGGGGTGCCCATTTTCTGCTTGCTGTTGTTTGGTGAAGACGGCGGGGTTTATCCCAGCGAGCCTGTAGCACTGGGTATGTTCAGTGTCTTGGTTATGAAGATGCAGGTGTTCCTGCACCATCGGCTTAGGGTTGAGTGACAGGGAGATGTCTAAATTGTTATTTCCCTCCCTCTGGAAGGGGGTGGGTGGGTGTCTGGATGGGGAGTTGGCGGGGCGGGAGCGGTGTGCCCAGGCAGTGCACCAGTGTCCTGCTCCGTCGTATGTGCTGCTCGCTTAGCCCACTTCCCCAGGCCCCTTCTTCCACCACAATCTGCCTTTCTGACCCGAGCCCTGCTCATCCCCAGGTCTCCCAGACCCATGTGCTGAGCCCATGAGCAGCAGCAGCAGCAGCAGAAAACTGAACCTGAGCTTTGACTTTCTGTGCAGCCCTGGGCTCAGGCACAAGGGCTTGGAAAGGAAAAGTGGTTTCTGATGGGGATGAACTGTCTGGCTCATCCGGCTGCAGTGCCAAGGTCAGAAATCCTAAGAAGGCTGGAGCAGGATTTGGTTTTTGTACCTTTACGTGTTGCCGCAAGTAACCTTCATGTGCCATCAAGCAAGAGCTGGTCTTTTTTGTCTTTGGATTTTAAACTGCACTGGTCAGCTCTCACAGCAGAAGGGTCAAACACAGCATACAGTATCTTTGGCTGCTGGGGAGCCTTCATGCTGCTGGGCAGCCTCTGAGTTCCAGCTGGAAGCTTCATATGGAAATGGTCAGGGCTGCTGGGCTCGTGCGCGTGGAGAACAGTGTTTGCAGGCAGGTCATACCCAGACCAGGAGTGGGATCTGTGCCAAGAGTGGGGTCTGGGGCCTCAGCTCAAAAGCCACCCCAGACTTGCCATCCAGCAGCGTGGGCACGTGCTGTCGGTGCAGGCGGTGGGCTTGTGCAGCCTGCCTCTGCCTTCGTGTGCAGCGAGCCTGAACTGCCGGAACCTGTGCCAGGTCCGTGCCCCCATCCCCGGCACAACCTGAAAGCAGGCTCTTGGCAATGAAAGAGCCAAGAAAACCACCCCAGTGATTTGAAAATGTGTTGCTCTGTAATTTACCATGTAGTCTTAACACTGTTCTGCAGGAACCCAACAAACCAGTGCCTGCTGGAGACCCTGCTTGTAGGTGGTGCCTGTTGTTCAACACAAACATTGCTAAATAGGAATTTCAAGGTAGCAGGTTTGTAGTGGTGGGGAGGAAAGTAGAAGTGGATGCTGAGGGCTTAAATTTGCAAAAGTCTTTGACTGCTGTAAAGCTGTGGACTAGGATGTTTAAAAATTTAACATGAAAATAACAGGCTGGCAGCCTGCAATACTGGAAGACTTTTAAAAATTAAAATGCCACCAAGTTTAATGGAATCACCAAAAGTAATGATAAAAATGTTATTGCTTCTGATGAGACAAATATTCTATTAAGGATAGAATACAGTAAATCTCAATTGGCTTGGGTAACCTAGGTAACTTAAAATGAGTTATATTTCTTAGAACTCAATATGCAAGTGAACTGGAGATTATATATAGTTAATATTTGCAGGAAAAACAGCCAGTAATTTAAGCTGACTATGAACAAACCCAGTCGTCTGGGTGATCATGGCCATGCTCCTGTTTGAGTTCAGTTTAACTCAGGTTTGACATTGAGACCTCAGTTCCAAAAAGCACTTAACTGTTGGGTGACTGGGGCATAGGTGTGGATGCAGTTTGGTTTTGGTTTCTCTTCTGTGGCCTGAATGCATTCACACTTTGATTCCACAGGTACACGAGTGCAGTAGGAACAGTTTATTTTTCAGATTTAACACAATTAAATTGACACAATAGTACAGACCTTACTTTTCTACTGAATTTCAGACTGTTAAAACTGAGAAGACAAACATCTTTCAAAGCTACCATTGAATTTGATGCATAACTTCAGTCAAGAACCAGCTTGTTGGTAAAATAGAAGCGACGTTACCACATGAGTGCCTGGTGGAAACAAAATAGTGAACAATCCTCCATAAGTGGTTTGGGTTTAGAGCCCACAATTTCTTCAGACCTTTCTCCTCTATATGCATGGTTTAAAAGCCAACACACAACCCCCCCAAAACCCCAGAAAATAAAAGTAAGCGTGCAACACTTATTTTGGCAGATCATTTTAAAAGGAAAGAGAAGTCTGATGGGAGGCAGGGCAGGATCAGACATGCTGTGCCAATTTCAATCAACAGATGTAACCGGTCTTGAATTCACTGAAGCTGTGTCTGTTCATACCAGGAATGAACTTGGCCAGACAATTACACTCCATTTTAATAGGAGATAATGAATATTGATTAATACAGTCGCAGGTGTTGCTCCAGCCTGAAGCAGTAGCCAGAGGAGCTAGAGATAGAATAGGGGATGCAGCAGGTGGTCCTGCCTTCCTGCTATATTGGCCAAGAATCGCCAGCGGCTCATGGTGCTGCTCTGCCCCGGGATTCAAACCAGGAGAGAAGGGCTTGGTGCGAATCCTGGGGCTGCTCTGGCCCGAGGCTCCCCCACGGTGCGGCTGGGCTGCTGGCGTGGGGCTGCCTGGGTGGGGGCGCACGTTGCACGGGGGTGCTGTCGGGGTGCCGGCTGAGGAGGAGGGTCGGTGCTCAAGGCTGGGCTCTGCCCTGGGTGCGAGAAATGGGTGGATTAACGTTTAGGCTGTCTGTATAAATTGGAAGAAATATGTTATGGAAAGACTAGAGTGCTTCAAGTTCGGTAACTGTTCAGCATCTCAACAGAGGTTGGCTTTCTAATGGACTTGGGCATTAGTGAAGAGGAACCTGTATGTGTCTGCTATGGAAATGCTGAGTGTGGAGTATTTATGTACTATTGTTAGGCGAGCTATAATCAGAGCTCTAGAGGGTTTAAAAATAGTGTGGCCTGCTGGGAGGAAGTGTAAGGTAATAGTATGAATTAATATGTTGTATTTATACCCACAGCATCCTTTTCTTTTAGGTAGGGGAGTTTTAATTATAGCAAATTACACACATGGCATAGGTCTAAGAGACACCTCTGTGGCTCTGGGGACGAAGGGACGGAGTGCTGTGGCTGCAGGGATGCCCGGGAAGGTGTGGGAAAGCCAGAGGTGGCTGTAGGCAGGGAAGGGGCAGCGGGTCCGTGCAAGGCAGACGTTGCTTGCGCTATAACGCAGCAGGGTTTAAATTTAGAACTCGTATGCGACCCAATGTCAAGTCAGAAATGTGTTGTTGAAAGTCTGTAATCAGCTCCAAGTGGCTGCCTTGTGAATCTCAGGAGTGGAAACTGGCCTGAGGCTAGCAGCCATCTCTGCCGCATCTTTGCTTGAGTGAACTTTAATTTGACTCTTTATCAAGAAAAGCAGTGAGAGAAAGAGGGGAAAAAAAGATAAACAGAGCACGAAAAATAGGCTTTGTACGGATAAAAGGTGATTTTGCCAGAGACTTTGCAAAGACTTCTGTGTGCCCTCCAAGATAAGCAAAGTCCTGTTACAAAGCATAGGGGAAGGGAAGGGGCAAGGGAAGCTCAGAGAAATGCTCTCGTTCTGACTTTGAAAGCTCCTTTTGACTTTACCAGGTTGAAAGTGTGCACAGTGCTTCCAAAAACTGAAGTGCTTTCAAATTGGGCTGTTGAAATCTGGGGCCAGTCTGAAAAGCAGGCCGTACTTTGTGCGTGGCTTTGTTTGCTTAAGCTGCTAGCAAAAAAGCAAGGAGCATCTCTGTGAGCATCCACACTGGCGCTAATCAGTGCGCTGTTCACACGCAGAGGTGTTCAGTCAGATCGGGGGCTTTAAATGCTGTCTGAAATTTTGAGCAGCTCCTGGCTGGGGAGTTTTTCGGTGACATTAAAGTGTGAAGTCTACATTATGAAAAGAGATTATCGGTGTTATGAAACTCAGCAAACCTCATCATGTCTTCTTTGATTATATGTGGGTATATTGTAATCTGCCATGCTGGAGACCGGGGAATATTTTGAGCCAGCAGTTTTTCACAAGTCTCATACGATGTAAAATAAACAAAATGTTAGTGACAAATGGAAGTTTAATCTCAGGCCAGTTTATAGTCCTGGGAACAATATATTTTGGAGCAACTTGTTATTAATTTTTGGGGGAGATGCTTCATTTTATGGGTGCGAAGCATAGACTGATTCAAAGGAGCCAGTTCGCAGAGTCAGTGACCAACCGGGATCTGAAAATCAATTTGTTCTTAAATGAGTCAAGTCACTTTTCCAAGTTATGGTCTAGAAATTTAGCTTTTTACCATTTTCCTGGGTGAAATATTTGATATTTAGCAAACTATGAATTTTACACATGTCCATACGTTGACAGCAAACATAAACATTTATATGAAGTAACACTGAAAATCTGTATTCTTCACACATTGGAAGGGTGTCTGAGTCCATTCTATTTTCCCTGAAGGAATACCAAAATAATTTTATAAAAGGAAATTGGTTATAAAAATAATACTTAGTACTGAGTATTCTAAATGTATAGATCTACCAGAAAAACTGCTGTTTTCCTTTTTTCCAGGAAAACAAGGGTGACATAATCTCACTTTATGCACACATACAAGATATGTGGCCTAAAAATCAATCATGGAAATATACAGTCAGAAATTCAAGTAGCTCAGCTTGTTCAGCTTATTAAAGAGAATGTAACTTGTAATACCCACCCAAAGAATTACAATCTGATCGATGCTATAATCTTCCCTTGCATTTTCTTTCTTACATAGCGTATCATCATTTTTTCCTCAGTCATTGAAGTGCTTGAGAAGGCAGAATGTATTGAGACTGTCTAAAAAGTAGGGGTTCTTTGCTTACCTTGCCTGGCAGTTTCAGTTGAGCCATGGCATGACCACTCCTGGAGGTCCTGCAGCGGAGAAGCCTTGGTGCTTTCATCTGCCACAGTTACAGCTTACACGCAGCTGCACCGTGTCTTTGCTGCCCTCCTCGTTGACTCGTTTGGTGTCTCTAAGTTCAAGCCTGGGCACATTCACATTTTCACACCCTAGAAGAGTAAAACAAACTGGCACAAAACCAACCATAAACCATGAAACCCCAAAATATCAGGAAGGAAAAAAATATGAGTTATTTTTGAAGCATCTGCTACCACCGCTTTTGTTAGGGGAAAAGTAGTTGTGAATGTCTAGGAGGTGCTCTGGTAGATGCTGAAGCCTGTCATAAAGCTCTTTGTTCAAAAAGAAATCTTAACTAATGTGAACTATTTGAAGAAGTGTTTACCAATAAACTTAAAAATAGCTTTAGATATCTTCAGATCTTAGGCCTCCCTTTTCCTTCAACCCTGGCTATTTACAAAATTTTCTTGTCTTGAAACTAGGTAAGTGGTTACAAAAAGGTTTTTTTCCTCTTTGACGTCCATATTGGAGGAGAAAATTATGTTAAATCCCCTTTAGCTTAAAGATAATTAGAGCTAGTAATGAAGTCTTTGTTCTTGTATGCTGTTTCTCTTATAACTATGATAATTACGTAAGGGTAGTGGCATCTGTCTGGGAGATTGGCAGGCTGAGAGGCTTGGGCACAAAGCTGAGGTCTCTTAGAGCTGTGGATGAAGTCGGGTCCATGCGGCTCCAGTGCCAGACCCAAATTCTTCCCATGGCTCTTGTCTTACCAACAGGCAGGGTCCGGTGCCTGTGGGAGGACACCAGCATGGTCAATGCATCCAAAATCATCATCTGCTTCTGCGTGTTGTAGGGTGAGCCATCTTAGTTTTCAGCTAAAGCATAAAGCTTGGAAAAGAACAGGTTGCTGATGCAGTGAAAAGAGGTTAAAAAAGTCTCACAATATATAGTGCTTCTGGGCTCCTCACCCATTTAGCTGTGTGGGCTTCCCTGAAGGTAAATGAGACCCTGAGCTCCTGGTGGGAGTGGGTGAAGAAAAAAAAAAAATAGGGTGTAGTGGGGTGAACGTGTGTAGACCACATATGTGCGACTGTAACAGACCACCAGGCTTTGATGTTTTGAGTCTGAGTTCAGTGTTTATGAAGGAAGGTAATGGATCTGAGAACCTACTCCCTGATACTTCTTTTACTCAGTCAATGGGAAATGAAATGGGAAATGAAACTGCCACTTTGAGCGAGTTATTTTAAAGCTGAAAGCTTTGAAGGTCAGCCCCACTGGAGTGACATTTTAGCCAAGGGGAGCAGAGAAGAGATCATTCGGTGAGTGAAGCGGAGATAGTTGTGACCTTAATGGAGTCGTAAAAGCAGAACAAGACACTGTGGAAGCGAGTTCCCAAGTCCAAGGAAGGGTTTTATATTAAATCAGGTACAAAACAAGCAGTAAAGAAAGAGGTTTGAATGCTCTACTTGTCTTTTTGTCAAAACAAAAACCACAGTGTTGCAATTGACTTCTTTTTCTCAAAAATGGTTCCAGTTTGGTAACTGTTGTTAAAATAAGCTCTAACTGCAGGTACTCCAGTATGTGAACAAAATTGTCTCTTATCCCTGAGGATATTCTTTCTCATCTAATTACCTTCTTTGCAGAGGTAATTCAGTTGTTTGCAAAGGATCCATCAGAAATCTGTGAAGTTCTCGAGGGGTTGACCATATATTAGAGTTTGTTCAAGGCAAGATTTTCAGAACATTTAAAAATCTGAATTTTGTACTTGAATTTCATGCTGTCCCATAAGGCTCTTAGGAAATTTGTTGATGACCAGCAAAGCCCAGTAATGGATCCTACCATCTTGTCTGATGTTGGCTGCTGCAACTTCTCTGGGGAAAGGCAGTGGGGTAATTCACCGTTAAAACAGTGCAACAAGGAGATCAGTGCTCCAGCCAGAATCTCCAAATTGAGATGTCTTCTTTTAAAGATGTTTTAGATCATGCATGAATTAATAGATGTGATGTAGGAACTGTAGAGCACACTGCTCATGTTGGATGCTCTGGAAATGCAAACAGCGCACAGAAGGGATACTGTCCCTGGGTGAAACTAGATTGCATGTGCTTAGAAACATCTTGGTCACTTAAGGACATGTAGAATCCCCCTTTATCCCTCCTGTTTTACTGTGGTAAAATTTATTTAGTGTATCTTGCTTTCAATTTATTTTCTGTTAAGAAGATTGAAAAGATTTCTCAACTCCTACTAAGTTTAATTTTTGCTTCCAGCTAAAATATAAACCCTTCAGACACATGGCTTAGCACTTCCAAAACATAGGTGATTTTTTCAGGCTTTAAAAAAAAGTCCTAAATTATTAATATTGTCTGTATTTCGATTCTTTTATACCCATCTCTCCATATTAACAGCCAGGGCTGTGAGGGTGTGAGAAACATAGATTACGATGAAGGAATTAACTTATTTCCCTAAGACAGATCAATGCACCAGCTATCGTAACACTCTTATTGCTCTACAGGAGGAAGCAGAATGACTTTGGTAGACTGACCACCCCTCTTAATTCAGCTTAATCTCTATTCCTCCTTCCCTATGCCACATTTCTCTCCCAAGCACTACTGGCTTTCAAGGCTCTGCTCCTGAGCCTGTTACGTCTTTGTGTAGCAGACTATTGAATTGTGTTTTCTCTCCGTGGAAATGACACCTTCTAACAAGGCAAGCCAAACCAGCATTATTTAGTATCTATGCTTGAAAATGTGACAAACCGCCTTCAATGTAACAGCCACTACTTGAATGGCTTTCCATATTACTGATAGCCATCTTTCTTCGGTTGTAATTGCTGCTTGGAGAGGACTGTATTGATTTGTAGGTCTAATTATCTTAAAACAAAGCAAAAACCAATATTGTAACAAGAGTATGGAATCCTGTGCTGCGGAGAAGAGAGGTTAGTGCTTTGTCTCTACTCAGAAGTAGGAGACTGCCAGTTCGGGTATGGAGAGCTGCTTAAGAGCAGAGCCTCAGACAGTTAATGAAATATCTGGGGAATGGGAAAAGCTTGGGATCTGGGCAGTGGCTGGTTGAAGATGTCTGGAGAGGAGGTCAGACCTGAGAGCTGAAGGGGTTCTTCACCTTAGCATTGTGGGACATCCTTGGAGGTGACCGAAGAAGCTGCTGTTCACAGGCTGGACTCTGAGGGTGGCAGCACCTTCCCTTCCATGTCTGCCAAAGTCTGCTTGAATACCATCTCCTCTGTGTAGGTGAAATCCATGTATTTGCTGTTGCTATCTCTTGGTGTAGCTGGTTGTACAATGTGCCGTACGAAGTCACATACATCTTGGGAAGTACTTGCTTGCTTCCTCATCTAAGGAAAAGGACCCATGTCCCTTCTGCTAATCAGGGTGTTTGGGTGTGAAAAATGTACCTTCAATAGGCTACTAATAGCCTGTTCTGGTCTTAATAGTTCTTTAATCTTTGCTTCTTGTAGGATTAATTATTAAAACTCACTTCATGCTCCTGACCCTGGTTAACACAAGTTACTGCCTTTGTGTTTCCCACTGGGCAGCTCCTCGTGCTTCCTATGCTGCTCTAAGTTGAAAGCAGCCTGTTTGGGGGCAGATAGTTGCATGCTGCCTTCCTATTGCTTCCCTGCTGGCTGCTGAGACTGTTTTCAGGGCTGTACAAAAGCCTGATTTCACATGTTCTGCTCTGGGTGCAACTTTACATTGTCTAACAGTAAAGCAAGGGCAGCACGTGAGCCTGTTATATGGTAAGAAGGAGAAAAATCAATTTTAATCGCAGGAGTAGAGGGCTACCGGTGTAGAAGGTCATTGAAGATTAGCAGTTGTGCTACAGAACTGAACCTGGCACGGAGTTCCTGGGGAAAATAGAAAACCACGAGCTGTGGAACAAAACCTGTGGTTGTGCGGTGCTCTGGCAGATTGCTAAGGGAAAGATCACTCACAAAACCAGCTGGACTATGTAGGGCTTGAGTTTCAGAGGGAAGGAGAATTTGTTTTGCACAGCATTTACTAATTACCTGTAAAATAAGGAGGAAATGGGGATTTGAGATAAAGCCAGTAAGATCCTGCCATAGTCCTGATCGAAGCACGGTATCTTCAGTCTTTACACACGCACATGGCAGTGTGGTGGGAATCTCACTGGGAGTGGTGTATTTGGAAATCATAGAATCATAGGATCATTTAGGTTGGAAATGACCTTGAAGATCATCAAGTCCAACCGTTAAGCTAACCCTGCCATCCCACCACTAAACCATGTCCCTAAGCACCTCGTCTGCCTGGCTTTTAAATCCCTCCGGGGATGGGGACTCGACCATTTGCCTGGGCAGCCCGTTCCAATGCTTGACAAATGCCTTTGGTGAAGAAATTTTTCCTGATGTCCTGCTGGAATTGAGATTATTCATGTCAGCCTATGTGAGGGGTATGGGAAATACACAGGAGGTGAACCCTTCTCCGTTGGAACTGTGTGCCTTCCCAGACTGATCTGTTTTGTTGAAGGCCTCACCTCCTTGTTCTTCGCTTTGACTATTTTCCCCTTCACAAGGGAACGTGGATGATTAGTAAGCTTTCTCATATGATGTCTGCTTTAGGACACTCACAGGAGTTTAGCGATCCTAATACATGCTTTGAAAAGAGCCAGAAACCCAACTGCTCGCTGTCTACACGTGTAACCTTGCACAAGAAAGGCTGGGGGGGGAGGGGGGGGGGAAGTCAAAGAACTTAAAGGGAAATTATATACCGGCTTTGCTTTAGAAGCATTAGACAGCTTTCTTCTTCCTTATCAAAGAGTGATAATCAACCTTCTTCTGTGTGACAGAAGTAGATGTAAAATAGTTCTTTTCTCTCCCACCCTGCCTTTTTTCTTCTGTTTTCCTTTAAAGTTTGTTTTCCTTGTGCGTACACACCTGCTCCACTGTGTGAGTTGACAGAGAGACTCTTTCATGAAATAACCATTAAAGAAGTCTGTAAAGTTTTTGTTGTCATACACGAAACTGCACTTGCTTACTATTTTAATATTTAGCTAAAATTCTGTTTTCATTTTGAAAGAATTTGTACGAATAAGATATAGGACACGGAAACTGAGTGGGGAATAAAAAAAAATCCTGAGAGATTATTAATTCTTGCAGAGAAACAAACTCTTGAGAGTCATTTTTTTATTGAGCGTGTTGGGAAATCATACCAAGGAGAAAGGTACAAGGTGCAGCAGCTTCTTGTCTAGATCAAACATAGATCACTTCCTTGGGACTGAGAGCCAGCCTATAGATTTCTCTAAATAGGAAGTATTTTGCTTAAAGATACTGTCTGTGTCAGGTTAAGAAAACCAAATCCATTGCTTATGTGGTTGCCTTACTTGATTTTCTAACAGCATAGTACACTGAGAAATCTCTCTTAGGTGTCCAACTCCCATTGAATTCTCAGTTCAGTGAAATCGATGGGAATTAGGCACCTGAAGAACTTGACAAATCTGGCTTTAAATTCACTCTTTCCGCAGGGAGTGAGGGGGTGGCGCTGCGGGTTGGGTCCCTCCTTGGTTTCAGCTTTTCTCCTAGTCAGGTTCGGTGGGGCGCAGGTACGAACCCCACAGCTGCTTTTGGTGCTCAGTTGTTTCCAACAGTTGTTTTGATGTTACTTTTTTGTTTTCAAACAAAATTTTGTTTTGTTGACGAACAAAAAACTTTTTTTTTGAAGTAAACCCATGCAGCGGAGCATGCTGGATGAGTCCCTGTGCTTGACCTCCCATGCAGTTGAGGGGGTCTAGTCTATTTGATGCTTAACATGGGAACAGAGTGCAAATTAAGACACATCTTGGTAGCTGATTTTAATTAAAGACCAAATTGCTGTAAGGAATTGATTCTTTTCTGATGGAAACAGGTTCTGCTGTTAGGAAGCGACTGCATCAAGCTAATTATCCTATGCAGACAAATCCATTTAATCTCAAGCCTGTGCTTCAGCACTCAGTACCTCATTCATTTTTAGTGTATCAAATGCTTAACCAAAAGTGTAGGGTCACAGGCACAAAATAACCTGTATGAATTATGTATCTTTATTGTTTTCTCTTTATTAGTAGTAGAGAGACCATTTGACTCAATTACTATTGCAGCCAAGTAAAGAGCAAGTATGTTACTCATTGATACATGATGGGAGTTAGCTGCTTCTTGGTATGGGTCAAATGTCTTATTATCATCCTGAATATTAACTCCTTTAACAGTCTGTAACACTTCCCTCCTCCTTTTATCACCACTAGTGCTATCTCTGATGACTAGAATGCCAGAAGAGATTGATTAAAACACAAGTAGTGTGTGAAAATAAATTTAAAATAAATGAGGTGGTTGTATTAGGTGGCCTTTTTTCTGCCCTGTAAGGTCATGTGAAGGAGATAATCAAAGATAAGCATGCAACAGAGCCTTTAGCAAGGAAAAATACAGCAAAACTCAGCTCTTCCACAATCCTATCAGCCTCTCAGCGAGTACAAGATGATCTCTTCTGTACTCCTCCATAGGGACACGTGTTTATTTTGCTTATGTGACCTTTTTAGTTTTCCTTTCCATTGCATCTTTCCCTGCAAGGAGAGGGTGTTTTGCAGAAGTTGTACCTGATAAAAGCCTACCTTTAATTTCCTGTTTCTCTTAAACAGGGTGAAATGTTTGGGTTGACATCCTGGCTTTCAAAGCAGTCAATAAGGTTTCACCTGTTGACTGGAAGGAGAAATGTGTCAGCCTCTGTATTTGTTGGAATAACAACTGCAGGGGTTCCTTGTCCCTGATAGTTGGGGAAATGGGAATTTAAAATCATGCTAAAAGTGGTGGCTGCTTTAAAATATTTCTGTACGTAGTCACAAGTATTTTTGCAGAAATGTAACTTTTATAAAAATTCAGTGTTCTATGGCAGATGACAGCCTTCCATCCGTACTCACTTCTGTTGTTCAGCAGTACTGTAGCGTACCCCTCCCTAGCCCTTTGGTATCTTTCCAAAATTTTGACCATGCAGAAGGTCAGTTTTTTTTTATTTATGCCCATTTGTCCTCCTTTACCTCAGTGTAATAGCAGAAACAAGGGGGTCAATAGCAGAAATAGGGGTCATCTGGGTCTCACGCTGTAAACTAGAAATAAAAATTACTTATATCCATTGGTCTGACATGCAGGAGAATAGAACAGTAGCCTTAAAATTGGTGTTAGTGGCTTCATCTTCTGTTGATAGAAGAGGTGGGCAGGGTAGCAGTGTTCTGCATTGGTCCTCTGTTGCGGGCTGCAGTTGCTGGCAGCCGGTTCCAGTAGTGGAAGAAGGTTCCCCAAAGATTCGTCAGTCAATCTGCCTTTTCATTACCACTTTCACCAGGAAAAAAGATGTTTCTGGGATAGCCTCAGTCACATCAAGCAGGTTACTGCACTTTTACACTTTATTATCCCTCTTCCAGTCATCTAATGTTGAGTGATCAGAGTGTGAGGTGAGAAATCCTGCTGTGGAAATGGTTTTCCTGCAGCCCTGCTTTGAGAGGTGACGGGGGACAAGCTGGGTGTCCTGAGCAGAGCCAGCGTGGCATGTGTCTGTGTACCAGTCAATTTTGACTACTGACATTTTCCCAATCCAAGTATGTTTTTTGTTCACCAGCCAAACATTTTGTATTACTGTTTTTATTGTTGACAGTGTTTTATCTATGTCTTTATCAGGTATGACTCCAGGTAGTTTTGTTTGCTCTGGCATATTAACCAGTGTGGATTTTTGTGCAGTGATTCTTCATCCGTTTTGACATGTGTATCTGTCATTTTTATCAGTTTTTGCCAAGACCAGACTGGGAGAATCTTAATCACAGTATTTGTTCTGGAGTTGTCTGTGTGCGAGCGCCTTCACATGAATTCTCTTTCTTGGTGGCTGAAGGTCCCTGTCTTTTCTGAAAAGGAGGATTTCATTTCCTTATACACTGGTTGACCAATTTATTGAAATGCTGGCATTAGGCAATCACTTGTTAATCATTTTTATTACATTCCAGTGCAAATACCCTGACTGATATGATGAGCTGGGCCATGTGCTGGGCAAGCAGAGAGATCCCCTGCTGTGGTCCTTGCAGGGCAAGTAGAGAAAGAGCAGCCAAGACCCGGAGACCCAGACAGGTCAAGTTTTCTTGGTCATAATCACACAGGAAAACTGTCTCAGAGCTGGGAGTGAAACGCAGGTCTCCGACTTTCAGCCCACACTATTGTTTTTGTTGTTTGCTCAACCCTTCTGATTTCACAGACCTTTTCCAGGCATCATTCTGATTTTGGTTATGAAAGGGTCTGTTAAATTTTCTAAACTGTTCTGGTGTTCTCCACTATGAGATTTTCTGCCTTGGTGAGCCAAAATTTCCTGCCTTTGTGTCAGAACTGGCTGAAAAATATGTGTGGATGAGTTGTTAGATGGCACAGCCCAGCCAATTTGGTACTAAGAGTACTTTTCTTGACTTACTCTTTTTAGTCCATTCAGAGATTCTTTTATATTCAGGCCCTCTGGGACAACCAATGCCTCTAATTTTTCACATCCTCAGTGAAAGGAATTAATCGGTCTGAGGCTCTGCCTGTCCACCGAATAAAGACAAAGGACAGCAGCTTCCCAAGGTGGGATACAGGCAAATCATGTGGGATATGGGATGATCACCCTTGGACAATATTCTGCTGGGTTTACCACTGATCCACTGGGAGGGGTATGCGCTGTTTCTTGTAGGTTTATAGAGATACAGTCCGGTATAATATCTGTTAGGTCCTGGGAGTTAATGATGTAGCCTGACTTGATGAAGCTGGACATTCACTTTACTGTTTTAATTTGCTTCCAACAATTGTTGTATCCTGCAATACTCAATCTTTAGCACTGGGAATAATCAGGCTAATGATCCTGCTGCTTGCTTTGGGCTTCTGCAGCACATCGAAAGGTTTTGTCCCACCAGCAACACTTAACATTGCTGCTCTGCCTGCAAGAAGGTATCTGTCTACTTTCTTGGATGTGCTGCTTCATGGAAAGGATGAGGAGTAATGACACGAGACTCTCTCCCCCTCGTACAGCCCTCCTGTGCTCCTTGTTCCTGCCTCCCTCACCTGATTCCTTCATCCTTTTGGCTGGAGCTGCTTGAGATTTGTTTCATGTCCAGCTTCCTCCGTTGCCTTCTCTGAGAGGGCACTGAAAGAATACTGGGAGCGTTGGAGAAATAAAAAGCAAAACTAGGAGCAGAGGCTGGGGGAAAAGGAGAGGTAGAAGGAGAGAGGAGATGTAGCAGGACACAGCATGAGCAGAATCTGAAAGTTTCTTTTTGGCTTAAATCATTCAAACCGATGATGTTTGCCATGACTCTAATCTCATTCAGGTACTTCAGTGTTTTGGACAAACTATGTGAGTTTGTGTGTGAGGAGTCTTTCTCTCTTCTGTTCTAAGTTATTATTTGGAGAGTTCTAATGAGCCACAATTGTGCTTTAGGCTAATCGCTATCTGAGTGATTCAAAATTGTGGGGAACAATTATTTGAGTGCATTATTGCTTTATCTTTGTTACTGCCAAAATCTGAAGGGTACTATTAATGTAAGCTGACTATAATAAGTTGCGTCTGATTTTCTTTTAATTAGTGAAATGTTACCTCCTGAAATACTGGTTAATGCCAATTAAGAAAGCATTGTGAGGTATGTCTGATGTAGTACTGTTGGAATTCCTCTCTGTCTGAATAAAGGGAGGGGAAAAAAAAAGAAAAGGAAGGTTGTTCGTGATGGTTTTGTCTTCTTTACACACTTCTTCATTGAATATGTGTCCAGAGTGATTTTAATGCCATGGTTGCTGGTGAAGGTTACTCTGGGACAGCTGTTCCTTAACCCTCAATAATTCTTCCTTTTCAAAAGAGTGTGGGGCTTGCTTACGAGTCTGAGTTTTCTTTAAGCCAAGTTGTAGGTGATGGGGAACACTGGAGTTTCTACATCAGACCTGACGACAGCCTTCAAAGCCCCAGAAAGTGATGAAGCAAGAAACCATCGCAGGGGTTGGCTTCTGATGCTGAAAGAAAAATACAAACAGTAGTTATCTTTGAGCGTGCTTGGGACGGCTGGTGGGATTTTTTCGATGTTGGATGTGTGACATTTGTTATTGATGACCTCTTGTGTCAGTAAGTAGGAGGTGGGAAGCAGAGCTTCTGGAGCTAAATACAGTAACTTCAACAGCTTAAAATAAGATGTTTGACCCTAGCAGAGTGATCTTTATACTTTAGAAACAGCAGGCCTGGTAACGCGTAGCAGGGGCTTATGTAGTAATCAGTGAAAATAGGTAAAACCTACATAAATAAACAAACTGGTGTGTCATTGTCATTATTTTTACATGCAATTTTAAGGGCAAATTATGTTTCTATAGTAATTTCCCCTATTCTCCGCAGCTTTCATTCCTGGCTGTCAGTAACGGGTTCATTAAGAGCTAATGTTAAATTTGCTAGTGTGTACAGGGAATGGGCCCTTGAGCCACTGATTAAAAAGCAAGGTAAAGAAGGCCAAAGCATTTAATTGGAAGCATGAGAAATGTTAATTCTTTTGTTTCCCTCCAGTCAACAAATTGTTGTTAAAATGAAAGAGGGAGAAGGGCTGTGCTTTTTCAGAACACAAAACATTTGCGAAGAAATCCATCAGCTCCTACTGCCTCGGCCCCAGCGAATGCGGGATAATTCGCCGGGAGAGGACAGTTGTGACAAACCAGAAGCGCTTTGAGTATTGCAGAGCGTAAATATGATGGTTTGAAAATGAGCAAATGACAGATAATGCACACTTGTGACCATGTGCTCGACTCTAAGCAATTTTTGGTAGTGACATTAATGTTTTGAGGAGCATTTAGGAACATCTCTTGAAATGCTTTTGCAGACAACTGGCAGCCAGAAAAAATGGTGAGATGTTTTTCACATCATCATTCAGCCCTCCCTAATGACATTGCATTTTTGCTGCGCCTTTTAATTCGGAAAGGATTGGAGCACCTTCCCGAGTTAATGACTGTGCAGGAGGAGAACGCAGTTACTCTGGTTACCCCAGAATAAGCCACCCAGCAGCTTTTAAGCAGTACCTTTGGTAAATGCCCTGTGTGGCAAAATGCTCCTGTGCGGCTCAGGCTTGCCCCATCCTGTTTCAGTTACAGCAGGCTCCATCCTTGACTGTGGTGTACGCTGTTTACTGTGTCGCTACGTGGTGATCACAGTTGGGACGGGGATGAGCTTTCTAATCTGCGCAGTTGCTGGCAGAATGGTGTCAGCCATAGCTGGGCCTTTGAACATTAACTCCATACAAATGTTAAATACTAATGTGTAGTAGCATAAGGGATTGAACAAAAACAGATGTCTGGGGAAATGAAGAGAATCTGCTCTCAAGATTTTTAACAAGGGACCCCCCAGGAAACACAGGGAGCACTGAAAGGGCATCCTTAAAACAACGACTGTAATGAATAAGCTGCTCGTATACAGTGTGTTGGGCAAAAAATGAGCCTTGGGCATGGCAGGGAGATCCACAGCAGACACTTTTGATTTAAAAAAAAAAGAGAGAACATATAAATATATAATAGATATAAATCACTGGGTTGTTCAATTATTCACATCCATACAAAACCCCTGCATTTATTTTAAGAGAGGGAAAACTAAAAGGGATTGTTTCTCCTAGTTGTTTTTTAATATAAGCAATAGAGGAATGATGGTAAATGATCTTTGTTTTGAGTTCTTTCCCAGAATTTGTAGTGTTTGTTATTTTCGAGTGCTTTACTAAGTCAGTTCATTGGCAAAATTTTTTAAACAATAGCATTGACCTTCCAGCAAATGGCACAGAATAATGATGGGAGACAACTTTTGCTTTCCAAATCGTGTATTCCTGGTGGACAGAAACATGCTGTGTAACCTTGAGGACAGGTCAGAAATTCTCCCATCCTTCCATGGACACCTCACAGCAGTGTCATGGGCAAGGATTATTCAGTGAATAACTGCAAATAAAAATAAGAGAGGAATTTGGAGCCTGTTAGCATTCATGCTTAAAAACTGAGATTAATTAGATAAATGATTCAGTATGAATTACTTGCTTAGATCCTTATAATGGGACAAAATTTCCTGCTCATGTAGTTTCACTGACCTCAGGGAAGGTGAGTCACTGCAACAGAGAACTTGGCCTGTTATTTCTTTATAATACAGTATCGGCTCCAATTTAGCACCCATTTTTTTCCCCCATTAATCCCAAATTAAATGCCTGGCAATAATGATTATATGGCAATGGATGACTTGCCAAGTTCAAAAGTGTGTACACCACCAGCTGTCTTAGTGCTGAGCTGACCCCTGTGCTCTCGGACGTACGCAGCCTTCAGAAGCGGTGCTGCCTCTGCAGAGAGGAATCTGCTGCTAAACCTGATAAATTAATTTCTCGCCACTCGTAGCAACTCCAGGCTCCCCACAATGTTTAATTGCTAATCTCATGGTATCCTCCAGCTGATATTTCCTTGCTCTTGTTGCTATGAGAGAGCTCCTCTCCTTGTGCTGCTGAAGCAGCCGAGTAATGTTTGCAACGATGTACAGTGTGTGCTGGAAATGCAGGGAAAGCCAGGACTGGGTACGTACGCTGACCATGCTAGCACCCATTCTGCGTGTCTTTGCTTTTGCATAAGCAGGATCTTTAATGCTACTTAATGTAGCTTTCTGTTTGTGAATTATGTAGCTCTGTGTTTCGCACACTCTCATTACAGCATCTGAACTTTAATGAGCGCTTTCTAACTGCTGCTATAGGTTTTGCTGCTGCATCAAATACCTCCAGCTCTTTCTTCTACAAGTAGCATCAGTCTTCATCTAAATCTGGGACACATATTTTCCCCTCTCCGTTTCACTCATCTCAAATAATCCTTAATGGTCTCTGCTAAGAAAATATGGTGCTGAGCGGAAATATTTTGGTTTTTGAAGTGGCCTTGTGTTAAGAGTTCTTCTATCTCTGGCTTCCGGGGGAAATAGCCTTTCCTGTTAGCATCCCTTCGATATATTAATATGCCTACTTACAGCTTTATATATTTACTTTCAAGTAATCCGTTCTCAACATAAACTGCATCCTTGGAGTGTTGTTAAGAGGCACTAAGACGGCTGATTCAGAAATTTTTGAGGTCAGGTGGACTCTTTCAGTTGATCTCTGTGAGCTGTGAGATTGACAGAAGTGGGAGCGCACTGAGTACCTCCCTGTCCACACTGCTATCAGTCTGAACGCTGGTTCACTTTGAATATGGTTGAACCCTGTCAAGACTTCTAGGAGAAATTACTGCAATGGGCCTTGCATTTGGGAGAAATAATTCAGAATTGGTACTTAAATAATTACTCTGGGAAACCTGCTGGTTCGAACCTTTCCGTAGGGCTCTTCCCTGATGCCATGAAACTGTCTCCAGGTTATTCTTAGCTTGAGTTTCAAACTTTTGTTCACAGCTCAGTGAAAATAGCCCGGAGTCTGAAAATGGGCATTTTACTCATTTTGTAGGTTACTTTGTCTGTTATGTCATTATTGTACATAAACTGTATAGAAAATGCTGTCTGACCAGGGACCAACTGCATTACTGAACCCGGCAGGGTTTAGCTCTGAGAACATTGAGGAGGAGTTGAAATTCTGAAGATAAGTAAGCAGCAATGCTAGGTATGTGCGCTTATTCCTGCATGATTTAATCTTCAGAACATCAAACAATTTGTTGAAATACAGAAATAAGGTGTTGGTAGCACTTTTGTGGTGCTGAGCCCATTCTTCAAGACCTGCTTGTTCCTGCCAATGATCGTTTGAGTAAATGTGAGGAATCCTATTTTCTTTCAGGTTGAACTAAGGAGTTGCCACATGAGTATACAAATACAGCCTCATGTATCCTGTGTGTTTCCCTCTCCTCTTTGTGTTGATACATCTAAAAAAAAATAAAAAATAATCCCAGTGTTTACCTCTGACTTCCATTGCTGACCCTGGCTCAGAGAATGAAGGCAATGTTATTTAATTGGGATAAGGAAGGACTTCTAGACTGCCCCTGTAATCATTACTAAAATTTTCAAAGCTATTTCCTCTAAAGTGCTTTGAAGCCTGGTTCTTGACACTCAAGTTAAATATGATGGAATTAATTTTGTAGATGGCCTCATCATGAAAAGTAAGATAATATCAGCTCTATGAAGAGTATTCCAGTTAATACGTTAATTTTAATTATATGGAAAAAAAGATCTGGTTTACCCTGATAAGCTAGTGCTTGTCATTGCTTTAGATTTTCTTGGATGTTCTCCAGAGCAGGTAGAAGGTTAGGTAATTTTAACATGTGAATAGAGAAGAGAATATTATTAATACCCTCCCCCAAACAAAGCTATTTAACACTGCTTGGAAGAGAAAATTATAGGCTGCAAACAAATGATACCGTTCACACCTAGACTTTACATGGGCCTTCGAATACTAAATGGTAACCACTTTCTCTTGTATTCTCATAGCAACAAGAAAATAGTAACTCAGATGTAAAGTGATATATCAGTGACATTCCTGCTATCTTCTCCTGTGGATAGATTTTCTCTTCCTCTCTGCTGCCGTTGGGTGTCTCCTCTCCTGTTCAGAGGCTCTCTAGCTCAGCGCTGCTGCAGGAGAGTCACCCGTCTCGGCATGCCTCCACTTTCTGAAGCTGCTTGGCCACGACATGGTGTCTGCAGCCTGACTAACCGAGCAAGCCGAGAGGAGCTTGGTCGCTGCGGGGGGTAGGCTGAGGATGAGTCTTCCCCTGCCACCCTGGGCACGGGGCGCTTTCTCTTCCTGGTGATGCCTGTGCTCAGTAAACTGGGAATAGTAGAAGACAGGAAAAGTTTACTCCTATATGTTGTTTAAAATTGGCTTGCGCCTTGAGGTGTATTATATTCACTCAAGGAATAAATGAAGGCCCTGTATCTTGATCCGTATGGGTCCCTTCCGACTTGAGGTATTCTGTGATCTCACGGAGGCCTTGTTAGCTTTGTAGTAGAGATGCATTGCCAAAACAGGTGCTGTTAGTATGCACCTCTTTGTTTTCTTGTTTGTGTTTGCAGTTAATTCATGTTTGATACTATTTCAGTCTATGTTCTTGGCAGTGTGGGTTATTTTCATACTGAAGACACATTGGAAGTATTGATATTTACAGTATTTATGGAAAGGTGCTAGCTGAAACGGGAAGCTTCGCTTCTGAAATTCCAATATTTATAAATTTCTTTTCCTCCAGTGTAGACCACAAAGACATTTAAAAGTTCAATATAAAAGACAGATCTTTTGTCATGGAATTACTGATGCCAGTAAAATTGGAATGTTTTGGTTTAATTTCTGTTGTATAGTGATTTATGACTGTATGGAAGTGAAGTGTTTTGGTCACCTGATAAACTGAAAATGAAGTATTCTTGACACTATCAAAATTAGAGTCCAGGGAACTTATCTTCTAAAAGACTAAGAAAAGAGTTTAATTTGGACAGATCAGAACATTAATTAAAAAAAAATCAAAAATGTCATTGAAAGCTGTGTGTGCGTAACCCATCTGGCTTTTTTATGCAGCCTGAACTCTTGACATTGATGATATCACGTACCCTTAAGTTCCACAGATGGATAATGTGTTGTGTCAATTTTGCAACCTTCTGATAGTGTTGAATGTATCCTTGATCTTGCTTTATGAAAGAGGCTGAATGGTAGACCTCGATTTATCTTTGCTGTACCTTTTATCATATTGTCTTCTTTATTTTCATGTCGTCTCTACCTTTGCTTTTGCTTCTCTGATCTGAGAAGTCCGAACATCTTCAATCTCTACTGATACGGAAGAATCGGCATGACTTTAATCATTTTTATTGCCCTCTTTGAAACTTTTATAATTCTGCTATGTCCTATTGGAAGTGGCATGACCCAAATTGAATAGGACACCTCATTCTTCTTTCTTTGTGCTCTCTCCTCTTTGAAGTACGTTTTGAATTTAGTATTTCTTCTTTCTTTGGTTGCAAGAAAAAGATGCATTCAGCTGGGCAGAGACAGTATCTGTTTTGAATGGGCAGATTTATTTTTCCTTGCAAAGACTTTGGGCATGTCACTTGAAATCAAGTGGAAGACAGTGCCAGTAGCTTGTGAGTATTGTACCAAATGTGAAAGTACAAGTTCCTTTTGAATAATGTATTATTTATCATGCATTAAGCTATTAATAGAGTGAAGAGTCTAAGATTGCCTGAGACCAAAGTTGGGAATTTGGTTGGAAGGGAAAATGCTGTTTTTAAGTGAAACTTTCTTAATGCGTTTTCTTTGACCCACATTTTTGAGGAGTCTGTTGTTGTTTTGAAGTAGATTTCTGTTATTTTGGGAAGTGAAGGAGGGCTGTTCATAATTTCTCTTCTCTCTCATATTTCTCTTTAGAGCCTAAATGTCCTTACTGGCCACAGCAAGAGCATACAAGAGGACTGGAAAAAATACTGGTCTAGCATCTTAATGAATAAAAGAACAAGTCGGAGTTGGAATTTTCTTATATCCTCTGTGTTTTGTCTTTGGAACTAGCCATGGTTGGCCATTGACATGGCTTTTTCTTTTTCCAAAGCAAGAACATCCACCACTTGAGTTAAAAGATTGAGTCCCCTGCAGAATGCAGACCTTGTAGAACTGGACAGTCAATGCCTTGCAAGATACATCTTCTAAAATGTACCTGATTTTGCTGAGTTTCTAGTTATTTGCTTGCACTTCAGGTTGAAGCATGTTCTGCAGAGGTTCTCAGCTGACCTTTTTTTGAATGCTGGTTGGCTGTACTGTTTGTGGAAGTTGATCATATCGTTCAAGTTAATAGAGAAAAGTGAAGAAGAGTAGATACTTAGAAAGAACTAAAAAGGTTGAAGTAAATTTTTGCTAACACCAGTGTCGGTGAGCTTGCCAGCCTAGAATGACTCTTTGTTCAGCAGGGAGGCTTTGTCAAAACGAGACTGAGGAAGAGATGAGGATCCAGCCAAACGTGTGGGACTGATCTCTGAGGAGTGTCATAAATCACAGGGTAAGCACAGGGATTTATCTAGTCAAGTTTGAGAATGCTACAAAGCTAGTTTAATTTTCCTGTGTCATGATAGCAAGAAGGACAAATGATACAGTACAGAAAATACCTATTCTCCCCATCTCATCCATTTTATTCAGGTGCACTTGTTTTGAAATGGAAAAAAGATAAAGACAGAATTTATCTTCTTTTCATTAAGAGCTTTTAAGTGTGAGGAATTCATTGTGTATCTTTTGGGTTGCTTGTTTTTTACATCTCCAGTGACTGGATCCAGCAGCATGACTGGTGCAGTCAATGCGTACTGTCCAACAACACCATCGGACTTGTTAACCAAGGAACTAGTCTGCACCATTGACTAACCTAATTCTGGGAGCTTTAACTGGTCTGAAAGGACAGGAATGGAACTGTGAAAACTGTCTTGACACTTGGTCATTTCTTTGATGCTAATGGGTTTAACATCCTCTTCTGCCATCATGAATTAGAAATTTGCATTGGTTGGCTTTTAGCCCACAGGGCTATTAAATGGAATCATCAAATGCAAATGAAGTGCCAGTAAGGTCTCTTGAAGTTTTTCTCCTAGTAAAACAATGGCACAATTGTATAAATGAAAATGTAGATCACTGGAAGGTAGCAGGACCAGGAATGGGAAATAGCACGAGTGATAAAAGTAGTCGTCATGGTAGGTAAACAGTCTGCTTTCTCTGATGGTATCAGCCTAGTAAGAAACTGAATGTTCCTAGAATGCTTGAATATTTAGGTATCTGATGTCATTACTATGTCATTACTATATAGAATTATCTGCTTTAGGCACCACCTCAGGTAGTCTCTAGTAGACAAGACGAAAGAATGAAGATTTTTAAAAAAACAACCAAACCAAAGCTGTAGAACCCCATGCTGTTCTGGCAATTTGTAGCTTGCAAGTGGTTTTCTCAGAAGCCTTACCTGGTCTGTGTCATGGAAAGCGGCTGGAGGAATTTACACAGGCTTTGGGAGTGAACTTTGTAGCACATGCTCTTCCTTCAGTATGATGATTTCTGACAGATGCGGTTAAAGCACTAACACATCCACGTACAGAATCATAAAATCATTTAGGTTGGAAAAGACCCTTAAGATCATTGAGTCACTGCCAAGTCCACCAGCAAACCCTGTCCCTAAGCACCACACCTAGACATCTTTTAAATACCTCCAGGCATGGGAACTCGACCACTTCCCCGGGGCAGCCCGTTCCAGTGCTTGACAACCCTTTTGGTGAAAAATTTTTTCCTAATATCCAATCTAAACCTCCCCTGTGCATACACACACATCCACACACAGATTGTTCAGCTGTACAACGTTAAATGAAGATCAAGAATTTGATGACACAACCCTGGATTGGCAGATGTTGGCTAGTACCCTGGTTATGTCCTAGTTCCAGTCCTATTTTATATTTCTTGGTTGGTATCTTACATGCAATGGAAAGTTAAAAAACCCCCCTGAACCAAGGTAAAATAAAATACCAGCTTGTACTTGACCAATGACTTCAGATGCTCTTGAGCATTGCTTTCCAGGCACCTCTTACGTTGATTAAATAATTCAGTCTGTCTTGCACAGGAATGGCTTGTTTTCTTCGGGTTTTGTTTTGGTTTTGGTTTGTTTTTTTCTTTTCCTCGAGGAGGGTGTGTGTGAGAGAGAGAGACAGACAGTTTATTAACATGTCATGTTGTAGGAACTAATCCTATTACCACCATTCCCCGTAGAAAACAAGCTCAGGCATGTGGTGCTCCTGTCACTGCAGGGCTTCTTCCAGCACAAAGGCAGCTCCATCCTTGGTGGCCTGTAGGTGATCTCTCTCCTGTGCTTCTGCCTCTAGGGCACTTTTCAACGTTTTGAGCTTAATGCTACAATTTGGTAAATGCTAATTACCACAATAGAGATTGCTCTTGTATGCTGATTAGGATGTCTTTTTATCCCTAACCAAAGTAAGATTACATATCATTGTCAGAGTGGTTAAGCCCAGTGAACTTGACTGATCATTTCAATGTGTCACTTCGTACTGTACAATGTTTTAGTACGCTAAAGTTGATGTAGATGACTGTAGAGACATGATGAGTGGGGCTGTATGAATCTTTCGTAATGAAGCATGAAATAGGATGGAATTCTCCTGGACTCCAATCTTGCAGACACTGATTTAATGGAACTATATCCCCTAGTAAAAGAAAATTGAAGCCAGTAATAAGCACTGAAGCTGACTCAAAATTTGTTGTCAAAACTGGCTTTGAATTACTTAAAAAAAAAAAAAAGTGGTGTGGACAATATATCTCTGTGTGTGTGTGTACTCAAAAATAGGCATCTTTCCGAGAGAGGAACTTCCCCCTATGTTTTGGCTTTTATGATTTAAAGGATTCTTTTGTGTTTTGCAGGAGTTGTCACAGAAGGGGAAAAAAATAGCAATTGATAAGCACCAAAACAAGTAGGTCCTGCAGTCCTGACCTACTAATCAGTCAGTGGAAGGTATGGGCAGATGTGAGGTTGAAGGTGAAACCCTCTGGTGGTTCATCTCTGGATTTATGATATGGATATGATATGGAGGAAATCGGAAGATCACTCAGAGGCTTTGGAAGGGCTAAGGAAACTTCACAGCATTGAGCAGAGAGAGCAGACAAATTTAGGTGTGATCTGAGAAAGTCCATCTAAAATAAGGGACAGTATAGCATAGGTAACGAGTACTGTTGCTCGAGTTTTGCAGATGTGGGAATAAGAGAAGACTCCGTGGGCTGCATGTCAGCAAAGGTAATTCTGGCTGAAGAGAAGCCAGGGTTAATGGAGAAGTCTGAAAAATGTGGAGCGCTCTGTACTCTGGAGCCTCATGCGTGCTGCCAGTTCTCCAGTTCAAGAAAGATGCCTTAAAACTTGGAAGGCAGAGAGGGGATAACCAGGGCAGTGGGAAGCCTTACTGTTGAGATGAGACAGAATGCTCATCTTTGCAGCAAAATGGGGCCTTTAAGCTTTAATTGCCATTGATAATAGTTAGGGAAGTTAACATCTGGGAATCTGGGAGTGAAAGAAATACCTGTTTTGGGAAAAAGGGCAGGGTTGCTGTAAGAATAACAGGCTGTAACTTGGTTATGCACAAACTAAAAGAAAATTTGTAATTACTTAGGTGGGAGGTTCTGGAGGAGTTTTCTACCAGAAGCAGCGAAAGTAGAAAGCAACTAGTTGTAAGGCTGAGCTTAACCAGCTAACGAAAAAGAATAGCTGGTGTGTTCGTGGGTAGCAGTGGTGAAGTTCTGTTTTTAAGCATTACCTGTTGATGCGTTTGTTTTTCCCTTCCCCAGGTTGAAAATGTATTTGACAGATGACTGGAGAATTTCAGCCTTCCCTTATTCTCTGTCTGACACTTAGAATAACCCCACTTTTGGCTGCCTGCCCTTTCCCCCAGGTTCGGAGGGCTGTTGGGGAGGGCAGGGAGGCAGAGGAGAGACTGACGCAGAGAAAAAAATTGTGACTAGCAATAACATTTAGCAAGCAAAAATGAATGATTGTTTCCACAATGGTTAGTTTTTAACAAAATAATTCAGATTCCAGTAACGAGTCCAAGTTTCCCAACTTCTTGTTTTCCACCAAATTGGAGTGAAAAGTCGATTGCTAAAATTCCCACAAAAAGAAACTTGAAAACATATTTTGTTTTAACCTTTCCAAAGAATGATATGAAAGTTATGTGGGTGAAAACAATTGGTGAAAAGGAAACTGTGTCCTTAATAATATGAGTTTTCTTGACATTTGTATAGATAGTTCAAGAATTTCAAACATAAAAAGACACATTTCAGTTTTAAGTAATTTGTGGGAAGTATATTCCTCTGAAACTTCTTGATTTTTATCAAATCAGCATCTTTGTTTCAGTCTGAATGCCAAGCGAGTCAGCTTCTGAACTGTGTGCAAGACTGTATTAGTAAGTTAAAACCTGGAAATAATAATTGCGAATCATCCGCAGTGTCTGTGGGTATCGTATGCGCTTAGACTTGCCAGAGTCATCCTTCTTGATTAGGAAAACATGAAAATAATTGGTGAGGTTAAGAGGAACACAGCAGCTGAAGATACTTGAGTTTATGGCGGATCTGGAAGGCTCCCTCTCGCCTATCTTCTCAACCACAGATGGGGAGAACCGGTGGCATTGCGGTTTGTATCGAAGTCCTTATCCTGGTGCTCTCCTACTGGGGCAGCCCTGCCTGGCTCCCGAGTGTCCTGCCCCGTGGAGCGGCACCAGCTTTCAGTGCAGGCTTCTCCGAGTTCCCGTGGAGGGGGGATGGAGAAGGACCGGAGTGTGTTTTCATTTCACCTTCCTTTCCATGTCCTTCCTACCCTGGCTGAAATATGACCTCTGATATTTATACAATAGATAAACAAATTTAAGGCAGGAAAATGTTCTATTTATTTTTTCCTGCTTGGTATGTCAGTCCTGTTAATAAATAGTGCTTCTCTTGTCAGGGGTTTTATTAACATCTATAAACTGCTCAGTCTGTATTTAAAAAAAGACAAAAATCTTGTTATCTTGTTTTTGCTGACCTTCCTCCTAAAAGTGATGTGACTGATGACATAATAGGTAATAGGGAGAGATGGTGTATTAATATTTAGTAGGGATAGATAGGTTTATTACTGAAATGTGTAAAATGCTCTCACAGCTGTCAGCTGTAATTACTGCCTCTGCCTAAAAGGTACATACACATTTGTGTGTTTACGGAATTAAGTTTAGAAAGTCAAGATGATGAAAGTTAAGCTCTTAAATGGCTCGTGTTTGTCAGAGTTAACTGTTATGACTGTAGGGCTTTAAAAACCAGAGCATGTTTCAGTGCATAAGGAATTTAGTTTTTAACCTTTACGATAACCCATTGTGTTTCATGAGATGGATGGAGCTTTAAGGGTTGGTGCTGATCTTGGAGATAAGACAAGTTTTACAGGAGAAACAGCAGAGCTGTCTCCAGATCAGCTAAGCATTGCGATAGCAAAGCCCATGGTCAGGAGAGCCTGCGTTGACCCTGGTCTGTGTCTCTGGGGGTTGGTCTTCAGCTGGGGTTTTCATGCCTCTCAGCATCGAATCCTGCTTGTGCCTTGTTTTCAGGGTCTGGACTTCAAACTCCAGCTGTCCAGGTGGTCTGACACAACTTTAAGGTAATGCTGCTATATTACTTGGCAGGTTCAGAGTATTTGGATCCCCAAAGCAGAAGGGAACTTGAGAAACTCAATGGAAATAGATGGGTTTTTTTCTAGGGGCTGATAAAGTTGGGTTTATTTATTTTTATTTGATGTTCAAGTGACAGATTTTATCAGCCTAGAGGTTGTCTTCAAGTATTTCCATTCCAACAGGCAAATACTAAAAGCAAAGCTTCCCGAGCTTTCTGTCACTTCTGCTTTCTGTCAACACATACACAATCCAAAATTCTATCCCGTTATTAAATGAGTGCGAACAGTGTGCTAGAAGCGTGGTTATCCTCACCCAGATGGCAGAGATCTTATGAAAAAGTATGTATCTTCACCTAACAAGGTTGGTTGGTTGGTTGTTTTTGTTTCCCTTGAAATCCCACCGCAGTGTTATGAAGTTAATTTAGTTGCTCTTGCTTATAATATGCACTTCACAGGGATATATGGCAAGGCTAAAGAAAGAGCTTTTGTGCTTTTTAAAGATCAGTTCAGTCTTAAAATAGAAATTTTATTTCAGGGGAGAGAACAGGAGGCTGAGAAGTTACCTTATTTCTTATCAGTGATCAAAAGGACTTCTCAAATCAAATTCAGAGCTGGCACCGAGCTAGCTTTTCAGTGCCATCAGCTCATGGTGTCCACTGCTCGGCTGCTGTATACACTAGGCTGATGAGGACTATTGCTACTTCATCCTTTCTTATGTTTTCTGCTTAAAGACAGGGAAGTTTTAATATACACAGACTGATGGCATTTATTATAACAAGCTCACGGCAGCCTGGCGCGGCGCTCGGGCATGCGGCAGTTGCGATGCTCTCACTCAAACAAGTATTGCTGTGGATTCCCATGGGATTTTTTTAGGGTTTTTTTGTTTTGAAAAAAGGCCTTCAGAAGTGGGAATGACTTGGGCATCTGTTCCCTGGTTCCCACAGGTTTGCAGGCCCTGAGTTTCACATTTAAATGGGTCCCAAAAGAAATCTCAGTCAGGTTTTGCCTTTTAAAAATTCCCCAATCCCCTATCTTAGCCCTTGTCATTTGGAATGCAGCCCAGACATGCTACAATGCTTGTGCACCTTGCATTTCTCCTAGTTTTAGGTTTTTCTAAGGAAATCTTCATTTTTTTTGCCCAGTGCTGGACTATATTTTAGTAATGTGAAAAAGCTGACCTGATGAATGCTATCTGGATAAAGGACTGGTCTGAAAGGAGATGGATTTTGGAGGTGGTCAGTTTAAGAGTCAATCTTTGCTGATATTTTGTATATACAAATATAATGTTTGCCTGTGTTGCCACAATATCCCTCTTCAGACACTGAAAATTCCCAAATATAGAGGAAAGTCTGTATCTCCATATGGATCACACCTCATCTCAGGTGAATTGGTGTATTCCAGAATAGCTGAAAGTAAATGTCTCTCCTGTTCCTGTTAAAGCATTAGAGGAGGAAAATAGGAAAATCCCACCCTTCGTGCATCCGTCACCTTCCCGGGCTCTGGAAGGGAGGGCTGTGCCCTGGGTGGCTTCCCCTCCTAGAGCTCAGAGCTGCAGTATTTGCGTAATTGCTGCCTGTGTGTATTAATGTAGTAATTATGCAATTATGACACTTGTCTGACTGTACTGTCTGCGAGGTATATGGAAATGATACAATGATTATAAACCCATTACACAGTATAGCAGTGTGCCTGTAAAATCTAGCGCCTTTCCCGCGCTATTGATAGGTCCCTGCACTCTATAAAAGGACTGGCTCTCCCCAGAAGGTTGGTGAATGTTGTTTATTTTTATCTGCTACCCTTTGCTGTGAAAAATTTAACCAATTTCCACAATTCAAGCTTTAATGGTTTCCTCTAACTACTGGCCATCTGTTGTAGTGCGGGAAGATTTCCTACAGGGATGCCTGCCTTAACAAATTTTTGCCATTGCTGTCATATCAGCTCAGGGCTTTCCTGTCATCTTTCTGTTGTGATAAATGATTTCTGAATTGACAGCTGTCACATATGTGCTGAGGTAGCAACTGGGAAGATCCGCTGATGGACTAAAGCTGGATTCTTTCACTTGGTCATTGCATCTGAGGAAGGTAGGAGCAGATAAAAGGTTTTCTTTGGTGTTTTAGAATGAACTGTAGAATTTAACCTAACTTCTGTATTTTATCAACATTAATATATAGCAAGATTCCTTACTGTAAGAAGTTGAAGAGAGTCACTGTAATGCGCAGTCCTACCAGACATGGTCACGCCTAATTTTGCAGACATGCATTTATTTCAGTAGGATATCACTTGTGCATGAAACTCAACCTTTTTACAGAAAAAAAAAAATGCAAGATGTATTTTATATGAAAGATAGTAATTACTGAGTATTTGCCCATTTCCTGAATTAAGATTTTCTGATGGTTTTGCTAAAAACAAGCTGCTGTTGTCTGGAGCCCAGTGACTGTTTGGAGACTTCCAGAAGTGAGTCCAGAAAGGGAAAAATACAGTTTGGGTTGAAAAGTCCTAAGTCTGTAACAGTGGCAGCAGTCCTGTATCTAGAAGAGGCTCTCTGGTGTGGGGACTACCTTGTATAATGCACTTAAGGGGGAAAAGAAGATGAATGGGACTGGATGTACTGAGGGAAGATTTTATTTCTGAGAGCCCTCCTAAAGGGGATATTTATTTACAATAGCTTTGGTTCCAGGACCTTGCTGGTGTGGCTGTGCGGTTGTAGCATCTGAGAGTCTGTGCCACCCATCACGATGTGTCTAAGCAAACAGTGACTACACAGGAGCGAGACTTGGGTCTACAGCAGGCAGCTCTCTGAAAATGTGGGTGCTCAGTAGCAGGCAGAAAAGCAAACAGAACATTCCAGGTTATTAGGAGAGAAATGGGGAACAAGCTGGAGAAATGTTGTTGTGTCGCCATATAGATCTATGCTGTACCAGCGCCTTGAATATCTTGTCTGGTTTTGGTGCCTTTTTATCAGAAAGAATAAGTGCAGCTGCTGCGCTGCAAAGACACTACTGACAGTGTTCTGGCTCTTCATAGGAAACCAAACTGCCCTCTCTTCTCCTTTTGTTCTTTCCCTCTCTACACCAGTCGCTCCTTTGCGGCTCCTTTCCTGCCCAAACCTCCCCTTCGTTCAGCGCTATGCACTTCCAATATCTCCCGCTTTACCATACCCCCTGATTTTGTCGGGCTGCTCCGGGGTACCTGACTGCAGAGCACCATTCCTCACCAGCTCCGTGCTGCCCTGCGGGGTGCCAGGGCTCTGTGCAAACCCACCCAGGGAACACAAAAAAGCAAAGCAGGGCCACACGCCGCACGTCTGCCATCAGCCTGTCAGTGACAAGAGCAGATCTTTGTTTTCACATGGCACAGATGGGCTCAGATGTCTTCACCAGCCACCCTCAGGCAGAATCCCGCCACGCTCTGGGGGAAAAATCAGACCCCGAGTGGGCAATTTGGCATTTTGCAATGGTGCACTTTTGCGGATGGTCAAATATACTTTGGAGAAGAAAATGCTTGTGGAGAGTCACATTTTACCAGAGTTTTATAATTGAGTTATTACGGAAGTGTGTAAAAAATGGGGTTTAGAATAGAAGTGCTGACACTCAAACAGCATGAACACAGCTGTTATAATATAGTAAATTTGTAAGAAATTGTATAGCTAACAAAGTAGGTCAACAGCTTCAGAGGAAAAACTGTTTCAGATGGCATGCTACTCTATCTTAGGAGATCTTGGTGTTTTTTTCAACATGAGAACAGAGATGTTTTCCTTTCTGTGCTAATTCCTGACATCTTTGTTTTTAAAAATATTCCTGCTGGAAGGTGGGGCTGACCTCCAAACGTGAGTAAATACAAACCTAGCATGTGCAGGTACTGCACAGTGGAGCACAGACCAGAGGCCAAAAGGATGACTATACCATGCCAGATCACAGGTCGCACTTGCCCAGTATCCCGTCCATGACAGTGGCCAGTAATGGATGGACGTGAAGGAGGGTGAGAAGGCACGTGTGACAGTTTTTCCAGAGTGTTCTCCCAGACACAAGCAACTTGTGTGTTAGAGACTTCCCAAATCAGAAGGGTTGCCCTTGTATGTAATGTCCTTACGGCATCTCTTCTTCCATGAATTTGTCCAGTCTCTTTTTGAATATTTTTAGACTTTCAGCACAGTCCTGTGGAAAGCAATCCCAGAGTTTAGGAAGGAACATGAGACCTGGGCTTTTCTAATTCCCTCCCTGCCTGCCTGGTTGATGCCTCTGTGCACTCCTGGACAGCCTGTCTCTGCCCTGACCTTGCTGTTTTTTGCTTTCCAGCTCAGTTTGGAGTTCTCTTTTCAGCCATGCTGGCTTCTGCCGTTTGGGATGGGCTGTGCTTGTGCTCTGCGGAGGTGATCCCTGAAGATTAGCCTGCTCTTGAGCTCTTTGCCCTTCAGAGCAGTGTCTGATAAGATGCTGCCTACCAGTTCTCTGAGAGGCTCTTACTGTATTTAGCATTACATGTCATTTAGGCCTCTAAAGTGGTAGTAGTTTGGGCTTCACTCAGGTAGTTTCCTTTGTTGTTGCTCCCTAAATATGCCTTTGCCTTTCTTGTCTCTCCAATACACTCCAGACGCTCTTAAAAAGACTGGTCCATCTACCTGTAGTTGGGAAGTCCCCAGGTCCCTGGTGCCCTCTGAGGGAGCTGTCGCCCAGCTGCAGAGATCAGAAGAGCAGGACATTTCCCGATACACCAGTAGATGAACAAGAAAACTCCCCACTGATTTAAAACTGGGAGCAAATTACTCTCTCTTTGTTTTGCCCTCATTCCTGGAAGGATTTACATTGCTGTCAGTGAGCTACCCGACATTAGATTTTCGTTAGCTTATAACAAAGTTGAAGACTTGAATATCTTGCTCAAATCCATTTACTGCATCCCTGGTCACTAAAAAGTCCACCTCAAGTCTCTGCTTTCCACTTCACTCTCCCCTCCTGCCTGTTAACCCCTGCATACCCATCCCACTTACAGCTCGGCATAGCTACTTAGTCTAACTCGATGGGTTTGGATACGAACATTACGTGCCTGTAAGTAATAGTGTCAAACTGTTATAGGCAAAAAGGTTAATCCAAATACTAAATACAGCCACTAGACTTTCTGTAAACACTTAGTGTTTCCCTGAACAAATATTGCTGCACAAAGGCGCATTTTTCAGAAGTCTCTCCATCCATCTGCACCTCTGTTTAAATTCCAGTACCTTAATCTCGTTTTCCTTGTCCCGTTTTTTTTCCTTTACTCTGCTCCTGGCAAAGAGGTTTTGAGGCTCTCTTCTCCCCCTCTTTCAACCTTCCTGTATATCTCTGTTGCCAGACAGTTTGTTGCTTTGGGGTATGCTGCTGCTGTTGGGAAGGTTCAGCAGTGATGCCCAGCTGGTTCAGAACAATCTATTTATAGATACAGTTGTTCTCTAGAACCTCCAGTTCCGAAAAGACGTTAAGTACCAGTGGTACTTTGACTGACAAGCGTATTGATTAATGGCATAGTTTCCATGAGAAAGAAATCTTGAGTACTGAAGTGATAACAAGATTGGGACCAATGGTAACATTTTCAAGGAGCTCTACCTTCCCTTCTCAAAAGTGTTTTATTTACTGCAGAGGCAAATTGGAACCGTGTTTTGATGAGTCAAAGGCTCAGTGTTGAAATCACTCGTGACAGCGGCACTTAACTGCTCTGTGAAGCCCAGGGTCTTATTTTCAGTGCACGTAACTACCCTGCCCTAAGTTTTGCTCTGGAGCTTTCAAGAATGTTGATAACTGGCTTCACAGGTTATTCCTAATGCTTTGGGGCTTTTTAAGCAGCTTCCTGTCTCATTCTAAAATTTGCTTTTTGAAAACATCTAGTATTTTATGTCAGAGAAAACTACATTCATGGTCTTTTCTATACTGTGGCTTGAGTATGCCTCATGTCATTTGTGAACAATTGCCTCTCAAAACAAATTTGTCTCCATTTTTTAAAGCTCCATACTGCAGGATTTCCAAATTCTATTTCTTGTGCTGGCTGTCCCTTGACTGCTTTCCTTTCTACACAGTTATTTTTTAGACAAACTGTAAGCACTGTAATTTTGTTATGAGCTACCCAAACTCTATTCTCTGTTGATAATATTCCTACTATTTCTTAGATGACACTACAGCCTGGGAGATGAATATTTCAATGAAATATATCTGTTCTTTGCAGAAGCTAATGCAAATATTTTTTTCGTTTGGTAATAAACATGTATTTTTTTGCACAGAAATGGACCCATACATGACCTACGGTGCCAGTCTCAAAATCTGAATTCTTCCATGTTTGAGTCATTTATTTTCATGCTGACTTGCAGTTAGATGTTCACGCTATTTTTTCCCTGGGTTATATAATCCTTATCTAGGCAGCTGACACTGCAATCTGAGTTGCAGCGGTACTTAGCAAGGAGTGGAAAAATGGTTGGAATGATATGTTTTAACATTTCAGAGTCACAGGATGTTCAGCTTATGCTTCATGACTGCTGAGTAACCTTATTGATAACACGATTGTTAGTGAAATACTGACCCTCTTTTTAATAATACAGCAAAATCATGCTATTATGTGCTACTTTGTTTTACCAGTAGAGAATTGGAAAAATGATTTACTCCTAGGTCTAGTAAATAGGTACTATCTGTTATTCAGAGAAAATCAAATACCAAGAATTGAACCTCTTCCTTGCAATGGAATTAATGTTGCATTATCAGCTGTGTTTCAGCTTAATGTTGTTTGCTTTGATTTCACATTTGCAAAGAAGTTTGTTCACAGGGATTTAATTTCATCTACATGATGTACAACAGGTAACGAAAGACCTATATTTAACAAATACAGTAGGTGGATTCATTCTTCAACATGAACAAATATTTTGGCCACATTTTAAAGGCAGGCAAACAGTAGCTGATAAAGAGCTTACTACAGGTCTTAACCAAAGTTGCAGGTGATTCAGTAAACTGGGACCATTCTTACCCAGACCATCTGAGTCAGGGACTAGAGAAAAATTAAAGATTTGCTTTTGAACTAAACACTCATTTGCAGTGTGCAGAGTATGTACCCTTTCACCTGTGAAAGCCTTGAGCTCAACCTTAATCATCCATCACTTTACGCTGCCCAGCTGGAAAGCAGCTTTGCAGAAAAAGACCTGGAGGTCCTGGTGGACACCAAGTTGACCGTGAGCCAGCAAATGTGCCCTTGCCACAAAGAAGGGCACTGCCACTGGCACAGGCTGCCCAGAGAGGTTGTGGAGTCTCAATCCTTGGAGATATTCAGAAGCCATCTGGACATGGGCCTAGGCAATCTGCTGTAGGTGGCCCTGCTTGAACAGGGGGATTAGGCCAGATGACCTCCAGAGATCTTTTCCAACCTCAACCATTTTGTGATTCTGTGTCCCTCATGGGCCTTCATCCTCATGACCTGAATGAAGCCCTTGGCCAACACAGAGCATGGGCATGTGTGCAGGGCTGGGGATCGTGTCCTCTGCTTTTATTTTCTGTGAATTTTGCCATTGTTTTGTTTTTACATTTTATAAATGCTCTTTTGCAGTGGTGTCAGCTCTTTTGGCTGCAGTTCCTCAGTTACATGGAGTTGTCAGTTCTTGGCCTTCCAGATATTTTGGAGATTGCAAGTCATAGGTTTCCCTGCAGGTGGCTCCAGGGCATTAAAACTCAGATTAGTTCCAGGAGGTAGAACATACAAGTCACAGCAGAAGGATAAAGGAAGAGTAAGGAAGGGATCAAAATTGTTTCAACTGTGAGCCTGGGAACAGGGAACAGGTATGGAGAACATAAAGATGGGGTAGGAACTGTCTCACTCCTTGATGTAGAAAGGACAGAACTAAAGAGTGACTGGGAGAGGCTCAAAAATAATTTTGAAATTGTGAATATCACTGAATGGTTTTATGAAAGTAATGAAGCCCAGTTGCTTGGAAAACTGAACGTGCCAAGTTAGAACCTACTTTTGGTGCCGTGGCTGGAGTGTGCGTTAATGCTGCCATGGGCAATGGGCACTCTGCTCATCTTCTGAATCACAGATACTGTGCTGAATTGAAGTGTAGAGTTCGAGTAGTACTTAATCAGTAATAATCACAATCAAGATTGAATTTTAATGCCCTTAGGATAGTTAGTCATTTATCCAATGGATTTGGTTGGGGGCCATGTGAAGCGCCTGACCGCAGAGCTGTATTCTTCTACATTTCATTCAAGTGCCTTTGCCAAATTATGTTAATGAGTAGCTTTTGGCCTGTAGCTCATTTGTAAATGGAGTTTGTGCAAGTCTGTGATGGGACACGTGTAGGCCATGGAAGGGGTGTGTTGTCAGTGGCTGATAGGTTAAGTTGGAGCCGGGGTACGAGGTTTTCAGCGCTCTGAACTGATGACATTTTGCAAAACTACTCACACTTGGTTTCAGATAAGTCATGGCTGGGTGATTTGCAGCTCTGGGGTACTGGGAGGAGACATAGCAAACCAAAGGAAACCCATTGCACATTTTTGAATAATCACTTGGGTTTACTAGTTGCTGCTAAAACAAAATTTTACAAATACATTTTTGTGGGACAGATAAAGTTTTGAAAATAATTACATGAAATCAAATGAGAGAGCACCACAATGGGCATGGGTGGGAAAAGTGTTCAAAGATACTTGAACAGATGCCCATAGGTCACCCGTGTTACCTAGCAATAAAAATATTGGGAGTTAAAGAAAAAGGGTAGCGTATCTGAACAAGGATATGCAAAAAGTAACCAAGGACAAAATGATGGTTATTTTTAAGGAATAAACTATTGCAGAGTGAAAGCAGTGGTGCAAGATAACTCTACGTGAGAAGGTGGGCAGTAAAGTGCTGTTGTGTTACTGGTGTGGAGTTCCCAGTGTCTGCTGGGGAATGGATCTCTTTGCTGGGTGGGATGTTACATGCAGTGTTCCCTGCACTCTTTCCAAGAGAAAGTGATGCCATATTTCAAAGGAAAAGGAATGCCTTCTATCAGAAAAAAAAGTGAAATTGTGGTTTCAGTACCTCAGAAGTGCTGGTGATCTCCCTTCTGGTCAGCTGCAGCTGAATTTTTGTGGGTTTTCTACACTGGGTAGAAATGTAGCTGAAAACCTGAAGTGAACACTCACTGCACACGTGAGCCCATGCCATCCTGCTGGGTTGGGGAGAGGGCGGAGAGGCAGCGCTGTGAAGAAACAGGGGCAGATACCTCTGCATGGCTGGCAGCCCCCATGTTGTTATTGAATCAAATGCTTGGAAACAGTGATTCCATACGGCAGGTAGAAGCAATAGCAGGATCAAGGGAAAATGGGAATTGAGAGAGTGAGATTTGTTAACCTGGTTTGAAAAGACATTTTTTCTATTATGGGGAAAAGGGTTTTAAGATTTTTGACTTTTTTTTTTTTACCCTGCATCAGATTAAAAACCAGTAAGAACTTACTTTGCTAAATCTAATTTTTTCTGCTGGAATATGTGACTTGAGGAAACTTCCAGTGTGTTCTTCAGATTTTTATTTCTCTCATTTTTCTTTAAAATATTTTGTTTCGAGCTTTAGTGGATTGAATAATGTCTAATTGAAATGAAAAATTGAAACCTACTGCTAGATAAATGCAAAGAAGTGGTGCTTTGTTTGCATTTTCCAGATATTTTCCATTTTTTTCTGAATAAAAATGTGAAAGTGGGTGTGATGCCACAAAAATCAGATGTGCATTTGTCCATCTGATGGAAAATGTTACAGTGGAGTGATTTTTGACCTGTCCTGAAGGCGGGGTGTGGAGACAGGCCCAGACATGGTTTGGAGCATGGATGTTTCTGCGGCATCTTTCAGAAATGGTTCCAGGGAAGGCTGGAGCCTTTCCCTGGGAACCAACTCTTCAGCTGTTCAGCTAGAAAAAACACTGGACTCTCTGACCGTGTGTGTACATGGTGCTTCAAAGGCCCACAGAAGAAATGGCTGAGTGTTTCTAGGATTTTTTTTATTTTTATTTTTTTAAATCATGTTCGGTGTGATTCAATTTGTCTTGCTCTGTCTTTGGAGCCACATGATGTGGGGTAAGGCGGGGGGGGATATTAACTCATCTCACACTTAGAAGTAGAGATACTGAATGCACAGATGTTTTTAAATCACATTTCAGCATGTTATCTAATTTTTATGGTTAGTCATTACTGTAACTAACTCGTCGGAAAGGAAAGAGAAAATTGGTATGGCTTCTAAAATCAATGAGCCATTAAATAGGTGACAATAATCCTGATATAAACTTAGAATATTTAATTGGCACGCAAAATACCTCTGGAGAGCATTACCATTTCGGGCTGCTCTCTAAATACCAAGTTCCCATGAAGTTCAAGGGGAGCCAGCTCTGACGGGGTCACCGCAGCCCTTCTCCAGCAGATTTCATTTCTCCTCTCTTGTGTTTTGCCTCTGTCTCGGTTTGCTTTCATGATTTTCTGTTTGCAGTTCTGCGTGAACAGATGGGGCTGCAGCGGTGACAGTGATGCCAGTTTATACCCACCGAGGGCTGAGCGCTTTCTTTGCCGAGCGGGATCGATTATTTCATACGCTGCATTTTTGCGTGTGACTTCCACTCTCGTTGTACATAACGCGGATAACGGTATCTCCACTGCTGTCCGGGAGAGCGGTCTTTGTAGCTTGGCTGTGAGCAACAGCTTGGGTTTGGTTTTCTGGTTGGTTTGCTTTTGTTTTTCCCAGTCGATGTTCTTCTTTTGTCCTGAGTGCCACCTGTAATCATATCTTTTCTTTTTTTAGAGTCAGTGTGTTCAGCCATGGGCTGGGAGCTGCTCAAAGGAGCCGTTGCTCCTTCTCTTCCTATCTCGGGAAGGGCACTGGAAAACAGCCGTGCCCACGCAGGGTGCTCAGCATCCCTGCAGGCACTGAGCAGGGAACAGGCAGCTCCTGCGCCCTTCCCCAGGCTGACCGTGGGTCCCTCCTGCTCTCCGCTGGATCCCGTTCCCAGGGGAGGAGAGCCCAGGCTCTGCTGCTGTCACCTCCCCCCTTGGATGAGGGCTCCAGAAATGCGGCTGCTTATCGGCTCTTAACAGCTCCGAGTTTTGAGCAGCCATATAGGTGCAGCTCTTACCTCTCTCTGCCTCTCCCGTACCCAGCGCCTAAGTGACGCCCGTTCTTAGCTTCCGCCTTGGGCTGAGCGTGCTTTGTAGTTGCATGTGTCAGGAGGTGGCCGAGCTCTCAGGAACCTTTCAGGCTCTTCACCAGATGTCTTATCGTTATTTTTTGTTTTATGTTGTAGAATGTGTTTCTACGTTGTATTTGATGTTTCAGGAAAAAAAAAAATGTAGAGAAAGAAAAATACAACAAAGCGTTGGGATGGCTAATAGAGGCGGTGTGGCATGGCTTGTCCAGACAAAGTGTCAGCTAAATTGAGGGTGGATCTCATGGCACTTGAATCACGGTTACCTGGTGACCTGGCCATGTTGGATTTTCCATTGTGTTCGAGAGCAAGTGCTCCCTGAGGGTTTTTTTCTATTCTTAATTTTTGTGGTGTTGTTCCCATTTTACTTCCAGTTTACAAATTAGTTTTATATTAATAGTAAATGTGTTTTTCGAAGTGTTCTTATTTGTAGTATTGTGAATGTATATTATGGTGCCTAATCTTCTAGGAATGAGACAAGACAATGTAAACAGGACTCACGACTGATATCACATGCAATTGAGATTGATCCTTTCCCCCAGAAAATAAGAATTTAAACTTCTTGAAAATGTTTACATGAAGATAGACAAAAATACTTTGTGGAAAAACCAAATCGCATAAACAAAACATTATATTTCCTTCTCCTATGATGCTAAATTTCAAAGCCTTTCCCCCTTGCCCTGAAAGCATTTTCTCATGTGCGTGTTGTGCTTGGTTGTTGAAAATCTACCCTGGGAACATGGAACACCCCTTTATTAAGTTGCCAAATGACTTTAGCAATCTTATTTTCCACATCTGGTTTTTAAACCTCTTTGAAAAGCAGCCAGGCCTGTGAAAAGAAGTCATGAATTGCAAATGTATGTGTCTCTGAAAGTTACCTCACATTTCCAAACCTAGCACTGCTGCTCTGGCGCCATGCATACAATGACTCCACTGAGTTATCCTGGCAGCAGCCCGGCGCCGGTGGGTGACTGTGCACGGCTGTGGAGTCCGCGCTGTACAACCAGACGGGGCTCAGGTAGGGAAATTCACTGCGAAGGGCATCTCTGGTGAAGCTCCTGTGCGCTGGAGTAGCCTTACAGACTTGTCGCTTTTAGCATCTATTTTTCTTGCTGCTTCTATTCTCTCCCTGGTTTTCTGAGGGAAGCTTTTTAACTGCTTTTTCTTCTGACGCTTGGTTTACAAATGTTAAGTGTTCAAAGTAAAGTACCAGCTCAACAATATTTCTAAGTATGAGTCCTCCAGGTCCAACAAACTCGTTTTTTGTCTGTGTTGTGAGAAGGTGATGGCCAGACAGCCCCTGTAACACAGCGGGAGAAGACATGTATGGCCATAAGCCCTCTCTGCCACTGTGGAGAGCAAAGGAACAAGGTGTAGGCCCTGAAAAACCCAAGCTTCAGCAGAAGTGGCGTTCTGACCACCTCCTGCTGCCTGCCCAGGGGCCCCGTTCAGAGCTCAGACAAGCACAAGCCTCCCTCCCTGCAGAGCCGAGTGTTGTGCCTTTTTGTATGCCAGGGCCAAGAAATTACTTCTCCGCTCGTTGTGGTCTGCTGTGTAATAAATACAAAGCTGAGCTGTGGCCGGTAGATAATCCGTTAAGCTGCAACCGTAAGAACCAAAACTCTTAAAGTCTGAAAGAAACGTTGACCTATTTATTACTGTACAGAGGTTACTAGTACTGTACAATAAGTAGTAGCGTGTACATTAGCAATTAAGAAGTCAGGGAAGTGTAGACATGAACAATAGACCATCTGTTTGACAGAAATAACTATTAAGATCAGTATGAATTTAGATGTTCCTTTACTACATAAACCACTCTAATGACTAACTTTCTTGTGGTAGAATTGCCTCGTTAGCTAATGAAAATTCTTTAGGAAACCCCCAGGAAGAACACTTGTGAAGTACTAGACAAAAATTAAATATTGATTATTTTTAATGCATCAAATTAAACTTAATCATACTCTAGGAAATGCATAATGTTTCCCAGAAATAATTGAAATCCCACTGCTGGGTTCTGTACAAGGTGATTTCATACTGAAATGAGTTGCAATACAATAGAAGCTACTGCTGACTTATAATTTGTGAAATTCAGAAAGTGTTAGCATATCATTTAGATAATGAAACCTTTATACCCATCTAGGTTTGTAAGTACCAACTTGAGCGAAGGAAATGCTATTTAAGTGCTATTATATTAAATTATATACATTTGCTGGGGGGTTAGATGGCTGTATGTTTAATTTACAGGCTTTTCATTCCAATCTTTTCATTTATTCTTAGCAATTTAGGAAACCATAGTTTTAAAAAGTACTGATAGTAGTGTTACAATCAAGTGCATATTCACAAGGCTGACCCAAGTCTAAAATGAGCAAAGGAGTCAATAAATATGAATAATTTTCTAGACACTTTTAATAACTATTTGTTCTGAATGTTTTAATTGCAAGTTCCTCTTCTGAACCACCATCACTCTTCCCTCTTCCCCATTTAGAGTGGAACCGTTGGATTTAGCAGCAGCAGCCAAATGTCTCGCTGCAAGTGAAGGGAAGAGGGAGGCGTGAGGCAAGCCACGGTCCCTGGCAGTGGCAGTGCTGGCGAGGGCTGCGCCAGTCCAGCCCCCGATACGTTGTCTTTCATGGAAAGCGGAACTGTTGATGCCATTCAGCTCCACTGTCTGCTGGGGACTTTTTGCTTGCAGGTCGCCATGGAGCAGCTTCATGGTCTGATTTACCCATCCTGTGCCAGGATGGGTCTGGGAGGTGCTGCCCAGATGTTGCGGAGGGGGCACATCTGGCTCCCGGAGGCCATGTCAGTAGGGTTGCGGGGCCCACAGCCACCGAGGAGCCTCTGCGGGGGGCATGTGTCTCTGATGCTGCCATCTGCCTCATCCCAGCAGCCAGCCATCTCCCCATCGTGCCACATAGCCTGGGGCACGGGGTCTCACACGCTCAGTAAATACAGGATTGCTAGGGACGGTTGACACTGGCTTTGATTGGTTGTTTTCAGCACGCTGGGTAGTCTTACAGGCAGCTTTGGAAAGGATCTGTGAAAGATGATACATTTCCATGTAGTATGTGTGGAAGTCTATGCTTGGAAAGTCTTAGGAGCTCAGAACCTAAAAAAAAAAATAAAAATTAAAGTCGAAAACCACTGTTCTGTATTTAAAAGCCTTCATTTATTTACACTGAGCCAGGAGTGACTTGTAGCTGCTTCCATTTCAGAGTATCCTTAGTGTGAGTAAGTCAGGCTGCAAAAGCATCATTCCTGGTGTTGGTATGTGCGAGGGGAAGACCTGGAGCTGGGTTTGTGGGAGAGGTGGTTGGCAAAGCCCTCTTTCTGTTGGTCAGCTGGCAGCCGAGCAGACGCTATGCCAAGTCGCTGGCGCTAAATATAAAGCACCTCTTTTATAGTGCCTTTTCTGAGAAACACTGTCTGTCTGCAGCAGCTGAGAACGTGGCCCCGTAGATCTGCTTTTCTGAATCCTGAGGGCTTCCTCCCCTTGTCAGAGAAATCTCTCCCCGGTGACAGTTTTAAAAGACTCTGTTGAGCTGTTCCCGTCTGCTTTGTGGGATTTATTAAGATGCACTTTGGGGCCATTTGGTTTTTCTAAGCATCAGCTCTAAAGATTTCTAAGTTCTGGCTTTTTTTTTTTTTTCCCCCCTCCGGTAGGTTTGTGTGTCCTGCTACCTGCAGAACAAGGCGTTTTAATGTCCTTGCGCAGTTGCTTTTTGTTGCTGGGGGGATCTGCGGTTGTTACCAGCAGAGAACAGGCTGGTCAAGCACAGCTCTAAGGAAGGGCCGTCCGGATCCATAAATTGGAATGAGGGCTCGCAGGAGAGGTATCCCAGGAACTCACAACTGCATTGCTGTGTTACAGCTGTTTAAAAGCGCTTTACCTGAGCTCTCCAGCTCTCAGTTTAACCACATTAAGCTAGAGAGAAAGGGCAGCGGGGCACAGGAGGAGCAGGGCCGTGGCACCGGGTGCTGCTCCGCTCCCGCTCAGTGCCAAAGGCAGCTGAGGTTGGGCAGCTCTCCCTGGGCCAAGCCCACAGTACGGACCAGGCAGGATGGTCTGACCTGGCACTAGTTCTGTAGGCTGCAAACTCAGTTTCATGTCTTAAAATGGGGAAAAAAAAAATGGTGACTTTTTAAAAGCAGGTCAAGAGCACCTGCTTTAAAGCCACACAGACCTGCTTTGGAATATTGCCCCCTTTTTTTGCAGCAGGGATGTCTCAGGCAGGTACGAACAGCTTCCCTGCTCAGCAGCACCACGACATGAGGTGCTGTGCACAGCCGTTCGCACAGGATCACCTTGCCAGATTCCATTCCTGGTCCTTGTTATGAAATCTCAAGCAAATTGGTAGTTTTTCTTATCTCAGTTTTCCCTTTTATAACTTGTTGAGTGTTTTCTGTAACTGTTGGATGCTTAAATATCCTGGCAGTAGATGCATGAGGAAAACAAAGCAAAACGAAGGGTACAGAAGTTACAGTCTGCAGTTGTGGTTGTAAAGTGCTGGGAGATTCTCGCACGTGAGCGCAAAGCATTTGCAGCAGATTTTGTTTAATTGTAAGCAAGCTGTTTATGGCTGAGTGTATTTTTATGGAGTCGCTGCGTTATTTGGTTGTTGAAAATAGTTTTTGAAAGTGGGACTGAGGCTTGTACGGTCGTAGAAAATTTTCATCCTAGGGAAGGAAGGAGGCGAGTTTCAGCAGTGCTCCACCGCCCGACTCCTTTGGCTTTTGAAGTGACCGATGAGTGTTCAGGGTCCTGGTGTCAGTGCCGACTGGTTCTAGGGAATGTTAAATCTTTTTGAAATTCCTGGCCTAATTTAATGGGGTTTGTGCACGCTGAATGCCATTGAATGTGAGTAGTGTTTGCGTGTGTTCCAGCGGAGCTAAGAGTTCCAGATTGCCCCCAAATCAAGAAACTTTGAAGAATTAATGCCATAAATTTTCTTGCTGTTTTACTACTGGAACTGGACGCCATGCCTATACCTGCCCATATTTTGATGCTGTCTTCCTTTTTGCAAGGCCAGTAAGAACCCAGCTTGCAGGGATCATTGCACTTCGGAAGCTGCTTGAGCAGGAAATGGAATAAAAAAAAGAAAAGGACCTATGGGTACAATACCTTTCCATAATCCTTGTGACTTGTCAATTAGAGCACAGTTATTTGTGTCATTATCATCAGTGTTCTGTCAGCATTTGTTTTAAAATCATCCTGCCTTCTAAACAGGGATTTCCTTCATTAAACTGCTAAAATAATTTTTAAACTTAAGACACAAAGCCCACAGCACTTAGTTTGAGGCCATTTATTTTTATTTTATTTGGGGGACCATAAGGTGGTCAAAAGATTGAATCGTTAAAGCAAACAGAGTGCAGAGATATTTCAGGAAGGGATTTCCTGTTCCTGTAATTTCACGCATCCAAAGGAAAAGCAGTGATTTGCAGGGATCTTACACTTGCCTTTTCATACTCCAAGTTAATACACTGCACTATTACACTCAGAGTTAATGAGTTGCACTATTCCACAATGGGTCGTCAGTGCTCAGTGTCTCGTGGTGAGGGAAAATGTTGGGAAACAAATGTGGAGAGACAAAGTCATTTGTCCAAAGATGCGCAGTGTGTTTGAGAGCGCTCCTGGTCTATAACTCAGGCCGTGAACCCCCGTGTTGGGTTTTATCTGACAAAGCTGTGTAGACTCAGCTGTGAGCCCTGGGCTTGGGCCATCCCCTCCTCCTTCGCTTCTCCCTCCACAGCTGCCAGTGACCTGGTGCTTGAAGCCAAAATCTGGCTGCTGACTTGGCTAGGGCAGTAGTGGAGAGAGCTGGGGACTGGTAGCAATGGACGGGAAGAGAGAGCATGGAGATGCTACCTGGGCAGACCCACACATGGCTCGTGCCCTCACGGCTGTGGGGCTGAACCATCCCCTGCTATGCAGAGGTGTTTGGGAGGACTTCGCAGCCTGATTCCTCTATTTGGTTTGTTGGTGGGTTTTTTTGGTGTGGTGGGGTGGTGGTTGTGTGCGAGAATGAGTTGGGGAGTAAAACTGGTGCCGAAATAAGACTCCTGCAGAGCACCAGTGAGTACATCCAGCCTGTCTGGGCAGGGCACCGTTGATGAGTACTTTCAAAGACCGATATTCCGCTTGCTTTTGAGCCATCTCTATAGTTGGTCATAAAGGGTTTTTGACCTTTTGTCAAAAATCCACCTACTGAGCTTCTGGAGCTCTCAGAGCAACGGGCTCTAACAGTGGAAGAGGAGGAACTTGAAAAAGGTCTTGAAAGGGTTTTATTAAATGCATTCTGGTGGATCCTTTGAAGCTGTTAGAACTGATCTTTAATAGTTACACCCTTTAAAAGCTCCTGAAATTCATTTGTGTTTACAAGATGAGACATGATTTTCAAAAGTCTTTTTTTCTTCTTCTTCATTTTAGCTTCTGCATTAATGGCCGTGGTTCCTGCGGGGAGATGAGCATTGCTGAGGTCAATAATATGTCTTAAATGTGAACTGTCAGGATAATCATCTGTGCTGAAATTCACCTTGACGCAGGAGGAGCGTGCAAAGCCCTCACTTGCCACTCGGGCCTTCGTTAGGGTGATACAGTGCAAAGTCCTGGAGCGGGCTGGGGAGGGATCGCTCCACTAAGGGTAGAGTCAGGTGGTGGACCCATGCTTTGGGATGAACTGCAAGATAAGTGTTACTGAGAGAAATGACGAAGATCTCTGCAAATGGGATATCTTAGAGCCTTATCCCAGATTTGGGCTGGGTTTGCCAGGAGAATAAAGGAAGAGATTTGTGTAAGTTTAGGTTCATTTACTGAAACTTTATGGAAAAAGAAGTCATCCTTTCCTACATAAGGTTTGAAGTATTTTTCCAATATTAACTGAAGATTGCTCGTTGAGCTTGCCAGTACCAATAGGCCAGTGTGAAGTGGGTTCTCTAAACTGTAGGAAAATTACAGGAAGTAAAATATATACTATTTTAAAAATTCATATGAGATTTAAAAACCCCTTCAATGATCTTAAACTTTTGACTTCAGCTATTCGACAGATTCGGTTGAGCATGTTTTTTAAGCAGGTGTGTCTTGCTATCATCATTTGCAAATGAATAGTTGGAATCTGTTTTCTGGTATCAGTGACTGATGAAATTTGCAGGACCCTTAGCGCAGACAGCTGTAAGAAGGTAGGGTGTGGAACTCGTATTGCAAGAGGAAAGCTAATTAGGTTTAATTAAAGGTAGGCACAAATCGTGGACTTCAGGTCACAATCTAACAATCTCCCCAGGGCTTACGTGGCTTTTTCATTAAAATAAAGTTCCAGTAAGGCAAAACTGATTCTGCCAAGAAATCTGGTAGTCGTATCTGTAGTTCCTCAAGCAAAATTCTTATTAGCTTCACTGTCATGAGCATGCAATCTGTAGTTCTTACACTAAAAAACTGTAAATATTATTTGCTTTAAATTATTTTCCTAGATCTAGTAACTTTGTCATTAGGAACAACTGACTTGAGAAGGTGACGAGAGAGCCCGCTCCTGGTCCCTGCCCAAGCAAGGTCCTGAGCAAGGGCGATCTGCGAGTTGGTGGCACGTTCCTCCTGCGGGCTGGCTGAGTACTGCAAAGCTCAACTCATGGGTACAAAAGGCTACCATATAACTTCAGATCATGTCTTCACCAGCTCTCTTAGCTGAGCCGGCCGTGAGCAGCCTGCTGGACGCCTGCGGGGGGTTTGCTCGCAGGGCCGGCAGTGCCAACACAGCTCCTCGCTTTGAGGGGGTGACTGGGAGGAAGTGTTTTGTTTTGAATTGACGTTGTGAAGTGATATGTTCAGCTTCAGCTGAGACAGTAGGCGTTTTTTAATTTCCACATGTCCTTACTGTTTTTCAAAGGTTTACACTTATAGCAAATGTTGATGTTCCGGGAATAATGATTTTTGGACAGTATATCACTTAAAATGTGTATTCTGGAATAATTAGCTTATATAGGTGTGGGAACTTACCTCTCTGTATAAACCCAAATAATCCGATCATTTACTGGTGAAGAGTAATTTGACAAGCTGTCACAAGGATTTCAGCTTTTTTTCGTGCCTTCTATTTTGGTTGCTTTTGTCAAGCGGATTTTTTTTTTTAACATGAGAAAAATTCAGTTCAATGGGACAGATTTTCTTCCAGAAGATAATTTTGAATGTTTAGTTAGATGTAGTGGTTTTCCTCCAGCTGTCACTGCTTTCTTGTTCCTACACTCTTGAGAAAAGATTTTTAAAATAATTAAGTGTTAAGTGCATCTGTATCAGCCTTTCCTAGCAAGACCTTTTGTTTATTTAAATTTGGCAGCTCGTTTATACCGCAGATTCTGCACTACGTTGTGCTCCGTGGGTCATGGACTGGAGGATTATTATTCAATCCTCACCCTTCGAGCGTGTCTCGGAGAGCCAAAGGGGAGGGCTGATCATTAGAGATAGACCACAAAGTCTTCAGTGCTACGTACGGGCTTGTCAGATGAGTAGTGCAAACTGTCTCCTCGGCTGCTTTGGAGATGTAAGGTTAAATCCTGACCTGGTGTCCAACAGCAAGACCATAGGGAAGTCATCCATGGCCCTGATGAAGATAATGGATTGAGGCTGATAATTCACACATGGGGAATCTGCTTCTTGGGGTAGCTACTAGCTGTTGAGGTGTGCTATCTCATAACAAGAATACCTCCAATGGTGATGAAGTCATTGAGGTGATCTCCTCAGTGTTTCCTGATTTGGAAAACAGAAATCAAAGGGCAAATAACACAGAAATTTCAGTAGCAGTACTGTTAGTTGGAAGAAGTATTTCCTTTAAATTCTCAGGAAACGTTTTATCCACCCTTTTTCCTCCCCTCTGGTGAGACTTTGCTACCGTCCCCCCCAGAGCTCCAAGGCCTTTCGGGGAGTGCATAGGCGGTGGCACATCTGCTCTGTCCCTGTCCTCCTGCAGCCCTCAGTGGAGAGGTGGTCAGCACCAGCGTGGGATGTCACTGCCCATGCTGACTCCTGAGCTGCACTGCACCTCTCCACCATGCTTTGGTGTTCCTGGGGTCATCCATGTTGACGGGCGGAGGTATCGGACCCTGCTGCTGGGGGCTGGCGATGCATCCGAGGGTCTGCCCGGCTCCCAGCTGGTCCCTGCACGCCTGCCCCAGGGGCTGCTCGCAGGAGCTCTGCCTAACCCATTCCAGTTGAGCTGAGATGCGTGAGCTTGGAGTATTTAAATAATTGACCTCTGCACATTTTCCTTGGAGCAAGGCAGTGGGAACACCCCTCGCCTTGCTAAATCCCACGGCAATCAAAGCTGGCAGGCTGCTCAGAGTCACGGGTTTTCCCCACAGCTCTCTGCGGGCACTTCACTGCAGGAATTTGGCTGCCCCTTTCCTTCCCCCCATCAGGAAGCAACCGACCTTTGGGGCAAGGACTGGAAGGAACAAGGAGGGCACCGTGCTCATTGGCATTGCCGAAATGACTGGGGTGCGTGCAGGTTTCATACTATGAAAGAGCGGTGTGTTTCCCCCATTCAGCAACAGAAGAATATTTTCCTTCTGGTGCTTTTGGCACTGTTTGCCTTGGTGTTTGTGAGCCAGTGGCCCGCGGTGCAGAGCGCTTTGGGAATTGCGCAGGCGTGGACAATTGGTCTTTTAAAAGGTCTGCTGCTTGGCGACGTGCCAGTGAAGCCGGCATAGCCCCACTACCAAATATCTATTTTTAATGATGGTACCTTTGCTAAATTCAGCCCTTGATAAATCTTAGAGTTGGGTTTTCAAAGTTTAAAATCAAACATAACCCAATTACTTCAATATTTGATTAAGCTGAACTGCTGCTGTGGTAAAGTGTTTAAATAAATCAGTATTAATATCCTTTCCTACAGTAAATAAAGTTATGTCTGTGTACTTCAAATATCAATATTCACATGGAGCTCTTGGAAATGAAGCATTGGCAGTCTGCACAGAAAATGTATTAACTTAAGGAAATAAATATTTTATTGATCTTTAAAGGCTGAGATTGTGATCTTAGTAGTGGTGATTGAAAAGACTGTTTTTAGAACGGTGAAAGAAGTAAATACATTTTAGGAAGGCCATTATATTTTATTCCATTAACCCTGAAGACCATCTGCTGTAAACGCTCGAGGACTGACAGGCTTGGGAAGGCGATGTCGAATGGACTTTTTAGAGGCTGCAGCCCTTACGGACACACGCTCTGCTGGCATTAGCTGCTGGGTAGCACTGCCAGGAGACACCTACCTTTAAAGTCAGTTTGCAGACGCAGAAGAGGTCTTCACCTGGTGAGGCCATCTGGCTTTAGCACTTGCTCTTCCCTGCCTGCATACAACGATGTCCCCTCTCCCATGGGGCCTCATCCAGAGCCCTCTTACCCCAGTGGGAACCTGCTCACTGGCTGGGACAGCTTTTAAATGCATCTTTGTAAGAGAGCACTGAGCACTTGAGTGTGCTCTTGCACATAGAAATAGTTTCAAGGTGTGAGAATTGGGGGCTGCTGAGTCCCTCCTAACCCTCTGCAGATGACTTGAAACCTGCTCTGCCAGGAACTGTTGCCAGCCAGAGGTGGCCCAAGGCCCATGCAGTTTGATCGTCACTGCCTCTGCAGTATAAAGGGGTACAACCAGCGTAATGATTTTGGGGCTGTCAGTAATTCACACGATGATTTCCCTGGTGGAAAAAGACCTGGGGGTACTGATTGACAGCCGCCTGAATATGAGCCAGCAGTGTGCCCAGGTGGCCAAGAAGGCCAATGGCATCCTGGCCTGTATCAGGAATAGTGTGGCCAGCAGGAGCAGGGAAGTGATCGTGCCCCTGTACTCGGTGCTGGTGAGGCCGCACCTCAAATACTGTGTTCAGTTTTGGGCCCCTCACTACAAGAAAGACGTTGCCTTGCTGGAACAGGTCCAGAGGAGAGCAACCAAGCTGGTGAGGGGTCTGGAACACAAGTCATACGAGGAGCGGCTGAGGGAACTGGGGTTGTTTAGTCTGGAGAAGAGGAGGCTGAGGGGAGACCTGATCGCCCTCTACAACTGCCTGAGAGGAGGCTGTAGTGAGGTGGGGGTCGGCCTCTTCTCCCTGGTAACAGATGATAGGACGAGGGGGAATGGCTTGAAGCTGCGCCAGGGCAGGTTTAGGCTAGACATTAGGAAAAACTTCTTCACCGAAAAGGTTGTCAGGCTCTGGAATGGGCTGCCCATGGAGGTGGTGGAGTCCTCATCCCTGGAGGTATTTAAAAGAAGGATAGATGAGGTGCTCAGGGACATGGCTTAGTGGTGGGATGGCAGTGCTAGGTTAACGGTTGGACTCGATGATCTTAAAGGTCTTTTCCAACCGAGGTGATTCTATGATTCTATGATCTTTCAGTTGCTCATCTCCCACTTTGTTTCAACAAGTCTTACTAAAGACATGATCTGCTTGTCAAGCAAATTATAGGCCTTCTAGAAATATTGCAAAAGTCCAATCTGCCCATTCTTAATTCCAGGTCTTAGTTCTTCAGTCTTGGTAAGCCTGAAGAAGTGGGCTTTACTTACTACCTTCATCTTGGCTCAGGAATGCAGCCATCTGCTAAAATAGACGATGTAAAGACATTACATTAAATTGTGAAAGTTATGACTGTCTTCGGATCTATCTGTCTTGGAGCCCTTATCTTTATTGTCCCAACGCATGTACGCATTCCCAGGAGGCTTATTTTGTGCTCTGCCAAGGAGTGGCTTCGTATAATCCAGAGGTTCTGGGTGTGTTGTGCTTGTTTGGGGCTGCAAAAGTCTGTTCTGAAATCCTTCAGATTTCAACCTATGCCTGTTTTGAGCTGCTTGACCTGGTGTAATCCATGCTGAGCATACCATGGTGCTCTGTCCTCTTTTAATTGTGCTTGAAGTTTCCTACTGAAGTGGGGGAAAATAACCATTTTCTGAAGTTGGACACGCTTCTCTGTAGATGCCCATTGAGGGGCCATCTTTATCCCAGGATGCCACCAGAACGTTCTTTGGAAAGAGACCAAATATTTGGAGAACATCAAGAGAGGTACTTGGTGAGCCCACTAATTAGAGTTGATAAATAAAAATTACAATTAAGAGAAACCGCACAAATCCAAAAAAAAAGGATCTTTCATTAGCTTTTTTAGAAGGTAAAACATTTTAAGCGGGATTTCGAGTGACTAATGTGTTAAATCAACTCAAGAGTGGAAACTTCTTGTTGCTTTTCAGAACATTCAATATTTTAACATTAATTTATGGTGAAAGGACGTGCCCAGACAGTCCTAGCTCTTTTCTTCTGTAGGCTTTTACGCCTACGGCCTGGTTTTGAGGCATTTTTTCCCTACTGGTTTATATTATTTCCTTTATTTCCTTGGGCCATCAGGGGTAGTCATGCCGGGTGAGTTTTCTTACCTGACCTCCTATGCTGTGGGCAAGCAGCCACGCAGGCAAGAGGCTTTTTACCCTAAAGACTTATTCACTCCTGCTGTTGACTTTGCAGGAGGGAACAATAAGACCCAGAAGACTGGAGCATGGGACTGCTGGGTTCCCAGACGTGTCATTGAAAGAATCTCCTGAAGAAATATGTGGCTTGGCTTTTTGTGGTTAATTTAGAAAAATTCAGCACCTATGAGGCTTCCCTTCTCTAGTGGCAGGGGACCTGGAGACTTGTCTGGTTTGGAGAGTCCTGAGATCACCTGTATGTGCTGCTTTCCTATCTTATTTAATTCTCTGCACCTCTTCTCTTTCTTTCCCCCATCCTTACATGTGCCCATTCTGAAGGTCTTTACGAGAGGTTTAAATCTCATCCTGCTAGAGGACCATGGTTACGCATCCAGTTCCCCAGCTGTGTAGCATCTAGCACAGCTGGGCTGTGCCTGCGTGGCACTTCTGTGTGCTCTTATAATAAAAATAATAGTTTTGTTTTGCTGGCTGCCATCCCCTGCCTGACGGTCGGTCAGCTGAAGCTCCTGTTCTTCTTTTACCATGGCTCACAATCAGTTAAATTCATGGAAGAATTTTTAAATGGCGTACACAGCCTTGCAAGACCAAGGCATGGAGACAAATGGGAGGTCTCTGTCTGTCAGGGGGGAAAGTACAAGGTAGAATTAAATTAATTCAGATGGAGGCATTGATGTGTAGAAGTAAGTTTCAGTATAAGACCAACCATGGTGAATGATGGCCTGTCAGATTTTAGAATGGAAACCACATACACACACATATATATTTTTATATATATATAAAGACAGAGGACCATGTGGATAGTATATTTGGCTAATTACCGCAAATATTTAAAAATACTATCCTGGCCGTGCTGTCTGCACTAGGGGGGTCTGGTAAGCAGGAGAAAAGCTCTTTCTCGGCTGTCAAGCAGAGATGTATATATTTCGTAAGTAAATGCAATAGGTGTATGATTTTGTTCCCTGAAGAGCAATGCAAGTGTGGCTGTGATTTGCAGCTTTCCTAATAAATGTATTATCAAGGCATTGTTCGTTTTAATCTCTGGCAGAAATCTGCAGCAGCTTTTCAAAAGGAGCTCGTCGGTGTTTATACCAATGAATCAATCTCTCTGCAGCGCCGAGGCATACGTCGGCTTTAGCAGTGGAACTTGAGGCTTCAAATCTGACTCTGATGCTACATGTACAGATGTAAGAGTTCTTTGTGTTGCTCAATTTTATTGTGGGCTAAAGCAGATCAACACGGGATTTGAGCCAAAGCTCATTACAGTCAATGTAAGTTTTGTCCAGTTGATTTCTAAACAATGATTCTGTTCATGCAGCAAGGGCTGTATTCAGGGGGAAAAAAAATCAAATAATGTTCTGTAATCTGCAGTCCTGTTACTTTAGTAACATTAGTCCCATTGCTAATTAGTGTTTGCTGTCTTCCCAGGCTGCGAACAAATTATGATAATAACCAGTATTAGGTGGGGGGGTTTCTGTTTCTTTGCTGTGGCATAAAACAACAAAAAAGGAATAGGAAGGATATTGCTGTTATGACCATGCTTTTTATCAAGATATCAATGCCAGATAATTGTTTTGATAGCATTAGAAATACGGGATGTTGCATACTTGTGCTTATTAATCTGGTGCTCTGGATGCTCCCAGGATTATAATGTTACATCGACACCTTCACAAGGGATCCTGCTCTGATGAAGCCACGATGAAATACTGAAGTCTTGCTTCAGTGTATTCACTAAATTAAATGTAATGTGACATCTTTGCTGATGTGATGTCCTGCGTGAAGGATTCTTTGCTGTGGTTAATTTGCAAAGTTCAAATTAAAAGTTCTTTCAAATATATTCTTTAGATTAATGGAGGACTGTTTCAGATCACAAGCTATGTGAAATGATTTAGAGATGAAAAAAGTACTAATGCTTTGCTTTCCTCCAAATGGACCAAAAGTTAATGGGGAATAACAATCAGCTGGGATATTCTGCAGGTGCCTGTGCTTGTCCTACCACTCTTCGGCTTTTCAGTGAAAGTAAAATAAAAAAATCCTCTGATTAAGTTTGTAGAAGGATTAGATGTTGGCAACGTGGTAAATAGTGATTGATGCGAGGTCAGTCAACATGGTAAACTGGATTCATTTCTTTTAAATTAGTTTGGAGATCAGGCGATGCATCTAGGAATAAGAATGTAGCTTGTGCTTGACTGGATGGAGAGCTGCGTCTGGAGAGCAGCGGCTCTGAACAGGGTGTGGAGCTCACGTTGGAGAGCCTATTAAACATGATCCCGAGATGTAGAGATGTTAAGAGGAATAACATGAATATGTAAGCACTGAAATACCTAGCAGGGAAAGGCAGCTTGTTCACTGTATGCGGTACTAGCAATTATTGCAATACGTCCCGTGCTGCTGGTTGAAAAGAACTGGGAAGAATTATAAAAATAATTTCAAATTAATAATGCTGCCTTATAAGGGGTCACTAAAGGGTCTTGATGTATTTATCTGGCACAAGAAAAAAAAAAACAAACCAAACAAACTAGAGATGTCTTCATCAGGGTATGCATTCATTTATTTGAGGAGATACTATCTGATTATTTGAAATTACTGGTAGACCTGAATCTGTTTCTTGAAAAGTTTACTAGAAGGCACCTATCTTCGCTCTTTTACCACATCAACAATTTTCCACCCATCCCGTCGCATAAGAATCATATTGAATTAGTGTTAGTTGTCACCAGTAGGGTATGAAAGACTGATCATGTTAGAGAGTGTCACACCGTATTAGCCAAAATTAATACTGAAAGAATATGATTTAAAAAGTGTCAGTGTTTCAAAGACTATCTTATTAGCACAGGAAGCTTTCTCCTTGTAAATCCAATGTTTTCTCCCTCAGTCCTGCTTATTGTTGTGGGATGAAATGCCATGCTCCATTTACACGGGGTGCTAATGCTCTGCAGAAAGGACTTTACCGGAGGAGCTCACGTGACGGTAGGTTTTGGAGCCCCATCAGGGTTTGGACCGCTGTTCACCTTAAGGTTATAAGGTGCAAAGTAGGAATGTAGTTGTTATTTACAGCTCCTGACGTGTCAGTTTACAGCCTGACTCGTTCATGTAGCAGACTGCAGTTTGTAGAGGTTCCGCAAGTGTCACACGGGGGCTAAGGCAAAGCAGGGGGGACAGCCGGGAATAACGAAACCCTTCATCCATCCTGGGGTAACATGAGCCAGAGCTGAGTTACACTCAGACAACTGCTCGTGGTTATGTAGCATGCCTGGCCTTTCACCCCACTTTTTAAAAAGCTTGCCAGCGTGCCCCGCTTGTGGAAGGGAAAGCACAACTTCAGGCAAAGTTGCCACCACCTGGCTGGCGGGGGATGCCAGGTCCGGGCTGCAGCCAGCTCCCTGGCACTTGGCAACGCCAGTCAGTGTTCCCATGTATTTTAGACACAGAAGTCTCTTGCTTCTTTGGATGAAATTAATTATTTTTTTTCCTATAAACTTGAATTAGATTTTGTGGTAATGACATGGTCTTTTGCTGTATTAGCTGCATAGCAAAATATCCTGTCCTCTACCTGATGCACAGTTATTGTTTTAAAGCTATCAGTGTTTTGCAGTGACCTGAAATCTTGTTCATTTTAAGCTCAGAAGCTCTTTTCTCCGAGATGCTTTGCATTAATGAAACACATTTCAAAGCTGGACAAAAAGCTAAAAAGAAAAGTTTGAAATTAATTGGGGGGAAAAAAAACCAAACAGCCACCCTTAAAACCCAAAGCAGAAAGGTTTCTAGGCAAAAATTGGTTTCAGGCAAAGTGGAAGAGAATTTGCAAGATGCTTAATCTGCTGCATGGAAGCTCCTGTGAGCTGATCGCTGAGATTGGGGACTGAGATCTGTGTTTGCCCCCGTTGGGAACCAGTAGCTCCCAGAATTCCTTCAGCTGCCACACACGGCTCTGTGCAAGCCAAGGCCCTGCCCCAGCCCCAGCCCCTGCACCTGCCCCTGCTTCAGCCCGTGCCCCAGCCCCTGCCCCTGCCCCTGCCCCTGCCCCTGCTCCAGCCCCTGCTCCAGCCCCTGCCCCTGCCCCTGCCCCCCTGCTCCAGCCCCTGCCCCTGCCCCAGCTCCTGCTCCAGCCCCTGCCCCTGCCCCTGCCCCAGCTCCTGCTCCAGCCCCTGCTCCAGCCCCTGCCCCTGCTCCAGCTCCTGCCCCTGCCCCTGCCCCTGCTCCAGCTCCAGCTCCTGCCCCTGCTCCAGCCCCTGCCCCAGCCCCAGCCCCTGCTCCAGCCCCTGCTCCAGCTCCTGCCCCGCCCCTGCCCCTGCCCCTGCTCCTGCCCCAGCCCCTGCCCCTGCCCCTGCTCCAGCTCCTGCTCCAGCTCCAGCTCCAGCTCCAGCTCCTGCCCCTGCCCCTGCCCCAGCCCCTGCCCCTGCCCCTGCTCCAGCTCCTGCTCCAGCTCTGCCCACCCTGCCCCTGCTCCAGCTCCTGCTCCGCTCCGCCCCTGCCCCTGCTCCAGCCCCAGCCCCAGCTCCTGCTCCAGCTACTGCCCCAGCCCCAGCCCCTGCTCCTGCCCCTGCTCCAGCTCCTGCTCCAGCTCCTGCTCCAGCCCAGCCCCAGCCCCAGCCCCTGCTCCAGCCCCAGCCCCAGCCCTGCCTGCCCTCCCTGCTCCAGCCCAGCCCCAGCCCCTGCCCTAGCCCAGCCCCAGCCCTGCTCCAGCTACGCCAGCCCCAGCCCCTGCTCCTGCCCCTGCTCCAGCCCCAGCCCCAGCCTGCTCAGCCCGCCCAGCCGCTGCCCCTGCCCCTGCTCCAGCCCCAGCCCCAGCCCCTGCCCCTGCCCCTGCTCCAGCCCCAGCCCCTGCTCCAGCTCCTGCTCCAGCTCTGCCTCTGGTGTTACAGGAAAGCCGTTATCACTGGGGTTTTTGTTTTGTTTTGCTTTTTCCTGGAGGAAATGGTGATTTTGCAAAACAGTGATTCCTTTTGGGATGCCACGGGGAGCAAGGCTCCGCGCCAGCTCTCACTTAATGCCCCCCATCAGCTGTGCCGTGTTACCCCAGTGAGCGTGTGGCACGGAGTCTGGGAAGCGGGCTGCTCTTGGCCCACGGGTGTGCAGTGCTGTGGGGAGGGGATGCACTCATCTGATGTGAGGATCTGGAAAGAGACTTGAAAAAATACTGTTTCCAGGAGCTTTCTAAGTAGTTTCTTAGTACAGGTCTTGCTGTAGTTCCTTTGAGGTCAGGCCATATGTCAGAGACCAGGATCTCTCTCTGGTCTGTGATGGATTTCTCTGTCTTTCAATTCCGCTGGTTTCCACGAGCTGCGGCGAGGATTCACTGCGTGCCTTGCCGTGGCTCGGAGGAGGACAGGCAGCTGCGTTGCTCACTGCCCTCGGAAGCGAGCGGCTCTGAACTGTGCTAAAAAGGGATCAGAAACAAAAAGAGGCATCAGTGCATCTTGTAAGGGGAGAACAACTTACGTACAAAAAGTGTAATTTTTGTAGACATCACAAGAGCTCTGTTGCCTCCTTCTTACCTTTGACTAGTCAAAATCAAACAGCGAAGGGAGTTGGATTTCTGTGCCCTATTTTTGAGTAGAGTGAGTGATACTGTAAGAGTCTGGTTATACTTCAGCAATAACACCCAGTTAAGATGAATAAAGGTTTTCCACAACCTAATTCCATAGTTTTGTGGCTGGGCCTCTGCGGGCTCTTGAGTATGCTTGGACTGCAGTTTGTATTGAATGTCTGAGTGAAGTTTACTACTTGTAACACTTTGATCGCTGAGAAAGTAAGTACCTGGGTTAAATTCAATGTATTGATATATCGGCCTTCTGTACAAGCATCTCCCTACTGTGCTGGCTGCTACCTCTGCCTAAACCATTATGGGCTGGGGCCAGATCCTGTGTTTGTGCAGCCCTACCTGTTTAAGGTGGTGTGAAGCCAGAACGGTTTAAAAGAATCCTACCTGCAGGCCTTGTGGCATCTTTCAGAACGTGAAGTGACATGAAAATTGTCGGCTGTTTTATGACTGTGTAACTGCTGCGGCTTGTGCGTGGATTATCACAGGGACTGCGTGTTATCATGTAACGCAGGATGCATCTGCAACAGGCGCGCCGAAACAGATTCCCCTCAGCTCACAAACACACGTCGTTTCATTTGGAGGATGTGCACGTCTGTGCTGAGGATTAGAAAAGAGAATAAAATGCGGGAGCTAATCTTCAGCAGTTGCAGCACACGTAAGCAGATTATGCAAAAATGTTAATTTTTTTATTATTAAATACCACTTTAGGGAGAAGAAGCCCTTAATACTCTGGCTAAAGGCTCTCGTCACACCAGATTAGCATTGTTGTACATTAATAATAAAAATAGCTGGGTCTGATTAGTGTCAGTTAAAGTTTTCTGAATGAGAGATATAACTCTCTGAATTAAACTGCTTGAATAGCAGCTAAGGATTCCTGAGGAATAATTTGTATTAAAAAGTTAAGACCTTCACTACTTTTCTAAAGGAAAATCTACCACCAGTGTTGGAATGACATACCATTCACGTAACAGCATGAAAAGAAAGGAATTTCACAGACCATAAAATGTAATAAAGGAACATCTAAAATTGATTTTCATTTAAGTAGATTACGTATGTTTTCCTCTAGAACAGGGAAAGCACACTCTAATCTTCATCACTTTTCACAAGCAACCCTACTGGTTTGATCCAGATATCCATCATTAAATGCACCGAGCCACTCTCTCCAAGTACGTGTTTCCCCGAAACCTGCATCTTTGCATCCAAGGGTGTTGTGTCCAAAATAATATAAAAGAAAAAGGAGACAGGACTCCTTAGTTATACCCACCTTGATGGTTGATTGGTAGGTTAATTTGGGGTACCTAATTTAATTATTCTGTCCTAGAGGATCTGTTTGTGGGAGGGCTTTGGGGTAACGTGCCATTCCCAGGCTCATGGCAGGTAAGCAGTTAAGCTGTCAGAGGTTCTCCATGGGAGCTTAGCATGGCACCGCAAGCTCCTCGGGCATCGCCCCAGTATTTGCACTGGTTTATCGCAGGGGTTTTGAGTGGTGTCTGGTGCATGGGTGACTTCCCGGTGGTCTGACTGGTTTGGGCCCAGAGGTGTGTCTGTATTTTTCACTTGTTGGGAGGTTCTTGCTGAGGACTTTGGGGTTGAAAAACTTATGCTCTCCACCAGAGTGTTTCACGTGGTATATCCTGACTTTGCGGGGGGTTGACTTGGTTTTCTGCTCCTGCCACTGTGTGGAACGCCTGAGCTAGGAAGTATGAGCACATGTGTACCCTCAGCAAGTTCGCTGATGACACAAAACTGGGAGGAGTGGCTGATATGCCGGAAGGCTGCGCTGCCATTCAGCGGGACGTGGACAGGCTGGAGAGTTGGGGGAAGGAACTGATGAAATTCAACAAGGGCAAGTGCAAGTGCTGCCCTGGGGAGGTCGAACCCCATGCACCAGTACAGGCTGGGGGCTGACCTGCTGGAAAGCAGCTCTGCCGAGAGGGACCTGGGAGTCCTGGTGGATGACAAGCTGACCATGAGCCAGCAATGTGCCCTTGTTGCCAAGAAGGCCAATGGTATCCTGGGGTGCATTAAGAGGAGTGTGGCCAAAAGATCGAGGGAGGTTCTCCTCCCCCTCTACTCTGCCCTGGTGAGACCCCACCTGGAGTACTGTGTCCAGTTCTGGGCTCCCCAGTTCAAGAAAGATGAGGAACTCCTAGAGAGAGTTCAGAGGAGAGCAACTAGGATGATGAGGGGACTGGAGCATCTCCCCTACGAGGAAAGGCTGAGAGAGTTGGGCTTGTTTAGCCTGAAGAAGAGAAGACTGAGAGGGGACCTCATCAATACATACAAATATCTTAAAGATGGAAGTCATGAGGATGGAGCCAGACTCTTTGCAGTGGTGTCCAGCAACAGGACAAGGGGCAATGGGTGCAAACTGAGACATAAGAGGTTTCAATTGAATATGAGGAAAAACTTCTTTACTCTGAGGGTGACAGAGCACTGGAACAGGCTGCCCAGGGGGGTCGTGGAGTCTCCTTCTCTGGAGATATTCAAAGCCCGCCTGGACGAAGGCCTGTGTAACATGCTCTAGGAGACCCTGCTTTAGCAGGGGGGTTGGACTAGATGATCTCCCAAGGTCCCTTCCAACCCTTGCGATTCTGTGATTCTGTGATATATTTTCAGTTTGGTTTGTCTGACCAATTTTAGCCTGCTTGCTTAAGGAAACGAGGATAACGCGACCACCTTGTCTGTGTGCGTGCACACGCTCGCTGCTCTGTCTTCCCCTGTTCCCAATAACTTGTGAACCATTGCCCCAAATTGACAAGGGAGGTGTTATAGGTAGTTACAATTTTATGAAAATGAGTAACAGGTGCAGATATGAATGGCCGGTGTGGGGGCGGCTGAAGAAGCAGCTTGTTTGTTGGACTTCTGGGAATTGGAATGAGAGAGGAAGGCTATGGACACCCCAGCCACATGGAAAGCTTTGATTCAAGCTTGCCCCTTCTGGAACACAAGGGAGTCCAACCACAAGAAATAAATCCAGGAGAAAGCAGAATTTGTTAGATGTGCTGGTCCCAGAACAATTTGTTTCTTTGACTAATGTGGGTTTTTTTGACAAAAGAAACCTATTTTTTAATTGTGCTCATTACAAACACTGTTGTGTCAGTGCCAGAGATAGAGCTGTAAATAACTGCCAGCGTCCTCAGTACAGCGGTGCATGTTCTGTAAGCCTTAAATAGTAACGTTGCCTCAACAAGCCAGGCTGTTTAAGTGAGCAATTCCAAGATGAGATATCCCTCCTGTAGTAGACAGCTACGCAACAGCAGAGACATTAAGGTTGTCAAGGTAACTTTTAAGGCAAGTTGTTGCAAAATTGGCTAGAAGACTTCATATATCTCTGTACTGATTCATTTGTAAGGAGGAAGACTGTTGCATTTTGCGTGAATCCACAGTTTTATTGTAGCTCAAAGGCCTCAACATGTTTGTAAATTAGTCAAAATCTCCATTTTTTCCCAGACTTTGCAACCCATTCTGGAAAGAAACACTTGCAGGTCAAATTGGAGCAGAAATAAGTGGGTTTGGACTGTATTCTGTATTTTTGGTCATTATTATCAGCATTTATTTTAGAGGTTACCTTGGCACCTTTTGGCATCATCCCTTTTGGGAGCATGTGATATTGAGGTCTTGACCCTGGCTTCTTGCAGGGCTGGGGGGGATCTGCTGAAATGCAGCAGCTCCTCGCTGTGTTTCTGTGCTTGCTGAAGCAGCTATTCGTAACCTCACAAGAAAGCCTGGTTTTACAAGATTTACAGAGCTGCTGCTGCCGGACAAGACAGACGGACTTTGGAGCTTGACAGACTCACAAGGCCAGAAGCCCCTTTAGCTGAGGGTTGTACAGCAGCACTTGCACCGCGCACACTCGCCGTTACCTGGCTCAAGACCTCCCAGGTCTCGCTGGCTCTGAGCACAGGGTTCGCGCTCAGTGCAGAGGCTGCGGATGATCCTCATGGATACAGACAGATGGGAGGGGAAACAGGAGCCGAGGTGACATAGACCTGGCTGAAAGGAGACTGCAAATTCAGAGTAGTGCTGGAGCCCAGCCAACCTATTAAGAAAACTGGGTGCCTCTTGCCTAATGTTCAAAAGTTCTCCTCATTAAACTGAAAAGGTCTTATTTTGACTCTGTTTGAGCCCTTCCTGTGAGCTGTGCAAGAATATGTCCCCTCACAGGAAAACCCCAGCCTGAGACTGGACAGACGTGGTAGGCTCTGCCAGACGCTGGCTCTCCTGTCCCTAAGGGGAATCCGGAGCATCTGGAGGGAAATCTGGCGTGGCCCGGGGCACTGGCAGTTTTGAAGGGATGGTGACAGACCAGGGGCTAATCCTGATTTTAGGTTCTGTTAATGTTTTGAATTATAGCTGAATCCAGCAAGCAGTTGCATGCTCAAAGCTATGCGACTTTGTGAGTGCTTTTTCTGGCTCATTCATGCTTGTTTTTAGACCACAAAATTAGGCCCTTTCATATGCTAGCCCCATTCTGAGGTTGTTCACGCTTCCTCTTTGACAGGTCTTTCACTAGACACAAACATCTTCAGAGGCTGCTTTTATCACTGTAATGGTGACGGTTGTACTGGCTGTGCAAAGAGCTGGAAATGACACCGTAGCTACTTCCCGGTGCACAAGCACACGAGATGCCGTCCACAGGAATTTTCCTTGATCACTGCGACACATCTGCTGCAGGCACATCTTAAGAACAGGCAGTTTCTCTGTGATCGTGCGTTGGAAACCAGTTTGTTACCCCATCAAAACACAACTAAGGAGACTAAAACCTTTGCAGTGAAGATGCTTCCTTAGTACCCAGAGCGTGCCAAAGAAAATCAACAATTTAAGTGGCATGTGTTCATATTATTTTAGAGATAAGTTGTAAACAGTCTTCACTTGGTTCCAGGGTCGATGACAGTTGGACCTCCTAATACTACAAATTCCCAGTTCAAGAACAGCTGTAAATGTTTATTTGATGTGAAAGAGCTAATTGTACAAATCATTACCTCCAGCCTGACATGCCTCTGCTGTTTATTCTATGGCAGTAATTAATTCTATAATTAGAAAATGTCCTGTTAGATAACTTCTCTGGGAACTCAGCCTATTGTCCAATGCAGGAAGCCTTCAAGAAGCTGAAGTGACTCAGGGGTGACCTTGGCAATTTGACTACTTTTATCAGCAGGGGCTGGTTTGCTTCACTGGGAGATCATTACTGAAAAATTTAGCCTTTGTGAGTGGAACTAGAGATGAGTCTCTTGATGCTGAGGTTCAGTGCTGTGGATGGATGGATTTGCCCCGGCCCTGCCCCTCTGCAGAAGTGGAGACCTGACCTACCTGCACATTTGCATCTGCTTGTGATCCGCCAGCATCTGCCATTCTATGAGAAGTTTGCATGAAATGAGTGTACTTCATAAGGTATCAGAGTGAACACGAGAAAATCAATAAGCAATCTGTGTGATAATTAATTAGTGTGCCAGGATGAATTACTGTTTCTTCCCCTCCTGATTTGGGTCATAGTCACATCTGATTTGGGAAGTTGTCAGTTTTTCAATTATAGCTTCATCTTTGTTGTTGGTAGGTTTTTTGCTTTTTTTTATTTGGTGTGACCAGAATGAAGGACTGGCAGATAGAAAATCACACTGTGCAAACTTGCTTGTCATGGGAAGGAGATAGTATTGAGCTCAGCACCCAGAAGAACCTGTGGACAAGGAGGGGTTCTGTATGTTGGTCTGGTGCAGAAGAAGGGGTATTGGTTATGAATGTGACACAGTACAAGAGGTTGACCAAGCTCTGCAGCTTTGGGGTCCTTTGTGCTCGTCTCCATTTTCCGCTCTGAATTTGGAAGTTAATAATTCACTGTAGCCCTTGAGGAGACTGGCATGGTGCTGTGGATCTGCAGGGATGATGCCACAGGCTGCGATGGGTTGCAGTTCCTTGCTTGCTGGTCCCCCAGCTCAGCAGCAGGCCAGTTCCTTTCTCATGTAGGGGCAGAGGCTCTCTGCCTTCTTTCTACTGGTGTTGCCCCATGTACGCTCTGCATTGACTGGTGTGGCTTGCCTCTGGTCTGCGTAGCCCCCTCGTACTCGTGCATCTCCACATCATGGGCTGAAGAGGCAGCCTGGGGGCCAGCAATGCCAGGTCCTTACTGGAAACCTGCTCTAGTCTGCAGGCTCCTGTCTCTGGTTTTCCCCGGGACTCAGGTGTCATTCCTGGGAAACAGTCTCTCTTCAGCCCATACGTTCATGCATATTGACCCACCACCATCCCAAAATACACATGTGGTTTGGCCTGCTTTCTACTAGATGTAACATGGGAGTTATTCCTTGGGGTCACCTCCAGGCTTTTTACTCCCTTCTCTGGGAGGAGGGCTGGTATTCTGAGCTTTCCAGAGACTCCTGTGAAGGCAAAGCAACTACTATGTTATTATCCAGCTTCTGGCGTAAATTCCTACCCTTGCTATCCTGTTTCCTTTCTGTAGTCACACAAAAGACTAATTATATGTGATAGATTAATGGACTCCTTTTGTAAATACACCAGGTAGTGAGATAGATGCCTACTTAACTTTCTCAATGAACTTCAAGAGCCCAGATTTCCCTTTTTTCCAACAAATTGGCTTCCATCAACAGAAAAGAGCCCCTCAAAGCATCTCTGCCAGGCCTCTAAGGATAACAAATAACCATGCTTTTTACTTGATAGTAGACAAGACAAAAGCACTCTACATCTAACGCTCAGTGTTTAGTAAGGATCAGAAGTGAACTGGTGATGATCACCTGGAGCTTTATAAATTAGCATATGCAATTGAATGGTGGGTTTGGGGTGGGTTTTTTGGTTTGTTTGGATTTTTAAACAACCAGTTGTTATGGTGTCCAAAAGGATTCATGGAAAATTAAGCGACTCTGGAATTTTCATAGTAACTTTATTTATGAAAGGCAGCTTTATTTTTCTCCATCCTAACTGCTAAATTTTCAAGGATTTTTCAGTCTGCTTTCTTTTAAAACTGGCTTTCTTCCCTTTTTCTTTTTGAAACCTTGGAAAATATGGAATTTATTTCCTATTTGTGTCACTATTAATCTATTTTCCAATACAGTTTTCAGGGCACACCAAGAGTTCATCTTTATTAAAGGTCAAATACTGAGAGGCACTGCATACCTGAAATTTATGCTAGGAATGGTCACCAGTGAGGCGTAATTACTTGAGAACAGTTCTGGTCTGAAACTGTTTACTTGATGTCTAAGAAGTTAACCATATTTATACAGGAACTTCAAGCATTTTTATGAAAATGTAACCCTAGTAAGTAGCTGATGTTATTATTGCCCCTACTTTATCTGTATCATGTGATTGCCATCCTTGTGGTATTTTAACAACCTATGCTTTAGGTGGACCTAACACAGCTTTCAGAGGTCTGACTAGCATGTGTGAGGAAAGAAGATCTGTTTTTTCTTTATAATTCATGTCATTGTGCATACGATAAATATTCTGAAAGAATTCTAAACACATTCAGTGCTTTCTGATTTGTAGCACCAAGTTTAAAATCTGCCGTATTCCTCTAGATCGGTCCAAATGCAATTTTTGAAAGAAGCCCAACGGAGGGCTTCCTCCACGAGAAGACTGCAGTTGATGCCCGTCGGAATAATTCTAACGTGGCTCTAAGTACGTTCAGGGAGGAAAACCTCCAACCCATTCATACTCTGTTTCAGAGTCACAGTGCCATTACAAGGAAATTGAAGTTTGGCCCTCAGCGTGTTGTGGAGGCAGTGGCTTTGTACTCAACGTCTGTCTGTTGTGTCTGCCACGTTTTCAGGAACTGAAAGCAGAGTCACATGCTGCCTACTCAAACCCAGCAAAGGAGTCATTTGGTTTTAATTACAGAACCTTTTGGATGAGCGTACTGATACAGTTGAATGTCTCCTCTGGTTATGTGAAGTCAGGTTTTCTCTGGTTCCTGTGTGAAACATTTTTTTTTTCCCCCAAGTGAAAAAGTACAAGGTTTATTTATAAAGCAGCTTTTGCCACAAGTTTCTTATCCAACCCCAGCTAGATAGGTTTAGGTTTTTAAACAAATTGTATTTGGCAGAGGTTGGCTGGAAGGCATCAGCTCAAACGTGATGTAACTTTTATTTTAGAACAAAGCCAAGGAATTGCTCAGTATCTCAGTGTTAAGAAACAGGAGGTGAAAGACCTTAATAAGAGTAAAGTGCAAAATTGTGGTATAAGATACTACTGTATGCCAGCTTAAGAGATTGAAAAGAAATATAGAAAACCTTCTAGTTTTTCCAAGCAATGATGGACTAATTATCCTCCATTTGTCAATAATTCAGGGTGAATGAAGGGGTCTAAACAGGAGCTGAAAATTGGAAATAGTCCAGAATGACAGAGGTGCACATCAGTAATGAGCCTCCCTGCCCTGAACTCTGACTGCTGTGGAGAAAAATTATTTTAGCTTCAAGAGCTGTGTTCCCAGCACAGTAGTAAAAGTAATGGATGTGGGGTAGCTGCTTAACTTCAGAACATCTCCCACAATCAAATTATTCACTTCAAACCATGGCAGTTGCTTGTGAGAATGAACCTGGAGTGCTTTGAGCTCAGTAGTTCAGGCATGGTTGGTTTTGGACTGAAAGGGGGATGCTCTGAATTGGGCTCTGACTGCAGTCCTGAAAGTCCCCTGGAATGGTCGTCTTCCACCTGGGCTTTCGAACCCTTCTGCACACAAGTATCTGCCTGAGATTTTGCTCCTGCCATTTCACATCCCAACCTTTACTCATCACCACTGTAACAGCTCATTCTGCCAAAGTGAAGTCCTGGTTTTATTTTGGGCAAGGATTGAGGCTGAACAAAAAACTGTGTTTACAGAAATCCACTGAATAGGGTTTTGATGGTGAAAAAGCATGTAAAGGTTCTTGGAGAGCTGAGTAATCTGGCCAACAATCTCCAAATTTATCTGACCAACTTAATCTCTGGACCAAACTAGGATGCAAAATATGACCCCTCAGTTTGTGACTAACAGGGGGAAGGGAAGATTTCACTGGATTATTTAGTATGGACAGGAATCAGATGACATGGAATTTTAATTAGGAGAGGTGTCTAAATTATTATTCATTTTAGGTTATCATGGCTTAAGATTTACACTGCTTTAATTTGCATAATGTAAAAATGGGGAAAATCAAACTTTATCCAAAATATTCATGTAATGCCAACGTATTTGTGGTGATTTTCTCCTAATAAACTTTTTCCACCTGTGAAGGTTTTTTGCTCATATTGAGCCATCCTCAGTAATGTGCTACGCAGGGAGCTGAGAGTGTGGACTGACAGCTCCAGCGCATCTCCAACCTGGGCAAGGCCTTGTCTTGGTGGCAATAGCAAACTCCCCTTGGCTTCCATGGGAGCAGAGTGGAAAGTTAAGTGAGAGAGTTGATGATTGACGTTTAAGTAAGTTATCTAGATACTTATCCTTGTCACTACGAGGTTTTGACTATGATCTTTTTTCTAAAGAGCAGCTGGGAGATTTATTAACTGTTTGTTCAATGGATATGGAATGAGTTGAGCTGATGACCTCTCTCTGTTCACATGCATATTGCTTAATCAGGTCAAGCCATTCCAAGTGAGGAGCTGAGCCTGTATTTGGGATAGGTTTAACATTTGAACTGTTGCTTTAACTGGCAGTAATTTTGTTGTACGATTTAGATTCTTCACTGTTCTTAGTGGAGACCGGACTAAGATCCAGAAATTAATTTTTATACTAACAACTCTTCAAAAGAAACTAAATTTTTTTCTGATAAACTTAGTCTAGAAAGTTTTCATCTCTGTTGAAGAGATGTAAGGCATTGAAGAGTTATTTTATATATTCGTCCCACTTCTCTGCTCGCTTCTTTCCCAGTTGCATAGATTAGCGCGTAGTCTCTGAGAGTACCATGTCATATCTAAAGATGAGGAGATAGTTTTAGAAAAACGTTTCTCTGAATTCCTCAGGAGTGTGCAGCTCGGTTGCTGCTTCTGATGCTGCTTTGTAGAGTTCCAGTGCCTGTGAGCCAGAGTTTATGATAAGAAAGAAATATCTGAAATACAGTTTCCCTATACATGAACTTTTCTTTATGGGTGATAATACTGCCATTACAGAATTCTTTTTGCATTTTGCCTAGGAATTCTGTTATCCTCAGAGTCTAGAGCAGGTTAAATTAATCTGTCGACAGTGTACCTGCAGGAAAACCACTGATTATGTTTAAACTGATTCTATGACAAATGCTGGGGATGACCAAAGTTTCTTTTCTGTTTCCTGCTCAACCCCAGAAAAGACTCCTTTAAGAAGAGGCTGCTGACTACAAGTTTTTTCTCATTAAAAATACACCTTTGGGTTTTATTGAACTGTGTGAGGTTTTTGAAGTTGAGGATATTTCTTTAGGAATTTGTTACTTGAACAAAGTATCTCTTCTGTTAGAAGTCAGTTAAATCCACTTTGTTGCTTGTTTGTTTGTTTGTTTATGTATTTACTTTTCAAATCGGCATTGAAAATGTTATAGTTAGAGACTTCAGGAATATTGCATTTAATGATTCAGTGGAGAATCTTGTTTGACTCCACTGGCTGCATGTTCAGTCATACCATCGTGTTGGCGTCTTTCCTCTGTCTTTTCTGCACAGTCTTCACCCATATAGTATCTGAGTTACGACATCTTTATTCTTGCATCTGTAAGGTGGACCTTGGGTATCACTGGTTGCTTTTGCCTGACTGCCCCTGTCACTGCTGCCCAGGTCACCCCCCTGAGGGGACCCTGCCGTGGCCTGGCACTGCCGAGCTCGCCCGCAGACCACTGCCAGGGACTCCAAAAGTGGCCTGGTTTGGAGAGCTGACCCCAGTTCTGTGTAAATATTTCTATTGAGAGATAAAGGTCGATTTTGCCTTTTGTACCAATAACCAAGTTCTTGTAGGACAATTTAATTTAGGCCGATGTAAGGAGGTAACAGGACCGAGGTTTTGTTGTAGTAGCAGAGCAGATAACCCCATCTTTTATATCCTGTGCAGCCTGTCTTCCTTGTTGTGAAGGATGCAGCACAAGCTAAATTCTGCATTTTGAAGTGTCAAACTGAGTTATCCAAAACATCATTTAAAGCCTAGGTGGGCATTTTTTTTCCTCTATAGTTTTTTATATTTGTCAATTTGAAACATTCCAATTTTACCTGGAAAGTTCGTCGTAGTGAAGATGCAGTTTGGCTTCTAATCGTAACAGCTAGATGTTAGGTAGAAGCAATATATTTTTCTTGCTTAAGTAGCCTCAAATAATTTCTATTTTAGGTTATCTAAAAGTCTGTTCTGTGTTGCCAAGATGAAGGAGGAATTATTTTTTCTTGGGAGATGCACCTGCGGGAAAAAATTGCCTTTCACCTGTGCTTTTGTGCTGTGATTGTAAAAGCCCGTCTCGGGAGACCGCTTTCAAGTTTTCATTTGCCCTTGGAAAGTAGTGGTGTTTGGGATCATGTCTGGAAGGTGCGCCTGTAGCTTGCAGTGCTTGCAGCTAACCAAGGGTTTACTGCTGTTGTGTTGCGTTAACGTGTGGCTGTCGTTTGCCTTTCAGATTGTGCAAAGCCATTAGGATAGAAGCAGGCTGATTTAAAATTGTTCCAAGACAAATGCAACTGAGAAACCTTCTAAGTTTTGTATATGAAAGTTTGATAACCCTCATGTGAATGTTGCAGGTTTTTACGTCAACAAGCATTACAGAGTAATTTTATAACATTAAATACCGGTTGTTAAAAATATAGCTAAAATATGCATGTGCTAAGGATGCTGAAACGTATGATCTTGTGATCAGTGCAGCTCTCTGTATATAGCACTGGATTTAGTAAGGTTCAGAATTCCCAATGGCATTTGACTGCCTAAATCTTTTAAAAACCCCAGCCATAAATATCTCAATTTCTTTCCCTTCCCTCCCCCACCTCCTGTAACCCTTGGCTATGTTAATGTAAGTCAAGTCAATCTTAGTGGAAACATAAAAATGGATCAAAGTTACGGCACTGAGTAAGCAGTACTTTAAGTAGTTGGGGCATTTCTGGATTTGAGTTTCAGTACCAGATCACAGGTGGCTGGAGTTACAGAGAATTTGTTGCTGTCGTGAGATTTGGGGGTTGGGATGGTGGCTGAGACCGGTCGTCTTGAATCCAAAGGCTACTCCTGCTGGGACCCAGAACATAGGAGCTCTGCATTCCCGCTCTAACACAAACATAAGTCTTGAAACGACAATTCCAGGTTGTGGAAGGATGGAAGTCAGAGTTTGTGACTGCCACAAGCAACTGTTAGCTTTGGTCATCGCACTTTTAAGGCAGAATTGCAGCTTGCTTTGTGTGGGATAATAACTCCAGCATTATGCACAGATTCCATGGATACCAGAGTAAATACAGAGGGAACAGCCAAAATCGACCTCTGTTTTGTCAAAAAAGTCAGGAGGGGACATTTCTGTGTTTCTGAATTATAATGATACAGGAGGAATTTCTTTTCTTCTTACTGGGGTTGGAGAAAATCCTAAATTGCAGGCTTACATGCATTTGAGGCTGAGTGCAGCAAGAATCAAGTGAGACAGAGCCTTGTGAGGAGCATCCATAAGTACTCATTTGATTCCTTTTTATTCCTCTGCACTCATTCCTCATTTTCTTTCTCTGTTTGATATTCTTCTGTAGTGGTACTTGATCCTGGTTGCTCTTTGCAACAGGGCTGTGCTTGCTGTGGCTTCAGGTCCCATCACTTGCCACACGCTCGCTGGTCTGCAGTGGGTCCTAGGGGCAAGGTGCACCAAAAACACCGAGAAGGAATTGAGAAGGAATTGAGAAGGAATTGTGGGCATCTGCAGGCTCCGTGGCACCTCAGAGAGCTTGTGCCTCCCTGCCAGTTGGTGAAACAGGGTCTGTTTCTTGCCCAGGAAACAAATGAAGAGCCATTAACCACCATCCATCTATTTTCACTAAGACTATAAATGTAAGTAGTTAAACTGCAAGTTGATGGTGATCATTTGTTAATGTGGCAGTGTGAGAAACCGGCCTCTTAAATCAGGCATTTTAATGTTTTAGGCAGTGAGAATTTTTCAAAACTGTTATATTTTTGGTGCTATGTTATTTTGTCTTTTTCCACCATATTTCTTAATTTGAGTTGGATTTGTCTTTAAGAAAGGTGAAGTGAAGACCAGTAGGTTTCAAAGATGTCATGGGGGTCCTGAGTCACCTTCGGAAAGAGGTTCTCAATGGGAGGTTTAAGTCTGCTTTGTCAGGGCAAGTTGCTGTATTAGGAGTCTTTTAATTACAGCTAAGAGCTGAGAGGTGATTAAAAATGACATAGTCTTGTTTGAAAATTGGTTTTCAGAAGTGACAGTTTTACAAGAAAATCTTAATTTTCCTCTTAATTTCATGGTGAAATTTCAAGATGTAGCTTTTCCCTGAAAATGCTATTTAGAAATCATAGAAACCCAACAGTTTGATTTGTTGTTATCAGGTTCCGCCCCCCCCCCCAACCCCCCCCCCTTCCTAATGTCAAACAGCTGCCTCTTTTCATCCTGCCCAGCAGGAAAAAGCTGAACTGTTTAGAGAGAGGGCGGTGGAAAGGAACCACTTTCTCTCAACAATTTGACAGCCTTGTCCTTTTCCCATTTCCTCCTTTTCCCATTTCCTCCTTTTAGGAAAACAGGCGAAGGGTATTAAAATAATCGAGTAGGAGCTGGATTTTCCTGCTTTCTGGTTTTGATACATTTGGCAGTGATATGGGATTCTGTACAACCCAGTGCTGCAAAGCACCCTCAATGTGCTAATAGACCTTGGCAGAATTTTAGTGATAGTTGCAGTCCAGCTAAAGTACGCCTTTCCACGATGGCACGTGGCTCTGTTGTTTTATCATGTCAGCACCTACAACATACCCTGATATTCCATCTGAACCTTGAACAGTTTATCAGGGTTGCAAATGGAACTGTTGACACAGGGAACTGGTATAAAAACCTATGGAACTGCAGTAGTTAGAGGACCAGAACAACAGTTTTCAATTTTATTTAGTGTTCACCTTTCCTAAAAAAATTCCCGACAGAAGATCAGTGTCAAGAATTTAAATGTCTTGTTGATGGGTGGTTACTTTGCAGATTTGAACACTGCAGTGATTTCTGTAAACCAAGGATATTGAAATGGAGCGGTGCTGTGCTACGGCGCTAAACCATCCATGCTTCCAGGTAGTATGTCAGGGATTTTATCTGTTCTCCTCTTCCTACTGGACCTATTCGTGCGATCTTTGCATAGCACTGTGTTGCGGGTGCGTTGTGCATATGGGCAGGCATATGCCACGCGATGATTCTTTGGGGGGTGTTAGTCTGTAATACGAAGCCTTTTTGTCACTAGACCAGTCTGGCGTCGCTCGTCTCTGAGCAATCACAGGATAACTGGAGGGATCCGACACAATTAGCGCTGAAAACAGTGAATCGGTTTAAATACTGATGTTTTGGAAAGGATCTTGTACTTGATATGGAATTTAAATTCATGATTTTTTGAACATGAATGTGGATTTACAGCTTTTGTACTTGCTAAGAAAGCTTGACCTAGTAATCCACAGGTAAAAATAATTCAATCGCAGCAAATGTACGTCCTGAAGATCAAGTAAAAGCAAATGAAGCAGATCACTGAATTTATGAGAAGTAAAGTTATTGGACAAAATTCTACAGTACATCCCAACTCCATATGCTGTCTCGGTAATGCTATAATTAAGCTAAAGAGTCATGTCAAACTGGCCTTTTCCATCTGCTCTGTGATCTGCTCAGGGAGCAATTTGGAAAGAATGACAGCTGACCTCAAAACCAATGCATTCAGTTAATGTGCGTTCCACCAGAGCTGATACTGAAACAGAGCTCATCCACTTTCATATATGGGTACGAATTGTTCTTCGTGTAATTGGAAAAATCAAAATTGGGCTTGCTGGGAAGCAGGCTTGTTCAAAATTTTTGTTTCAGTAAAGGCCTCTTGGTATTAGCTGAGCCATTTGATAGCTCATAAAAATATTCTTCCATTTTATTTGCAGCTATGTGAAATGCAATGTGATGGCACAAGTTTAAAATAGCACTGTTGGGTTTTTCTGTTCATTTTTATAGCTTTTGCCAAAACAAACCTGTTAATAAAGTCTCAAAAGTTCAGTATGCATAATTGACATGTGAGACACGTGAAACTCAGCCTGTATTTATAATACTAATTGATTTCATTTATTTTGCATCCCCTGTGAATTTCTCACTGCCAGTCTTGCCATTATCTTAATGTTGTTGTTTCCAATAACGCTCAGAAAAGTCATTTTAAAGGCAGGGGGTCTTTCAGCACAGATGCATCAGGTGTGAAGCATCCTTTCCTCAGAGGTGATCAAATTGGCTAAAGGAAACCCCGTGGAATGGTACAGCTTAAAAAACAGGGTCTGTCCATCTGTTTGAATCTGTGTTACCTTGTGGAAGTCTGCTTAATGCTCGTTCCCACGAGTGTCTGTATTCAGATAATGCGGGCATGGGTTTTTTGTGGTGACAGGCATGTGTGAAAAATGTTAATGCTGGAATCAGTGCCGTATCTGGAAGGTCATAATTGTTCCTACAGGAGGACTGCAAGACCTGCTGGCCAGTGGCAAGCTGCAGTTAGACTTTCTGATTAGGAAAAAATAATTCCGTTTGCAGAGTCAGACTGCTGGGAGCCTCGAAACCCACCCCATGCATTAAAGCTGGAGGCAAACATCTGATCTTTGGAGACGTTTAGATCCACTCCTGAGCTTCATGTCTGGCAATGCTGCTGAGCCTTGAGCTGATGGGAATCTGTGGGGCTTCCCATCAGCTGCTTGCCCACCAGTTCTTTAAAGCTAGAGCCATCCACCTTAAAAATGTGGATCTGGCTCTGTAGTTAGCGACTGGCTCCAGTTTCTGACTTCCCATCAAATAGAAGAGACTTACCAAACTCTTACTTCTTTGCAGTCTGTGAAAACTGATCAAGGAAGATAAACCTAATGCGCCTCCTTGTGCGTACTTTCGGCTGGCCTGGAATAAAAAAAGTAGTAGTTGAATACTTTGATGGAAAAATCTAATTTCTGGGTCTATTTGTTGAGCAGAGTAAAAATATAAATGTGGTTGAGAATACTATGAGTTAATTGTGTATTGCCTGTCTGGGTGATGGGTTCTGCGCCTGTGGGCAGAGAACCCTGGTAAGTGGCCGTTCTCGAGAAAGGAACTCTGAGTCATCCACAGACTTTTAGCACCTGCCCTGCTTCAAAGTCTTCTTCAAAACAGAAGTTGAGGCTTTAATCTGAGCCTTCCTGAAGCATCCTTCCCTCCTCTCCCCTCCCCGCTGCTTTTTAGCATCTCTTTGGCTTTGCCATTTATACTGTAGCCCAGCCCCAGTGATTTTGCTGGAGAGGAGTGCAGCTGGCTGTAGGGCTGGTGTCCCGGGACAGCCGCAGCAAGTTGCACTGTTCCCTGCCTGCCGCCACCGTTGGCATCTCGGAGAGGAATTTGTCTGAAGTCTTCAGCAGCTTGACATTGGATGTTTTGAGTCACCGCACACCGTGGGCTTTTACCAAGGGCTTTGTTCAAGCTGAAAGCAGTTCCAAGGTTAAATTCAGGCAATGAAATTTGAGTGAAGCGTGGTTGCTTTTTTTTTTTTTTCTTTTTAAACTTCTGGTGTGATTTATTGGACAAAAATGTGTTTGGGAAATATTTTTCACTTCTGTTCTCTCTGCTGTTCCTGCCCCTTCTGCTGAAAGGTGAACGAATGGACATCACCTGCTGTATCCCACAGTGTTTGTGCTCTCCCTGGTGCACGGCAGGGACCTTCTCTTTAGCCCAAATGGTCTTATTCTTGCAGAGGTGACAGAGACTCTCTGTGTGTAAGCAAATGCTACCTCAGAAATCAGGAAAATTAGAAGACAGTAAGTAAGGACCAGCAAGAAAGTCAGAATTAGGAGCAAGGAACCTCCTGACACATTCCTGGTTTAAATACCAGAATGGGATACTCCTCTCCACTTGCCTGCATGCTGGGCATTGCAGGCTCAAGGGATGCAGGAGGTGTGGTGCTCCTGCAGAGGGTTGAGCAATGACAGAGCATGGTACGGGTTTGATGCTGCCTTTTGGTGTGTGTTGAGGGGGAAAGGCACTTCACCCCCCTTGTAATTACTCGGGGAGCCTCGGTGTCTCGGAGCAGCTAGCGCAATGTTTTATCATAACACAATTTCCCACCTCCGCCCTTGGAAAAGCCATATTGTGCCTCACAGTGGAAACTGCATTAGCAGCGTCATCGGTAATGTACTGCACCTTTTAAGTAACTGCGGATGAAGCAGTGTGAGCGGGAGCGAGCAGACGTGCATGCCTGGGGTGACCTGCTGAGGCTTTCTGGGGAGGCTGCAGGTTCGGGTGGTGGCGGCAGGGCAGCCGGCAGCGCCTCGGTGCAGCGTCCGGCTGCTTTGCTTCAGCATTGATGCAGAAAGGGAAGGGATGGGTGTCTCAGCTTCGGGTGGACGTTACAGAGCTTTTAATTCACAGTCTGTTAATTACACACACTGCGATGGAGCTTTACCTGCCTGGGGCAGCAGATTTGCACTGAAGACTGTTGTCGGGGGTATTACGCAATGGTCTGTTATTTCAATGAAGTATTAAATAAAATTGTTTCCACATCAGGAAATAGGGAGATGACCTGCCACAAAGCCTTAGCTAAACTTTCAAACATGCCTGAACCTACTGACCTTCAAGATACAGTACAAGGCTCATCTTTTCTTTTTCCTTCAAACCTTGGCCAGATGGGATGGCTGGAGGCACCGTATCGGTGCGTGGGGGAAGGCCTCTTAATGCTGTCACTGTCCTTTAAATATTGATCAGAGCACACGGAGGGACGGTGTGATGTGGGAGCTTAGTGAGCAGAGTCCCTGTAGGCTTTTCTCTGCTTCGGCGAGCAGAAGGAGCCCATGTAACCCCTGGCTGCTCATGGGTCAGTGCCGCTACGCAAGACCAGCCTTGCATGGTGCTCGAGCTGTGAATCATCCAGCCCATGCAAGGAGATTGCTCTGCGTCTGGGGACGGGAAGCCTCAGCCTTCCCGCTTGCTTAGTGGGGCCCGTGCTGACGAGGTGTGCGGGGACGCAGCGCAGCCGGCGCCGGACCTGCTGCAGCCCAGTGCCTTGGCAGCAGTCCCGGGCTCACCTCTTCATGAGCACAGCACGGGCGTTTTGAGCCAGAGCTGCAGCAGGTTTAACAGCTTGCAACGCGGATCTGAAATGCGTGTGTGTGCGGTCTGGTGCTCTCCTGTAAGGCTCAGTATCTGTATGTCTCCCTTGAGAATCCGACTTCCCTCAGGACGTTGGTCGGGGGCACGCAGCCTCCTCGCTGCTGTGTGTGCCCGCAGGCTGCCGGGGCTGTGCCGCGGGACCCGGGTGGCTCAGCTAAGAGGCAGCGTGCGTTTGTAGCGGCAATGCTGCTTTGAGGTCCTGCTGAGTGCCTTCCTACTCATACCTGCACCCTGCTACTGGGTAGGAGACAATTAAAGAGAGGGTTGTCTGCACTGATGTTTCCCTTTGCCAGCACCAGTCATCTGAGGCGCCTTTGAGGAGACCGGCTCCTCCAGAGGAGGATCTTTGCCCGCACGGTGCCCTGCTGCGGAGGTAGGCACAGTACGGCCGGGGCACTCCGCCAAGTGGGGTTCACCATAGGAACAACTCAGAGTTCCACTTCCCCCCCCCAAACCTGTTGCAGAGGAACTTGCCCAGGGTCCCCTGCCCCTCGGCTGCCCGTCCTGGAAAGGAATGATCTCCCAGTCACTGCTCTTAGGTAGTTCTTGCAGGAGGTAAAAGACAAAAAGTGGTAAAAGTAGGACTAAGAGTAAAGATCTTGCCAGTTACTGTAACATTCTGGAATCTGGCTTTTATGTGTCCCATTACACTGGCTCCTGGCACTGCATGACTGCTGTCGTATACTTTAACTGAGCCAAGGTGAAGAAAAGGCAATTAAGCTCTAATCTGGGTCACGAATCACTTCAGGTACACATTTCCTTTTAAAAAGGAGTTTTTTTAAAAGACTCATTTTTTTTTCCTTGCCTGCTCTGAAGCAGAGGCGAGGGCAGTGCAGGTCGGAGGAGAAGCAAGCGGCGGGGGCGAACCTGCAGGGCATGGCCAGGAACCGCTGCCAGCCGGGACGGGGCTCCGCTTCACTCTCGCTGGTGCTGCGGTCTAATAGGACAGTGAGAGCAAGTGGTGATGCTTATTGGGCTTCCTCCTGCTCTCAAATGAAAGCAAAGTTCTGCAAATAGCTCGCTGTGAAATGTGAAGACCTGGCTTGCAGCCCTTGAACTCCACGGTGATAAATGCGGAAATACAGCAGCCTGTGTGGAAGAAGCCACCCGTTCAGTGTGGCCACAAGTAGAATTTTTTTTGGCAACCTTTGCCCTGAACGGTAAACTTGACTCTGTGGGATCTGTGAACAGTTGTCTGGAGTCCTGCAAAGCGTCCGAGCTCTGTGGAAGGTTTGTACCACAGCTGGCTCACCCACCAGCTGCACAAACTGTGCAGATCAGTGATTTTCCGCTGTAGCGTGAAGGATCTTTTATAGCACTTGTAGAAAAACTTCACCTTTTTTGAACTGTAACTTCATGGATAGAATGCACTGCAGGTGCAGGTGGAATCCAGTTACTATTTTTTTGAGGGACAGACAGTGATGCTTGGTCTTTGATGTGATTTGGGGATGAAAGCTTTGAAATACAAATAAAAACAGTGTGAAGAAATTGGCCAAATAAGTAAGCTGCTTCTTTCCTACTGAACTGACAGCCTGGGCAATTTTAGGGTTCTGCCTGTTCAGAGAATAAAAGCAAGTGCCACACTGTTGCCTTAATGAGCATCACTCTCACCGTGACGTGGCCGTATGGCACTGAACAGTCCCCGCTGGCTCATGGGACGGTGATGGCACCGATATCTCTGTACGGGCTGGCTTGCCGTCAACGATGCAGTCCAGGTCACAGCATAGTGTCTCTTCTGGTGATGATGGTATGGATATCTGTCCGTCTGTTCTGCAGAATGGTTTGGGGCCATCTATTTGAGTCACATCACTTCCCCACATGGTCCTCACCTTGTCTCCTTAGAAATAGAAATGCTCAAGGTCTCCTTGCTGAGCTCTTGGGGCAGGGACTGTAAAAGCTGGGGCTGAGTGGAAAAGAAGTTACAAGTCACCAGGTCTTTCCAGGAAGAAAATAATGTTATTTTGAGTACAATCAGGAACAGGCTTTCGTAAAGGAAAAGGAAAACTAAATTCAGAAATCACAATAGCTGTAAAGGAAATCAAATAGATAAATGATGCAGAGGTGGTTCGCTACAGCTTCTTGTTTGGTTTTTCTTAAAGCACTTTAAGTCCTCAGCCAGCCCCTCTAATCTAAATGCCACTCTATTCATCTGTATTTTAAAAATAGTTAGAAATAGGCAAACTTGTTTAGCCAGCTGTCTCCAGAAGCAGACTGGGGGGTTGAAAATTCAGCTAGAATATTCTTGTTCATAGATGGAAAAGAAAAAGCTGGTGGGGAAAAAGTGGGGAGCCAAGTTGGAAAAAAAACCCCAAACCAACCCGGCCCTTTAAGGGATCATTGCAAGTGCATCACATAGCAAAGCCACAACTTCAGAGAGCTCGAGGGTGGTGGTGGGGATGCTGTTGGGCAGAGGTGCCCGTGAGTAGGTGTGCACTCCTCTGAGGAGGGCTCCAGCAATGGACTCTCACTATTTGGGGTCCTTCAGTGCTCAGGGCTTAGCAGAGATGTGCGTGGTGTAAGTCTAACTCATAGCCCCTGCTCATGGACTCTGACAACTCTGCAGTGAAAACAGCATGGAAGACCAATGATTTCACAGAATCACACAGAATCATGGAATGACAGGGTTTGGAAAGGACCTGCAGAGATCATCTAGTCCACCTGCTCTGCTAAAGCAGGTTCATCTAGAGCAGGTTGCACAGGACATCGTCCAGGCGGGTTTTAAATATCTCCAAAGAAGGAGACTCCAATACGGGAGTCTAGGTTTCAGTCTAGGTTTGATTTTTTTTATTATTATTTGATTATTACTATTTTTTTAACCTGGAGACGGAGCAAGCCGTGAGCAGGGTGGTCATGCAGTGAAAGCTGTGGACTGCAGATTTGTGTCCAGCTCCCTTCACTATCATGGCCTCCATTAGGAACTGCTTGAACAGTGCCTTGTTTAAAGAGTTACTGCGTGTGAAAACATTTTCTTGCCTTGGAGCTTCAATATTTCTGTTTTCTTTAGGAAACGGGAACAATCATTCCTTCCTTTTATCTACTTAGCAAGCTTGTATATTCCTGGGGAAAAGCCTATTTTTATCTGTTTGATAAACATCTAGGCATGGCCTGTGATTTTTACTCAGCACACTAAGTGGTGAATGTGCACGATAACCACACGGAGGAGATGACCAAGTGCTGTGTGGCTAAACCTTGATGGCTGTACAAGTACCAGTTTACTCACATGCTTGAATTGCAGAATTGAGGCTTTTTGAAAACTCTAGTATGTTTTAAAAACAGTAGTTATGAAAGGCTGGCCACTTTGTCCCCTTTCTAAATGTGGTTCCAGTGTCATGGTAAGATATTATCTCTTTAATTGCCAGAATTCCCCAAGACTTTCCCTTTTCAGCTTTGTTCAGGTTTCTAAGTTGAGACTGGGAGTAAGAGGTGCAGCCGCTCTGGGTGCTCAAATGACCACCAGGGCATATTTTGTGTGAAAGCATGGAGGCGTTGCATGCATAGAAATGAACTTGGCCCAAATGTTTTTTTCTAGTGTACTAGTTCACTAGCATAATAACCATTTTTAATAAACCAACATTGTGTCAACAAGGCTATTGGCCAGCTGGCACGTTTGGTCAGGTTTAAAGTGCAGGTATACTTTATGTAAGTAATAAATGACAATAAATTAGCACAGTAAAAGTAATAAGAAAGTGGCCTCCCACATGCTTTCATGGCCAAATATTAGGGGTTGGGAGGGAATTGCTGTAGTTCATTGCTAAGTGGCATAGAAGTACAGAACAAGTGGATGGAAAATGTCATATTAGCATAGTTGTTTTGCGAGTGCTAGTGCTAACAATGCTCTTTTGACAAAATCTGTACTAGATAATTTTTTCTAACAGAAGAAAATCAGAGTTGAAACTTAATCTTTAATGGCCAAGGGATTTTGTTAGCATATTAATCGTGCCTCTGAATGGTGGGCAGACTTTGTCTCCTCGAGAAGGCTGTCCTAGGATAGCCTTCACCGTTTGGGGGGATGTAAGGCTGGAGAAAGCCTGGCGTTGGCAAAGCTGGAAGAAATGATCTTCAGATACCTTTTGTAGGAGGTCTTCTTTCATTTGCAGCTTGAAGCTTAAAGAGCGCAATGCTTGGTCCCACCTGACTATGGAACTTTTGCCAGAGCTCCAAAGAGACTTGTTAAAGTCACAGACATAAAGAATGATTCAGTCACCTCCTTGTGAGCAGCGTCTTTTCCGTCCCCAAAGAAATACCATCTCTCTTGTACATCATTCCACTAGGGAAGCTTGGGTGTGCGCAGCCAGAATATTTTTAGTTGTTGTCTCCCCACAATGAAAGCGGCAATGCTCCTGCAGGCAGAAAGGAAAGGGCAAGGTGCTTGTAGGAATTGCCACTAAAATGTTTAAAACAGCGCAAACAGTCATCTGAAGGCTCCTGGGGAGGAAGGCAAACTTTAAACATTCAAGTTTTTGAAGTTTTTACTGGTGTACAGGGTGCATATGAACCTACTTAAACTCTGTGGGTTGAAACAATGCAAAAAAACCCCCAACCCGTAGGAGACAAAAGGGAAAAAAAAAATAGAAGAAAAAAAAAATAAAGCTTGTTACTTGTGAAGGGTTTGGAAGTCAGAGGTGATGTGCTAAGCTTGCTTTGTTGAATGCAGGCAGTGATAATTACAATCTGGAGGTTGTTAACAAGAAGTACACGCCTGCACACTGCCAAAGGAGGCCGAGCTGCGTACAGACTGGTTTGCTGGGAAGCAGGCTTTAAATTGGGCGTTCTTGAGCTGTGGTCCACAACACATCAGAAAGTGACCCCTGCATCAGCTGTGAGAAGACGGAAAAGAAACAGTGTGGTATAAAGTGGAATCAAATAAAACCAAGAGAAATATTTTAAAATTTAGGCTTATTTTGATATGAAAATGTCTATGGCAGCAGGGTGAGTAACAGCTGTTTACTGCTTCCCTCAGACCTAGCTTGGGTTATTCTTCAATTTAGGACCATTTCAGCTGCCAGCTGATGCCCTCTGTCCACTGGTAATTCTTAGTCCTTTCGGCTTAGATCTAATACAGAGCTGGGCTTACAGAAGTGACCATTCCCATTCACATCGCTCTCATAAGCCATCCTGATTCTGTGGTGCACCTCGCCGATGTACAACATACTCCGGTCACATTTGCCTGGGGTAGGATGGACTGGCTTATGTTGACCTTCAAGGAATTTTATTGAACATTACTAGAATATATAGTTTAGAGAAACAAGCAGTGATAAAGTAGATTTTATTATTTCCCTTAAGATCCATTCAGGGATGCAATTCCTGCAGTTTCAATTTTTATGCTTATTATTAATTTACTTTATAATTATTCATTTACTTTATAATTAAAGAAAGGAAGAACAAAGTACAAAACCAAGCTAGTGTACTTCAAATACAATTTCCTTCCCTCCACCGAAAGGTCTTTGGAAAGGTTATGTATTTGAGAGTTGGCTTGCCTCTCAGAGTTCTTTTAATGCCTGAAGTCTGAAGCATATCACTTTCAAAAATGAATGGAAAGTCCCATCTTAGGGCATCTTGGGCTGGATCTATGTTAGCACGTAATTTGGTGCAGCAGGAGCAGATCATTAGAACAACAGACTTGGGGCAGAAGCCTCCACATCTAGATGGTGTGTGGTTTGTGGGGGGGTTGCTTCAAACCACATTGAATCCTGGGGTTCTGCTGATCCCTGGGATTGAGTATTTCCCAGCCTCACATCTGCTTTGGAGCTATCTGAAGACCAGCCATTAGCTTGGACAGACCAGCCATTGACTGGGACCTGTTTGTCTCCGTTTGGGGTGGGAGTGTGTGCGTGTGTACCTGCAGCGGAGCCTCTGAGGTAATGCCCTCCTGATGAAATGTAGCTCCTATGCACCAAACCCCACTTCATGGGTTGAACTGAGAGAGGTGAGTGAGGGCAGCAGGAGGATTTGATGCAAACCTGCGCTACTGCTCTGAATTGTAACGATCACGTGGACAAGATGACCAAAATCACGTGAAGGTGGACAACAACAGGATGTTGAAGGTAGGGGAGGAGGTCTGCCAGGGATCTGTAAATCTGTAAAGCTCACAAATAGGCAGGTGTAATTCTTAGTTCTGCGAAACAGGCAGATTAAGTTTTATTCAGTTACTTTAAAGAATCTCTTCAAGGCTCAGTCTCACGGCAGGTAAAATTAATGTGTATGGATGTTTTTTATTAAAAATAAATGCATCTCTTTGCAAATCCATCTTTTGCTTTAACAAAGCAAAAATGAAGTCCAACTGTTTAGACATGCTTTGACAAGTCTTAGCTCCCCTGTGAAATGATGCCTCGGTGAAGTGCATTGCAAAAGCAGCACTGTGCTGGGGTTGCAGTACTTGGTGGCACGGTATGGGGGACCTTTACAGGTTCTTTATTATCTTGGCATACGCAAGCTAGTTTGAGACATAAGAATGTGTTGCTTGCTTTATTGAGAGAGCTTTTTCCTGGTTTTGCTGTACGTGGGACAAGTTTCATCTTTAGGGTTTGTGAGGAGTTACACATTGCCTTTTGTCATCCATGCTACATGAAGGTCAGCCTGCCCAGATGTAGCACCATGACGGCCCTTCGAGGTGCTTCTGAGCAGCTCAATGGCTCGAGCAGTGAATCAGAGCAGATACCTGTCAGGGTGGGAGCTGGAGAACCGTTCTGGGGGCTTGGGGTTCCCCTGAGCAAGCTTGGTTTCAGCAACTGAGATAGAGGGAATTTGACCGCTTACGGAGTTTAAAGTTTTAGCACTTTCAGGTCTCTCAGCAAATGAGCTGAACGTTCCTGTTGTTCTGATCAGTTTTGTCTGGAGCTTTAATTAATGATGAGGTGAAGTGCTGTTTGGACTGGGTCCAGGCATGCTTACTTTTTGTATAAGTGGTTTAGTTTCAAAAGTCAGTTGAAACTTGCACGGAGGACCTTGGACTTCATTTGTTTTCTTAGCAGTTCTCAGAGAAGTAACTGGATTTGGGAAGCTGACGAAATCCAACCAGGTAATTACCTGTGCATGGTGACCGGTGTTCCATATTTAAATGTCATAGGATCACAGTATTCTATTCCTGAACTGTACTGATATGATGAAGTATCTTGTGGTTGTATAAAATAGTGTTTGGATGAAAATATATGAAAACCAGCAGCTTGACAAATTTCCTACCTATTCAAGGAATTTACAAAGAGTGCATATATATACCCTCTCCTGGCAATACTCATATTTCGTACTTACTGTATAAAAATTGCAGAGGATATTTTTTTCCAATAATTAGTCACTTGAACTTAAAATAGAAACATTGTTTAATAAAGAATAAAGAGAAACAATATCCATTTCCATTTTACAAATGAAGAATGGATTATAAACCCTCGAGTTGTGTAGGTGTTTAACTCTTATAGGGAATGGATACTTAATTATCTTTGATGGTCTGGGCTGTAGAAACGGTAATTTCTTTCCTACCATAAACAGTTCACCCAAAACTGTGATTAAAGGCTTAAGGAATGTGTAGTTAACTCATAAAAATATGTACATACATTTTTCTGAATTATTGCACTGTAAAGCACATCCTTATTTATTATTATAAATGAATCTCTAATGTAGCTCATGCAAAGTCTAAATGAGTGCCATTCTTTTTCATTAGGTGGCTCTTTAAAATCGATAATGCTTTCTTTAAGGGAAAGCTTTGGCTGTTACTAATTTAAATCTCATTAACTTTTGCCTTTTTTTTTCCTAAGGTTCAATTGGAGCTACATTTTTCATTTAGGTTTGAAGCTGCAGGCTACATGTAATTGCATTTAAAAACCCAAGGTAGGCAGGAATAATGTTGGGTTAACAGTAATTTACAGAACCAAAAATTGAGAATATTTTGCATGCAGCCTGCACTTGTCATTTGGAAGTACATGGTCTTCCCAGCGCAGAGTTTGAAGGTGCATGGGTGTTTGAGAAATCCTTTCCTAATTAATGTAAAGTTTGCAAAACCAGGTTGAACGTCACTCTTCCCTTCACCATAGTCCTTTGATTTCTGTACAGGTATGTGCAGGGAAATTTTGTGAATATTCTTGAGACTCAGGGTTGTAATCTCAGTCCCCACTGTCCATGCCTGTGTTTGCATGTCTGTTGATGTGGGTCTAGTCGGACGCTGCTGTCGTTCCTCCCATCCTTCAAGTGTGTTGACTGTGCTCTGTAGAGTGCCAAGACTATTTTTGAATATCTGGAAACAGAAGCAAAGAAGTGCAAGGTCCTTTATGCCTGCTGTGTAGATTCGTCTCTTCTAACAGGAGGCTACCACATGGGAAGCAGCCCAATAGCAACTGGGCTATCAGTGACGCTTTTTGTTATCTCAGGCTTGTAGCTCATTGATGAGGTTGTATTTGTTTATCTTTCTTACTGAAGACATACTGATCAGTCCCAAGGAAGAGGAAAAAAATCCAATTCTTATCATTTTGGTGACATACTTTGGAATATTTAGTATTAAACAATAGGAAAAAATGCATTGTAAAGGTCTATGCAGCCCTGGGCAGTCTGGAGATTGAAAGCTTAGCAGAGCTTTTCAAAATAGTGGTTGGCTGGAAGGGTTCTGGCTCCATGCTATTCACTGCACATCAAAATTAACACATTACAAGCAGTGGTTATTTTCAATTATGTAAAATCAGATGAGTCTTTAGAGAGATTAAAATGAGATTTGTAATGGCTTCAGAGAATTCTTAAAATTGACAACTTGACACAGCATGATTTCAGATTATGTGAAATCTGGCATGAGGATATTTATATTTCTGTTTGCAGAGATTCTATTCAAAGTCATCATGATGGAAATATTTACAATGAAGACATAATAATGTCTTTAATATGCAAATCATTCTAATTCATTTCCTACGCTGTCAACCTCACAGCGAAATATCATTTATTTCACAAGTGACACATGAAAAAATATGATTGTGTTTGTGATACTCTTATTTTTAACAGAAATACAACAGTGTCTTCATCTTTGAAGAACTACTCTTCATCAGCAATTCCCTTAACATAGCTCATATGACGTCTGCATCTCTTTCTGATTCACAGCCCTGGTTCTAACATGCTCGCTCTATGTTTTGCCCTCCTTCCCCTTTCACAAAGAGGGTTTGCTGTAGGGATGTGCTCCCAGCAGTATCGACACCCAGTGCCGTAGGGTGCTGAGGTTGTGTAGGGCGCACTGACCTCTGTGGGAGCTGAACGCCATCAACGCCTCTAAGGCTGGACATCGTATCTTATGAAAACAAGACTGATTTGTTGCCATCGAATTCTGCTATAACCTTGATGAGAGCCAATTCAAACTGGGGTTTTTGTGTGCCTCGGGAACACGTGTTATATTGTCTGAGACCTCTCACATCACTTCTCTGTCTGTAGCCCAAAATCCCTACCCTGAGGTCACGTACCTCCTGTGTGCTTTTTCCCCTCCGGCTGGGAAGTCATTTTCCTCTTCCTTCAGATGTAGAGCTGGGCAGGTGACAGTTCTGTCATCTGAACTGAAAAAATAATGTCAAAATAATAATGGAATTGACTAGGTTGAATTAAATATTTTTTTATTTTTAATTTGGAATGCATCCACTCACAACGCTGTTTGTTGAAATTAATCCCCCCGCTATCCCCACTTCCCCACTGAACACTATTGGCTGAATTCAACTTCCATTTAGCAGGGGCGGTGAGGGAAGGATGGAGGACTGGGGGGCAGGAGAGCCCCAGCCATGAGCTGGGAGCCAGGAGCCCTCCCCAAGCCTGCTGAGAGGAGCAGGGACAGCCTGCGTGCCCCGAGCAGGGACGGGAGTCCCCAGGGCACTGAGCAGTTGGAGCCCCTCAAGCTCATTGAGATAACTGCAGCCAGGCTTGGAAATTAGCACTCTCTTTGTGAACAAGATGGATGGAAGAAGAAGGTATCCAGCTTTGTATTTCTGTCCTGTCTTCCCTAATTGATGTGAGTTTTTTTCTGTTTAAGAATTTAAGTACTGATTTTCCGTATTTTAAAACATGGTTTCCTAGGTGGAAAACATATTGGTTTTCTTTGGGGTGATCTCTACAGAAGTCAATCCAGGTGTAGCCATCTCAACAATTTATTGTATTAATCATTTTAAAATACTACTTAACCACTTGACCTCAAACTGTTAGGGCAGTCAGTTCCCAAGGACGGGAAAGTAAATGGAGGCTGGGGGTTAGGTCAAGAAACTGGGAGTGAGCAAGAGTGTGAGAGAAAACGAGCAGTCTCCACATTGCTTACTGAGTGATGAGTAACCAGTCAGTACAAGTGGGGAGACAGTAATTTAAAAAGTTACTCCAGTCATGTAATTTTTCTGGTTTATTGGTAGCTCAGGTGGAGGCTTTTATGATGATTTTTCAGAGTCATCTAACATTGAACTGTGCTGATGTAATAGCAATGAGCTGATGGATGGTGGGGCTGCAGGACGGTCTCCCAGCTGGAAGACATGGTGATGTGTGAAGAAGGGCCTCAGGTGCCAAGGGCTCCCTGGCTCCCCTCCTGCATCCTGGATCTCAACTCCCATCTTTGCCCAGCTCAGCCTGGTGCTCAAACATCTCTCCATCTTCCCATCCACTTCTTGGGTGAAACACAGGGTGGCTGTGTGTTTTGCAGAGTGAGTTGGGGCCATCGAGGACGACAGGAGGCCCATGAATAAAACACAAACCTGTTTGGTTTGTGCCGTTCTGAGCAAACGATGTATTAGTAATGAAGTATTTGCAGTTAGTCACTTTTGCTTACTAATAAATTAAATGTTCCTGCTGCCAGTTTCTGTCTCATGAAGTTACAGGAAAGTGTGAGGAAAAGGCTGTAAACTGGGCTGGTTTGGGGTCTATCTGCTTTATGATGGTTCTTATTTAAAGATAAATAGTTGCTGCTCTGCATCAGCTCGAAGCAGTGCTGGTTTCTGCAGGATTTCAGTGGGCCGTTGGCCCTGGTCTGAGTCTCCTGAGTCAAAACTGGGCAAAATGACTGGAAAGGGGATGAAATCCCCGGGAACATGCCCGTGTGGTGAGCTGGAGCCTTGGTGATGACAAAATGGCCCCTCTCCCCCCACCGAGGGGCCGTCACCAGGGATGGGGCTGGGGGGGGAGCAAGTCCCCGGGAAGGGGAGCCCGAGAGGGGACCCAGAGGAGTTGAGGTGCTGGAGCCAGCGCTTGCTCAGGGCCGCTGCTGATGACTGATCTGGAAGTGAATTGAGATTTGGGGGGATCTGGCAGATGAGGGGGGCTGCCATCACAGCCCCCTTTTCACAGTCTGTGTTTGAGGAATGAAAGTGCATGTGGTCCCATAACTGTGGCCCTTGTTTTCACTGGAGATACGTTACTGGGGGGATTTGGAGCTGCTGGTGGATGCAGTGCTGCAGGATGTTGAGATAGGCAGGTTTTAGAAAAGATATATGTGAATGGTAAAGACGTACCTATACAAATGTGCAGCGCTGCGTTACAGAGCACAGCGCGGCATTACCTAGAGAGACACGTCTGTAACATAGGTAGCTCTTGTAATGGTCCATTTTTCATTCATCCTTCATTTTTCTTTCTTACATGCGATTATAATAGCTTGCAGTAGGGATGACTCTGTGTTTGTTTATTTTAAATAGAAACAAAAGTCTTAAGAACAACATTTACTGTTTAAAAATATCTCATTTTGAGAGCACTTCATAATTCGTCAGTTACAGACACATTTTAGTCAAATAACCCTTTAAAAATTCTATTCATGGTTGTCCTATAAAAGCAAAATATTGTTTTGATTTGTGAGTGTTCATTTTACTGAAATGAAATTTGGTGTGTTCTGCAGTCAGGAGAGTTTCCTATTTAAATTCTGCTGCATACGTGCAGCTAATGAATTAAAATGAGTGGAGGAATTACAACCTAGGTTAGAGCGTGGGTCATAACCTTTTCAAACGGAGGTCCACCTGTCATGCAAATGGAAATGGTAATTGGCTCACTGCAGCTGAAATTATCTGTGCCAGATAACAGGAGGAATGGCATAGCAATTGTAAAATGGTAAGCATGTCTGGATATCCAAAGGTAAATGTGTAGAGACAAAGCAAATGAGCAAAGCTCATTATTTTTTGCAAGTAAATTCAGATGAACTTGACTTGTTCCTTTCCATTCACGAGGATGTCCTGATTTAAAGTTATGCATTCTCTCGCTCCCCTTTTTTAACGTTGCAATGTGTTCATCAAGTAGTTTGCACATGTCCAAGGCCCAAAAGATTCATTCTACCTAGTATGTTTATGATGGGGAACTAATTTTGTAAAGCATTTGGCAATCTTCTGATGGACTGACTGCATCTTTTTAAGCTAGAAAATAAATAGGGTCGAGAGCATGCACACCCCGATATGGGCGTTTGTTGTGTGTCTGCGAATCGTGACCAGCAGGGCTCTGTCGGTGGTAGGACCAAATCATTGGGGTCCAGTAGGTTGGAAGAGGCCTCTGGAGGCCTGGAGTCTGGGCTGCTGCTCAAAGGCCTTGCATGATGGCATGTGCGGGCAGGGCAGGTGCGTTGGTCAGGCATGAGTTGCCCGTGGTAAATGGGGAATTTGGACCGCCAGAAATGTCCCTGCTGAGGTGTCCCAGTGAATAATTGCTTAAACCTTGCACAAACTCCATGTGACTCATCCACAGGGATAACTGAGTCCTGCTTTCCTTGTGTGGTGGGGTGTGATACTATCCCTAGGCTCTTCTGATAGTCTCCTTGTGCTCTTCTTCTGTCGAGCAGTCTTCCTCTGCCAGAAGTGAGATGTAGTAAGAGCCCTTACAGAAGACCTGTGTCACGCAAGGATTCCCCTCTGCAGACAGTAGAAGAAATGAATTTAGGCCAGTGTATTCAACAGGGAGTCTGTCTTCCTAACCTAATCCAATCTCAAAAGGACTATGTCCTCAAAGCAGATAATCTGACTCAAGCTGTCCACATACTTGAAATACAGATGAAAAATAAAATAATCTTGTGTATGTACACCAGTCCCTCTGCCCCACAGGGACCAGCAAGTTAATAGAGTTTCATTCTCTTTAATTTTAAATTCTTATTATTCACAGCTCTTTCCTACAATTCCCTCCTGGGAATACCAAACAGTGGATATAGAGTTTCCTAATTGTGTGATTACTTGAGACTGCAACTACCTGATCTGGGATCTAGTTTCCATTTACTTTACCTTCAGTAACTTTATTCAGAGGGACTAATGAAAAGAAGCTCATCAATTATTGAAATGAATTCAGCTTTGTTCCCAAAGTTTGCGCGGTGCTAAAGACTTGAAAACAGAAGTGTGTGAAAGCCTCTGTGGGTTAATGTGGTTGGCTGGAGAATATTAAAACCGTCTCAGAGAGTGTCCTTAAAGAGCTCATGTATAGTCAAAACCACTTAAAATATTAATTGCATATACTTTCAGGTACAAAGTGCATTTCCAGTGTGCTGCTCCTTACCCAAAATCTTCTTAGGATAAAATTTTTACTTCTAAATGCAATGGAATATTTTCAGTCTGTTTTACTTATTACTTAAATCAGTTATTATTCTCCCTTTGCTTAGATACTGATTCTTCTTATTTTCTTTTTCTAATTTGTCAAAATGTAGTTCTGTGCACCAGAGAAGTATCAGAGATGCTGGGAAATCTCTACCTGTGCTTTTCCATCGCTCATTGACTTCCTCAGGAATCCAAAGAGCTAATAAAAATGGCATTATTCATTGTGGAAGATGTTAGAAAACATGATTTTTTTTTTCCCCTTTCTGGAGCTTAGAAAGTGGAAGTATGTTTATTTACTAGATTTTGTGGGCATTATGTGGAAAAAGAAAATATTGGTGTTCAGAGAGGTTTCAGAGCTGGGTGAACTGCTAATTTATAGTCTATTGAGTTCATACCTGTGTGTGCGCTGAGTTGTTGGGTGCCTGAGTTGTTTGTTTATGGAATTTAAATTTTAGTATTTAACAGGGAAGTTTTGTTACTTCTTCAGTCCAAGAAGCAGATGTAATGTCGCGTAACTGATCTGGCTGCTCCAATCTAGAGCAACATACTTCTTCCTTAAAATAATGTTCCCTTGCTAGTGGGATAAAGAGGGAAGGGAGATGTGCGAATTTAATGACGTAATTTCATGGCTGACTTGGAAGAAATGGGGAATCATTTATAGATCCACAAGCAAGGCAAGAAGTTGAATTGTTCCGCTAACTTGTTCACTGCACGTCACCCACTTCGCATTGCTTCTGTGGCAGCAAAGATGGAGGCTGGGCAGAACAAGAGCTTTGTAAATGAACTTTCCTACAACTCTTCCAAATCTGCCTGTCCCAGTGAGGGAGGGGAACTGCAGCAGGAAGGAGCCAGGGGGTGCAGGAGGGGCTGAGAGGGCAGGACAGGCTGGGGCATTGTCCTTGAACCCATGTCTGGGACTTCACAAAATATACGAAAGCGTAAAGCCATGAAGTATGACTTCTTTATGGTTCATGTCCTGGCTCTACTGCTGTTGATTTTCAAGGTGCCTTTTACATTGCTTTCTAATGTGGCAGCGGCCACAGAGAATGAAGGCATTACACTGAATATTTAAAACCAAACCACTTCATAAGTTCTAATTTCTGTACTGTTTGCTTCAACACAGGCTCTTTAAAAACCTGCCAGATATTGAAGGGATTAGGAGGTCAAAGTCACCAAACGCTCATTTTTAGGGTAAATATGCTGCATTTTAAACAGTTGCTTTAGTGCCCTCCTCTTCTCTTTCTCTGTAAAAAAGAGCACAGTTTTGGAAGGGCACTTCAGTTCAGGTCCATCTGTCTCCAGGAACATCTGACTTGGAAGAGGTAGCAATGAATATGATGAGACCAGAGATTTCCTTTCCATCACAGAATGTGTTTAGGAGCTTCCCGTCTCCAGCAAAATCAAACCTGCCGCCTGTGATTTGCTCTTCTCTCCATCGTAAGGCGCCACCTGAAAAGCTGCCTCTGACAGGTGCTACAGGACAAAATGCCTCTGCCCAGTAACTTCTACTGATGCTACTTTAGCATTTTTGTTCTTCAAGTATAATTTCTAAGTCTCGACCTCATTAATATGCCATCGCTCCTGGAAGCTGAGAATTTTTTCAGGGTCCAAGCTGGTTTTTTCTCTCGTTAGAGAATTGTACAGATTGGTGATCTACTAGTATGTTCTTTCTTTTGCATTTTCAATATAAGACTAAAATGCTCCTGGCTCCACATGCATATGTAAGCCAGGACAGAGCAATCCCTTGTTATTTGGACCTCTGGCAGTACATATTTACAGTTTGTTTGACATCAAAGGAAATTACGAGTGTTTGGCTGGAATATTTGACATTTGGGTTGGGTTGTTTAGCTGTGGCTCAAAAGAAAAAAAAAAAAAGAATCATAGACAAGCCTTAAAAACCTTTTAGCCCATCTTCTAGAAATTTGAAGCTTTGATCAAAATTTGGAGAAAATCCAGCCAATGTATAAGGATAAGTAAATACATTTTTCCTTATTTATGAGCCAGATTTGGAGAAATACTAAATCTAATCAAGTTTTTTTGCACTCAGCATTATTTGATTTAGGAATTTTGGAATATTTGCACTTTTACATGTCTTGAAAGTCCCAAACTTTTTCACCAGTAAATTTGAATGGTCTAAATCTTGCTAGAAAACATTCAGAAAATGGAGATCAGAGTAGAGAAAGTACAAAGTCTGTGAGTGATCTTCTTAGATGTTGTGTTTCTATAGTCTTGGTTGATGATTGCTGAATCTAGATATTACTGTGATAGTAATGAATTATTTAGTTAAAGTTGTTAACGGGGTAGTAGGAGAAACATTGCGAAATTCACCCAGCTTGAATCAAGATAAACTTGTGTTTTTTCTCAAGATCGAAGGTGGTTTTCTAGGTGGTCTTCATCTCCAACAGATACATTTTTTTTTATTTGCTATATCCCTCCGGGGGCAACTATTTGATTTTTTTCTAAAATGCCATTTAAAATATGAGCATAGTCAGCGGCAAAAGCTAGTGTTCACCTGACTCAAAGAAGGGTGAAACTGTAACTCACAGAAAGGAGATGTCGCAGACGCTTTACTTGAACTTCCTTCTCTTTTTCTCCCTGCCTGCTGCGTGTGATCAGCTCCCCTCCTGTGGGAGAAGGCCACCCTCTGCTCCCTTCCAACGTACTGCCAGCCTGGGCTTCTCCTTCTACCCCGTAAAACTGGGAAACTTGCTCTCCATGTCAGAGAGGTCAGCTCAGATGTCTTTCAGTAGAGTGGATTTTTATTAAGTGTTATGAGGGGTCCTTCGACCATCTGGTTTGGTAGGTCAGCTAAGCTGAGGGAGCACTGCAAGCAAAGTTCTTACCTTGCTTTGGAGGTGACCTCAGCGATTTTGGAGAGCGAGCAAAGTGGTCGATAGACTCTTCTGTCTGAAATGTGTTCTCTGACCAGTATCTCTGAATATTGGAGTATTTAAAGAATCACAGAATCATAGAATCGTTTAGGTTGGAGAAGGCCTTTAAGATCATCAAGTCCAACCATTAATGCAACACTGCCACCCCACCACTAAACCATGGCCCTAAGCACCATGTAGGGGTGGCGGGTGGTGGTTGCTGTCCGTTTTCAGGCAGCTCAGCTCCCTGACTGCTCACGGTGTGAGGAGCAGGGTGGCAGGGGACCATGCACCAGGCTCAGCTGACAGCGAGGTCTCATTTGGCAGCGCTGGGCTGTGATGAGATGCGGTTAGGGGTCTGCAGGCGCTGTAGCAGAACGAGCCGAGCACAGCCAGAAAGCCAGAGAGGGGAAACCCATTACGTGTGGTGAGCCTGATCTAACACCCTGACCCTTTGTGAAGATCACATCCAGCCAAAGCTATTAAAGGCATTACTGTGTTTGCTCAAATGTAGGGTGTGTTCCCTTTTCTCCGGGATCAAGATCTGAAAATACCAATTTGCCTAAAATTCATGGTCTGTAACTGATTTCTCTGCTTTAAGAGTCTAAAAAATTTGCATCCCTTTTTGGACTCTCTAATGGAGTGCTATGTGTCTGCAAACCCTGAGCATGACGGATATCAGTTTCTGGACTCTGCTGTTCAATGGCTAATATATAAATAAAAATATAACTCTGGTATCAGGGGAATGTTTGGTTGTTTTGTTGGGGTTTTTTTTCTGACTGTATTTACAGTCACAGGCTTTGCTTGCTTTGTGGAGCAATAAATTTAATACATTAGGCTAGTATATTATTTTTTAATTATTTATTTGTAGATTATTTCAATTTAAAATGAGATTTTCAGGTAACAAGGTAGGCAAACATGTTTAACAATGCCACGGTATAAATTGCTGTAGGTGACAGATCCCTACAAAAATTATTACAGGCAGATTCGCAATGCAAAAAATTATCTATATGACAGCGAGCAGAAAGACAAATTACTCGGAGACTATGTACATGCTTTTCTATAATTGCTCATAAATTATTATGGTTCATTTTAAAATGCATCTAGACTCCCTAGACAACTAGATTTATTTAAAATAAAAATAATGGGAAATTACCAGGAACGTTGGGGAAGGAGTTGCAGTACACACTTCGGGTGATTGCTAACCTAGAAGTACTGTAACTTATTGTCAGCCAACTTAATCTATAATTTGCTTAATAATTTTGAAACCTTCGTTTTCAGTTCACTCTCTCCTCAGGTTGCATTAGCCTGGGTAGGTAACTGGGGTGATTAACCACCGTGATTAACCGCTGTGGTGTTTCCCAGCCCACGGGGGACACGTGGAGACTCTCTCCCGCACCCTTGTAGGGCTCTCGTGTACCTGAACGCTTTCACATTCTACGGAACGGGATTGAATTGAGTCAGTTGGGTCAGAAGTTGTGCTAGCGGGGTGGGGGGACGGACGGACAGATAGATGGGCAAACCCCTTCTTTAGGAAGCAGGGCTAAAAAAGGGACAATGTTTTCCATATCCTCTCAATGCTCCAAACTTTAGAAAATATTTCAAATAATTGGCTGTATTGAAAGCATCTAAAATACACGCGCAATAGATAGGATTTAATTTGAATGGGCTTTCAGTCAGACACTTATTAAGGATCAGCTGATTAATGGGTAGCAGAGAAAAGATGTATGTATGTTTATTATATAGTAAGTGTCGCTCTCTAATGCTATTATCTTACTCTTCTCAGCACCCTTATTATATTCTGTATCGAGAGCCAGCCCAACACAAATGACAGCAAACTTTGCTCTGGATAATGGAGTGCTAAACTCCACCTGAGCAGCTCCAGTCATTTGTAATGACAGCTTGGAGAATTCTCCAAAGGAGTCTAACAGTGCTCACGCTCCAGCGACTGACAGCGCGGCAAGAGGAAAAATTCCAGCTTCCACGTGAGCGCAGGGAGCCTGACCTAGATTTTAGCCTTTACAGCTTCATCAGAGGAAACATTCTTGACTGTGTATTTAAGAAGAAAAAAAGAGCAAGGGGAAAAAGTCGTCTCCTCTTTGATTAGTCTTTCTTCAATAATTAAGATTTAGTCAAGGCGCTCTGTGAGACTTCTCCCCTCCGCAGATGTCATCAACCCTGTAATGAATGGTTACTCCGTTCTCTGTATGCTCTCCTCTCCGTAATTACCACCTCCTGGCACGCTGCGGGGAGCGAGCTGCTGCGGGGGACCGGCCGGTGCGGGCAGGGGCGATGGGCAGGCAGCTGCCTGCACCTTCCCCCTCCGCTGCGCTCGCTGTGTCGAGGTCAGCCTCGCCGCTGGCGGCTGAAATTCTTCCATTCGGATACTGTTAATGGAAAAAAGGTCTCTAGTGTAAATCTCCTTTTCTTTCTTTCCTTTTGAGATGCAGGGGCTGGGCTGGGGTCAGGTCACTGTGCCCAGTGTCTCCAGGGGAGCCATGGCCAGCGCCGCACCAGCCCCGCAGTCTCGCTCTCCACTGGGGGCAGCTGGAGACAGGGTTTAACCACCCTAATGACCTGGCTGTAAATTACCATTCAAATGTCTTTCGTCTATTCCACTGTGTTTTATATACTCCAGCAGTTGTAATTTTGAAAATAAAACAGTAGAGAAGGGCACACTAGAAAGGAGAAGAAATTTTCAAATGAGAGTGGAAGATGAGGCAGATTGAATGGTGCTGAAGGATGCTTAGTGTTCATTTGAGCTGTGCTTTGACAAGCTGTTTGGTGTGCATGTGGGAGAAATTTTATTGGAAGCAGAGGCGTTTTCAGCTTCCAAAGCTGGATTTCCATATTGGGTCAGTACCTAACTCCGTAACGCATCCTAATTGTGACTCTGCTCTCTGAAATACATAAAAACTTGCACCTTTCTGCTTGACCCACAAGCTTTCCATGTGTGTCTGAACATCGGTTATTCTTTATTGTGGTTTAACTTTGCTGAACCAGCACAGGTTTGAAAGCATTAGATGACATGACAGGATGAGATTGACAGAAGACTGATAGAATTAATTAGATTGTCTGAATTAGTTTGGATCTAAATTCCATTTCTGGGCACCCCTACTCATTTCAGCTTACACCCTTACTTAGACTTTTGTGACTTTGCTAAAGCCCAGGAGGAAGGATGCCTTCGAGAATACCTGTACGTCCCTCAGAACGGGGATGAGCCATCTGGAGAGCTCAGCATTGCCTTTCACATCCTCGCTGAGGGAAGGCGGCTGTAAGCTCTGTGCTGCTCTTTAATTGTAAACTCACACCAGCCTGAAGAGCAGGGCTTAAAAAAACCACAGAGCTTTTCTGAGGAAGCTCTGCCTGGAGTGTATTGATACCCACTTGATGTGAAAGCCCTCAAAGCCAGCTATGTAAAATAATTTATTGTGTCAGAACCAGGCTTTAATGTAAAAGTGGATTGGATGGGTTTGTAGGACTGGGAGATTTGGGTTCTTCTTCCAGCCCTGCTGCTGGTTGCCCGTGTCTGTATAACACCATCGCAGGGAGAGGTGAACGCAGTGTTTCATGGGGTCCTGGCAAGAGAATGTTTGAGTTACAGCGTGCGGCTTTGCTCAAGGTGAAGGATGCAGTAAACCTGGGGGGAGACACTGGGCACAAATACTTCGGTGCATGATTTTCAAATAACGATTATCCAGACTTGTCCTGTTCTGTGTGGCACTAAGCTGTGAGAGGGAGGACATAGAGGACAAAGTGATGCTGCAGTGAAGAAAAGGAAAGTCAGTAAATTGCTACCGGCCTTTCATTTTATGTCATTAACAGTAGCTGTTAAAAGCAAGAAGCAATGAATTTTAATTGAAATCAGCAGGATGTTTTCAGCAAAATGAGTATGGAAATGGAAATCTAAGTTAGCCGAAACCGTGTGTACCTAACTTCAGGTGAATGTTTTGGTTTGAGGGCTTTTTTGTTGAAGTAAGAAGTCAGTCGGCACAACCAGCTGCTGCGTTTGCATCTGCCTGTGGGGCGGGCGGCAGGAGCAGGAGCCTGATCCGCACCGCTTGGGGTGAAGGTATTGTACGATCTCCCTTCGCCTGTCAATACCTCCTGACAGTAGATACAATAAAAGTATAATTTTGAGTAATGGGTTTCCCTTCCTTCTTGAGCCTACGTTAGTTTGTTTTACAAGTTAAACTTGTTTTACAACGAGATGTTACATGGAAGTTTGTGTATGAGAAATGTATAAAAGTGGTCGGTGTTAACAGGTTTAAAATATGGTGCAGTTGCATGGTTCATGTGGTTGCAGTACAATTAAAGCTGATTTACTGCCATGGGGAAATTAAAACCTTCCATTTATCACAGTTAGTTTTGAAGGTTTCAAGAGAAGCCTGAAAAAATGGTAGACATAATTTAAAGGCCATAAAAGCCACTAAAAAAAAGGACTAGATCTGATATTCCACCACATATAGAAATTTTGGCTCACTACATTTGTTTAGAACATAAATTAAAAAAAACCACATAATGAGTGAATGCTATTGAGGATGTATATGAAATGAAGACTGTATGAGTATATCTAACACTCAGAGTTTGAGAATTGATACTGTAAATGCAGAAGAGGCAACTTGAACCTTACTTGGTTGAATTTGAGGCAGCTACATCAAAGGTAGAGATGTGCCACAGGTGTAGCTGGATAGGATCAATACATTCTAAAAGCTACATGTTTCATCATGTCTATTAATTTTAGGTACTGTATTTGCCTATTGATGATCTGCCTTTGCAGTCTTTTTCTTTGCTTGTATTCTTGGTTGACTTCCAGGCTTACAGTTTTCCCAGCAATAAAAAAGATTGAATTAAAAGGTCTTTGATATGTGAGGGAGAGGTACATGTTGATATCTATGCATATTGTAGGATTATATTGTAACTAAGATGATTTAAAATAATGGGAGAAAAAAATTGTAAGGAGAGGTAATCTTTTATTAAACTGGCAGACATATGCTCATTTTTAAAGTGATGTATCAAGAAAACTGTTTCAAAAGTTTTTGCTAAACAAATATCAAAAGATCCCTTTTCATATTCGTACAATTCCTCTATTAAGCTTGATTGCATAGGTAGCATGTTGTAAGTGTGCCCTGTTGTATATTATACATATCTCTACAGTTTGAGTAGGCTGTAGGGAAAAAAAAGCTGCATGGAACTGCCTTGAAAAGCAAATGATAAATGTCACATCTGTTATTTTTTTTACATAATGAAATTAGCAGAGGTGGATGCAAAAGTTTTAAGGGATAAGATTGGGATCAGATGCCAATGTACGTTTTCCTCCAACAAGGAATTAAACAATTCAAAACTGGTTTACTGGGGCAAGTAGTTCAGGTGAAAACACTTGGTTATTTGTTTAAAGAATTAGTGTTTTGGGGAGGAAAGTAATGATATTCTAAAGAAATGGAATTGAGCAGGCCCAACGTGCTCTATTTATTGCCTGCACATTCGCATTTACATGTAACTAAAAAAGGTGTATAAAACCCTTTAATTGCCAATAGCTGCTTCAGGCTTTTCACACTGCTATGAAACAAAGGTTCTTTTAATTAATTGCATTGCATTTCACAAGCTGCCTTTCACTATCTTGAAAAAAATATATTTGTATCTAATATTTCTTTATTATTGTTTTGCTTTCAGTTGATGGTTGCATTGACTGGTCAGTGGATCTCAAGACATACATGGCTTTGGCAGGTGAACCAGTCCGAGTGAAATGTGCCCTTTTCTACAGCTATATCAGAACTAATTATAGCATGGCCCAAAGCACAGGTCTTAGGCTTATGTGGTACAAAAACAAAGGAGATTTAGAAGAACCCATTATATTTTCTGAAGTTAGGATGAGCAAGGATGAAGATTCAATATGGTTTCACTCGGTTGAGTTGCAAGACAGTGGTTTCTACACGTGTGTTCTAAGGTGGGTATTGTGTTAAAGTATAACTAAGAATGTACAGATTGTCGTGGTTAACAAAATGTTTAAATTTAGCTCTCAGGAATTAAGATATTCTTCCAGTTAATATATACTCATTATTTTTATTCTCATAATTATATATGTCACATAATGCTTTGTCTCAAAATTAGTTTCCCTAGTAATTATAGTTACCTCTTCCAATAGCTATAATTAAACATGTGCTTTCCCTTAATTACTTTTTTTTTAAAGTCCATCATTTGCAAATCCTCAATTTGCCATAAACTTTCAGAACTGGGTACTTAAATTGTGAAGTATTTTGGTTAAGTAATGCTCTTTTTCAAATCCTCCGAGTTATTCAGGAGTTAGAGTTTGAATTATTCTGATGGGGGTAGGCCATGGGGAGTTACAGTTCTGTTTGGTTTTGAAGAAATGTTTATTTTGATATACAGTTATGATTTGCTATAAATTTAAGCAGACCTCATTTGGTAACGTGCTGAAATGCATGTCTCAGAAGTATTTTGGAACTGTTGGATGAGCCTTAAATTAAGCATGTGCTGGAGCTCGTGATTTCCATCATGTGGATGTTGATGTCAGCTCTGTGCCTAAAATGAGAAGATAAAAAAGGAGGACTCTTTAAGAATAGATGAATAAATACCCCTTGAATGATCCAGCTTTGAATTAAAAGGACTTTACAGATACTTTATATGATTCGGTTTTAAACTATTTAGTGTCAGAGAATGAAGCTTGCTTCATCCTTGTCTGCGGTTCCATACTGAAATTATTCACAAGTTTGATGAATTTAATAGCAAATATTTGCAGGAAAATAACAGCACTGTTCAGAGCCCAGAATTTCCTCTCTCTCCAGCCCTGCTAAGACTTGCTGCCTTGTCTCAGCTGCCTCGGTCCTTTTTGATCCTGAAGAATGCTACTAAAATCTAAGATTGTGCTGTGGTGCATTGTGGTTTGGACTGGGGGCCAACATCCAGTTTAAATATCGGATGCGTTTGCCAGACTCACTGTGTTGCAGGCTTTGGAGTTAATTACTCTTCTATTAGCTGCTCTGTCAAAGGCTTGGGGTAATGTGAACTCCATGATTTTGAAATGTTATGGGAAGATGGTGATTTACATGGTTCAAGGGAGCTGTACTTTTTTCATAAGAAGCCACTGTTGTGATAATCAAGTTACCAGTTTAATATTCTGGAAGTTTTAATTTGAATCCTATGTGAACAATGAAGAATTGATCTTGGATCAAATTCTGGGAGATACTTTTTTTCTGGGACATCTCAAAACTCTTTGCTCATTTACATGACAAAGTAGTTTTGGTAAAAATGGGCAAATTCTTAAATAATTCATGCATTCTCCTCATTTTCAGATAAAAACTATGTTGCATGCTCCTTAGAAGGCATTACACAGCAATAAGATCTTCCTTGTCAGTTATGCAGTTTTCCTGCTTTGGCTAAACTTTCTTATATAATTACAGATATTTTTGCCTTTTTCAGACTTATGTCAGAGTGTAGACTATTATATATAGTGGTTACATGTAGAAGACTATATTTCTTCCTCTACTGAATTAATTTTTCTTCCAAAAATTTGGTAATGTATTGTTGCTGTTATTGTTTATGAAATCATAGGTGGCTTAAAATAGCTGAGGAAATAGCAACAGTAATTTATTTTAATGTCATTAAAATTCAGCTAGATGTCATGTTCTGAAATATGATCACACTTTTGTGGTAGACTATCCACACCATTAACTGTGTAATTTCAGCTTTATTAATCCACTTTTTTGGAGAGGGATAAGCAGATGTTTGCGTTTTAGTCATTAACCAGGATCACCTGCTTTGTGAGAATTAAGAGGGCACAAATGAGAGCAGTAATTCTAGAATATGATTTTATTTTCTAGAAACGTTAACAATTTCTGTTACAAATGCCTTCCTTTGTAGACTACTGAATAAAGACTGGTAGAGAGAACTCAGTGCAGGGGAAATGAAGAGGTGACTGTCCATCAGTGTGCAACACTGGGATTAGGGTTCCATGCAGAGTTGACTCTTTTGTTTTGGTAGCTGATAGAAAAAAAAATGGGGAGGAAAATGCTTTTGATTCAAGATAAATGTAAAACTTTTGAAGTTTTTACTCAACAAAGAAGTTTTCGTTTAGGTTCTCTAAGAGAAAAGCAGAAGCAATTCAAATCTAAATTGATGTCTTTCTAGCCACTCACCAAGGACATGGGAGGCCCTGGTGCAACTCCGCGTGCCGCCTGAAGGGTGAAACCCCACATTTGCATGTCCCAGTTGCCAGGCTGTGCGGCGTTCAATCACTTCAAGTCTCTTGCCTTAGAACCCTTCTGTCTGAAATTCGTATTTGTCTATGCAAAAGGGCGCAAGGGGGTGAGGCGCTTGGATGTGGTGCTGACGTTAAGTGGGGACAAGAGCTCCTTGACCCAGAATTTTATGGCTTGCAAGGAAGGACATGCTCTGGGAAAATCTTTGACAGAAGGGAATTGAACACCAAGGGGTTTTAGCAAGTCGTATGTACAGGATGTCGCAGGCAATAGTGAGAGCTATGCTAGTGCGCTGTCCCCCAACTTACTACTTTTTTCCCAATCAAAACAACGTGGCAAATAACTGTATGGGGAAAATGACAATTGCCCATTTCACTGAATTTCCTGTTTGTTGAAAAGGTTCTTCACAATTCTAAAAAAAAAATCCCGTTTTTCAAGAAGCTGCATTTTCTGGTTGCTCACAGGTGCTTGTAGGATCCAGGCGTGAGTTATCCTTGAAGCAATTGGAAGGAATTTTTCAGAAGCTGCTTGGAAAGTATGAGCAGGTGAAGGATAGGATGATATGACAGTGATTTGGAGCTGGGTAAAAATTAAATATGTTGGTGAATTCTTTCTTATACAGAATTGTCATTTCAATAATCATGATGTCTGTTCTGTAACTGAACCCATAATAATGAAGAAAATTAAGGAATATTAGAGCAGCCTTAATGAAAGAGATTGCTTCTCCAGGCTGAAGAGGTCTGACACCATAATTTAAATATTGCCTCTCCTTTATTAACCAATTAGACCTTGTTCTATAGGCAGGTGCGCGTGCGTATATGATAGGAGGAAATTACTGTTGCATTAAAACTTAGTTCTCTCTTCTCACAAGACATTTTGACACTGAGCTGACACTCAGGTGCAGACTGAAGCGTGGTATTTTTCTCCAAGATTAAGCATGGCTGTAACATATTAAGGGGTCCTCATTCTGCAGGGACTTTTAAAAGAGTGCCGAATTGAGCTGTGTTAGCTAACCCATGTGAATTCCATGGATCTGCTTTGTTCTCAGGTGCCTTTTCTGTGCCAGGCTGGGGATAGTACTACAGCAAAATTCAGTGACGTCCAAAAGGGGTCCTGACTAATGGATAGCTCTGTGTTTCATTACAGTTCCCAGATAAATGCTGGGACGTTTGTATCGTGATTTTAGTGCTCTATAGGGAAATGTTGCGTTCTGGAGGGCTTTTTGCGCTACAGGCTCTGGATATGCCATTAATCTTCCAGCACCCCCAATGCTACTTTCAGATAAAGCTGTCAGCATTTCTGTTACAGAGCTTTGGTGTTCTGGGATTTTTGCATCAACGCTCTGGATCGAAGCATCTTCACTGAAGAATTCAGAGATGAGAGCACCAAAACCAGACATGGAAACTAAAATAGATGTAAATACATAGGGTGGCCCTAAAGCTCTGAGTATGTCAGACAGGAATTTGCCAGATTATGTTCTGCTTTTGCTTTCTAAACAAATACTTTTGTTTTTCTGTGTTAAAAGCCTCTGCTTTTTAAAGCAGGAACAAGAACGGGGCCTACTCAGATCTTCTTAGGCCGGTGAAAGAAGAGAAGATGTGGTAAGGAAGAAATCTCAGCAAAGTTTAAGCCACACGTTTGCCCTCAGCAAGGCACTTCTCCTGGAGCCCTTTCTCCTAACTGGGCCCAGCTCTGAAATAAACTCAAGTACTGAATAAATGCTTTGTGAGCAAGATCAGTAAAACATTAATGCATACTTGCTGTTAATTAGCTGTTGGTGAAATAAAATGACTCAGTTCCCATCACGTGAATTGGGAGGGCAGAAAGTCTGGCTCTTGAGGGGGTGCAGGGAAAGCAGGAGGTGGAGGTTTGTGGTCACCAGACTGGCTGACGGAGCTAAGCCTCGATTTTTGTACAGGATGCAGAATAACAAGGGAGCAAGGGCCCTGAATGCCTATGAGGCAATAAGCCTGCAGATCTTTAATACCAGCATTTGATGCCAGAGAACTGCCAACAAATCAAGTTAGGAAATCTGCGTATCCTTTTTCCCTTACTTTGTCCCTATCTGCACAGTCCTTAATGGAGAACAGCATTGCTGTGGACACGCACAGAAGAATCAAGCTTTTGCCGAGCCTTTGGTGAAATACTGAGATATTACTTTCTGAGCAGTAATAAAAAAGACTGATAATAGATTTTAAGCCTTCAGGCTTCTGAATGTCTGTGGAGCACATGACCAGCAAATCAAAATCAAATTTAGACAGCCTGAAGGGGCTGTCAGTAAAACTTCATTTGCAACATAACCTTTGTGCTCTTGCTTCAGTGGGTGTTAGGAGGGCTGAGGAACTTGTTTCAAATGCCTACACCCTGGGCTGTGGTATGCACCCATCGTGCCAGGAAAAGTTGCACCACTTTCCTGAGTGCTGAAAGTCTGGCTTCCAAGCGAAAGGAAAGAGGATTTTTTTCAGGTCCAAACAGAGAGCAAACAGGAAAGTTGGACTAAATCATGATGTGAAAATGTGTAGGGGTCAGGTCGCTTTCTCTGCAGCCATCTCTCATGGTTCTTACAATATACGCTTTAATAGAGTCATTCATTTTGTTGGTGGCAATATCTTCTCATTACAGAATGTTTCATGTTCCTGCTTGTTTGTTATGCTAACACACTGGCAAGTGCTTTTTTTCCTCATAGACTTACTCTGAAAAGACCCAAAGATGATACTTTCCAGCAGGCCAGTGTCTTTAATCATGAGACGTCCAAGAGGAGCACATCTAAGTAGCTGATGGATTACACATCTCATAGTTACCTCTCAGACTTGCACACCGATACGTGATCAGCTTTCCTGGCTGTACCATCCCAGGCGTGTCTGTAGAAGCCAGCTAAATTTCACACTTAGAGCAAGAGCATGGATTCAGCATGGCACAGTCTTCCCAGGTTCTGTATGACACTAACATTGAATGTCACGCATTAAAAGTCTGTGACATTTCCCACATTAAAAGTGACTGATTCTGTATAAACAAAATCCCTGTGATATATGGTATTCAATACTTGAATACAGTGTTAGAGCAGCTACGATATGAAGTCAGTATGATTCATGATAAAATAAAATTTAACTTACTGAGATATAATGTTTTGGCATTATCAAAATGCAGGGGAAAGTAGAATCAGAATGCCTCTACTTTTCTATCTAAAATTGTGTAAAAACTGATGGTGCTCCTGCAAATCATTTCGATGACATTGTCTTTATTGAGAGAAATCAGTTCTATCTGTTCTTTTGACACACTTGCAGAAAAACAAAGATTTGTTTCTTTTCCCTGGTGAAATGTATATTTCCGCTCTCTCACCCTCCTTCTCTAAAGCTTTAAAAGAGAAAATATCCATCCTCTGTATTTCTGAAAGCCAGTGTTTACTGTTGATGAGAAGCTGCAGGAACAGTCAGGGCTTCAAGCAGAAATGCCCATGTTGCTCTGTGGTTGGAGAGCACCCAGTAACTTCCCTGTTGCAATGGCCTGCACGACAATGAGAATATTGTATATCCTTCAGTTTTCCGAAGAATAAGATTCCAGCCTTTGATACCTTTAAAATGACTGACATTCCCTTCTAGTCCCAACGGATTGTCATAGTGAAAGCTCCATGTGCTGCAGTGCATCAGTAACATTTCAGCTCATTGTCACTGGTTGCTTGTGGAAGAGGTGCCTTCCCTGGTGGGCTTCAGAACTTCCTTGGTGGAGAGAAAGGATGCAAAGTGGAGTGACTGCTTTCTCATGCAGTCAACTTCGTATGCAGGAGGCCTATTGCCGGGATCTTCAGCCCTCTTCAGCCTCTCCAAAATGTTAGGGAGTTTTCATTTCCCTTCTGTTCCCCAAATAACCATGGAGGAGAATGTGCTTACCCAGGTACTGCTCCTGTTGAAACCCATGTCAAGCCAGCTGTAACTATAACGTGTCAGTGGACAATGTTGTGTGTGTCCTGTGAGTGGAGGGACAAATGGAGGGTTTCCCAAGGAAATCCATCATGGCTAAAGTACAAGGTGACAGAACCACAGGGAGTTAAACTGGTATTTGGTAAGTGATCCTGGAGGGTAATTTCTTCTTTTTTGGCAAATTCTTAAGGGAGGACACAGGCAGAAGGACTCAGCTGCAGGACTCAAACAGCTCTCATTGCAAATTGGCATAAGGACCTTCACTTCATTATTCTTCATGATAGCATTCCTTGTATACCCTATGAGATAACTGATCCACTGCTTTACTTGCTCAGTTGCCCATACACAAACTGAGGGCGGCTTGCCTTTTCTCATTGCATCCACAAATAGGACTTAGATGCATGAAGAATGATGTGCTCCATGGGGTTTGTTCCTGGAGGCAACAAAATCAGTGAGGTTGAGCAATGCAGACATGTCTGATGGGTATCCTGAATGCAACTCTTGGTTTGCATGCTAGCTGTCTAATAAAAAAAAGCACAAGGAGTAGATACACTGATTCACCCACTGTGTGGGTTGGAAGAAATAAAGGAGAAAGTGTTCAGTGCTCTCAGAAACGGGGTATTGCAAATACAAAATTATTGGAAGGGGATTTCTCAATACTTTCCTGGGAGCAGTTGTCCCTGTGCCTCAGATTTATGTCACCTGTAATGAGGCTTTTCAGTAAGACAGTATAATTTAACAGTAATACCCAGAGTTCTAATAGAAAATTATTAGGAAATAAATGAAAAGGGCTTAGTCATTTGCAGTAGCAAACTTCAGGGCAACTTGCTGCCTTGTAATTCTTAAGGGCAAGGAAGAAATTTTCCCTGAGAGCAAACCCAGCCAATTACAGGATTTCTTCTGCTGGAACAGGATGTGCTGAAGCTGATAGAGACCAGATAGTTCATGAACTTAGGTGTGATATGCTGAGATAACTTGGTGTTCTTTTGACTTCTGCATTTCTTCTATATTATATTATATTTTCATATATTCATTTCTAATAACTGTCATTTTTGAAGACTTAAAAAAAACCCCAAACCAAAACCCAGCAAAACCAAGGAACGCTGTTGACCTGTGTGATTCAACTTAAATGCTGGGAGATTTTCCCTCTGTGCCTGAGAAGTCCCTGCTGGAATGACTGACTGATGATTTGTTTGGTTTTCAGTTGCTTCTGTCATGATGCAGAGGTCAGCAGCACCAGTGCATGTGTGCGTAAAGGCAACCAGAAAAGAAATAGCTCCTCCTGACCTTTAACCATGTGCAAATCAGGCTGGCTGGAACTTACTTTTCTTAGAGAGATCTAAGAAACACGATACTCAAGATTATCCCTGAATTTTCAAATCATGGATTTGCTGTTACGGGGTATCGCTGACTCTACTAGGCACATTCTGACATTTTTGTGTCACATTTCCCTCTTAATAAGGATGTTAGCTGAAGTCCAACTTTAAATTAAACTTAGATCTAAGCTTTGGTGAGAGATCCAACTGTGAGAAACTACCCAACTGCCAGATCTGAACATCTTTTCTTCTCTGTCCCAGTATCCAGAAAGCCTAAAAATTCCCTAAACAGGGCTAAACGCACAGTGAGCAGTACAGGTCTTGCTTTTAAGTTGCTGTGGTGAGAACTATAGCTAACTCCTGATGGTTAACTTGAGGAGATATCCCTGGATATCTCTTTTTCAAGCTGTCATTAATGTGAGCTTTTTAAAATTACTTTTCAGTGTCTTTGCTCAGAAGTTGTTTCTTTTGAATAGTCATGGTATAGCCTTTCTTCATTGTAAAACATGGGCCTCTGGGACATCTCATATGTTTTAGTGAAGCTCTAGTGAGTCTTGTGTAGCGATTGAATCTTAGGAGAAAAAGTACAGAAAGACTAAAAATTCTTAAAGAGCGACGGGGCCTTGAACCTCTGTCTGGATTCACAGTGCAGGTCTCTGTTGGAGGATCAAAGAAAGCGGAGATAATGCAAGAACATTGGGTTTGTAACATGGTACTGTTTTAGCACTTTCTGAGATCATACTTCTATGATGTTGCTTTCTTTTACTGGTAGGATCTTAAAAACCAGTCAGACATTAAAGGAGAGGTAACATTGGATTAAGATTTCTCCTTATCATGCATAGGAGTTGGTATTAGAATTACAGTTATAACAGCAATGAGCAAGCAAAATACAAAGCAGGAATGTTTGGAGCTGTGCCAAGGCCAGGTACCGCACAGACAAGCCGCAGAATCACTGCGCCTCTTGGCCTGTGGTGCAGGGAGCAACTACAGCAGTGCCAGCTGTCTGTGGAATTGTTCCTCTTGCACTCTCACTTGACAAATTGATAAGAAGAAAAAATCCCAAAACTTTGAAGGATCTGTGATTTGTAACCTTTGAGAGTGATTTACGCCATTGGTGGGAATTTGATCTTTTCCAGACAATGACTCCAAACACGTAGCAGCAGGAGTCACCAAGAAATAAGTTAGCACTTGGATGAAACCGTGAAAGAGTAAGTAATAATCCTTTTGGGTTTAGGAGAGGTGTTACATTTGTGAGATCTGAAGAAACCAATGATAATAAATTACTCATTTTTCTTTAAGCAGATCACCAAACCATGACCCATTGATCTGAGCGAAACAAGCTCAGGTACCAGTGAAACTGCTTGGTAACTGTTATGTGGAGTGTGAAATTTAGACAGGAACCAATTTATAAAATTCTTGTGAAGAGAGTGGAAAACAATCAAATGCTCAGTTAAGTCTGAAAGCTGATGACTTACAGCAGCTGGTACTGGATCTGGTAGTGCAGTAATTGCTGTGGACCTTCAGATGGACAAAGGCAGTTGGTGGTGTAGTTATTGCTGTTATTGCTTTAACTCAGAATGAGCAAAGATGAATGTAAGGGTTGGCCTATACAGTCCTGCAGTCAGTATTTCAGTGAGCCAATGAAAATGTCATTAAATGAGCCAGAGTGTTCAGGTACATTGGGAGAGATCTATGTCTGAGGTTCCCTGAGCGCTGCTTGATAAAAACACTTCCCAGCTTTTGGATCTTCCATCAAAGTCTTAGAACTTTATTGTAATAGAAACCCCAACACTTAATGAAAAATGAACCTGCAAGAAAAAAAAAAAACAACAAAAAACCTGCAAATCCTCTTGTATATTCAAATGCAGGGATTTTTTTCAATCTAGTCAGTATAAAATACTCAACCACTTTGCTACCTCCTTCCTCTTTATAAAAAAATTTATAAACAGGGGGAAGGTTCCATGCATACTAGAGACAAAATTGTTTTATTTGACTTTTAACAAACCACCCTTGCTAACAGAAACACAAATGCCAAAGAAAAATGTTTTTCTGGAAGTTGTAAATGTTTCCTCTAATTTGAATTCAGCCTTAGGGCTGATGAATAGTCTTGAATCCAAAACAAGATGAAAAATAATTTAGGGATTGACACTTCAATTTCAAATGTCCTTCTTATCCTTTTCTTTATATCCTCCCTTTTTCCCTCTTGCCCTTGCTTCGAAGTCAAGCCAAACTCACAGTTTTGCGTGCTTTTATTTTGAGAACTGTGAAACTCCCTTGGTTTTCCCTGTGGTTTTCTATTGGATTCTGAGCTGGCTTCAGTTTGTGGTTCAGAGCCAGTTCCAGGTGGCCTGGGGATTACAAACGCCTTGCCACCAGAACAAAGGAAACTGCTGTGTGAACTCTGGCAGAGCTAAACCTTCTTTGCATTTCCAGTCGAGAGAGTAGGCCCAGTTTATAACTAACACCCTTGAAATAGGGAATTACAAATCTTGGTTTCAGTGTGAAAACATAAAACACTTAATTTTTTTTCTTTGTACTATGGAGCTATTCTTTCTTCTTCCCTCTTCCTGTTCCCCATATGACCACTGCTGCCAGCTATAGAACTGGAAACCATTGGAAATCAACTGCCCTGGAAAATGAATGGTTTGGAAGTCTGTCAGAAACGACAGATTATTAAAAGACCCACTTTCAGACTCATGGCCTTATTTCCTTTACATGTGAAAAGTGGGCTCTCTGCAGTCTGCCAGGGTCATTTGGGTTCCAATATTCTTTGCGTACGTACAACTCTTCTTACCTGGCCTCACAATGCTGAGATCACCACTGCAAGCCCTCCAGCATCTTCCTCATCCACCTGGAAGATGCTTCCTTTTTATTCCTTTCAGCCACCGGTTCTGTCAGCAAAACCTGGGTTACCAGCTTTGCTGTTGCTATCTACTGTTCTTCGTGTGTTCCAGCCTTCCTCGTTAAATACGGTCATATAACCTTTCCTGCCAGCCTGCACACTGCTGGGAGCACTGACCTCCCCCACCAAGCTCCCTGACCAAGTCCTGAAAACAAAAGTGGATCCTCCTTTTATAATTCATAGGCCATCTGTTTAGCTTTCAAAAGAAGAAAAGCAATAAATGTAGGATTCATGCTAGTCAGTCTCCACACCTGTACAAAAAAAAAAAAAAAAAAATATTAAAAAGACCCTTTCCATAACCAACTTAAATGCATTAGGGAGAGCCCTTGTGGACACAGGGGTCCTGAAAACAACTGGAAAGAAAGAACCGGATCCTTCCCAGCACAGCAGCTCTATGGGCTTCCTGAGGGACCTCTGTAGGTGAGTTCTCATCATCTCAGTGACCTGCGTGGTGGCCGGCACCATAATATGCCTGGCTGTTTACCCAGGTTTTAAAAGCAATGCTGTAGGGACCATCGGCTGCTTTGTGATCCCCTTCCCTAAGTTGTCCCTCAATTTGTTGCCTTCTAGAGAGCCTCTTTATGCCCCAGGCCCCACAAGGGAGGGAAGACAGTGCGTTCCCACATGCCAGAGAAACCAAATGCAAATTTTTCTGCAAATCACAGTTCAAAATACAAAGTTTTTTTCTGCATAGGAAAATTAATTGGTTCATCTACTAATTCCTGTATAGAATGAACACGGTCAATTCCATGGCAGTCTTCTGGTTAAAACAAAGGGAATCTTCCTATCTTTTTAGGAAGCTCTGTCTCCTAGAATCTGAGCTGACGGAAAAATGGTAGCCATGGGAGTCTCCAAGAAAAAGTCAGCACAGACCCGTCATCGGCGTAGAGGACTGAGTGAAGAAATCCGTACCGTCCCAGGGAATGGCTTGCCTAGCACAGGGGGGAATGGCTCACGTCTTCTGCAAAATTCAGCTCCCAGACTTCTACCTCAAAATTGAGAAAAACAGCGAGGCTGATCAAACTGCTGTTTCCTTTTGCACATGACTGAAATATAACTGTTATCCTGAACTGCCTAGATTAAAGGAAGGCTGCTGCTTCATTCACTGCAATTCCTGCAGAAGTTGCCCTTTTCTGAATTACCAGCACTAACGTGAGTGGCTGATGAAGAAGCATTCATAAAGCTTTCAAGTCTATTGCTGTTGGCTTAGTGAGAGCTTTCTTCATCATGAGCCTGAATAGATTTATTGTCTCGGTCATGGAGTGTGAACAAAAGTGATAGTGCTCACCAGGCACTTACTTTTCTCAATTCCACTCGATTCTAATTGTAAGTAATGAAAAGAATACTACATTTTTAGGTCTTGGTTCCAGGGAGCATTTTAAATAGAAGTAGCCTCCAGTGCTGTTCAAAATACAATCTAAATAATGCAAGATTGTTAGCAGAAAATACAGCACTATTAAATAACACCAAGGAATGGACAACTGTTCAAAGTCATTATTGTTGATTAGCCTGGATCATTATTGCTGAGTGCATGTGACCTTATTTGCACTCTAATACTCGTAGTCGTTCAGGAATGTTAAATAATCATTACTGATTAATTGCTATGGATTATACTGACTGGTTCTATCCATGTTTTGTGGATTTTTCAGTGCTGTATTGGGAAGAATTGATACTTCCCGAAGATGTTTTGTTTTATTCCTACCTACAAAAAAGGTAACCCTTTTCTAAAAGCAAGTAGTTTGGGAGAATGTTCACTTACGTTCCCAAAATCATCTAAGTATTTCTGAAAAGCCCACCCAAAATGATAACATTTTTTCAGTCCAGAGAACTTTTGTTTCAGGTAAAATCATACATTTTGTGCAGTTTGTGAGAATGAGATTTTTTTATAGCCTCTCAGCTGAAATGCCTCATGGCAGTGTGCAAAGTGAGCCGATCCGCTCTGGGATGAGGGACGGGGAAAATATCCACCTATGTTATTACAGAAATGCACAGCTGGCATCCTGAAGAGAAGGGAGTAGGAAGGGGGAAGTCTGTGGTTCTGCTGAATACATAACACTAACAATGCTGAAAATGGGAGGTTTCTGAAGATTGCCTGTTGGTTTGCCTTGCAAATACCTCTTTCTGCAAATACCTGCTCATGGCGCACCTTTGACAAGAAGCCATTTGCACAGCATTTTGTCAGCACTCGTTTAGCATGAAGCTGAGAGCCGTGATGAAGTGTCCCTATAGACCTTTTTATTTTCTTCCTAACTACAGGCTCACTTGACAGGGTGACACGTTGAAAGGTTGCATAAGAAAAGATTTGTTATGGAGTGTGTTGGATTTTTTTTTTTTTAAAATTAAAAGCATTGTCATGAATCTAATTGGAGGGAGTAAGCAGCCAGTATCACTCGTGTCAGGGTTTGACAGATGGATCACTTTCCAGGTCCACAGGGCGGTTTTTGTCTGCCGGGCCACTCTCTTGCCTCAGCTAAACGGGTTTGCAGCAGAGCTGCGATGGAGAGGCAGGGGCAAAGGGGTGATGTCCCCTGCCAGAGCTCTCCATGGCTCCCTTGGATGGGAGAACCCCATCGGTTTTAATCCAGGCTTTTTTGGCTGTGGCGCAGTCAGTTAAAATGACAAAATGATGCATGATGGGAGGAAGAGCCTCGTTATGTTGTCGCTTGTACTTTGTAGTTTGCTTTTAAAGGACTCTGTTTGCCATCACGCCTAATGAAGGGCAGAAGCTGACAGCCTGGTCTGCAATGATCCTGTGCAAAGTGTGAATGCTTCACAGTAACACCACCACAAACACCAGTTTGGGGTTTTTTTTACTGTGTGTCTGATAGCTCTGTTAAAGATGCAAGTCTAAAAGAATGTAATTTAATCCCATTTTCATGCTTGTGAGGCAAGGGAGCTGAGCTGGTTGTGTTTATTCTACCCTGATATTAAGAAAAATTAGGTGTAGCTCGCAATCTGCTCGCCTGGATTTAACTCTGTCAGGGTTCTTTGGTGATAGAGCAGGCAATGGTTTGAAGTGCTAAGGGATTACATTTTTCAAGATTTTAAGGCCAAAATGTATCCGTGTAACCACCAGTCTGCTTTTTTGTGTATCTGCAGTGGGTGCCGGTGCCCAGCCCTGCCCGGGGCTGCAGGGCCCCCGCTGTGGAGAGCGGAGGGGCTGCCCTGTGCCGGACATGGCTGCTTCCTGCCAGTTCCAGTGGCCCCATGCAGGAGGACATGGCTGAGCCCCTCAGCGGGGTTGGCGGTGCCTCGGGGAAGGCGAATTTGGAAAGGGCAAAAGGCTGCCGGGCAGTGCGGGGTGAGGGGAAAAGTGCGAGGAAAAGCCCCACACAGCGAGGGCCGGGCGGGAGGAGGGAGCAGCGCTGCAGGCCCCGAGCAGAGGCTCCCCTGCCGCCATGGAGGGGCCCCGGGGGCGCTGGCTTTCCTGACAGGAACGGCGGCCATGGAGGGCTCACACTGGGGTGGGGGAGCGTGTGAGGAGGAAGAGGCAGCAGGGAGGAGCCGTTATGGACGGGCCACAGCCCCCGTTCCCACCCCCTGCACCATGCGGGGCCGGGGGAGGCAGAGGAGTAAAAAAAGGAGGTGAGGGGAATGTGTTTTAGCTTTTTTATCTTTTTCACCATCCAAACCTATCTTAATTTGCAAATAATTAAAATATTTTTTTCCAAGTCAAGTCTGTTTTGCCCATGAAGGTAATTGGTAAGTGATCTCCCTGTCTTTATCTCCTCCCATGAGCTTTTAAATCTTACTTTCTCCCTCCCATCCTATTGAGGGGGAGTGAGAGAGCAGCTGGGTGGGCAGCTGGCAGCCAGTCCAGGTCAACCCACCACAATATCACATGCTGTAGGATTTTATATAGCAGTTCCTTCAGGGGGGAGGAATTCTTCCTGCATGATGTGCTTTAGTATCCAGCACATAACGCTTCTTCTCAAATGTACTTGCAAGCTCGAAAGAGCTGCTGTGCTGGGTTAGACCACTTGTCAACAAAATTTCTACAGGTTTCCTTGTAATAAATCAGAAATGAGCGTTTATATTTTATAGTAATTCCTCTGTGTTGGAAATGCACAGCATAACAGTCATTATTTGAATGTGTTGCTGAAGTGTTTGTGAAGATGAGAGTTTAACAAAGAAAGTTACTGTGCTGAAATAAACATGGTAAAAAGGAGATAGGATAAATGAAAGCATCTTCCTGTCCCTGCAGAAACTCAACGTATTGCATGAAGGTGTCCATGTCCTTGACGGTAGCTGAGAATGAATCTGGGCTTTGCTACAACAGCAAGATCAGATATCTGGAAAAATCGGAAGTCACTAAGAGAAAGACAGTCTCCTGTCCTGATATTGAGGATTACAAAACAGCCGGTCAAGAGCCAGATGTGGTGTGGTACAAGGTAACTATTGCTGTCTTATTGCTGTTGTGCTGAAACTATACAAAACTTCCGTTGTTTTCAGTCTGAGGCATAGAGATGGCCTTTTCTGAGCCTGCAGTGGTTTGTGACTGGGCTGGAGGATGCTCTCCCGGTGTTACAGAAGTGATACTAAAGTATAGGAAAAACTACCCAGCAGAGTCATTGTCTAACAGAAATCAGCATCAAGGAGGCTGTTCTGTGCAGGAGGTCACATGATTTCTCTAACAGCTCTAACAGTTACCAAGCCACTGTGCTTCTGTACTGGTTTCCACCTTGGTGGGATGTTTCCTCACCTGATACTGGAGTAGAAACAAAGGGAGGCAACCTACAATGGAGCCAAAGGTGTATGAGCACCACCAGCTTAAGTAGCACTACCCAATTAATTTTTATGAAGTCAGCTGGGTAATTTCACCAAGGCTTATTAATTTCTGGGTAATTTCACAGAGATGCATTTACTTTTGCTGAGGTTCACTGAGTAATTTTGCTGAGGTCTGTTAATTTTAACAGAAGTTCGTTAGATACTTCTGCTACTCGGTAGGTACCTTGGCTGGCTGTACCTTCTCCAAGGCCTGTCAAGCACTGCACACCACTTTCAGCAGCAGATGTATCGATGATGTGTTTCTGTAGCTTCCCAAGAAAGCAGGAGAATGACTAAAATATCAGGTATGAAGACCACAGCAAGGTCTGGCAAATTTTACCTGTTGTCTGGGCTTGGTCCAAAGTCTGATATTTGAAAAGCCCTCGGGTACGAGTTGCTGCAAGAAACAATGGAGAATAAAGAGCTGAGAGCCATGGGGAACAAGTAGTTGGGCAAGAGGAAGAGCTCAGTGGGGTCTGTGGAAAATAGAATTTGGATTGTAGGGATAAAGGCAGAATAAGTTTAGGACAAGCTTGGTTCAGGTAATGAAGACAGAAACACACAAACTAGTTAAATCCTAAATTTTGAGTGCTTTATTTGCCAGCCTTAATAACATTACTTGAAGGTAGTTATTTTGTATGGAATAACTAATATGTGCAGAGCTACAGATTTTTTTCCTCCTTAGCCGGTTGCATCAGAAAAGAACAAATATAAAAGTTGTCATCTATTTCTGTTTCTTACAGAAATCTCACATGTTCTGTTTTACAGTAACAAAACGTGTGCTGTAACCCACTGTTAGTATAAACAAAGTTTTTCTTTCAGCCATTGAAGCTGTTTCTCTCAGCATATGGGTGGACATCTTCAGTGCTGTTCAAACATAAAATATTTGTATTCAGTTAAGTCTGAAATCTTGGAGAAAAGAGTGTACCAGAGAGAAGGTGCTTCTTGCCCTGTCTTCCTAGGTATTACTGAACACCAGATCACTGAAAATCTCCTTTTTGCAAAAGCGCACTGCAAAAATAGTCTGGCAGGAATAATCTTCAGCTGTCATGGAGCAGAAATCAGTCTAGGGAAGATACATGTACAACCCCACATCAACGACTCCGTGTGCTGACTAAGAAAGGGAACAGAATGGTCTTTGTTCTGTATGCCTACACGTGTTATCTGGGTTGCACACACAGGTTGTGTGACACCAGGCTGGAGTGTGACAGCTGACTGACAAATCATCTCTGTGGTGAAATTGAACAGAATTGATGTGGTTGGATGATAACGGTGAGACAATCAAAGTCAACAGCCTTTAGCCTGGCTTGATAATGAAAAGAGACATTAGTGGAATAACCTACTACATATACCTCCTTATCCATAATTAACAATAAGGTGCTATCAGTTCAGTTCTTAAACAACACCTATGTCATCTGGACCTGAGTCAGGAAGGTCAGTAATGTGAAATGTCACTATTAATATTATGCAGAAGGTATATATGTTAGGTTATCCCTTGAAACTTATTCCTGAAACAGGTTTTGGAAAAATATTCTAGAGGGTATTATGGTACTAACTGTTAATAGGAGTCTGCCTATTCAAAAGAGCATAAGTCCAGTTTCTAGAAAATATATTATTACTTGGATTACAAAAGAAAATGATGAGTACTGGGATAACCCCTACAAACCTCAGTCTGGGACTTAAGATTGCATGCTGTGCGAGGCAACTTGTGTAACAAAAAGCTGGTCCCTTCTCCCGAAGAATAGTGGAAAGTGATATTCCACTTTAGGATCTGACTCTCACTTTCTGAAGAAGGCATCTGTTTCCAGTCATAGCACACTGGATCCTCAAGTTTTTCCCCTCTACCTTTGTGATTGAGTTTGATGTGTACATGAAGGTGTAATCAGCCATCTTTGTGTAAATATGCTCCAGAGGCACTGGGGGCAATTCCTTTTCATTATGCTGGAACATTTGGAGAAGATTTTCATCCAGGGGGAGAGCATAAGTTGTCCAAAATAGAATAGTAGATAAATAAATGTGAGGAGGTCCTCGAGGTTCCTTCTTCCTACCTTTGGCTGAAAAAATAAATCCTTGTGTTCACAAGATCCTGCCAGTTCGATGGTAGTCAGGGAGTTTGGACTTGTGACCAATGAAATACCATCAGGCAGGACAGGAATGGTTCAAGCCAACCATGTGCAGGACTCACCCTGCCTTCCAGAAGGCTTCTCTTTGTGGAGGGATTAATGAATCTGAGCCAATAATTGCATCAATTTACAGGGAGTTAACTGTAATTTAAACATGCTTTTAAAATAATTATGCCTGAATAGATTTCCACATACACACCCAATAAGTAATAAAACATTTGCTATGAGGATTTGTTTTAACAGTAGCATGAACTTCACTTCTGGCTAGAATTACACTGCATGAAATATTTATTTTTAAAGATTTCCACAATTAATGTCATTGATATACACACAGCTCTGCTACGCCTGTTGGAACTGTTTTGACAAGAAGTATAAGGATTTTTTTAAATATAAATGTATGTGTCAAGGCATGATTGAATGGATGGGATTTAGCAGTAAGAGCAGTTTTGTAAAAAATCAACTGGCAGAAGAAAAAGGTATATTACCTCCAGAATGCGGAGTCTTAATCCATTTTCACTATCTCTTTTCTACTACTAGGTTGAAGGAAGGGCTGTGAAAACAATCAGAATATCAGGTGAAGGACACGTAGTTGTTATCTACCCTACAAAAAATAGAGTTGTTGAGGTGCTGCCACTTTAAATTTCAAGGAAGGGAGAAAGCAGCATAATAGTGCACAACTTAATTATTGGGGGGAAAAAAACCCAAATATTTGAGATGTCTAAGGAGAATAAATAGGCTAGAACACGAAACCTTCAGAATCTTCTAGCAGGTAAACATGGTGCAAAAGCAGAAAAGAGCAATTAATTGGTTAAACAAGCAATAGTCATACAGTTGAGCATTTACCTTCTTAGAGAAATCAGCAGACCTCTGACAGTAAAATCTAGATTGTTTCCACACTCTAAAGACTAGGTAGATTTTTTCTTTTAATTGGATTGTTTCTCAGATGTTTTTGCTGCTTAAAATACAAATTGTTATGATTTCCCAGCTTCTTCCCTTTTTTGCTTTTAGTTTTGTGGATTGAACTAGTCTGTGAATAACAGGCAGAATAAACCAGGAATTTTCAACACATTTAGAAAGCCTGCATAGTCAGAAGAATAAAAATTAATTAGCTAAAATTTGGGAAATAAAGGGTTATAAATAATTTTTAATATGAAGAGTTTTAAGTAGATAAAAAAAGAAACAATAGGAAATTAGTGGTACAATTCCAACAGAACAATTCCTTATTGTAAAGCCACAATAGCACAAACACTGTGCTAAATCATTATTCTGTAGTAGTAAAGATGTCACCCTTCTTATTACAAACATGTAGTATACAAAAAATAAAGCATATGAAAATGTATCTTTGATCTCTTTGCTTCCATATTTTAAAAAATAAAATAGAGAATATAAAACTGGTAACGTATGATAGGGCCTTTCAGTGCTGCACTGAAAGGGTGTATATCTGAAATAGGCTTAATTTGTGTATCCTGGGAATTGTATTCCTTCTAAATTAGGATTGAATAGAACTGAATCCTATTCTTTGCCCAGTGTTCAGATTTAGTTATTCGAAGTAGGTGCTTGATGCACCTTTAAATAGGACTAAAAAATTGAGCACAAATCAGAAAGGATTTATTGGCATTTCCTGGCTCAGATCTGTGTCCTGCATGAGTCTCAAGCGATGTCAGTGTAATTTAGTAACAAAAATAAGCTCTGATTCTTCTTAGCATAGGAGATAGGATCTGGATTCTGATCATTCTCTGTCATCGATGTTAACTAAAGTTCACATGCAGGAGATGAGATTACACTTTCCTTACAGCTGTACTTTGGAAACAGAAAGATAACCTGAACACTCCATTACCTGCAGTTTCAGTATTCGAAATCTGACCACATTGTAATTGAATTTGGCCTACTAGGGATAGGGATAAGTGCTTCAGTGCTCCATTTTGAAGTGCAAGGTCAAAAGCTCACAGTCCCATCTTTTTATTTCTTTATTATTATATTTTAATTTAGAAACTGACATTTTGGATTTGGAATATGTATGGAGGCCCATGAAAAAATTATGTTTGTGTCATCCTGATCTCTTGCTGTCATGCAATGTATTTGCATGTCAATGTATTTTCTTGTTTGGTTGTTTTCTTAAGAGAAAGCTTTGTTCTATTTTGTTTGCTGTATTTCTGACACAGCCATTTCAGACGAGCAGAAAATGGGGTATAGGTCTGGGCTATTTACACAAATCTGTGAAGTTGCTGAGCCTGATGTAACTGATGCAAGATTGTTAGCAGCACTCTGGGAGCTTATTCCGTGTTGCCACTTTGGCAGAGGTAACAGAGGGGCATTGAAGGTACTAGGGCCCAATATTGCTTCGTGTGCTCTGGGTACGGAATTAGCTGAAGCCTCCAGAACTGTCGGGAGTACTGACTGTTTTAGAGAACTGAGAAAAGCATGATTTTGTTTGCAGGCAGAACGGGCTTGATGTTAAAGTTATTGAGAGACAATAAATATATCATCTCAAGGTACCTTTTAAAGAGAGAGTGATCAGGTTGTGCCTAGACTTTTAGTTCAGAGCATTCCAAGAAGTATTCAATCATGAGTACCGTTAGTGTGGAAGGTGACTGATCTGGCTGCAAGGATACAGTATGTTAGGAAGGGGAGAGCCTCTTCTTGCACTGTATCACACGCTGTACAGAAGGACACAAATGCTGTTCCAGTAGGACCACAATTCACTGTGATGAACATAAATCTGCCAAATAACAGCTCAGGTCTGCTTGGCGAAGTCAGTGAGAGCTGCAGGCCATGAGTACCATGTGCTCCATCAGAGAATACATGTGGGGGTGGTGCTACCAAGAGCCCAGTGATGGGAAAAGGCTGAATCAGAGCTCATCAGGTGCCAGAGAAGCCAGTGATGAGACCATACGGAAACCAGGCTTTCTGAATTCTCTTGCTCATGAAACTGCTGTTGTTCTGCCTGTTTTCTTCTGTTGGTAAATGGTTTCTAGCCTGAGACTGTGTGTAAAGTTTGCCTTCAGGCTAATTCTTAACAGATGTTGCCCTTACTCCCTTCAAACAGAGATGTATTTTAATGGTCCATTCTCAAGTAGAGGTCTTGGCAGTTGTTCATCATGAAAAAGAGAGGATACTTAACCATTGCTTCAGGGCACCACATATTAAACACGGCCCATGTGATACAGTGGGAATTACTGAACCTTAAAAACATTTCTGTTTAATTTCTATTTTCAAATTAATTCCAGTTTCAGATCTCTGTGCTTTCTGAAATTATATTTGAATTTGAATTGCAAAATATATTGAGATGGTTGTTTACTTATGTATGATACTGAAAATCTGATCAGGCAACGCTGTCTTTTGTCATACAAGCTGGGTAATTTTGGCAATGGATTTTTTCCTACAGGAATGTAAGCCAAAAATGTGGAGAAGCGTTGTAATTCAGAAGGGAAATACTCTCTTAATACAAGAGGTCCAGGAAGAAGATGGAGGAAATTATACCTGTGAACTGAAGTTTGAAGGCAAACTTATACGAAGAACAGTTGAATTGAAGGTTACTGGTAAGAATCTTTGTTCTATGGCAATAGAAAAAATAAAGCTTTGAAATAATAAGAAAAAGTGGTTTTCACATGCCAGTGAATCTGTTTGATAGATATAAGTCCAAACCAAATCCCAATAGCTGAGCAGTCCCAAACTAGGGGAAATTTGTATCAAGATCTTATAAAATTCTCCAGAAGACTACTTCTACCATTTGCTGTGTAAAAAACCTGGAAATGCTGGTTATAAAGCAAAAGGTAGAGTGGACCTAAGTTCTCCCTATACTCTGGAAGTAATTCAGACTCCGGTTTTATCTTCCATGCTAAACAGAGGAAACTTTGACTGAAGCTGTGAAACAGGGTTTTGGTGAGGTTTGTCCTAGAATAAAATATGACCAAAAGAGACGTCTTGAGTCATTAATATTTTTCTTTGAGTGACTGTTCCATAGTTTTAAGCTTTAGTTTAATTTTTGATAATCAGCTTCTCAAGTCTAGGGTTTGTCTTTAGTGAAGAGTGTGGCACAACCTATTCCAACGATGATGTTAGGAACATTGGACTGTCCGGAGGAAAGTAACCTGCTTATCAGGAGATCACACATATGTTTCTGAGTCCATGTAGTAACCTACTAGTCAACAGTATTTTTCTGTCTCTTTTTGTCAGGTACCAGAAATGAATGGGTAAAATAGTATTGCCTACCAATATATTCCTGATGCCCTTCCATTCCAGTGTACAGTATGTCATATATAATTATTATTTTGCCTTCAATATCTGTGGATTTTTGCAAGTATCTGAAAACAGTTCAGTGTTTTTCAGCCTTTCGCACAAGAACATATAAACAAATAGTTAGGTGTTTTCCCATCTGTGTTTTGACATACTGATTAAAATACTCAGGGACTTTATTGAAGAATATGACTCATGGGAGGCAGAAAGAAAACCACATACCAATGTAGTTGTTGACACACATCCTGAGAGTTTGCTTTCCCCAGGCCTAGTGCAGATCTAGGTTGGAGGCACCTCTGGGGACCATCCCATCCAACCCCCACCTCAAGCAGAATCAGCTACAGCAGGCTGCCCAGGGCTGTGCCCAGTTGGGTTTTGATTATCTCTGAGAATACAGTCTCCACAACCTCTCTGGGCAAGGCTGCCACAGTGTTCAACCACCCTCACAGTAAAAAAGGTTTTTCTTATGTTTAAACAGAATTTCTTTTATTTTAGTTTGTGTACCCATTGCCTCTTACTCTTTCACTGGGCACCACTGAGAACAGTCTGGATCCATCTTCTTTACACCTTCCCACCAGTGTTTATACGCATGGATAAGATCTCCAGAGCCGCCTTTTCTCCAGACCAACCCACCCCAGCTCTATCAGCCTGTCCTTCTGAGAAAGATACTCCAGTCCCTTAATCATCTTTGTGGTGCTTCACTGGACTCGTTCCAGTATGCCCATGTCTTTCTTGTAGTGGGATTGATATTGCACTGGGCCACATTATTCACCTGTCTGAAAACTGAGTTCTCATCAATATGCTATACCAGGAGGACAGGGTGGGACCAGGGCTGAGACTGCTGAACCTGCTGGTCTTTATAAATCACTGTTAGCAAATACTGCTGAAGGCTTACCAGCAAAGCTGTGGTAGAATTGTCTCTGCTAGCCTGCAGTGTAGATATGGAGAAAAGGATCTTGCCTACTGTTTTCTTCTGCAGGAACTTTCTAATGCTGTTTATGATGCTGTTATTTATTAACATGCCTAAATTGGCATTTATTGGCAAGTGTCTGAGTTCCTCTAACAATACAGATTTTGAACAGCCAGATCCTGTTGACCGCTGCTAGCAGCCATGGTAACCTGAAATTTTTGTTGGAGTAAAGAGTTATTCTGAAAGTGAAACAGGCAACTCCACATCTCCCTTGAGCAAGGAGAGCTGCACTGCCTTGGAGAGAGAGGAGGTTGGGTTAGATTCCCTGTTTTCTTTCAGTCATTCGCTAGAGTACACAATACTTGAAATACCAGTTAAGTCAATTAAATTATTTACTTTATCTCTTGATTGTAAGACAAGGATCTTTCCTTTTTTAAAGCTGCATCAAATCTGGTACATGAGGGTTTTAGTCCTTTTTGGAGATTCTGGTAGTTATGGAAGAGGCAATATGAAATAACTGATATTCATAGGTAAATACAGTATGGGCATCTAAAGAATGAAACTTGAAATCAGAATAAATGCAGTGCTGATGTAGAAGAAGTTGGAATAACAGAAAGCTTCAGGAAAATTTGAAGGTGCCGGAGCCAGAAGCACCATTTTAACTTGCTGTTAGAAAAGGTAATCAGAACAGTTAATGATATCCAAGACTAATGCAGCAGCTTTACAGAAGATGTGATCCCATGTGGCAGCCTGATCAAAGTTAATTGCAGACAAGAGAGCAGTGGTGGACAAAGTGAAAAATGCCCATGTATTTGGTATTCATATTAGTGTTGCTTAAGCATTTATTTCAAGCGGAGTCTGCTAGGTGAGACTTTTAATGAGGGGCAAAGCCCTGCTCTTATTAGTTATAGTTATCCAGCGATTATTTAAGCGAACTTCCAGTGAAGACATTACACAGAATCACAGAATTGCAAGGGTTGGAAGGGACCTTGGGAGATGATCTAGTCCAACCCCCCGGCTAAAGCAGGTTCTCCTAGAGCATGTTACACAGGACATCATCCAGGCGGGCTTTGAATATCTCCAGAGAAGGAGACTCCACAACCCCCCTGGGCAGCCTGTTCCAGTGCTCTGTCACCCTCAAAGTAAGGAAGTTCTTCCTCATATTCAACTGAAACCTCTTGTTTCAGTTTGTGCCCATTGCCCCTTGTCCTGTCGCTGGGCACCACTGCAAAGAGTCTGGCTCCATCCTCGTGACATCCACCCTTGAAATATTTGTACATGTTGATGAGATCCCCTCTCAGTCTTCTCTTCTTCAGGCTAAACAAGCCCAACTCTCTCAGCCTTTCCTCGTAGGGGAGATGCTCCAGTCCCCTCATCATCCTAGTTGCTCTCCTCTGAACTCTCTCTAGGAGTTCCTCATCTTTCTTGAACCGGGGAGCCCAGAACTGGACACAGTACTCCAGGTGGGGTCTCACCAGGGCAGAGTAGAGGGGGAGGAGAACCTCCCTCGACCTGCTGGCCACACTCCTCTTAATGCACCCCAGGATACCATTGGCCTTCTTGGCAACAAGGGCACATTGCTGGCTCATGGTTGTCATCCACCAGGACTCCCAGGTCCCTCTTGGCAGAGCTGCTTTCCAGCAGGTCATCCCCCAGCCTGTACTGGTGCCTGGGGTTCGACCTCCCCAGGTGCAGACTCCAGGCTCCTCGCGCTGCCCTTGTTGAACTTCATCATGTTCCTCTCCACCCAACTCTCCAGCCTGTCCAGGTCCCGCTGAATGGCAGCGCAGCCTTCCGGCATATCAGCCACTCCTCCCAGTTTTGTGTCATCAGCGAACTTGCTGAGGGTACACTCTGTCCCCTCGTCCAGGTCATTGATGAACAAGTTGAACAAGACTGGGCCGAGTACTGAGCCCTGGGGAACTCCACTAGCTACCGGCCTCCAACTGGACTCTGCCCCGCCGATCAGAACCCTCTGAGCCCTGTCATTCAGCCAGTTCCCAATCCACCTCACTGTCCACTCATCCAACCCACACTTCTTGAGCTTCCCTGTGAGAATGTTATGGGAGACAGTGTCAAAAGCCTGCTGAAGTCAAGGTAGACAACATCCACTGCTCTCCCCTCATCTACCCAGCTGGTCATGCCATCGTAGAAGGCTATCAGATTGGTCAGGCATGATTTCCCCTTGGTGAATCTGTGCTATTAGAAGGTGCTGCCTTAAATTCCTGTGCCAGGGTGTTGGGACATTTGCCCAAGTGGCTGAGGCTGTGCGAGGGAGCTAGAAGGACAGCATGTGCCGGTCCTCAGGCACTGCTTTCCTCAGATCCAGTCTTGCCTTTTCACATTTGCAGACTGAAACGGAAGATCTCAGTGGCTCAGTTAGAGGTGGAACGGGAGTTCCTGCTCACTTTCTTCTTCCTGTGACTAAGTCATGGTATTAACTACTATGAGATAATTTGTAAGAAAAAATCTCTGGAGTCATAGATGGAAACTGAAAACCATCAGTATAATGCCTGGTCACAGTAAGGAAGTCAAAGAAATCTGAGTTGTATTGGTAGATGAGCAGAGCACAAAACAAACAGGTAATGTGGCATTTGGAGAAATGGGTAGTTGGACTACACGTGGAGTACTGTACGTGGCTGGCAACGTTATCGTATGGCTTTGATGGTAAAGGTACAGGTGAGCGATTAAGACAATAAAAGGCTTCAGAGGCTCTGCCTCTGGGGTTGTAAGGAAAAGGCTTGCAGCCTAGAATATATTCGAAAAATATTTTGACGCAAAGTATTTTTACGGACAAAATCCTGAGCTACAATACAGCACTAACGAGCAATGCCTTAATCTTGGTGTTTGGGTGCATTTAACAATAATAGATTGTCAACAAACCAGCTTTTTCATCACTAGTTCTTCATGGGTTTGTTATATTATGCAGACAGATGTGAAACAAGTCTTGTCAGCCTTTTTTGCTGAAGAAACATGACAACAGTGTTATCTCTTAGCAAGTAACATGTAATCCTTCAGTCTATGTAAAAAAAAAAAATTATAGGTTTTCACTTTGCTTCTTGGTAGTTTTGTTTTGGACAAACAAGTGAGATTAGCAACTGTTCTAAAGCCTAAAAATGTAACAGAACCTTGTTTTTTAATTAGATAATAAGCTAGAGTGCACCTGCATAGAAAAAATTAACATGCTAATATAAAGTTACAGATAATCAACAATATCAGAATTTATTACCTTTTAATAAAATTACAGATATTCAGGAATGTCAGAAATCATAACCATTTTAATTATTATTGTTAAATTCCAGTGTTTATTGAAGAACAATTATACTATTCAGATAAAAAGAAAAACCCAAGCATAAAAAGATGTTTTGTTTTTTAAAGGCAATTTAGGCAAGCTCCTGCTTTCCCCGACCCTACCAACCAGTTCACTCTGTCTTGATACATAGCAATATTTCAATAGCTTCTGGGATGAAAAGGTGCAATTGAGAAAAATACCTGCTATGTTTACTTGTTGCTTCAGCACTCTTTGTTTTGTTTTATTTTGGAACACTGGTCTGTAAGGAGACAGGCTTAGAAGAAGATGAGAGCAGATGTACTTTGGAGGCTGGGGAGAGGGTGACCCCCCCGAGAAAGGAGCAAGCCCTGCCCTCATGGGGTGGCCCAGGTGTCCCCTGGAAAATGGGGCTATCTTGCAGGGATGTACTTTTCCATGGACAGCTATGCTAGTGGGAAAGGTTGCCTTGTTCTTTCTGCTCCCTGTGAAAAGAGGTGATTTGTGAACTTGTACTGGTGAATTATTTTCCCGTTTGACAGCAGAAGGTGGCCATCTGACCAACTTCATAAACTGCTGGTGATGGATTGGAGTGACATGCAGGAATTACTGGACCGCTCGGTGCTGCAGCCCTGTCCTCCAAGTTTCCTTCAACCTCTACTCTGTCATATTCTTCATAGGCTGCTAAAATGCCTGGCTGTTCCTAAAAGTCATTTATGCAGCAATATTTGTTTTGACCGTCGTAAATGACAAATTATTCCACATGGCTACATGGATTCAGTGATTCTGCCTGAATTCACTCCTTGCTCATAGTTTTTCAATTAAATTCTTTCAAGTCTCATTACACTGCCCACTTTTCAAATTACACCTGCTGCTGTTGGTAGATTTTGTTTGTGTGTTTGGGACCCCTTTATTAGCACATGCAATTCATGGTGATTTGCTATTGTTAAGCCAAGGGGGTGAATTGGATTTAAAAATGCAAATGATTAGTCAGACTTTCCAGCAGCTCTAGGGACATACAGAGACAAGCTACCACGGAATAGGTGAGGATATAAGCTAAAAGTACATCTGCTATTTGGTGGTAGTTGCTTTTCTGCACATTTTTAAGGCTCTCTAAAGTCAGTAAGCTATTTTACATTATTTGTAGTGGAGTCTAGTGACACATTGGCAGGAATCAATGGGTGCTGATTAGTACAAATTTACACCTGCAATAGTTGGTATGTGCACCCTAAGCCTTATCATTTTACAGTAGATAAAGTATTATCAACAAAATCATACAAATGACATGTTGACTGACAACATTTTTGGCTGTTAACAGTTTCCAGAACAACCACAGCAAAAAGTGTTAAGATAACTTAAAAGCTTATTTGAACTGAACTGAAGCATGTCCTTTGGAATTCAGACAATTATAAGGGATTTACTTTTATAATGTAAAAGATAAGAACTGTTATTTGCTTAAAAACCTGAAAGCATTTAATTATTATTCTGTCCCAATGGCATTATGTTTTGGCACAAGAAGTTTAGTAATCTGCAATGCATTTATGAAATGCTTCCGTATTGCTTAAGTGGTTTGTTGTGGTTTAACCCCAGCCAGCAACTCAGCCCCACAGAGCCACTTGCTCACTCCCCCCTGGTGGGATGGGGGAGAGAATTGTAAGAGTAAAAGTGAGAAAACTCCTGGGTTGAGATAAAGACAGTTTAACAGGGAAAGCAAAAGCCACATGCGCAAGCAAAGCAAAACAAGGAATTCATTCCCTCCTTCCCCCCGGCAGGCGGGTGCTCAGCCATCCCCAGGACAGCAGGGCTCCATCGCGCGTAACGGTGACTTGGGAAGAGAAACGTCATCACTCCAAACGTCCCCCCCTTCCTCCTTCTTCCCCCAGCTGTATATGCTGAGCATGACGTCATATGGTATGGCATACCCCTGGGGTCAGTCAGGGTCAGCTGTCCCGGCCGTGCCCCCTCCCAGCTCCTTGTGCCCCCCCAGCCTCCTCGCTGGTGGGGTGGGGTGAGAGGCAGACAAGGCCTTGGCTCTGTGTCAGCCCTGCCCAGCAGGAACGAAAGCATCCCGGGGTTATCAACGCTGTGTCCAGCACAAATCCAGAACATAAAAGGTCACTAAGCTCTGAATATCATTGGGCAGGTGGGAATTGGATATACTCAAAAGCAGGGCCAACATAAGTCACAGGTTAAAAAACCAAGTGGCTGAGGAATAAAAGTGGGTGAACTGAAAGTATTCAGCAGAGTTTTCTGCATGCTGATGGGGATGGGAAGCGTTTGCTGCATTTGGAGCTGTTTCCCTTTTCCTGGAAACAGCTGCTCCTTCTAGAGAGCTCTTTTTTTAGCTCCACATCTCCAAATGAAAAATTTCCCCTATTTAGGGTTCACCAGAATTGTATCGCATCTGAAGTGGTGTGTGAGCTGTCAGCAGCTGTTGGACCCAGAAACACCCTTTTCCTTCTTTCTCTTCTCTCCTGGCTTGGCAGCTTTAGCCCTTCTTTCCCCACCATGAACAATGTTCAGTTCACTTTCGGTGCTTGGCAGTCCTTTCCACTCTTGACATATGGCCTAGGGTGCCTCTCCCCTGTCGTATCCCATGCGAGTGCCCTAGCTAGAGCTTCTTTCCTTCAGGAAAACACCTTTTGACATTTTTTTGTAACAGAGCTTTTACCAATATTTGAGTCCAAAAGACAATAAATGAAAAAATTCTAGAGAAACCTATTGTTGGGGGGAAATATTTGCAGAAACAAAAGGCAAAGAAAAAAGCAGCTTGCTTGTGACTACAGTTCTAATAACTGTGAAAAGGAGATACTTCTCTAATTCAGATGAGAAATCTTAAGGTGAAAAAGTTAAATCTGCAGAAATTCTGTACTTCTGGGAGGAATACTACAGATTGTTTGGGAACGGAAAATCCTTCCTCTTCCCTTCTAATGTTGACATGTTAAAATATATAACATTTACATCATATCTGAAGTGACATTTTCTTGCTGCTGTAACTTACACATTTCCATAGCGAGACTTCATCTCTTCTCCCTGTTTGCAATATCTTGACACAGTCAGGGAATCACTATTTCATTAAATGCAAAGGATAGAGAAAAACCTGCCCAAATTAATTTTTTACTGAGAGTCCCAAACTTTAAAAGACCTTTAGTAGGAGATACTGTTCTTGGCATTTACTCTGCTGCATTTTCATACAAATGATGCATTGCATCTTCTAGTATTTTGATTTTCTAAATGAAACCTTCCATTTTTGTGACAAAAACCAAGCCAGAAATGGGTTAAGTGCTGACAAATACAGTACTAAAAGACCAGGAAATGAATTTCGCAGCTGGGTTCTCAAACCATTGCCAAAATAACTGTCTATTTAAAGCTACATATAGGAAGTGCCAAAAATTAGAGTTTTCTTTTGATATGTTTTATGTGATTTGTATTAATTTTTATCAAGGTCCTTGTTTTGTAAATATTAGGTTTCTGTTTCTTACAGTAAAGTATCTTAAACCTCTAATTCAGTTTCTGACTTGTTATATGTCTGGCCAGCAGCATCCCATTAACTGCTGTAGACAGCTGAGTTTCTGTGGTCAAAGCACACTTAATAGCCCCTAATTTCTATAGTGACTTTAATTTTTGTAGCTACCTCAGGCAAACCCAGTGTGATCCAGAAAGAGAAATGTGGCCGTTTGCTTTTGACCGCATTTGGAAAATGGAGCAATTTCTCTGGCTCTTTCAGAGTGTTCCTTGTTCAACCATGCAAAAACCCCAACATAAATCTGCAGGAACTTCTGTGTCTGCAAAGAGTCAACAGGAAAATTCAATCAAGAGCAAGGTATCAGTACGATGCGGGTGCCCATTCACCTGGAAGAAGTGACACAACCAGTCATGTTCTGTTTTAACATCTCCTTTTCAGCTGACACCCAGCAAGGTCCTGATAAATTGACCCAACTTGCTGGTTTCAAGAGCACCTCATCAAAGTCAGTAAGCTGAGGATCTGGACAGTATCTGAAGGATGCACGTGCCCATTTGTGGTTGCTGTGCGAACTGTGTCGCTGTTGAAGTGACAACACAATATATCCACAAGGATAAATGCTCCTTCATTTTCGGTCCCTCAAATGATCCAGATTGATGACTTTCCCATTCACCAGAGTGACCTGTTAATATAGGGCTCATGAAAAACGAGTTTGGAAGATAAACATAAAGTATTACCTCCATATTTCCTGGAGAAAGTACAAGTTCTAAGGGCAGTGAGAAATGTAGCAATATGCTGCAGTCTATGAATTATATATAGTGTCAGTACTCTTGGCGCTTTACTTACAGCTTCACAAACTGCCTTCCTAGCTCATGAACATGCAAAGTAATTAGAATGGCAAATTGTGTTAGTTTTTATTGACCTGTGATGCCCCCTAGTTCTCTGTCATGTTCTTGAACATCATCTAGGTTTTTTTCCTTCAACCTTAAATCATCAGTTCGCAGTTTGTAGCATTGATTATTTGGTATTGTCTAATTTATTGATGTGGACAGCCAAGGCTTCCACACTTGTTATCGGTTGCTCATTTATTCAATGATCTGTATTGTGCACAGCAACTGTAGCTTGCTGAATCACTTACTATATACTGTAAATGTCAGATATGAGCTCCCACTTTAAGAATTGCCTTTTATTCTGGGAGCTGCTGAGCCACATTCTCTAAGTGTATTGTGCTTTCAGTAGTGGAGGTGATTTAGTATAAATGAGAGGATTGTGGGGGTTTTGCCCACAAGAGTGAGGTAAAGCGCAGCCACTGAAATAAACCTGTACATTTTCATTTCCTATATAAAAGAGGCTTCCTTTATCATGAAAGTGTAGGCTGGATGCTCATTCTTCTTTATTAATAATAGATAGGCAGATAGATGCACAGACACGGAGTAACGCTGCCCCTGAAACCATTTTGCTAATATAGATACATAAAATAGATACACATGAGTGAGCAGATTGCTTTACCCACTAAAAATGCAGCCTTCACCCTCCCAGAGGAACACTGCAAATCTTAACTAATGTTTTGTCTCATAAGAAAAGCGTGAGAATAGGAAGCAGTGACTATCCAGTTCCTTTGAAATGACTGGAGAAATTTTAATAGGTGAACTGTAGTAGCTTTAGCTGGGGATTAGGGTTATGTTTTCTCAGCACAATGTTGACACCTTTCAGAGCTGGTTTATACTGCGTAGCACTTGTGCCTGAGTATCTGAGATGAAAAGTTCTGCTGTGGAAGGAATAGTGCTCACTACTGAATTGTCAGCATTATTTCTTGCTGCACTTACGTGATCCCCAAAGGTGCCTTATTCAAGTGCCTGTTTGGCCTGACCCTGTTTAGCTTATGAGATCTGACAGTAGTAGTATTGCTTCAGGCTCTGATGTTACTCTTATGAAGTTCACCAGAAGACTGAAGCTAATAACTTACCGATGTTTGTTCTGTGCCTTGCAATTTTTAAGTTGAAAGGACATACAAAAATATGGTTGGTGCGTTAAGTACTCTGTCTTGTCTTTTATACCATGGAGCAGCATGGAATATATGTTCTTATTTTTTATTGGGACCAACCAAGCTGGTTTTTGTCTTTGATAGTATTGATTGACCTCTCATAAGCAGGAGAAAAATAAGTGTTCAACTAAATTTGTATTTAGGTGTTTATGACTCCAGTCTATTTCAAAGGGATAGGTGGCTACTAGGTTACATTATACTTTGATGTAGTGACTTATTTACTGTATGTGTTGAGTGGTTTTGCAATGCAAGCATGTTTCAGTAAATAAAATCAATTTGCAACCAATGGGAAAGGAACAGTAAGTGATTTAACTTTTCATCTTTTTCTTTGGCTTAAAATGAAAAGCTCTCAAAGGTATTGTTTATGACAAGCCCTATGGGCTGAAGTACTCTGAGAAAGTGCAGGAAATATAAAGCGCAGAATTGCAAACCAGAATAATTTAACAGTAAAAATTAATAAACAATAAAGTTGTACATTTGTAAGGCAGCTTTGGGTTCTTATCATCTATTTTTTCCTACTACAGCCCAGCTATGGACCTAAAGGACTGTTTCTACTGGTAAAGGGCAGTGTGGTCTGCGTGGTCTCTGATTTTATTTTATCTTGGCTGGTGCCAGTTCTCTTGTGTGGGTACCTGTCTGCCAGGAATTGGTCTGAGATAATTTCATAATGGCTGGAGATGATGAAAGGCCTCTAGTTATATCGAAGCAGAGTAAATTCAAGCACCAGATGGCTTTTCATCTTTACAGAGTGCTTATCACATTAGTAGTTGTGGACAGTTGAGTTGCCCATCCTGGGCCATGAGTGGTTATAGTTTCTGGCAGGGAAGGAACCAATTTGCCATAAGCCGTGTATGCCCTTACAACTTCTCTGGAATACACTGATGTACTTTTTTTTCTTCCTAAATGGGAAAAGAGGTGCATCTGGAACAAGGGAGGTGTTACCCTGCCAGGGGTCTGACAGATCTGTAACCTCTGGCCGTGGCAACTGTATTTAGGCAGATGTTTTTAAGGATAATATTGTTATCTGAATATATGTATTTACATGTGATTGTGCAGTAGTGTGATCTGATTTAGAGATGTCATTTCAGTTGTGCTTCTTTTGGGACACAGGATGTTGCAGAAATAGAGACAACTTAATTTGTAAATAAAATAGGAATGAGAGGTAGTCAATAGGTTTTTCAGCATGGAGTGGATGACAAGATGAGAAAAAAGGGGCCTCAGAAATACCATGGGAAGGACTGGATGGGCAAAGAGGAAGACCTTTGGTACTTGGTTTAGTTTTCTGATATAAAAGTCTGTTTGAAACTGGTGAAAAACCTAATCAAAGCATCAGGTTGATGAAGAAATGTGAGTTTTCTGAAAAAAATAATGCATTTTGTCAAAGAGGAATTGTTAGCATTTGCCCCCTTATGAAATACTTTTTTCCTTCCACAGCAAAAATTCCATTCTGGGATAAACTGCAGCTTTTCTATGGTGTTCTCCAGAGGGAGAGAATTCACTGTTTTCCTAACTAAAAGTTTTTCCCCATCACTTGACAAAGAAGCTGCACTAGAGCTTTGGGTAATGATGCACTCAGAGGAAATACTGTGATCCCAGTCTGCGGGTGGGAAGAAAAGATGGTAGAGAGGTCAGTCGGGAAAGGTGGTGGTACTCAGGGGTTGGTATTGTGGTGTCTGCACCTCCAGCAATGACAGTGTCTGTTATGTCCTCATCTGTAATGGGTTTCATACTGCCTATGCAAAGAAATGTTTCATAATTTACTCATATACTGAAGGTAATTCACTTGGGATCATTTGTTTTAAGCAAACTTATCAAAGAGAAATTTCTCTTCCATGTTAGTGGCTACCCATACAGGGCAATTCAGGTTGCTATAGATTATGCCAACATGTCTGAAGCAGTATAGTAAAGCATGGAAGTAATTCCAACCATTCCCTCAAGGATAGGTATCAATGCATTCATTCCAGAAAAGCAATCACGGAAGCTGGGCGCATCTAAAATGTACATGTTCTGTCGTTCTACCTGTAGGGAAAATTGCCCTTTTTTTGGTTTTATTTTTGATTTCTGCTTTTTTTCCACTTCCTAAACATGACTAATTCTATTGCCCACTATCCACTGTTCTGGCATCACAACTGGAATTGTGTATTTCATAAGCGAATACTGAGGTTTGTTTCAGCTTGAGCTCATGGCGTAGGGGAGAGGTTAATGTGACCCATCATACTCTGAAGATAAGGAGAGGGAATTATATATGTTAGTTTAATGTAGAGGATATTGACTGGAAAGAATTAAAGATGGTTTCTTTTCATTAAGTTGTGGGAGGGTCAGGCTTTCAGCACCTCCAGGATCTCTGGCTATCTGCCACCGTATCTATATTCCCCATTAGCCCAGACCTCATTTGAATATTTAAAATGGTATCTGCTTTCTTTTTCTAGCCCTCAAAAGGGCTTTAATTCTTTTCCTTGTTCTGCCAGTGCTCTAGCTGCTACGGCTGTTGCTGTCACATTTAATAAGGACTTTGTAGAGTTTGAATATTGCATTGCTGCACCAGCTTTTCTTTGGCGTAAGAGAAAAAATTTGTTCATGAAGATGAGGTGCTCCTTATTGGCTCTGCTGCTGACATGTGGGTTTCAGCTGAAGGTGACAAGAACTTGTAACTTGCCCCAATGTGCAAGTGAAGCTCCCTGCAGTGCAAGTGCTGCCTGAGACCGTAATGCAGCCATCGATGTAGCTGGCAGCCTTCCGTGCTGTGATAGACCCCATCCAGCACAGAGCCCTACCGATTTGTCCCAGGACTGTGGCATTTGCAAGCTTATATCTTCCAAATAAGAATTTTAAATTGACCACATTATAGTTACTGACTTATAGTTGTGCCCGTTACTCCCAACTGTGTGGTCGCATATTTCTCATTTCGAAATCTCCAGTGATACCCTGGTTCCTTTTATGCGGTAAACAGGTAACTTTGCCTTGCTCACTTGCAGACTAGGTGGCAAATAAGGCAGCAGTGTGGACAGTAGCTTGACATTTTAAAATGTCAGGGGGAGGAGGAAGCAAGACTAAAACTTGATGTCTTCATGCCTACAGTAACTCAACTGCTTATTGAAATATTCTTCTCCCCAGCCTTGAGCTCTGTATGTGTCAATCCAGCAGAATATAATTGGGGCTGTTTACTTTGACAGACAGTCAAAATTCAAGAATAACATGGAAGAAAACACTCAGTCCCCAATCTGCAGTGTACTGCTGTATACCCTCCTGTGTACATTGTATCTCCTCCCGTTCTTCCTCACCCCAAACTCCTCCATCCCTCTGCACAACCAGGCTAGATATTTACATTCATTCTCAATGTTAAACCATGCATTAAAAAAGCCCATTTCCTTCCTGAAGCTATTCATCATCTCCCAAGACCTTTGATGACATCCCCTTCCTTTGATTCTGAATCATTCTCATGTTTCCAGTGTGACAGAGAGTGATTATCTTTTTTTTTTCCCCCCCTAACATTACAAAAAGTCCAACCTCTCTTGTTAGGATTTCTTTTGAAGGATCCGGGTTGAAAAGAGCTGAGCTGTGGGATAGAAAAGTATTGCTAAAACATGACATTTTAAAAAATTGATAATAAAGTCTAGGTTAAAAAAGAAGTGCAATGCCTATATTTTCATCTAAACATTACAGGCTGTTCTTTTGTTTGAATTTCTGGGCAATGAAGGAAAACAGATGAGTGCTCATATTGGTAAAAATGCTACATTTCAAGAATATTATCAATTATTTTTGGACACCTTGTGGCATATTTCTATCCTTTAAATAGGATTGGTTTTGGCTTAGTGTGCTTGTACTGCTCTGACTCTGCTTTAATTCACAGACATTTGCGTTTCTCTGCTTTTACTGTTGGTAGCATGCTTGGTGAATAACAGCTTGCTGGGTTTACATTATGAAAACAAGAAAAGCAAATGAAAACGCAGATCCTGATCTTCAAGTAAAGATGCCTAAATTAGAGCAAATCTTTTTGTTGTTCTTATGTTTGCTAAATATAAGGCGTAATCAAATCCCAGAAGCTGACATGAGACACATCTGCAGTATGGAAAGTGGCAATTTGAATTCTCAAATCCATGACATAGCCATGCTGCTAAACCTGAACCAAATAAAAGTTAAACCCAAGCAGAGATTGTTCCCATGTCTGCGTTCGAGGTTCTCCTTCGTTCTAATGCATGCTTTTGTGTCTAGCTGAGAACTTACAAGCAGGCTGTGTGATATTGTCGTGGAGGGAGAAAGAGGGAGTCTCCAAAGGGCAGCTGCGATCAGTGACCCAGCATCAGTCATCCAAATCAGTCCAAAGACTTTGTGGAGAGGTGGAAGGAGGAGGCTAAAGCAGGTGCCTAAAATCAATCCAGAACCTCAACTGGCACAAATCAGCCGAAAAAATCTAGGAGGCAGTGCTGCTTTGTACTGACTGAGGGCCTTTATATTTAATTCTCAGTTGCTTATTATGGAGGTGGGTTTAAAAAGTCACTCCTGTTCATTTAGATTCAGCTTGCAGCTTGTCATATATGCCAAGGACCTTGCCACTGGAGAGGGCATTGCAAGATAGCACAAGTTGGTAACAACGAGAGTGATTGTTCTGCTCTCATCTGAAGACCTAGTGTACCAATTACTATCTAAAATCATTATTTAAAGTGTTTGTCATAAACCCTTTCATAGCAAGATCACTTTTGAAATATTAAATGCTATTTTCCTTTTAGCCAGAGCAAGGATTGGGGGAGAGATGGAGTCACTTGAAAGCATGTGGCTGCAATTTCTCATATGAAGCTCATTTGTCAACATAACAGATGCACTGCTGTAGTGATGGTGTTGTTGTCGTGTGTGCTGTATATCACTCCAAGGGTTGTCCTGGGGGCAAGATGTGCGTGTAATATAAAGTGGTAGAGGAATGTAACTCTGTTCCGTCTCTGTCAGAGGGCACGATGACTGTCCCAAGGGAAAGGGCAGATGCCACCATGCTGACATGGTGCCTCATCCTTGCGGCACTGTGTGGTGGGCTGGCTGGCACAGGCGCTGCTTGCTGAAGGCTCTCTGTGCTGCGGTCCATCACATCATGTAGACACACGTACAGTGTGCTCATTGTCTGAGCAGCTGCTAAAATTAGACATGTAAGTGCAAGTTGGTTTTTACAGGCTCATTTTGTTTTTCTCAAGACAGTCGTTTGTATTAGAGGTGCGAGGCTGAGACCTGATCTGCAAGGGGGCTGGCTATGGTATCCTTTATAGTGGTTTGTGTGAAGAACAAAGTCAATGAAATTGATAGTTACATTGGTGTAAAATTCATGGGAAACTGGTGCTGGGCTTTGAATATTTTTAAAGTATTTTTTCTAAATTTGCCCTTGGTTTGAGTTTCTGACCTTCAAAAGACAAAAAAAAAGAACATCTGAACAGGTATTTTTCTTGCAACAAAAATGGCAATAGCAAAATCAACTCCGGCCTCTGATCAAGCCTGAGAAATTTCAGCCTGAAAGGGGAAGATTTGTAAGTCAGTGACTTGGCACAAAAGTGCAACCCTTGTACGTGTACTTGTATGTATAACTGTAACTAGTGTAACAAGGGCTAATGTGCACCTACCGAAGAAAACTCAAAATGACAAAACATAATGTGAGAAGTGTAGGAAATAGAAAAGTAACCAAGTGAGTAAATAATACATGCTTTGCATGAAATCGATTGCAGCGTGAAACTGAAAGAAGAGTATTTGCCAGCTTCCTGAGATGAAGGTGATTGTGCTCGAGACAATTAACATCAGTAGCAAAAATCTGGGAAGCAAAAGCAAACGTGTATACTAAGATGTTTTTATCTAGGGTAGACTTTTTGATCTAATAGCGACTAGATCAATTCTATGATTCTACTTTGAATTAGATGGGTATGCCATTCCTAGACTCTCTCCCCTCTGTCACTGGAGGGACAAACCATCTGAAATAAACAGTCTGGCTTCTATTAACGCTAATCAAAGTAACTTGTGTTCTACTTGGTGGTCTTCCACCAGTGTACAGTTGAGCGTTTGGTCCGTTGCAGACGTATGTGGCAATGCTGGAGAAGAGCTGTTCAGACGCATAGGCTAAAGAGTTAGAAAAGTAAGAGGTGACGGGAGCAGGCAAAAAAGAGCTTCCATTTCTATGGAAGAGAGTGAATTTTTGTTGGGCGTTAAGTTTCCTTTGCCAGGAAAAGCCAGCAAGCTTTTCAAGCCATGCCTTGTTCCCATCTAAAGAGAAACATATGCAGTTCCAGCTGTGAAAATTATCATGCAGTAAACTAGTCTCAAATGACTTTGCTGCTTCATTTCATAGTGACGATTTTGGAAGCATATCACAGCAAAGGCCTTCATCCAGGACTAAGTTCAAATCAAGTTTCGAGTTTTGAAACTGAAGTCACTTGTGAAATCTCCAAGCATTTAAAAATGCTCCTGAAGAACTGAACAGATGAAAAATGTATTTTATGTTAAACAGCTCATTCAAAACATAAACAAAGAGGAAGGGGGAAGAAACAGTTATTTCTTAAGAGCAAAATAATTTATTCACTTGATTTTTGGATTGTGTTCTTACCTCTGCAGAAAAATGTGTGGACCTTAAAATAAAGGTAGAGGTAGGAATGCATACCAGGAGCAGGTATGCACATAGGTCTTGCTGTGTATTGTAGAAATGATGTGATACATGAGTTTACTCAGAGCTCCTCATTCTCTACCTCCTCATCTTCCTGACTGTTCAGCTGCCTGTGTGGAAAAACACTTTGTGAGCCGCTTGAGCTTTCCAGTCTTGATTCTGACTCTTTAAGCCCCTTACTCAGAAATGTCAGGAGGGTACTCACAGGCCTTAATTGATTTCTGCGGGACCAAGATTAAGCATGAGGCTGTTGCCCATCCCTTAGCCAATTGTCTGTTGCTGTTCAGCAAAATATAAACAAGTGTTTTATTCTCCTTGAAGTCAATGAGGTTTAAGCACAATGCTTAAGGGCAGTCACATAAGACTTTGGCAGAACAGGGATGGATTTTCAGAGAAGCAGCGCATGTGAAAACTTTTGCAGGGTCCTTCTGTCTCCCAGGGCTGCCTCTGTTCACCTCCAGCTTGACTGTGTGAGGCTGGCACACGTCAGAGCACAGCTTTTCCAGCTGTGACAGCACTGCAGCTACCACTGTTGTTGTAAAACATCCAGTCCCTTTCTCTAATGCCCTCTAATCCCAAGCACTTGAAAGTATATGGGAAACTTATTCTGAATCAATACCTTATGAATAAGGAAGCTTTTCTTACAGAGCTGATGATAGAAATTAATGTTTGGCTCTCGTATTGAACAAAGTGTACTTGTGCAGCAGTTTCATCGCTGAATGGCGTTTTTAGCTGCAGCTACTAGAAACATAAATGGCAAAAAAACATGCTCTGTTGTGAAGGCCATGTTGAAAATAAAACTTGTCTTGTACTCGTGTACCAAGTAATAATGATAATAAAAAAAGCTGTTCAGAAAGTGCTACTACTTGAATTAGGCCTGTCTTCATCTTGCTAAAATAAATGTATTTATTAAGTATGCATATCTTTATCTCTTATGTAATGAGAAGAACAGAGCCATATCACAGATCTGCAGTGTCTTTTGTGCTCTACAAATTCGGTGCGACAGTCACCAGACAAAAAGTGATTTATACTGTGTCTTGTAATGGGTGGAATAATTAACAGTGGTGGCATCCATCACTTCTACAACATGCTTATCTCAGAACTTTTCCATTGATTCAAGAGAAAAGCAGGAACAAAACAAAGGAACAGAACAATAAAAGTCTGTTACATACTCGGCCTTTAACTTGGTGTGCCTAATTTGGACACCTGACGAATAAATCTCTACAGCTTGGACAAAGCGTTGCTTAATAATGTGGACACAGTCTGGGTTCAGTTTGTCAGAAATTAATTCTGCAAGGGTAAGAACAAAAGAAAAATAAGCCCCACAACTGTCCATGGAATTTGAAGGCTATCAAATGAGTTTCAATTTTGCTTTCTGCCAAGACACTTTCTTCACTGGTAGCATGTAATAGCTAAAGAATTTGGAAAAGTTTCCTGTCATTGTAGGGCATGTGATCTTGGATTCGAAGGAAGAGATGATACATTAACAAAATAGTGCACATATGTAAATGGTTGCTCAGCTCTGGTGTAACTTATTTCTGATTTCCAACACCTGTTCACTTCTTCAAAACTTTAAGTTTTTAAAAGTGAGACTGATTGAGAATCTGACTGTCTGACTTCATGCACTTCTCTTTCATTCTTCTGGCACAGACATCCATTGGGGTTAATGTATCTTTTTTTTTTTTTTTTTTTAAATAACATTTGCAAAGCTGCTTGCCAAATGCAGTGCCATCAAACTGCATGGAAGTGGCAATCTAGAACAGTAGTACCCTCTGAACAATTTGGGAGCAAAGGAATGGTGCATTAGATACAGAGCATTGTCCTAGTGTAACCCACACTCCTCCTGCGCATCTTCCTCCAGTTCTTTGCTTGTTTTCTGCCATCAATAGCCTTCTCTTAAAAAGTAAAGTTTATTTGCTAGCTCTGTTGGTTTTGAAAAAATTGGGGAGCAATAAGACACTGCATAATTCTGTACAAGATGTGGAGATAATGGCTCAGAAGGCAATTGTAAAAATCAAGATCATTGGGATTAGTCTTTTTTTCTATATTGAAAGTAAACCACAACACATTATAAGTGTGGGACATGTCTGGGTAGTATTAGGTACAAGATTTATGAGAAGCTTAAGTGCAGTATGAAATTGGCTGGCTAAAGATAATACCAAGGTTAATAAGAAGAGGAAATAATTTTCTGACTATAAATCACATTTGTAATTATGCAAAGCATGGTTAAAACAGCATTTGGATCTTGGGCTCCATCACCTGAGATGGCTCCCTTAGCACTGACATATTCCTCAGCATTGCATGATGCTACATCATTTGGTGTGAGGCGAAGAAGGGAGGAAGTGTTGGTTAGCGTGAGTACCTAAAACCAAATCAGATTTACAGATTTTTGAGATTTTACACAAGTGGATCTCAGGTAAAGGATGGGGCAGTTGCATACTTCCTCTCTAGGAAAGGAAGGGTGAGAAGTTTGTTAATTTGCAGGAGTGCCTGTGAGAGCTCAGAGGAGGAGGTGTGGTTATCTCTAAAGCACACCACCAGTTTTGCCCAAAGAATACGGTCAGAAGAGGAGGAGGCAATGGTACAGGTCACCGTAGAAACCCTTATGTGTTGATATGAACCAGTAGTGGAGAATTCAGTTTAGAAAATCAGAGTATCTGTTTGCAAAGGAAGGAAACCAGGGAAAATATTTTGTTCACTTTTATTAAAATTGTACGCTCACTTGTATGATTTGGGGGTTATTTCCATTATGATCTGAGCAGAACAAAAATTCCTTTCAAAGAAGAATCTTTCTGGCTGCTATAACTCAGCTCACATTCAGATGGAAAAGAAGAAAATTTTTAGTTCTGTTGCCCTTGAAAAACAATGGCCTTTAATTAGAGAGAAATATTTTTAGTAAAATACAAAATAGCTTAATGAAATACAAAACTTTTGTAGTGGTCATTGACATTCAAAGCACTCTGAGTTCAGGCATTAGCACAGAAAGAAATTTAATATAAATATGTATATGTCTGTCACTGCTCCCATGCCATGTTGCTTGTATTCTTAGAGCACATGCAACTTTCTGTGAATTTGCTGACTGCTAAGTAATAATGTAATTTACTGAGTTCCTTTAACAGCAGACACATAATCATCTGTTCAAAATAATTATGTAAGATTCTGGTTGATCTGAAGGAAGTCGTATAGCTTTTTAGCCTGTAATTAACACACATGCCAGCTTTGCTTTTTCACATAGAAATAGGAGCAGTTGTATATTTTATTACATTTTTTCTTTGCTGGGCGTCTGCATTCCAGTCTCTGCAGAAAGCTGTGAATGTTTTACACACTTGGTGCTCTAAAGCAGTGCTTGAAAAAAGATGGTGAGTTTCAGTAACAAAGCCTGCACTGCATCTACCTAAATATTCTTAAAATAATTTTAAGAAAAAAGAAAAAAAAAAGAGCACGAGCATTCCCTGAAGGTGCGAGTGCTTCTGGTTTTAGTGGGCATGACTCTTCATCTGTTACTGAGGTGCTTGTGATCAATACATTAGAACAGATGCAATACGCACTGGTAGAGACTGAGTCTTTGTCCCCCACTAGTGGTTGACCCAGGATGATAAAAATGTATCACAGTTGGTTGCAAGTAGCAGTACTCCTGTACCATGGTTGATAGGTGTCTCTCTAAGATGTGAAGCTGCCAAAACTTAAAAGTTTCAGGGTTTCAGCTCTGCTGCTCACCCTATTCAACTCATGGCTTTGAACAAGTATTAAATTCAGAGTGCTCCTTTTCCTTTCCCAACAAAAGCTCAAGCACACATACAGTTTGTGCAGAGTGTAGGGTAACTGGTGAATTCATGCTTCCAATATTCTGTAGGTAGAAGGGTAGAAGCAAAAATAATGGTTGTTATCTACTGGGGCTGTAACTCCTAATTCTTCCGGCACTTGGCTTTGGCTAAAATTTTTCACATGTTTGGGTAAGTCATCATGTAATCTCAGAGGGTGTTTTAGCTGGCAATGTGGAGGTGGCTGTAAGAAAGCTCATGCCCCAGCAAATAATTCTCCTATAATTGGTAATATGCCAGCAGTACAGCATTCAACTAGCTTAGATTCACTCTGGTCCTAAGAAATGGAAGCTGGGAAAGAATAGTGGCTGTAAAGTGTTACGGTATTTGTCCTGCGTCCCAACACTTTTAAGACAGATCAAACCAAATTCAGGTCTCTCCTGAAGTCAGAAACACAGTGATGGATTCAGAGACGTTAAATCAGTCACCGGGGACTGTGAGGAGGATTGGTGCAGACCTTCCAGTTTTGGCTTGTCTCTTCAGGTTCAGAAATGAAGGGTACCCTGCTGCAAGGCACCTGATCTTGAGCATCCCCAGCTTCTCAGCTGTGGTGAATAACAGCAAGGAGTCTATTCATCATGGGGTCTGTGACATGAACACTCGTGTTAGAAAGGCAGCTCTATTCAGGTAGCTCCATATTAGCTGTTTTCTTCCTAGGGAATAAAAAGATCTGGATGAGAACCATATGATTCAAGCCTACTCAGAAGTTATCCTCCGCAACAGGAGCAAAAATTTGCTGGAGAGTCCTACTGGTGTTAAATCTCTGTGCAGACAGTGTCTGGCATCATTTTATTAGCAGACTAGATATGCTGTTAAAAATTATATCTATTGTATCCATCCCAGAGGTGTTCATTCAGAAGAGACTAATGGAGCTCAGCTGACAAAAGGATTTGTCCATTCGGACATGCTGAAGGGCCTTGAGATAAGAAATAATTCTCACATAAGCAGTTCCTGAGTTAAAATATTAATTTATAGGAAATACTTTAAAAATAGGTCTTTTGAGGAGATTTTATATGGCTCAGGTTTCTCATTTTTAGAAGCTTTAGAGCTTACCTCACCTGGTAAGAGTTTGCAAATCCAATCCCAATGATTTGTGTGTCCACATTCAGACTTTTCAAGGCATAATAACTTCCTGAGCAAGGCGTGTGTTTTACTCAGGACATAGCTACACTATGTTTTTGGGATTAGCTCAGGGACCTCTTTCCTCTGGCAGTTTCACTGGACAAACCTTCACCCCAATGGAGGCTCATTCGCCTTTACTGAATGTTGCAGTGGGGATGGATAGGCAGGACTGCAGAATCCTGCCGTTTTTGTTTTACTCCCTGAAAGCCATCCCTGAGCAACTGGGTTGCAGGCAATTCTCTGACAAACTGAGCTATCATTTTTAAAATTACTTATAGACATAACTACAAAACCAATACAGAAACAACCCTACTTTTCTCTTTGGAAGAGCCCTGCATCCCTGATGTTGTACGCCCCGCTCCATGCACCATCTCTGTAAGGGGCTGTTCTTTGTTCTGGCAGGGGGCAGAGTTTGAAACTCCCCTTTTATGTCCAACTTAGCAGCCGGATTCAGCTTACATGCCAGCACGCATTTCTTGGGATGTTTCTATACATTTTCATAATTAATTTGTAAGGTGTAGTATCAGGTACTTTGCTAACGTCTGAATTTATCACCTGTGTTGCTGCCTGCCTAATTCTGCCAAAGAGCAATCAGTTTGTCTGGTGTGTTTTTTTCATTATGTACCATGCTGCCTGCTGCTTGTGTCTCCATTACCCACTAGATAGGTAGAGAGTGATACTTCGAGGGGTGGAGGAAGAGTGGGGGTTATTTTGCTCTTATAGTCTGCTAGAAACACTGAAGAACTATGAAGGCTACTGTGCTTTTGTTGAGCTCATTCTGTAGTTGGTGTAGAGCTTGCTACTCCTCTAAATGACCTCAAAGATTACATGTACCCTAGCTACTAAAAAACCCTGGTCAGCAGTGTACAGGAGGGGAATGTATTGGTTTGCCCTTTATCTCTTTTTTCTGTTATTTCTTCTTAACTTCAATAAGAAGTCTGGTTCAAATAATACAACAGATATCAGGAATGTAGCTGCTAGGAGAAATCACCCTTTTCAAGAACTGCTTTTATATTAGTAGATTTTTAAACATTTGGATTATTGTCTTTTCAATGGAAGAGACAGTGTCAAAGCCCCATTTGTGCCTGCTTGCTTCAGATTGCAGATTAAGAGTGCTTTTAAAACTATGTTAAAAATACCATTTATAAGAAAATGCAAGAAATTCGGATTGTGTAAAAAGTGGACTTAACCCAATTGTCATGAATGAACTGTAGAGGGCTTGGAGACAAGTATTGTAGCTGGCATCTCTCTTGATCTTGGTTTTGGGAACATCTGACATTAATCTTGATTGCACAGAATGAGAGAGCTCCATCACAAATCTCTGTAGAGTCGCCCTGCCCCTAGGGTTACTTTTTTATTCATTTCATTTACAGGAATTGAGAATAGTTTTCTTAAAGGTGATCTGTGAAATGAAAGCTTTCTCCTTGCTTTGATGCAGTTAAGAGGCCAAAGCTTGTAGGGACTCAATGAAGCACTCAAGTCCATTTTTTTTCTCTGCTCCTGATGAAAGTGCTATTGTAGTTGGTGAGACATTCCCAAGTAATATCTACTGTTTACTCACTGTTATTTGCTGTTGTCCTGGCAGAATGTACTTACCTCCCAAACCTACAAGAAATATGAAATCTGCCTCTGGCCCTTTAGATTTTACATTAAGCTATTTTTCAGTCTTTAGTGAAGAAAATTCTTTTTCTGGCTGCTCTCTCCTCAGTGCTGGAAGTGGCAGCAGTCTGATCCTGCCATCTTGCAGCCTCCCCATCAGCACTTCTCTGATTACTGAGAGATTATTTTTGTTCTTCACTGTGTAGCTCAACCAGAGACTCCCTGTCAGTCCTAACAGCCTGTACGTAATGTTCAAGAAGTTGTTATTCTCCACAGTGCCACATGCCATGGTTTGGCTTGTGTCTATTTTTTAGTTGTGTGCACAGAGGTAATGTTTTCTGTCTGCTTGCAAGGTACGGTATCACAGGAGCATGCAGGACTAAATCCTAAACCTGATTTTCTTGGCAGTAAGACATGGAAGCCTCTTCTTCCTTTGTACACAGGCTGATCTAGTCAAACAGACCAGGGGGGCCAAGCCTGGAGATGTGGGTGTTGGTGGCTGGAGCAGCTCACCAGAGCTGCTGCTCATTTATAGTGCCAGAAATCTTCTTACCCTCAGGTGCCTTTTGTGGCAGCAGCTTTGTCTGCCTAGGGCTGTCACAGACCCTTCCTGCGGCTGGGAAGCGGATGAGGAACAGGAGAAATATGGAATTAGGAGCGGCAGCAGGTTTTAGCAGTAGCTGGAGAAGGCTGGCTTGCCTGCGAATCCCGGCAAGTCTGTCGCGAATGAATTTGTGGATCCTGTTTCAAATCCTGCTCACTACACCAATTTGCCACAAATTAGTGTCTTTAGACAACTTGATTTAGGAGGAGTTTAGAATTTATTTGTGCCTTGGCGGCAAATCATGGGATTTGATTGTGGTATTTTAAAAGCACTCAATCATCAGTCGATTAAAAAAGTGATTTGACAAAATTAATCAAAAGAGCAGATATATTACAGATTCAAAGGTGGCAAGGTTCACTTTATTACTGTGTGGAAAAAGTGTACAGAGGAAATCAAGTTACACTCGAGTTAGAATGATTCACAGAGAGATTATGGATGCAGAGGATGAGGAGGACCCTGCCGCTGAGCCACAAGTTTCAGAGTAGATCCCCTTGCTTTCTGAACTCTGTCTCAGAGAGGGCTCTACATGCAGCTAGGTCCAATCTTAGACTCAGACTTGGTCAACAGTTTATGTGTAAGGATAATATGTGCCTAGCAGCAGTTTAAGGTTTGTTCACAGTTTTAAAGTGGACCACAAGATTTTTAGCAGCGCTTGATCATTGACTAAATTAACATTCACAGAGTTAGTAATTAAATCACACATCTACGGATTATTTAAATTGATTCACACACAAACAGGACTACATCCATATTTATATATATATATATGGGTATACCCACTAAAAATTCCCCTCAAGTTCAGTGAAATACATCAAATGTTTTGAAATTTTTCAACGGGCAAGGGTTGAGCCTCAAGGAGTGAAAGGTTTCAGCCCGGCCCCACTGTCGGTCTTCAGCGATGGACCTCCAATTTTAGCATACTTTAGAGTTTGCTGGCTCTGAGAGGCGTCCCACCCAGAGGGAGGTGCTGGTCACAGCCTGCTGTGGTCCTAGAGAGCTCAAAGGAACTTTGCACCGCTGTTTTACAGGGTCATGAGATGATTGGCCTTAGCCATTGGTAGGCTGTCATCCTGACCACAATCCAGCTGGAGATTACTGAAATTCCAGTAACAGGGCTACCGCTCCTCTTGGGCTGTAACAATGGTACCGCTCCGCAGGGTTGCGACCCAGGTGAGGCATGCTTCAAGGCTGTCAGGGGATAACTGATGGCTCCTGTTCTGTCCCCTGCCTTGACCAGTCAACCAGTGTTTCTAGTACAGGCAGAGCCTCCCCCACCTCGGCCACATAGGAGTTTCTGGTACAATTAAGGGGCGCTTAACAAATGCTGCTGTCTGGCAGGAATTCCTGAGGTTGTAAAGCTGTTGAAGAGAAAAAGAGGTTGAGGGGGGCGATGCACCACCACAAAGTCTACTTCTAGTTCTGAAGTGAAAATGCATGATAAAATCTCAGGCTAGAAGCACTGCATACATCCTCTGTGTTGCGGTTTAACCCCAGCCAGTAACTCAGCCCCACAGAGCCACTTGCTCACTCCCCCCTGGTGGGATGGGGGAGAGAATTGTAAAAGTGAGAAAACTCCTGGGTTGAGATAAAGACAGTTTAATAGGGAAAGCAAAAGCCACACGTGCAAGCAAAGCAAAACAAGGAATTCATTCCCTCCTTCCCCCCGGCAGGTGGGTGCTCAGCCATCCCCAGGACAGCAGGGCTCCATCACGCGTAACGGTGACTTGGGAAGAGAAACACCATCACTCCAAACGTCCCCCCCTTCCTCCTTCTTCCCCCAGCTGTATATGCTGAGCATGATGTCATATGGTATGGAATACTCCTGGGGTCAGTCAGGGTCAGCTGTGCCCCCTCCCAGCTCCTTGTGCCCCCCCAGCCTCCTTGCTGGTGGGGTGGGGTGAGAGGCAGACAAGGCCTTGGCTCTGTGTCAGCCCTGCCCAGCAGGAACGAAAGCATCCCGGGGTTATCAACGCTGTGTCCAGCACAAATCCAAAACCAGCACACTCAGACATGAGGAGGCAAGGGAAAGAAAAAGGGGAGGACATGTTTAAGAGGAGGGCATGTTTTCTTTGTTGTCTTTATGAGTGATCTCACTCAATGTCATCCACCCATGTTTTTTTTCCAGGCATTTCTCACAATTCCTGATTTTGTTTTGCTTTTTCCATTTCTTCAGATGTTCTCTGCAGTTGTGTGAGCAAGGAGAATAGATGCATCATTTCTTCACATCCCCGGTGTTTACTTAGAGGGGAAGCTTCATGTATATGTACAGACAGACACACAGACATAGGCTTGCAAAAACATGATGACTAAATACTGCAGACTCAGAAACAGGCATCCACAGTGGAACTATTTCCATAGACAGAAGCTGTCAGCCTACACATGTTCTAGCACCTGCCTAACTTTACTCAGACAGAATACTTCATTATTTGCCATATGGAATAGTGGCTTTTGAACCCAGGTATAACACTTTTTAGAATGAACTCTGGCATGCAATGGCGTTCCAGGAAAGGCTGCTGTGCTCTCATTCTGATCTACAGGTGTTCTAGACTGTAAGTGGCTCTGTGTTCCCATCTGCAGTACAGTCCCTTCAGGTGCTTTTTATCCTTTGACTTTCTTTTAATTACCTTACATTGACCGTTGGCTATCTCTGTAGTTACAGAACTACTGAAGTGATCTCTCATTATGCAATTTGGTGTATTCATAATTATGAAATTATAGTGTGTAATTTATTCATTTTGAGACAGGCCTATCCACAGCTTCTTCTTTCTCTAGGAAACCTTTTTTTTTTTTTAATTTTAAAGGCTGAGTGGGAGGTTCCACAAGGCAGGTGAGGGGCTGTGTTTGCCTGGGGCAGGTGGCTGGGGCACAAGAGGCCAGAGCGAGTGGCTCCTGAGCAGCCAACATGGTGGCAACAGAGACTGGGGCAATTCTTCCCAGCCAGTGAAGGCCTGCAGGATGTGCACAGCCAGTGTGCAGCCCTGCCATGCATGGACACCTGGCACACAGGTCGGTCGCTGGCCTGATCCTTCCACTGCTATTGCATCTTGGGTGCGCGCAGCACCAGCACGAGGCACTGCTGCCCACCCCCTCTGTCCCAGCCATGAGCAGGATGAGGAATAGCTCTGCTATCCCATGCAATCAGAGAATGTATTTGTCTTAAGAATAGCCCAGGTAAATATTACACCAACAGTGGTTTTGCACTTTCCTAGCAAATGGCAGCAGGATTGCCTTCCACACTGCCACAAAGATCAGGTAGGGCAGGGAGGAGTGTACAGCAGTGGTCAGTGATCGTTTTTCTAGGTTTGGTTTACCTCAGATCTGACATATCTTTCCACACTTGGGTCTTAATGCAGGTTTAGCAAGCAGGTCGCTGTAGAATTCATCACAGAAGCCAGGCTGTTACTGCATTCAGGTTTGGATAGGGGAATGGAAACGTGAAACATCTTTTCAGTGAAACAAAGGAAGCTGATAAAGTATGTCCTGTGAATTGAATGTTAATGCTATTACAGGGCAAATACTTAAAGGATTGAGATGTTCTGTTGAGAGCAGATCTGATCACAGGCTTTTAAGTGAATACAGTGCCTTTTAACTCCCATCTTATTTCCATTTAGAAGTAATTAAATGACTTTCAGATTAAAATGTGAATTATTTTGTGGTGATTTAGATTTTCATACAGACAAGGTGTGAAAGTATCACATTTTTTATTGTATCTACATTTTAACAGAAATTTATAATAAAATTGAAATGTTGCTTTTTACGGAAGCTTTAGATATTACTCAAGAACTCTTTACATATGGGATTGTTTTAGCTCCTAACATTAGCACCTATGTTTTAACCCAGCCTCATACAATTACACATGATTAAAAGACAGAGTTAATTTAAAAAAATACATATATAACTGACAGGAAAATCTATCAAAATCTTTTAAATAAAACTTTTATTTTTCGTTTGTGAAATGTTATCTCATCAATATGGACCTGCCCATGGAAATGCATGGGTATTGGTGGAAATGCTGGGGTATTGGCAAAAGTGAGTGCATTACAGGGCAGCCAGGATGCTGGTCGTTCATGCAGTCACCTCGGGGAGGCTCAAGTTCTTGTCTCCGGTTAGCTTCTACCAGACCACTGCTGCTTCTGTTCTGGTGTCTCCTATTCTGATGTTTATTCAGTGTTTTGGGAAAGAAAGATCTGGATTTGCTTACAGGTTTCCTCCTACTTTCCTGCCAGGTTGAATTGATGTTCTCTGATTATCCCTGAATCACTGCAATTGTAAAGAATGGAAAATGTACATGAATTATGCTTGACCCAAACTCTCAGTCTCAGCTTGCACACTGTACACACATCAGCCCTTAGGGTATCCCTTGGTGTCACAGCCTAAACCGTTTCAAGGTCTGAGAATCATTCCATTTAATGCTGTTGTCACAGGTGATTAACATCATGAGCACCTTCCTATTGCAGTGTTTCGTTATCTTCTCTCAGCAGTGGAAGGGGAATTGCTTCTTGCCACCCCTGCTCTGGGTTGGGTGCATCTTTGAGCACTCTTCACAGCTGAGCTGACTGCTCCCCGCACAGCTCAGCGATATGTGGAAAGGGACAAACGCCCTCATACCCCTGGGAACCGATACGAGAGCCCGCTGTGCATGTCCTTTAGCTTGCGTGTACAGTGGTGCAGGGCAGGTGTATTGTGTCCCCTGCAAATGACTTATGTCATGTGTTGAATGACAACAGGACGAAGATCTTACTTGAGTCCAGAAATCTCAGTAGCTCAGCACAGCTCTCAATTATCAGAGCAAGCCTTGCCCTCTCTTCAGCACTTTGAGTGAATATTTAAAAATGTGAAACAACCAATTAATTAAGAAAAAGACTTCTCTATAGCTGGATATTTCTTTTCTTGCAGTGTATTTCTCTCTAGTCTTAGGCACTATTTTGTTGTCTTTAATACCTCTTGATTGCATCTTGTTATCATCTTGTCTTGATTGGCTTTGTGGCTCGTTACACAAAAAGGGTGCTAATCTTTGTTAATTAGTTCCTTATTAGAGTCAATTGAGATTTGTAGCACAAGAAGCAAGCTGCATTTCTGATGATAAATAATTGGCTGCCAAGGAATTCTTAGCGTGAAATCGTGTCAGTGTAAGTGATGATACTTTAATATTTTATGTGGTTTTGTATGTGTTTACTACAGTACTTCTTGGTTTTTCTAGCTGCTGTTCCCAAGACTTCTTTTTTTATCCTGTGGTTGTGTTACTAGTTTAGAACATAGCTTATCTTTCCAAGATATTTCTTTCCATATTACTTTCTATGATTTCATTACTTTGTTGCTAGAGAGCTATTTTGTTCAGAAAATTGTTCTCTGTAAATAGCAGGAAGTACTTTTATTGCTTTTCACACTTGTCTTTATTCTGTCCTGGTTTTTGCTGTGTCGTAGGATTGGATATTATAAGGTCTTCTCGCATGAAATGTTTTCTGAAGAACTGGTGATACAAAATGGGATATAAGGTAGTAGCACTATGTTAAATCAGTGGAGATGCTCCTGTATTTCACAAAAAATCTAAGTCATTGCTCTGTACCTGGTCCCACTGGTGATGGCCAAGGTCCCGTGTTGTGGTATCACTCACAGCTTACCTCAGGTGCTGCTCCTGGCTCAGGAGGCAGAACCCATGGGAACTGAGTGTAAGGAGGAAACCCCCTTGCGCAGCTCTGGGACATACCCCGGGAGAGGAGGCTGAACCCACGCCAAACCTTTTGCCTGACTTTCTGGTATGACACAGTTCTGCTTTTCCTGGGAGGCAAAGAAAATACACTTCACAGCATTAATCCATATCAAAACAAACAAAACCTTAGGAGACCGAGCATTCTGAGACCTGTGTTCCCACCCTGCTCAGGTACAGCTCCAATGCATTGACCTGGGCTTTCTTCAGCTCCTTTCTCCTCTGTAAAATGGGGGAATATAGACACCCTTGGGAGTATAGCAATGAACTGAACTGTAGAGAAGTTGAGTCTCAGTTCTTCAGCCAGTGCTAGCTGGAAATTGTCTCAGGCCAGAGTGGGCACCTCTGCAGCAGGGCTTCGCTGTCCTGGTAGGTTTGAATAGAGAAAGGCAACTGTCATTGTATGCTCATTAAACCAAGCAACAGGAACAAGCAGAGGAGAATGTATGTGTACCCTCTAACTTATTCTTTAGCCTATTTGTAGCCTAAATCCTTGTAACATGCAGGGCTTGGTGAGATGCCAAATGTCCTTGCTGCTGTGTCACAGTCAGCAGGCTTATGTGTAAGCATGGGATTTCCCTGCATGCGTCTCCCTGATGGAGCCAGGCACAGCCTCTTGCAGCACTCTGCTTTGCCATAGCACATTCATTTCAGTAGGATTCCTCATAATTATGTAGATTACTGCTTTGCAGAAGGGTTGGGGATATACTTGATATGGGTATGCTGATCGGGGAGATACTCATATCTTGGTGAGAGCTTTGATTTAACGTGTTTCTTTTCCCAGGAAGCAGCAGAGAGCATAGTATGGGTAGTCTTACATATTAAGGGTAGTTTGCCACAGGAAAGAGAAGTGGGGCAAAAAGCCTGAAAAAAAAGTAGGAGAGAGAAGTGTCAGCTTGAGCTATACTTGGTTAAGAAATCCTTGGATTATATGTTCCTCTCAAGTACTGTAATGTTTTGCATATCATTAACATATATTTTTCAGAGCAGAAAAGTAAGGCAATTATTTTAGTCCCAATGATTTTGAAGCAGTTTAGCTAGCTTGCTGCTTGTTTTCTATTTCCTTACATTATGGATGGAGCCTAGAGATGCCCCCCAAATACATACTTTATGATTTGCTTTCTGTTGTCCAGCAATACATTAGTTTTATAAAACTACCAGAAAATGTCTTCTGTTCAAGTAACACCCATAGAAAAATTATTATTGTGAGTCTCCCCAGAATCACATTTATTTTGAAGACTGCTTTGACATGGTGGAGGGGCATTCCAGAGCAATTTAACTCTATTAAGTTCTATAGCTGGACTTTTTAATTTTGTATAAAGGTCAGATCTCTCTTTTGCTAAAATCCTATGGGGCTTTTACCTTCAAGGGGCTGCAGCTTCACTTCTACATATTGGCCCCTAGCTGTTTGTTCTCTAAACAGTAGGATTTATCTAAGTAAACATTGAAATTCAAAGGCGGGCATGTGGAAATCATGCTTGGTATCCACGGGGTGTGCTTGCCTCAGTACAGTTGCTCCAGTATTCCCGTGCCATGCTGAACTCCACTCGTTTATCCGGTGCACGCCCATGTGAAGGAGGACACGTACCAGTCAGACGCTGAAACCCCTCTGCAGGCAAGCGTGGCAGCAGCAGTACGTATGGGCTGTGCTATAGCTTTGCAAGTAGTTCATGTGGCAAAGCATTTCTAAAAGCATCCGCTGTACCTGCAACTGATATTGATCATATTGTGTACAAATCTGTAGAGCCTTGTGATAAAAAATCCATCTTAACTTTAATCATAAAATTACATTCTTTCACTGCACAGTACATAACCTGGTTTGTACCAATTTATCAGTCTTTCAGCTTACCTTTCCATCTCTAATCTCTCTAATATACTGTGTGAACCATGGTCTGGTCACGGAGCTTTACATTGCAGTTTGTAAGTTTTACCATTTCTTTCGAGCAATATAATTTCACAACAAACAGATTTTTAAAAATTGTAATACAAGAAATCAAATGCTTATAAACAGGCTAACCTTTGGGCAATTCATTTTACTGTGTGGTGGTTGGAACTCATCTGCAAAATATTGCAGTGTTATTTCTCAAGGATATGTACCAAAGTCTAAAATAGTTTTGGTATTTGAATTACTGAAGAATCACAGTACACATCAAAACTATTTTTTGCTTTTGAGATGCTGCATGCAGAGTGATGCAGATTTAAATAGTCCATAAGGTATTTTGACAATGAAATATTTTTTTAAGACAGAAACTGAATGTTTGTGAGTTATGAGCTTTATCCTCAGCAGTCAGAATAATGCATTTATTCCCATTAGTGCAAAAGAACTCATAAATCAGAGTGGCAAGATACAATGCTCACATGTATGCAGATGCATGTACTCTTCCTACTCTCAACTGAATAGTTGTGTTCAGTTCATTATCTTAAACTATGCTGGTGAAAGTCAGCTTAGCTCCAGCTGACTCTCTAGCCCATAGTGATAAATAAGTCAGGAATCTTACAGCCTTGAATTTTGTATTAATAGTGGCAATTTCTCAAAGATTATTTCTGTGCTACAAGTTGAAAGCCCCTAATTGAATGAAGATACAACCTGGCATGGGCATACTGACTCTTTCCAGTGCTGAATATTCCAATTGCATGTGCTCTAGTGAGTGCTGTTGCTCCTGGAGCACAGAATTTCAAACAAAATGAAAAAAGAAAAAAAAAAAAGAATAAAATTGGTCTGGGGTAGCCAGTATCTTGGACAAATGTATACATTACCTGTGCTTTTTAAGCTCTCCTTTGAAGCTTTCTGTGAGACACCTTCAGTAACCTGTTTTTAAAGCAAGTTAAATCTCTGGCACTGAGCAGCTTCAGCTGAACATGGAAAATGCTGTGGAGGCAAACCAAGCAGTGGCTGGAACAGGGTGGTGCCTCCGTTCTCGGTGTGTTGATCTTTTGCTGGCTCTTGCTGCATGAGTGTAACTTGCTGCAGCGCTTAACAGAAAATGTCACCAAAAGATCCTCTTAAAACAGGAGTGACTGCTAATTAGTAGATGAATTTGCAGAATGGGTGGACAGCTGGTCCTCTGTATCCCTTCTGAGTCTCTTTTCTGTTCTGGACATGGAACTATGTGCATAAAATGAACATTATAGTCTAACATTTGAAGCAAAGGTGTCATCAAGGGACAATTCCCATCAAAGGAAGACTCCTCATCTTAATGATTGCCTATCTAGCAAGTTAAGAACATTTTTACAGTGAGACTAAAGAATTATGCACAGTGCAGGACAAAGTCACAGTTTTGTAAAATAATAATAAAAAAGATTATAAAAGAATACATTAGCACCTGTCATTTAAAAAAATGATGAATCCTGAACTGAAGACTGTTGTGAATAAGATAAGGATGCAGCCCTCCAAGAAATACTTCAGGGGATTTCTTTTAATAAGACCTGAAAAATATGCCTTGGGTATAAGACTGCAGAACAGAGATTTGAAAGCCTCGAGCCAACTTCCTCTTTTGCCATTGTAATTTGACCCAGCTATTGTACTTAATCACTGAATATGAGATAGCTACAAGTTCCCATGCCTCAGATAACTTTTTAGAAGTTCAATAATTGGAAAAGTTTCAGCTATTTCCCATCATGGGTGAATGGTTGGAAAAATACAGTTAAAGCCCTTTCTCAGGCATTTCTAATGAAGAAAGGCACTTAATTGGGAACCTCCCATTCCCAGTTGTTCATTAGTGGCATGTGAAGGGGAAAACAGATTTCAGAATATTAAGATGTTTCAGTGAGGTGCCTAAGGGAAGGTAGGGAACACTTGACATGCAGTGAACCCAAACTTAGAGGAATCCGTTACCCTCATCTCACTAAAAACTTAGGTAGTTTTGTGCCAGTGGGAGCTGAAAGTGCTTAGCCTTGTGTGAACAATCTCAGAGATTGCAATTTACTCTTGCACAGAGGGCTGCTGGAAAGGGCCTGGTGGTTACAGTGGATGCCAAGTTGAAAATGAGACAGCAGCGTGTTCGACTGCAAATAAGGCAAACCACACACCGAGATACCTTGGGAGGGGTAAAGTCAGAAGATAAGGGAAGAAGGCAATGCATGTCCATTCTGACTTTCTTCTTGTTGTGCAAGAATTGGTGCTGACCTAAGGATTTTTTTGGTTTCGATTAACAATATGTGCACTATCTGATTCTGAGCACGTTTACTTGCATTAGCTCACTGGAGTACTTTAGTTTGGGCTAAATACCTGAGCTCAATTTGAGAATACTTGAGCTTTGCTGATATAAAATATATGAAGTATTAAAGAACGGGCTTCTGAAGCACGTTTCAGGCAGTGACTCCATGTCACCTTGCATATCTTATTGTAATATTGAACAAAAGGTTGGATCAACACATGTTGGAAAAGCAGCGGTAGTAGAGCATTGTTGAAGGTGGAGCTGATCCTCCCTTGGGGGAATGGTAAAGATGGTCTCTGTCGGTACCTTGCCATTTTCCATCAAGAGATTTGTCGGTCCCCAGTAACACATAGCAATGATAACGTATCTAGGTGCTTTTATTATTCTCTGTCTGTCATTAGTTCTACTCCTGAGACCCTTTCAAGCACTGAGGATCCCTGAAGCATCAGGGACTCCACCACACATGAAGATTTGGCAGTGTGTGTATGTGTGTGTGTGCAATCTGTGATTGCATCAGTCTCAGTGTACTGAGTTGCCCAGTTATTTGGCAGTTAGAATTGTGACCAACAGTTGTACAACTGATTTTAATGTACCTTGTTCTTAGAAATTTGGGCATCCTGTTAGTTGTTTACAAGAGGGATCCTTTGAAAAAGTTGCAGGTTAATGTAAAAATCTTACTAACAGGAATAACATCCAAATGCACAGTTTGTTTGAGAGTCAATAATGTCATTCTCCATGCCGTCCTCAGGCAAGAAAATGACATTTTGAAATATTAGATTTTAAAATGTATGAAAGACCCTGCACCCAAAGTATTGCAGAAAATCAAAAACATTGTCTGTTACATTAATGTCTTGATTCTGGACTCTCAGAAACTATTTTATGAAATTTACAGCTGCAGTTCTCCTGCAGACAATCATGATATATTAAAAAGTTCATGGAAATAGACAGGCTCTGTGTGAACCTTCAAAACAAAACCAGAAGGATTATGAGTCCGAGTTTGGCTGGATGACACATTAATCATCTTTTGGAAGTTATTGTTTAACAGGAGTATGCAGGATAGTCTCTTAGAATTTAAGTCAAACATATTTAAAGAGGGATTTATTTATTTATTTGCAGTTTCACTAGGGGAGGCAACACTTATGGAAGGCACTTCTGAAATTGTGAGGCTTTTTCATTCTGAGTTTTGTCCTGTTTGTGAGAGATGGTTGGAGACAGCAGAATGATACCTTTGGGATATTTTTAGTCTTATGCTGGTTTGTAATACTGTATTTACACCAACCATTGGAAAAGTCACCTTGTTAGTTGGCATGAAGTTGCAATACTATCACAGCTAATAGGGCAGTTGTTACTGGATATTATGTTTCTTCAGTCTTCCACATATTCCGTCATTCTAAAACAAAGCCAATGAGGGAATTCATGTTTGTCTTGTGCTTTGAGTTAAAATATACACAGCTGAACAATATGAGTTTCCTTAGTTCAGTAAGTAATGTCTCTCATCTGTGGGGTTGAAGAGCATCTAAGCCAACTACAAATTATGTTGCTTATCATGCTATAACACTTACTGTGGTGTGCCTAAGAGCCCACTGGAAAGGGTGGGCTCCACTCCTCAAACTCTGTTTTCATGGGATAATTTTACTCTGCCTTACGTAGCTGTACTCTCCATTGGTCTGCAGGGAGGTTAGCTGTCGTACTGCAGCGTGAACTTTACCATTTAAAATGGCTTGAGAGAATGCCTTCCTCCTGAGGGCTTCCGTTTGTGGAGTCTCAGGATGACAGTGAGGAACTGTGAGAAACCGAGATGAAGAGACAGCTTTTCACATAGCAGTTGAACAAAAATGGGAAGAAAAGCAGGACGTGCACTTCAGTTTTTCAATTTGTAGCCTTCTATTGACAATCCACATGCAGGAGGGAGAAAAATCAGTGTAACACTTTGAACTCCAGGAGATGCATTGCATCTTTACAAAGACACTCCTCATGCTATAGAAAATATTTGCTCAGCACTGGACTCAGTTGTTTGTTTTCTGAGATTTGAATGTGTCGTGGTTATCTCACCCACTTTTGTGGTAGATCCTTGAAATAAAAACTTCCTTATGGTTCAGGCTGATAGAACTCTGGTGTAGATCAATGCATCTTGTCTTCCAACTTGAGACGATTTTTACTGTTTGGATTCCTCAGACTAGAATTAACATCAGTGAATGCAAATACCTCCGTTCCTGGAAAGACGTAGAAAAGAATGAAAATATTGACTACAGTGCTCAGAAGAAATCTTTTTTCCACTCATTTTGTTAGTCTCAGAATAAAAGCTAGATTCTAAATGGGACCTCAGTGTAAAATGCAAATGAACTTAGGCCACATTACAAGCAGGTTTCAGATTTTGTGTAAATCTAAGAATGTTGGAGGCTGCTGGCTGGGCTTTGCTTAAAAAAAATACCCAAGTTTTCACTCAGCTTTGATGCAATTGCTCATGAAATGAAAATGGAAACCACTGACCAGCATGGATGCACAGTTCAGGGCTGCACAGTGGAAATCTGCTGGAGCTAAGATGTTTCCTTCTTTTGCCTTTACCTTCTTCTGTCCCTTGACTGTATTCAGGATAGAAATTCTCATTTAATTTGGAATATTGCAGCAGCTTATGTGCACTGTATAATTAGGGAATCCCAGCTCCATGCCCTGACACTCATTATGCTGCATGCAATGTTCTTTGTCAAAAGGGCAAGAAGGAGCATGTGCTCAATATGGATGAAGCTATCTGTGTGAAAGGAGCTTCTAAGTCTGTATCTGCAACAGTGAAGGACAAGGCTACTTGGTAGTCACAGCTGAACTTAGGCTAAGTCAAAATGTTCACTTGCCTGCATGCTCCCCATATGCCAGCGAACAAACATCAGCATAATCAAGCATGAAATAAAAGCCCCAATTCTCAGATGAAAGAGTGAAGGCGGATTTGCATTCATCACCCACACAGGCATATCATTATGGAGTTTGATCCTTATCTCTGAGATACCACAGAATATGTACAAAAGGTTCTGCAAACTGTTGCGCTGCTGATTCCTGTGCAGACCTTAAGGACTCCTTCTCTGCATGCCCACGTAAATCAGCACAGGGACTGTGTGGTGCTCTTTTTACAGCACAGGGATAGCTGAGTGACATGGTTAGTACATTTTACAGTAGCCAAAAGGGAAGGCTACCATGTGGTATGCTTCCACGCAGGAAGTATTAGTTTTTGCCACAGAATTTGTGTGTCTTAAAGGAAAACATTAGTCTGTGGCTGTGTCACATAAGCAAATGCAGGTATTAGAATTGTTCCCCGCTTTGGTTTTGTGTTTGTGTTTGGGTTTTTTTTTTTTTTCTGTTTTAAGTGAGTTTTCTTTCTCGGTGAAAATCCCATTTAGCTTGAACTTGGGGTTTTTTTCCAAAGTATAACCTCAAGCTAAACTGTTTTGCTTATGCTGCTTTTTTTTGCAATGTTTTTAAGCCGAAGTTAACCTTCCTATTAGCATTTTAATGGAAAAAGAGATTCTACCACTTAGCAAGAAGTTTTGTGTGCTTTCAAATGGCAACGTGGTAAAGGTATGAAATGCTGCTTTCCAGTGTTTGCAAATTCTTTCTTTTCCTGCAGCAAGACTCGCTTCTCTTTATTGATATAAATAAGAACAGCATTTGGCAGGGATTTCCCAGGTCATGTGTTTCAGTCATTTCCTTTATAACCACATCAAATATTTCACAATATAAGTCAGTCAGTCTTGTTTTAAATGAAATTGAGGGGGGGTTGCCCCTGCTTTATTTTGTCAAAGCCTATTCTAAATGCTTGCTTTTCTGGTGGTTAAAATACCTTTCATAGATTAAATGAGTTCATGGTCAATTATAGCCACTTGTTCCAGTGCCAGTAATGTCCTTTGGCTGAAACATTGTTCTTTTAAGTGAAGATGACTTTCCAAATAGGATTTTGTTGCCGTAGTCCTTCCTTACAGATGTTCCCATTGTGTGGCGCTGTGTGGGGAGCCCTTTCCCTAGTGGGGATCTGAAAGTGGGTCAGGGCATTGTGTGCCTAGGTAAATAACATTAAATATACTGTCAGCTTTCCAAAGGTACTTCAAGGTCTTTCTAACACTCTCCCAAAACAGTGGAGGTTAAGCCATGTGAAAATTGAAGGGCAAGCAGTAGATTTGTTATACAGGCAAGAATTTTTTATTAAAAGTTCCCAAGACAATAAAGACATTAAAATAAGGGTTATGAAAATAGCTTTGCTCCTGCCTTGCTAGGGTTTCCATTAGAACTTAATTCTATTATTAAAAATTAAATTTGTTGTATTTATGGTTCTGTTTTCTTAGAAGACACCTATTGATCAAAACAGGCCTCGCCTTATTAAAAATTCAGAGCATTATCCGGATCAGCTGTCAAGCTGGATATATTAAACCAGAATATGTTTTAACACTAGCAGATGTGCCCAGTAAGAAGGGGAGCCAGGCACACCTACCGAGTATATCGCGAAAATCCAAAGCACCTTCAGGGGTCCAGGGGTGAGAGCAGGTTGTGGTGCTGTGCCGATGGAGACAAGGTGTTTCCTTGGTGTGTGACCAGGGCAGTTGTTGGCAGGAAGAGGCTGGTGAGAAGAGCCTGTCAAAAGGGCTTGTATTGAGAGAACTTAATCTCTCTGCTGATAAAAGTACTGGGAAGGTCCCTTTCTGATGGTGTATTTGGTGCTTTCGCACAGAAGGGCTCGCTGACGGTCACTGAAAGAGACAAAACAGAAGCTAGAAGGTACCAAGTGAAGCCAGACAGGTTCGTACAGTACGCAGCAGGGAGTTGCTAACTGGAGCAAAGTGTCTGTGTGAAGGTGCCGGTGCTGTCTCCATCCCCTGGCCTCTCCTGGCTGGAGCGGGAGGATGAGCATCAGCACGTGCCAGCCCCTGAGCGCCAGCAAGGTGTGGCATCTCCAGTGTGCACTTACATAGAGATACTATGAGTGTGTTGGCTTTTTACTATGCTGGCTGGAAGACCAGTTGATAGAAAGCTAAGTTTTTTTCTTGTAAATTCGTTGAATAACGGTGTATTTGGGGAAAATGTTGGATCTTGCACACAGGTATCTGATGAGGCTATGTTAAAAGACAGAAACCTCCATCTGCTGTATGAAAGCCATTCAGCATAAGTGTCAGAACAGCAGGTCATCGGGGCTTGTGCGACCTAACTGTGCCCAGGGTTACTTACATTCTTTTATTGAGAGCAAGGTGTACAAAGCTGCCGTCCTGAAGAATCAGAAATCTGAATACAGGAGGATTTCCAACCAAAAGACGAATATTGGATCAGTAAATTAAATTTGGTTATAAGAAGATAAACATACATTATCAGGCATTACATCTCTTCCTATTCCTGCTGTTTCAGGGTGGTGGGTGGGCGGGTGGGTGATACTGCATTGCATTAGCATAAAAGTCTTTTGTGAGTGAGGGTGACTGTACCTGAGATTATCTACTCTCATAGAAGAGAAAGTTTGAGTTTAATAATAATAATAATGTGAAGTTATGGCATATTTAATATTAATAAAAAGAATTTCAGAAAATGGTGATATCTTTGCCCATTCTGCTGTTCAATGGTATCAATTTTGTCCAATTTTAAAAATGATTCATTTTAAAGAAGACATTTACAGGTTGTTGGTTTTTATATATGTTCTGTTAAAGGATTGTAACCACAAGCCGGTACCCCAAATTCCCACATATAAAACTGTCATTTTCGTTTGAAATGGCTCAAAAGTCCCATCTCAACTGCTTGATTCAGCCTAAGTTCGTCTTACCTGGGGTCAGGATTTTGACCTACAAAGCTGGTGATTGTGTCCTAGGTTGTACTTGTTTGATTTGCCTGCATTCAGGAAGCAAGATTAGAGGTGTGCAACACAACCTCATTGTGGATCATTTACACAGGAGGAATGTTGTTAGTATAGGAGTGCAAAGTAACTGGTGTTTGCCAGATGGGGCTCTTTGACTCTGCTGTGCTAACAGACTGTTGACTTTGTGTATATATAATGATTTTTTCGAAGAATCAGTGATCATTGAGGTAGCAATAATTGGCACCAGGGAAACCTTTTAGCAAGCCTTTCCTAGCAGCTAGCGATGTGTTGATTTTCACTGGGTTTTGATAGCTAGAAAATGTGCTAATTTTCAGTTGTGTAGTAAGACTTAATTAAAAATGGTATAGAGGTTTGGAGGGGTGGGCTTGATGCTGGGCAAGATCTTGGCAAGTGGGCAGTGTGCAGGAATTACTGTCTCACGCTAACTGGGAAGTGGAAGAATAGAAGGCCTTGTTTGTAAAGAAAAAGCAGCAGGAGGAGGAAAAATCACAGAAAAAATCATTGTAATTAACTGAGAATGGAAGTACATGATACAAACTACAGATTTAGGAGCCAAGCATCCTACCATGCTGAAGCACTGGGCTTCAAAATGAAGATCCAAAACCCGGGCTTGGGATGTTATCAGTTTAAGGGCATGTTGGGTTCTGTGCACGTAGGACACAAGGGACATCTGGAAGTGTTTCATCTGACTGTGGGATTATATTTACTTATCACTTGCAAGCCTGGCCCTCATCATTATTTACTGCTTAGGGCATCACCGCCAGGCCCAGAAGCCAGTGTCATTGATTATGGCTGGTGCACACCAGAGTCAAGAACATTGCACTGAAAATATTCCTTAACCCGGCTTGCAGCGGTTCAGTGTCTGGGATGACTATGGAGAGCTGCTGACCGGAGGCCTCAGCAGGGAGAACATTTATGCAGTTTTCATCAGAGTAAATGCACTCAGCTGTGCGGGTCTTCTACCTGCCTGCCATCTTTTCTAGCACCAAGACTGGATACGACTCCTCAGCAAGCACTCAAACCGGCACAGGCTGGAGATGACAGTCACTCTGATGAATTTTGGATCGTTCTCTCAAGATCCACGTGGAAAAGGGTTCCACAGATGTGTCCTTTTAGCAAGTAGGCATAGACATTTACATAAAATGCTGAGCTTTCCTAGTGAAGGTGAACGTGATTTGGACCAACCTTACAGTTCCATGTGAAAGAGGGGCAGATGGTTTATGACGTGCTCATAGCTCATGAGTGACACAAGCTGACGTTCCATTCTGCGTCTGCTCATTCTCCGTGCTTCGCAGAGGATTCAACAAGCAGAAAGTAATAGCTTACATTCGAGAGAGATTGTGGATCTTTTCAGATGACCCTGTCTTGTCTGTTCCTACCTGTCACCCAGATTTAGAGCAGAGCCAGGATGGGTTATTTCCTACCTGTCCTCAGATCCTTTGACAGGGCGTTGTACAGCATTGTTGGGCCTAGTTCTATTCAAAGTAATGGCCTTCTTTGCTGCATGGGCCTTTTGCATGATCTCATAAGAGAAATCACACTAATGAAGAGGAGAATGGTGACTCTGTTCTTCTTTAGTTGTGCCATGCTAGTATGTCATGCTAGCATAGCTAGTATGACATGCCAGTGTTAGTCAAACTCCTGCTGCATGTGGGTTTATTATAAATGTGCCACTTACTTACAATAGCTTGACCTGGGATTTGGCACATGCATATATCAGCCTGGCAGTAGTCATTTACTTGCCCACATTTTGTAAGCCGGTGATTTATAAATTTCAAATGTACAAAAGAATTAGAGGAAACTATGAGAGTCATCCCACAAATTTCAGCAGTATGTGAAGTGCGTGTCCAGCCCAGCAAGGTCTTTGCAGAGCGAAGAAGTGACTTACACTCATGCTAATTGTCAAGCATATGCAATGGCTGCAGGTCTTTGAGCTATGGCTCAACCACAGACTAGGCTTAGGGTTTGTATAGGGTTAGGACAGAGACAAAGCCTAATGCCTTTAGTTGGAGAGTGGCTGAGGAGGGGCTGCCAAAGGAAGACAAACCATTCTTCTGGAGCTTCCATCAGAAACTTTCTTGCCAGAGCCGAAGCTTTGTCCTTCAGTGTGTGCTGATGACTCCTTTCTCAGAGAGGCCATGTTCTGCACAATGCTACGTGGCAGGCAGTCTTGGCTGACATTGGCTTACAAGCTGGTTTTGTTGCTTATTTTCTATATCAAGTCCATGGAGGCCACAGCTGCAGCTGTAATTTCATTTGAGCTGGTATGAGTGTGGAGCAAGCCTGTGCCATGTCATTCAGGAGCAGAAATTATCTGTCAAGTGGTATCACTACATAGAGATAGGAAGTACTCCCTGTTGTTCCAGTCTCAAAATACTACTGCGGTTGTCTTACTCTGCTTTTCCTGGCCATAGCTTTAACATGTAGTAGAGTAGAAGTTCACCTGTTTACCTTAATTGTTGGTATAAAACAGGTTGTACATTTGGATAAGTGAACAGGGAACTGTTGTATAGGTTTGGATTTCAGCATAGGCTTTTCTTGAGCCCCATTCACATAAGTCTCGTATCTTGCAAGCCATCCAATCTTGAACGACCTTTCTGTTATCTTAGATGCCTTGGTCTGCTAACCCAAAGGGAGCCTGCTTGTGCAGGAGCAGGCAGTTCGTGTAAGAAAGAGTTCTGCGAGGGATGGGATATTCCTCCTTTGAAAGCTGTGACATGGGAGATACAGATAGTAGTTTGTTTTCTCCAGATTCCTCCAGAATTTGGGGGTTTTTTTGGAAAAGAAAAAAAAAAAAAAAAGCAAAAGTTAATGCTCTAGCTGCTGCAGCTGTGAAAGAAGCTTTCAAAACTAACATGAGTTTAAATTAGGAAGTTTTATCTGCCTGAATCTGAAGGTTGAAAATGTAAGAGTAATTTCAGTCAATTCAGTTGCTTAATGAAATAATGAAAGCATCATATGAAATTATGCAAAACTAGGGGAAATTCAATATCCTGAAACCCTATACCCAGATTAATCAAATTAATGGCAAGGTATAAAAGGACACATTTGGGAGATTATGTAGAAATTCAGCTGTGTAGGGTTTTAGGAGCCTTGGAAAGGGAAGATGAGCCTTTGCTAAGTGCTATACGGCAATTTTCTTAGTACAGTAGTTAAATATAATATTTTGGGGAAAAGAAGTGGTGTGATTTTTTTTTTTCTTTTTTTTTGCCTACAAACCTCCTCAACACATTTGTTTTAGATTGGAGGAAGTTAAATATGCTTCAAAGATACTGTCTTAATTTTCTGGAGAAAAATATGTAACTATGTTTCATATAGGAAAAATGCCACATCAAGGTGTTCCTATTTGGGAGAAGGGGTATGTTGCTCTTTTTTTTTTTTTTTTTTTTTTTTTTTTTCATCTAAAACTGAATTTGACATTAATTTACAAACAGTTTCAGGCAACCAATAACACATTTCTTTTCCTTCATAAACCATTTGTCTGAAAAAATTAACTGGGCTCCCACCTTGAATATTTGAGAACTGCTCAGTGTTCAAACAGTGTGAAAATATAATTGGAATCTCCTAGTTTCTGCTGCTTCTCACTATCTTATTTTAAATAGAACAAACAATATGTAGAAGTGAAAAAAAGAAAGGAATTAAAAACTGAAAGGGGTGAGATTTGGGAAAGGATGTTAAACTAGTAATGAAATATATGAATTAACAAATGTGCTTGCCAAGAGTACCAGTGAAAAAGAATACTAAGAATCAGATACCTTACTGCCAAACTGTTACCCCCAAAATTTGGAAACTTGGAATTCAGGTGCCAAATTTACTCTCCTCTGAGACAGGCTGCTGTGCCAGCACTCAGAGTTATCCCACTTGCACCAGAGAAAATCAAGAGAGTCTAAAACCATCAAGGATCAAGATAAACAGCATGGCAATAATCAGCCCAAAGCTTCTGCTTGCCCTGAATGTGCTCGCATGTGAGACTACAGCCTCATCTCTCGAAGGAAACATCTCCAGATGAAATGTACTTCACTAGAGAGATTCAGGCTGGAAAGTGTCCTGATCTGAGGGTTTTTCCTTGCTCTTAAAACCACACTCCCCCTGCAGCAATCTAAATGCACTGATTAATATGAGACTAGGCCTTTACCTAGGGCATGAGGCAAGCACTGCTTCGTTGGTGGTGGAAAGCTTCCTCCCATAAGGGCATCTTGTCAAAACCCACATCTTGCCTCTCAGTTTCCTGTACAGAGTCCCTCAAGGAAATGCTCCATCCCCAAATCTGTATGCTTATCTTGGTGCATCTCTGACAGTCCCCTTGTACTTGTACTGTACATGCCTCTCCTGTTCTCACGTAGGATCCCTCATACTTGTTTCCCGAAGGAGGCATTTCAGTGTGTAGTATTGGTAAATCATCATTTGAAGAGGCAGAGGGAAATGGAAAGGAGGAGGTAGGGGGCTTGCATGCCGTTAGAGAGATGGAAGGACACTCCATTGTGCTGTTTGCTCCCACTGTAGTGCAGATTTGGAGGTTTTGAGCATTCCCCACTGGATGCCACTCGCCCCGATCCAGATTTTCCAAACATGCTGACACAGCAGAGATGAGCACCAGAGAGAAACACGTGCTCCTCTGAAAGCACTTCATCAAAGCCTGTTTGTTATGACTAACAGCAAGCAGTGTACAAAAGAGACAGTGACATCTCCTGAGTTAAGATAATGTAAGGGAAGAGAGAGAATGAGCAAGTTTCCTCAAATGCAGCCTAAGCTCCTGCCAAGCCAGTTTGCCTGCCCTGGCCAGCTCAGCTCGGTCATGGTAAAGAGTGTTGGCCTCAGCCACCACGGTCAAGGTTAGCACAGAGACTCCTGACCCCAAGCTGTCTGCTTCCAGTGCTTTTGGCGTTGCTTGTGCTATGGCAGGCTGGGTCTCGGAGAGAACTGTGCCTCAGAGGTAGTTCACCTATTATTAAAGGAAATGTCAGGCTGCCAGCCAAAGATGGAGAGATGGTAGTTTGTGATAGACATGTTTGTAAAATCTGTGAGGAAAATACTGGTGGGGAAGATGGGGGGAGAAAATTTGCTCTGTTACACACCTATGTATCAACAGTGACAACATATAATACTACTAGCAGGAAAATTTATCATGTATTAAATTAATGTACCATATTATGGGTGCTTTTATACAGCAGTTTGGCACTCCTGGTGAAGTTTTGTATTGAGAAATAATAAAGAAAATTCTACTGTAAAATATGCTACCTTCAACATTCATAAAACATGCCATACTTGAAAGGACCCAATCCTGTTCATATGCACAGGAACGGAAGGTTTGCCATTGACTTCCATGCAAGCAAGGTCAGCTACAAAATGATCAATTAAATAGGATTCCAAGAATGATTTACTGTCCCCACAATATTCATTTTCACCCCATTAGTGTTCCTTTTCGTTAGTGTGACCTTCAGTCTTGCATAGTGAAATGCTCATTGCTCCAAACCATGACATAACATGATGAGAATACAACTGATAAGGCAATGATCTGTCTCAAAGAAGATAGTACCAGTGTGCAGGAACTTTTTGTACAGTACAGTGGACTCCTGGCCCACACTTTGCAGTGGTTTTGGATACCCTGGCAGTATAAAATCTATATAATTCTAATAAATTAGTTAACGTGTAGGTTTGAGGAATCAAAATATCTTTTATAAGATCCATGTGATTGCTGATCATTTCTAAAGTACTTCAATGACTGAACTATAGCATCCAGACATGTGTTTTCTTGGTTTGCTTTTCCAAATACAAATATCTAGCTTTGGATCTATCAGACAAATGGAAAACAAACAAAGGGCTAATCCCAGTGGAACAGGAATCCAGTTATGAACCATCTATATCATAGACCTTGGAAATCTTGACTTGCAGTTTCCATTGAAAAATAGAGATGTTTGATGTAGTGACAGATGATATACTATACTGTATTTTCTTTCTCTATTGCTGTTGGAATTGTATATTTAGTGAATTAGTCGTGATTGATGATAGTGTTTTAAGGACTTGCTAGTTCTTCCTGGGAAAAGATGGAATATTTTAACTATATTAATGGTTTGAGACTTAAGAATAGCACCATATATTTTTGTAATCTTTCAGCAGCAAAGCCACAATTTATACAAATGGATTCACTCTGTCTTTAGCTCAAGCAACTCTGACAAAAGATGTCATTTGAAGTAATGTTGCTCATCATTCATAAACGCAAAAGCTTAAGGCTTCATTGCTTTGATATGAAATTGCGTTGGGAGTTTTCAACTCCTTGCAAGATCAGTATATGGTGTTAATGACAATTTAACTGTTTTATGCAGCTCCAGATTAGACTACTTTTGAACACAAAGGTGCTTATTTACCAACAGAAAGAGAGATACTAACCTGAGAGTATGTAAGAGGAGAAAAGCAGTATTCTAGCCGCAACTCAGAATTCCCTAAATGTCAGCTCTGGAGCAGTTAAAAAATAGTGCTATCATGTGTTCAGCCAAAATTACCTATTTAGAGTACAGTATATTAGATCCCTTTACAGCACCTTGGTAAGGAAGCATATCATTGCAGGATAATGCCAAGGGCTCGGAGAGGTCTCTGACTTTGACTTTGGGGTGTTGGTTGAAATGGAGCCAAATCCTGCAGTTGCATTGGAATACTCCCTTTTGTTGTGATATCAGTAATGCATGTATAGGGACTCATCTCTGTATGGGTAATAGTCAACAAAAGCATGGTACAAAAAGTAGCCTTTAGACACAATCTGAGAATAATAACAGATTAAGACAGACTTTCTGCCTTAAAAGCGTATCTAACGTTACTGCTGCACTGTGGTTTTGCTTCTGTGATCCAACCCCTTTACAATGCCGCTATGCTTGTACTACTAAAAAAAGCCCCAAACAAACCCCAGCCCTTCCTTTCTCTATTTAATCCACTGGCTCTGTAAAAAGCAATGATATCATACAGTTTGTAGATAAGTGATAGATCTTTATATAGTGCCTATTTTACAAGTGTGCTGTCACACAAAGATTTTCTTTAATTATTAGTTAAAATCTGGGAGAGAAAGTGATATTATTTCCCACCTGTAATCCTGTATTTAGATTATCTCTGTATTACCCTGTTAATACTTTATTCTGTAATCATTATTCTAAATATTGTTCACCTCCTGAGAAACTGTCATGCTCTTTAGGTATGCGTCTTGTGTCTTTCAGTTTAAAATGTTGCCTTACATTTCCAGAAGACAGGCCTTAGAATTGAAGTAAAAGACTTGATGAACAAGACATAATCTTTTCTCCTGTAATAAATAAAACATGATTGATAACTATTGTGCATCAGAAGGAGTTGATGGACACATGGATGGTGATTAGAGAGGACTGAGCGTGATGCATAATACATTTTAAAGCAGACAACAAAACAGAGAAAAAATTTCAAATGGGTGTAGGTGGTAGGTAAGACAAGCATGTGTACCCAGGTCAGGTTATCACACTCACTGCATGATGAATGCGATGAGTAACACAACCTGTACTATTTCCTACACTGCCACTGCTGAGTTTGTGTTCAGCTTCTCCATCAGCCAGTCATCCCATCCTTCAGGACTGAAGTCTTGTAGAAGGTCAGAAATTTATATTTTTTACTTGGGAGGAAATCTGTGGGGGTTTTCCTCACATTTTGCTTTCATTTTACATTGGAACAAAAGCCAAAATCCTCAAAATTCCCCTCATAAAGGCATATCTGAAGAATCCCACTGGAGAACAACTGTTTCAGAAAGAAATGGAAGTTTCAGGGTGGCATTATTGGAAAACTGCGGGGGAGAGGATCTTCTTTAAATTACTTTGTTGCTTGAACATTGTTCCACAAGCTGGGGCAGTGGTACTACATAATCATAGATAAGATAGAAAATGGCAGTCAAAATAGTATGTTGAGTTTCATTTGAATGATGTAGTTTAAATGTAATGGCAGTTACTACCTAGAACAGATTGAATCGTCTTGTTCTCTTGTTGAAAATGTCAAAGCAAAATCTTAAATTGCTTCAACACATGACAAACAGAAGACACTTTCAACAGGAAAATGAAGTGTCAAGCAGGTTCGTTACAAGAAGCTGACACAATTTCATGAAAAATTTCTCAGAAATTACATTCCTGGTGCAAAACTTATATCTGGCTGCTGGAAAAAAGCAGCAGAAAACCTAAAAGCTGAGTAATGAATGGTCCTCTGAGAACAGCAAAGAAATACAGAAGCTGAGGAGAGTGATCTCTGTTTTGAGCCGCTTCACCAACAGCATCCGGGTGGCTGAGGGCTAGGAGCAGTGCTGATTTCTGTCCTGGCAGTCGGATGGAGACATTGCAGGAGAACAGAAATCCCTCTCCAGAGGCCTGTGTCTGCGCAGGTCGTGCAGGCAGGGACAGGCAGAGTATGTGGGTATTTGGGCAGCCCATCGGTACGGCGTCCGTGCACTGCTCGCAGAGAGCTTGTGCTGCCTTGTCCACCAAGGCTGGGGGGAGCAAGTTCCCCTCCCCATGCACTTGGTCTGTAAAGCCCTGGCTGAGAGGAAACTCGGTGCTCATTTGTTAATGAAAATGGGGTGGGTTCCTCCCCTCCCCTCCCCTCCTCTCCTCTTTTTCTGCTTGATGTTCTTTGGCTCTTTGCATTGTTTTTTTTTTTTTCTATTTTTTTTCTTGATTTAAAGATTATCTTCATCTTTTAATAAAGGATGAAGGAAATATACTGAAGGATTAAATCCTTTATCTGCAGCAATTCAAAGTGGCTGCGGGACTGTTTAATCTCGCATTTCAGGGGATTTGGAAGCAAGGACCTTCCTGCAGTTTCTGCTGCATACAATATAACCTGTGCCCAAATTGACCTGTGGGACAGGTACAATCCACCGCTGTCAAGTTTATTTTATGCTCCTCTGATATAAATGTCTGGTGTGTTGACAGCCTGCTTAGCAATGGTCGCATAGATTCCAAACAAGTATAGTCCCAAAGACATTTTTTGGTCATGTCTTCACTCTTTTCCATTGCTTTTAGTGTTGCCACAAGGGCTTTGAATTGTTTCACTGGGAAGTTAATTTGTTCCTCTCAACTGTGCTGTGTGTCACTGGATTTGTTAATGGGGCTGCACAGAGATGCACCAGTGGGGACTGGAATGACATTTGTCCTGGTGCTTTTTGTACACGTAGCTCTCTATGCAGCCTTTAGTCACGTTCCCCTTGGAGGCTTGCTTGCCATTCTTTGCTTCTCCACTGACCATTAACCATTTCAAGTAATATGTTAGTCTTAAAATATTACAACTTTATTGTTGAGTAGTTGCCTCCTGTAAACCTGATGCATGGGGGTAAGAGTGTGCCAACAGACTTAGCATGTGAATCATTTACCTGGAACTTGTTTTATCAAAGTTACGAAGTTTATTTCTTTGAGGCAGTGCTTTGTGTATGTTTGGTGTATTTTTGTGAAAAAGAAATTGCATTCTGGGATCAAAGAACTGCCCTGTGTTTGATAGTGGCTGATACTGAAAGACTCAGGTCCCATGCTGATCACCAGGGGGCTGTTCTGCCTCCCATCAGCTGGTAAAAACTCTGATGAAAGTGGTGAAAGGCAGCACTGCTGACTCTGAAAATGGGTTGTCCCACCAGAGATTTCTATGGATGCTACTTTTTTTGTTAATTCTTTTAAATCCTTTGCCTCAAATAAGACGACAAATTTCATGGGATAACTATCTCCTTCATTTCTTAAAGCATTGTCTTTCATCGGAAGATTTACATTTTCTTGATCTTTGGTCATGAGGCAGGATAAACAGTAGTGAGTGTATCTATGATTTCTTTACATGCCTGTATTATTCCTGCTTTTATTCATTTTCCTGCTCATCCAGCCAACAATGACATGATTCGGCCCAATTTTTTCTTAACGATGCTACATGTGCTTAGTGAATAATACAATTCAAAAGTTCTTCAGTGGTAAAATGAAAAAATAATAGCAAAACCTGGTGGAATAGATTTTTGCAGCTTTTGAAGGCAAATTAGAGACAAAGAACCTACATAAATATTGCATAAACATTTTATGAAAAGGTTTTCCTTGTCGAGTATAGTAACATTTTTCATCCTTGTAGCAAGCTTTGGAAGTCAGGGTGCTAATCCAAAGAATGAGTCAGAATTAATAGGCTGGATGGGGGAGGGTGAAACCTACTCATTAACCCCCTACGGAGCAAAATCAGTTGGGAAGAGATCACTTAACAGAAGTTCCATGTTTCTTACTTATGAATGTCACTAATCTAAAAAACTTACAATTGAAATTCCATCTGAAAATTGTTTGTGGTATGGCAGCTCTGAAATTGTAGTGGTCCTGCTGAACATCAAAGCAGGCTGCAACATCTAATCGTGTCCAAAGTACAAGTTTCAAATGGTTTCTACTGCCTTTGAGACTTCAAGGGAAATACATTTTTAATGTTGAGCTTCAGTAGCGCTGTCTTCTTTTTTGAAAAACTGCACAGGAATGTTTGGTCTGTAACAAAGGTTTTGACTCAGGGTTATCTCAGGGCACAGGTAAGCCATGCAGTTGCCTGAAAGCGCAAACAGAGAGAGGTGGCAAAATGGCACCAGCTCCTCCTTCGCCAGACTGGTGTGCACTGGCTGGAGGCTGCTATTGAGCTTGGAGATAGCTTTTCCCAGCCCCAAAAAGAGCACCCATTGCTTTGCCTAGATATAGTACCATAGGTGCTTAATACTTAGTTCAGCTGGCATTCATCATCCACGATAATTCTCTTTTGATACACCATCTATATTTAATATGAGGTTTTTAGTTTCAGAGAATAATGGATTGCTTTGAGTTTTATTAAAACAACGCATAAAATCCACGCCAGGATAATTCATGTTGCTGGGGTTGTGCTGTGGTGTAGTAGTTCACTGTGCACAAGTGATCAAATTGATCATGGAATATTAATTGGTTGTGGACTGCAGGCTTTTGGTACTCTGGCTTCAGGTTGACAAGAATGATAGCTTTCATTTGCATGCAAAGTCTTCAGCTGTACCTTCAAGATGGATGATGGGATTTGGCTTCACCCATCACCACTTCCTTACTTTTTTATAAGACAGGGGAAAAAAAAGAATTAAAAAAGCCAAAAGATAAAATGTCATAAAATGTTCTTTGCAGATCTCCTTGAAACTGAGGGTAATTTCGAGCATCTTATTTCTGCTCAGAGTCCAAGAGAAACATTTTGAGTGCAGATGAAATGATGTGTCCTTTGTGTTAAATACACTCTGTTCATTAAGTAAACCTTTTCATAATTTACACTTAGTAACAATTTATTACACTTTTTTTTTCCTCTACTTCAGAGGAAACTCATGCTTACTTCATAAAAGAAAGCTGCATGATCCACATTTAGGAAAGGAATAAAATGATCGTGCATAATCTAATCCAATTTGTGAAATTTAGAAACACAATGAAAAGAAAGGTGTGTTGGCAACCATGGGAGTAAGGAAACATGATAGCATCAGTACAGTGAGACCCCTGCTAACACAGAATTCTTCTACTTTCCAGCACCCACCTTGCAGTGACTCCAGTGACAGCACTGACAGTAACCCATGCCATCAGTGCCACTGGATGTTTCGCATCAGGAGATGCATAACAGTCAGCTGCCACTGGCATTTAATGTGTATATTGCAATAGTGTTAAGTGTTCAGCCCTGTTGTTAATTACTTTGTCATCGGCACCTTGTGGGATTTTGCTATCTGTGCTTCAGTAATGTGCCATCTATGCTATTGCTTCTATTCCACTTCACCAGAATCCTCCTAAGTCATATTCTGTTGCATAAGTTCCACCAGAATCTCACCGTTCCACTTTCTACAGCCCTACGTGACTTGATTGCCTTGTAAGAAGAGGGAAGGGGGTCCTGCACAAATCTGAAAATGAGATGATCCAAACCCTAAATCTAGTTCATTTCTGCTTTTCTTAATGTTTCCATTAATTCCACAGCGTTCATTTAGTGCCTGATTCTCCTGCTGTTCTCTCCAAAGCAGTTTGGCTATCTCCGTGCACTCTGGTAGCATCCGTTGTGCAGTAGCTGAAGACATCTTAGGTGAGAAGACTGGCACCAAGACTTCCCGTTCAGAGATGACTTTGCGTCTGGAATTGCCAGTTGCCATTACTAGTTTTAAACAGTTACCATGAGCTGCATGGTCATGGCTACAGCAGAAGCTGTTGGAGCAGCTGGCAAGAACAGGACAGACAGATAGTAGATTAGGGTTTTGACTGCTCTCAAAGTCAAGGGGGCTACAGTCTTGGCCAGCTTCTTGGTGCCAGTAGTATGACCTGTCAAACGCGGGTCTGTTCCAAGTCATTGAGGACTTAATGGGTTAGAATCAAAACAACCAGTAATGATCCAAGAGCATCCGAGTGCCTCAAAATTCATTTCCCTTGCGAGCTGCATTTCAGCATGGACACAGCATCTTCCTTAGAACGGTGATTGTGTTGTCCTTCTTTCTATGCCATAAAAAGAATTCATGTGATGAATTCCAATTATTTACTGCTAATATAAAAATGCTAAGCTCCTTCTTGCAGAAAATTGTCCCACAGAGGCAGACCGAACAGTGCATTAAGGCACTCTTGATCCTAGGTAGAGTTTTCAAAAAGTGATATTCATGGTGATGGTGGCAGAGGGGGAGGCATCCAGTTGCTCTATCATTTCACCCCATTGTCCCAAAAGATGCATTTCCTGCTCGAATAGTAATAAATAGAGAAAAACTCATTGTTACTGGTTAATGACTCCTGGCTTCCACACAAGTTCTCAGTTCACTGAGTTTGAGTTTATTGAGAATAAGTGTTCAGTGTTTATCTTCAAAGGTGGAGACATTTATCCTTTGACAGTATTTTGTTGTAATGGCTTTATTTCTGTTACAGCAAATGACGGATGGAGGTGCAATCATTTTGTCAGCCTGATACTGTGGTGAAGGAAAGGCAGCACGGTGACTGAATGCTGAAAAAGTGTGTTTTGACTGACTGGTAGAACACAGTACAATACAGCTAATCAGGGAACGGTGTCCCCATATAAACACAGCCTCACAAAGCTGCATTTTTATGAATGAGTTGCTTTATGTGGTTTCCACTGCTTTTCACCTTGTGTGGTACTTTACTGCTGTGCCAAGAAAATGAAAAGCATTCATTCTGATCTGGTAGCAGGACTTGCTGGTGAACGTGTGTTAGAGGCTCAAGTCCACAAAGTATACTTATTACAAGTCCAGGTGGGAACCCTTGGCTCTTTAGACAAGCTTTTAACTCTGCAAGTGCACAGTTCAGTCCCTGCCAGCCAAGACTATAGCTGTCACATTTACATTTACATCTGCACAGTTGGCTCACACGTTTGCTTAGGTGTAAGCAGCAACATGAAAGATAAAGCAGGAGCAGGTCAGGCCTGAAACATTTTACTGTCAGCCATCGAGATATCTGTTGGCACAGGTTGGGATTTCAGATGAGCCAAGGGGAGTTAGGTACGTATTTTTTAAAAGGTGTGATGCTGAGCTTCTCTTAGCAATATGTGCCCTCTGGTTAACATATTGATTTAGCGTTTTGCATGCCGTTAGTTCCATCTTCATCTATGGTGTGAAAGTTGCAATGTCACTGCCAAAATTCTTAGATGCCAAAGTAGATCTAAGCCATGCCTGGAAGCATGTGTATTTGAACTAGGAGTGAACAAAAGCTTAACTTTGGGTACGAGCTCATTTCAGATTGAGGATTTGGCATGCTGTTATTTGCCCTAGAGGATGCTATTCAAACAGATTGGTCCTGCTGTCAAAAGGTTAGCCAGATCCTTGATTGAATGATACTACAGGCTCTGTGTTAATTAATGGTGGGAAAATGCCAGATCCTTTCATTGAAGGAAGTAGGTTGGCATGTAATTGTCTCATAGAAGATTTGAAACAACTTAGATTGTATTTGGATAATTGTTCCTTTCATCACTGCAAATTACATGAACAAATGTCCAGGAGGTACTTTAATAGCAAAATCATAAAACAGCAAATGTACTTTGGGTGCTTATCACAAGAAGAGGAAAAGTCATTATCCCTTCCCCAAAATTTGACCAGGTCTTAGCCACGTGTGAATTAACATTTTTAGCTTTCTGCCTGCATCTCCCTTAGAAGAGTTGTCTGGTCTGGAAAACATTTCAGCTGTGTTGAGTCTCAAGAAAGAGGCCCTTCAAATCATGAGCAGCTGGATTTCAGTGCTAGTGCTGACTGGCTTCACATTGGTAGTAGTTCAGGTCCTTGGAGCACAGGTGATGACTTAGAGCATGGCACAGGGGGAAGGTGATATGCATTAAATTCAGAAGCTGTGCTTAGCTGAGCCACCTAAAAATTGCAGCAAGAGACTTGTGTTTGTTGTAGCAACAGCTTGGGCTGTCTGTCTCTCACCGTGGTTGCCGTAAAAGAAGCCTGACTGGAGTGGGGAGAGTATGTGAGGCTGCTGCAGAGAGAAGGTAGGAAGTAGTGTAGGGAAATCGAGCTGTGTCAGATAACAAACTGTGAAGGAACTGGTGGTTACTGGGATGCCTTGTAGTTTTTCTAACTGGTTATCATTGCTTATGCCTAAGTAATGATATCCTAAGGCTGTTTGTTTTCAACTGCTTTGTGCTTTTTCAGGAGAACTCATTAGTGTGCCAGATATATGCTTGAATATGGAACAAGGGATTTTTGAAACAGTAAGGCTGTGGTGGGAAAAAATGAGCCTCTAGGCTCTTATGCTGCACTGGCACTTAGAAGCAGGAGCTGCTCCTTCAGGGCTGTTGTCTTCTTCAGTTGGTCCTGCAAGTAGCTGGACGTTGCCCTGTGCAGCAAGTCAGACTCCCCCTTGTCTGTTAAAGATCACTGTGTAACTAATTGGAGAGACAACATCTTTTGTGGGTCTCGTCTCTGTTTTTCTGAGGCACTTCTCCTGGGACAGCATATTCCTTGTGCCTATGAAAAAGAGAGAATAAATGTATCACGTGTTCTGGGAAAGAAAATGCACCTGGATGAGCAGTTAAGGATCAGATCAGTGTATTGATTTGTACAAGACTGTGCTTTTAAACCGCTTATGGAAAAACCCCATGAGGAGTGTTGTTGAAATCACAGCAACCTGATTGTTGCTTTAAAGTTTGTGTATTGCTTTCTAATTGGGTGAATATAAGCATAGGAGGAAACAGCACTTTAAGCAATCTCCTAGCGGTCTGGCTGTTAAACAGCCTCTGGCCATATCCACCAAGCTCTTACACAAAGCTCATGCGTTGCCAGGTGCCTCTGGGTAAAGAAATGTCTTTCCAGCTTGTCGTCCAGCACCTGTGACTTCAAGCAATGCCCCAGGTAGCGTGCCTGGTGTTACCCTGGGACAAAGCACAGAAGCCCAGTGTGAGCCCTCCTCAATCTTAATACTGTACTGTACCAGCTGATAATCGCATAAACAATCGTGGCCAAAGCTGTGCCAGCCTGTTCATGGGATGAAATCTTAGAATGGAAAATAAAGGCAAAGAAACCCTGTGGTGTGCTGCATTGTCAGATGGTAGGTCTGACTGTGTGGCTGCAGGAATTGTTGCTTTGGGGAACTAATATTCTCCTTAATCTGGTGGCTTCACTGTTGAAGTGTTACTGCTCAGAGCAGCCCAGGGGCATGGCATGTTCAAGGGGTCTTAAAAAAACCCCATAGACAGCTCTGTCCCAGCTCTTCCTGTGGCAGTTAATGAGGTTCATATCCATATTTCTTTGCAGAAGTACTGTTGTACCTTTAATAATAGGAAGAGTGTTTGCATTGCATTTAGTTGTTTTAATTTAAAGTGTTTTTCTGGGAGGTGGAGTTAGTTGAGAACACATAGAATCATAGAATGTTTTGGGTTGGAAGGGACCCCTAGAGGTCATCTAGTCCAACCCCCTGCAGCGAGCAGGGACACCGCTAACCAGATCAAGTTGCTCAGAGCCCCATCCAACCTGGCCTTGAATGTTCCCAGGGATGGGGCCTCCACCACCTCTCTGGGCAACCCAATATAATATATTTTATTATGTTAGTATATTGTTATTATATAACAATATAATAACATAATACTGTTACCTTTATTAAAGACACATTGATGCAGTAACACCATTAATTTTTTGTTCTGCTTCACCTTCTAGCAAGGCTGGAAATCAGAGTGCTGCGCATACATAAAACTGTTCCAAGAATTAAGGAAACTTCTCTGAGAGGAACGAGCATTTGACTAAAGGTTGTTTATGGACTTCTGTCAAGTACAGAGATCATGAAAGATTAGAATCCCTCACAACTAAGAATATCTTGTACTGCCTTACTGTTTAAGAAGGACCAAGAGTGAATTTCATGAGGTGAATAAGTGATCTGATGTCTTGTCCTGGTTTCGGCTGGGATAGAGTTAATTTTCTTCACAGAAGCTAGCATAGTGCTGTGCTTTGGATTTAGTACTAGAAGAATGTTGATAACACGCTGATGTTTTTAGTTGTTGCCAAGCAGTGCTCAGACTGCTCAAGGACTTTTTGAGCTTCTCCTGCTCGGCCAGGTGCATAACAAGCTGGGAGTACAGCACAGCTAGGACCCAAACTGTCCAAAGAGCTATTCCATACCATAGAACGTCATGCTCGGGGGGGTTGGTGGGTCGGTCGGTCGCTCGGGTACTGATCGCTGCTCGGGACGGGCTGGGCATCGGTCGGCGGGTGGTGAGCAATTGCATTGTGCATCATTCGTTTTGTATATTCTGTATATTTTGTTATCATTCTCATTATTACTATTATTATTATTTTCTCTTATTAAACTGTCTTTATCTCAGCCCTCGGCTCTAACCTTTTTTTTCCCTTTCCCGATTCTCTCCCCCATCCCACTGAGGGAGGGGGGGAGTGAGCGAGCGGCTGCGTGGTGCTTAGTTGCCAGCCGGGTTAAACCACGACATGTCTGACATCTAAAATAAGAATGGCTTTTGTTTTCTATAAGCACGTATGACATTGAAGAGCCAGCAGTTCATTCCTTTCTAGACTCAAAATCCCTTTGGGCCATTCCAGTTCCTGTGTAAAGAGCTCTGAGAGGCTGCCAGTTCATTATAATGGTTACTCTCCAAGAACAATATGGCAAAATGTAACCATTTAAAATGTGACGTGCAGGAGCACGTTTTGAAAACATCCAAAGACTGTAATGTTAACAAAAACAGGGAGAAGCCCTGGTCAGGCTGGGTTGCAGGGGGTACAGGTGGGAATGAAATATGAAAAGAACATTAAGCAAGGAAAGCCTGAGCACACTGGCACAGTATGGGTGCAGCTACCGCAGCAAGTTTTCTCCACGTCCTACAATGCACACAGAGTACAATTTAGTACCAGAGATGAAAAATAATGCTACAAGAAAAGCATAAAGGTAGCAACAAAAGCCTGAAAAACTAAGGAAAAAAAGCTAAGAAAAACGTGTTAGTAATATACCAGAAAGTGAAACTCTGTTGAGGCTTTTCAAAAAGTACAAGGGACCACGCTCAACTGGGATGCAAGGTTTTGGCGAGTTTGGGCTTTTTCCTCCCTCTTCCACCTCCCCACCCCCCAATCAAATTACCACCCAACACAAAATTTACCTGGTATATTAAGTTGTTTAGAATTGCATTCTCAAGCTGATCTCTTTCTCCGTTTCAACCTTTGCTTTACTTATGAGGTATTACATGTGTGCTGAGCCTTAAACACATCATAACGTCTCCTGAAGGAGTCCTGTAAAGGGTTTGTGCGAGTGTTGCTTGTTCTGGCCTGGTCTGGACATAAGGGCTTGATTCTGTTAGTGCTGGGGTTAAATCTCAAAACCCCTTTGCAGGCACTGTGAGCTTTCTGTTCCCTCCAGCCTCTTTTGCAGCAGGCACCTGTGGAAGCTGCAGCAAATAGCTGCACGTCTCTAGCAGCAGCCATTATCTTCTCTCTGTGCTGAGCACCTGGGCCACTCCTGCATTTAGATGGAGGCCAACATGTTACCTTCCAAAGAAGTATGAATTGTGCACTTCCTAGGCCAAAATGCATTTTCTAGAGATTTTTGGTTCTTTCTTTTAAGAAGTTACTGACCTCGGTTGCACAAAGACAGCTAAGAACATTGTTAAATTTTTAGTACCTTTGTAGCGCTTCCTTTTCCTGTCTCCTTCCAGCAGGCGGTCTGAGGAAGTCTGCCCAGACAGTATAAAAACCAATAAAGAAACCAAGCGAAAATTGCAGAAAAGCAATATTGTCAGGTTGTGACTCGAGCAATGAGGTTCCCCCTCAGTAGATGCCAGGGCCAGACAACACTACCTCTAATTTTATGTGATGACTTGAGAGAAAATGGCAAGCACTATTTGTGAAGAGGTCCTTCCTATGGCTGGCAGCGGGTTACAGTTCAACTAATGTAATTCTAGTCTAGTGGCTCTTGCTTCTTGCTAATTTATTATTTATTGACAGAGTTTTTTTCATGTGAGGAATTAGCGTGTAAGAAAGGCAGAGCTCTTATACGCGTTGAACAGAAAAATGTCAGTGCTGAAAATGTATTCTCATGTTCCCCCTTACCAAATGTTCTGGCTATCAGCATATTGAGGCTTTCTGGAGAATGTACAAAAGTACCTGGAGTGTTGGGAACGACCTCTGCTTGATGCAGGTGTGACCTTCCAGTGAGAAACTTACTGTCTGAACTAGGGTGGGATTTGTGCAGAAGCTGGAGAAATAGTTATCCATCTCCCCTTGGATGCAATGGGATTCTATGAGGAAGAGCATCTCAAAAGCTTTTAGCAATTTAAAAGCTTATGTTGCTTAAAAAATCATCAGTGGAATGTGTTCCAAAGTCCCTTGGGTTTGATGCCCAAACCTCCTACTTAGAAGTTTTCAGCTCTGGTTAGGACTGTAATGCCTTAAAAACCAAGCAATTAGACCGTACTTACACGAGTAGGTTTGGCAGTACTTTCTTCTTATTCTCTAATGACATTCAGATGGCTTAGGTGTGCTAGCACAGCAAATTAATTATTTGTTTCTGCCAGAAATTTTCTACTCACAGGCTAATCCCCAAATAATGTGATTGTACAGGTAGCCTTGATGTTGCTTCTAGGACAAGCTTGTGATTTTGCATTGGATGAGCATTTTTGAACTGCTGAATTCTTGTTAACAGAATTCCCCATTTATCTTTCATTCTGAGCCCTGCTTGTGGTTTTAGTCTTAGGAACATGTTGTTTAAATCACTTTGGAGATTCTGTGTTGCCCTTGTGGGTAAACTGTACAAGGAGTTCTTACAAATGCATACGATTTTGATCTGAAATGTTGGCTGCTGTCTTGTTGCCAAAATGCCTGTTTTGTGATAAGCAAAGCATGGCTGTAGCATCAGTGGAAGGAACTTCATTTTCATTTAAATAGAACTGGGGAAGCGGATTTTGCTGCAATCACTTCTTAAGGAGTATAAAATAATAGTATCAACTGTAAAGCAAAATCAAACAGGTATTTCTTTAATACAGTTTGTCAGTTTTTGTAGGTGTAAAAATGTGGGTTGTAGGTTGACTTTTTTTTTTGGTAGCAGAGTAATTCAGCTACCTCCAGTTTTATGCAGCTGTCATCTGATAGCTGGTTATCAGAGCCACATGGGTGAAATGTGTGACTGCTGCACCTCTGCCTCAGCTGCTCAGCCAGCTTGTTTTAAAGCCCTCAGAAAGATCTGTTGAACCATTGACTTGTGCTGAAGCAGACTGGGGGAGAGAGGTCCTCTCAGTGTGCCAATGGCTCGGGCTGGGCTGGGAATGTGGGCCAGGAGCTTGCAGAGCCCACTTTCCCTCTGCTTGGTTCAGGGAAACCTGCTGCCTCAGCCACGGGCAACTCCCAGCTTGAGCTACAAACCGCTGGGTAGACTTGTTTCCTATCAAATCAGTAGGCACTGAGGCTTCTGAAGAGATCAGGGCAATTTTGCCTTAGTCTTTTATTGAGAATTGCAAATGCATTTTACGAACTTGTCTCAAATAATTTCAGGTGATGCATTTTAACTGGAAAAGTTTTGAAGTAATTTTGAAATGTTTAATTTCATGTGGTACAAGATGCTGTATTTGATTAAAACCAGTTCTACCCATCTCCAGGAATATTCAGTCATTTATTTCAAGCTAGCCCCAGTTTACAAAACCTATTTGCGCAACCTGGCACTAAGCTCTCGAACCAGGTCATGGAGCCTGCATCTATAGCTGTGCTTTTCAGCGGTAGCGTTACCTGTGACCATCTGTCCTAGTGTCTGGAGCAGTCCCCTGGTGGGACCAGGCAGGGGTAACATTTCCTGCTCTCAGATGGAGGTAATTCTCTATAGCAGACAGCAGGGTCCCCACTTGGGCTTTGAGAAGAACACCCAGGTGCCCCACCTGGTTGGTTGGGGATGTAAGTGAGGTGAGAAGCTGCTGGGGTTCATCAGGCAAATTTCAGTGTGAGTTTTCTTTGAGTGTCTAAATACTCCTTTGGGCAAGCATAAAGACATGTTGGGACTGGTCACAACTGTAAGAGATTTGGTTGGCATTTGAAATCAATTGTGTGTTAACTTTGCAAGGTGAGGATCTAAAATGCTTGATCTAGTTATTATATGTAGCATATAAGTGAGAAATGGAGTCTGTTTTGCTGCTTTGTATTAAAAATGTAATTCCTGAAATAGCTCATTCTGTTGAACCAGTGGGCTACCACAGCCACTAGGAAAGCAGTAACACACTGGCAGTGTAACAGCCATAGTTATGGAATAAATGTTTACATGCCATTAAGTGTACAAACATTTGATTGCTTACATGACAGAGCTTTTCTTTTGCAGTCATTGGTCTCAATTTTTCCATTACATTTTCTCATTTTCTTTTCTAGCTTTACTCACAGACAAACCTCCAAAGCCATTGTTCCCCATGGAGAACCAGCCAACTGTTATAGATGTCCAGCTGGGTAAGTCCCCTTCTGGGAATAATAGATCCTAAACTTCCACTCTGGTAGCAGATGGGAAAAATTGAAAGTGGTAGGAAAGGTTTAGTGGTACTGTTATTACATGCAAATCAATTTGCAGCTTCTCATTTATAACTGTAGAATTTACTGCCATGGCAATTTAAGGGAATGAACTTGTGTAACATCAGGGGATGGCAGTACTAATTGGTTACACTGGGTATTAAATATAAAGCGCTGCTCCTCTTTTTAATATATGATTGATAGAGTAATATATGTCTACATTGGTCCTGTATTGATCAGCTGATGTTCACCCTATCTAAGACAAATACTGTCATAAAAGAAGTGCTGATTCCTTTAAAAGTTAATGTAAAACAGTGCATTTTCAGGTTGCTTACCAGAATGGGCTTTTGACTAAAATGTTTGTATGCTTTTCTCACTCTTGTAATATATTCTTCTGTGAATGCACATCTCTGATTCTCAGCTGGCAGCCTGTATTTTCTCTCATGTTGAGAAACTCTAATGTTAGAGAGTTCTGCTAACTTTGGGGAACTGTGGGGCACCGTGGTGCTGAAAGAATGGCTCGGCTTTGAAGTTCCAGAAGTTTTTTTCAGTGACTTGAAAATAGATTTCTAATTTTGAGAGGCAGAACTGGAGTTGCTGTTGAGGACTGTGGTGCCATGAGCTTAAATTACAAGAGATATGTTGCAGATGTGGATTATTCACTCTGTGCTGAAGCTGTGGCATTTTCCTTCTTCTTGAGCTTGACTCTCTTCTTCCTTTTATATGAAGTCGGCTAGGATTCAGTGGTGGAATAGTGTTTAAAGGCAAGCAGGGTCAGAATGAAACATTTTAAGTGGGCTGATAACGCTGTGGTAAAGCTGTTTGTTTTTGTGAAACCCTACAGGGTCCTACTTGAGCTGAGTACAAAGGCACATCCTTTTTCTTAAACCAGGTGTTTAACAATTTCAGTGAATCACTTAAAATGCTGTGAAGTATTTAAAAATGGGGCTTGAATTCTTGAATGTTATTGTCAAATCGTGGTAAGAATATGAATAATTTGCGACCTTAGCTAATCTTAAACATTAGCTTTCTCTCATATACCTGAAGTTACTCAGGAGTCTGTAAGGGCTTGCACAGGGAAGACAGAAGTGGCTCTGGGAAGCAGCCAGTGCTAGATGAATTCTGCAGTCGCGTATGTGCATGTTCAGGTTCCCCTCCACGGGACTCGTGTCTGTAGCTGAGCAGAAATTGGCCCTAAAAGGGGAAAACACAAAATGCATCTGAAGCCATAGTCAAAAACCCAGCAGAATTATCAGCAAAACAGAGTCATAAAAGTTTGGATCAGTCCAAAGCTGAATTGAGTCTCCTGGTCCAGCTTCTTAAAAGTCAACTTTATAATGATTTCCTTTGGGAGAAAACTGTCCCTGCATACATCCGTGTAATAAAGGCACTCAAAGAGTGCACGTCTTTGTTTCCTGCATTTTTATTCCATCTTCATTTTCTCTTCCAAGTTCCCCTGTTTCATCAGGATTCTGTATTTGCACTGAATTTCTACTTTTTTTTTTTCTGCGTGAAAACATTTTGTTCTGACTGATTAAAAAGAGGTTTGATTAGAAAAACAAATGAAAACAAACAAACCCCCTCCTCTCCTTGGAGATATGGCTCAGTAATAGGATTTTGGAATATCTCTAGAGGGAAATATAAATCTTGCATCTTTATATGATGGAATGTAATCCATTAGTTGTCCCCTAGGATCATGGAATTTACATACAGTGCTTTTTTTCCTGATATGTTAATGGATTTGATTATTGCTACTAAACCATACTCATATTATGTGTGAAAGATTAATGCTTACCAAAGAACCTGAACTTTTCTTTGACGTACAATGAAGTTCATTGATTTCCCTCTTGATTTTAAATGGGAAATAGATAGAGCTAGAGAATTCTCAGGGAGCACCTTCATCTTGTGGAGGCCACCTGCAGCTTTGGGAGCTTGGGCTGACCTCTGCAATATGCTGCAGACCCTTGCTATGTGCTAGAGCTTTGCAGGAATGGAGTAATGGAGGAGAAAGTTGTATGTAAGGTCATTTGCTGGAATACTTTTTTGAAATCTTGTTAAGCTCCTAGGAGTTCTGAACAAGTGACATTCTTCAGTATTTTACTAGAAGTCAAAGCAAAATTTCTGTGTTTTACAGGGCCTTTAGCCCATGGAGTCAAATCACCCAATATGCCTGCTTTTTCAGTGGTTGTGCAAGTGTGAATGTGCCACTAAACTACAAAAGAAATGGAGTTTAATCCATCTACTTGTTCGGCAGAGATTCTTTTAGATTTCTATTGGAAAACTAATCTTTAAAGAAATAGCTGTCTTTGCTCTATAAGCACAGGAGATTAATAATTACTTACTGTCTTCATCCTTAATGATTAGCACAATGCAATGCAAAATCATCTTAGAACTCTAGGCAGTGGCCTAACTGTTTAGCAGCTTATTTGACCTGATTGCAGGCTTCAGTATTCACCTTTTGGCTTTCAGCTTTTATAAGAAGATTCAAATGAAAATAGGTATGCACAATTCTTATTGACAGTGGATGAAAGAGTTCCTTCAGGCTTCAAATGGGGCCCAGAGCCTGCCTTGTTCTTCTTAAGGAGCATGAATATACTTTTCACTTTTTCCATTTTCCTTTGGAATGTGACAGAGATCAAAACCAACCCCGTCAAGGTTAGAGAGAAGCAGAAACCGGAATTTGCTTCTTTCTTGTTTTCTGTATTTGCTTGAGCTGGAGAAACAGAGCCAGAGAGGAGGGTTGACAGGAGGACAAAAGAACATCCCAGAGGACTAGAGAAATAGTCCAAAACAATTTCACTGTCTCAGATGCTTTACCAGGTCAGATAATCACTTCATCTCTGGGCCAACCTAGAAAATAATGACAGATTTATTTTTTTTATTGTTCATTTGCTGCTTCCTTTTCATAAAAACAAAACTTAAAAAAAAAACCCAACAAAAAACCAGCAACTTTTTTTTTTTGCTTTTTAGCTCTTTTTTTATTGTTATTTAGCTCTTTGTATTAGGGTCAGAGTGGTAATAGTTCTTAATTGCATAATATGCAGCACATTTAATCTTACTATATCTTGGTTTTAACAAATAATGTTTATTCATACTATATAGTATATGTTTTTGCAAATATATGACATTAATCTGATAGTATCATGTTCTTCCTGAAAAGTAATACCCCTGAGTTGTCTTCATGACATTAAAATAAAATTTGATAGTAGGAGCCAAAATACGTATACATCTTCTGCCCAGGAGATGGTGTGGCCCTTAAGATTGCTTTTGAAGAGTTTTGTGCCAGAACTCAGTACTCTGACAAATGGCTTTTTTAAAATGTGACTGTCTCCCATGTAAAGCTTTGAACATGAATTTATTAAAGCTTATGCCAGTGCGATTCAAAGTAGTTGTTCAAAGACCCCCTTTTTTAGAGCAGGAACTTGCTGTTGCTTTGATTGACCATATAAACCTCAGCATGTATATGGATAGCTCATATCAAATCCCTGAGGTTAGAGAACTCCTTATGTGATTTAGAAAAGTAAAGATCAAAACCCCAGTCAGAAGTCTTGAGGCTGTGGTGCAGTAAGTTTTAAAGATCTATTATCTATTTTCACGTACAGCTGTTCTGACAGTAAGTAGAGCATACTGTGCTCTAAGTCTTAAAATGACTTGTTGGTACATCGCTGCTGATTTCTTAATTTATTTCTTAAATTATTTTCCAGCTAACTTTGTTCACTTAGTACTTTGAGAACATGGAAAAAAAAAGATAACTAATCCTTTGTGTTTTGATTACACAATTACAGAGTAGATTTCTTCTCTGAACTAGCTCCTTTGTACAATTCTGGTAGCACCAAGGAGCCACAATCTGACTAACAGGTAGCTGTGAGTTATTGCACTGCCACCTCTCAGCTGGTGTAAAAGCAGCATGGCAGGGGGATAAGCATTTATGGAAGAAAGGAAGCACAGTCTTGGTTGGACAAGGATCTGTAAGGATCTGGTAGGAGCTGTATCTAGCTAGTCGATGTATAAACAGCTCCCAGAGTCATCTAGCTTGCACCATGGCTGCTATTTTACACTTATGTATTCCAGAGAGAGCATCACAAAATTTAAAAATGCAATATCAAAATAAAAGCTAAGTCTGTCTGCTAATTCTGTACCATGTATTACAGTGACTGCAATGCTAAGTTAGTATTTTCCTTATGAATGAGTTATTTGAGACTAGAACGGATGTTTGCATGTTTGTGTTTATATTAATTGAATATATAATTTTTGTGTCGTTTGCTTTCCAACTATGTACTGGTTGTTTTTTCAGGTATTTGCTTAAGAAATGTAACAGTCTTAGAAAACAAAACAAGAAATGTCTGTGTTAATTCATTTACTGAACAGGGAAAATGTCAAGGGGTTTAACTCACTTTTGTCATGGTAGTTTCTCTTCTTCTAAAGATGCTGAGGAAAGAAAACACATGGTTTATGAGGATTCTCCTTTTTCCTAATAGCTGACCTGTTCATAAAGATTTTGTTCCTAGAAGATTTAACAGTCCAATTCCTTGGGACTAGTTAAGTAGATCAATAGAGCTACTGTAAAACAAGTGTAAGGGAATATACAAAGTTACATCTGCTGACAGGTATAGGAATAGAATAAAAATAGTTTTTTAAAAAAAAAGATCCTTTTTGTTTGAAGCCCTGGCTGGAAGGAGTCATTCGGGAAGTGAAAACCCATGCATTTGCTGACATTTTTAAGATACTACATTTGCTGTCCACAGCCTTAATTTTCACTGAGGCACCACTTCTCTTCTTAAAAATAAATAATAAAGGTATAAAAGAAAAATCTGCAAGATCTTTTGGAGACATCAATTTCATACCAAGTCTGTCTATTCAATCCAACAGTGGCTGTCATTACTGATTTGCTGATTAAATCATGCTTTCTTCATATCCAAAGATACAGGTATTTGATAAACACCTTAGTTGAATAGGGTGGTGATCTTGGACAAAAAACAATACAGAAATTTTGACTGTAAAGTAATTTGAACAGAGCAAGTGATTTGAAAGCAAACTTGGGAAGGAATATTCATTAGTGTGTTTGCACTGATTCTCTTCCATGGTCAGACCTCCAAGTGTTGTGCGCATGCCTTTTGATTTGCTCTTTGATTAAACGATCACACATGGCGACTACTCGGGGACGTATGAAAAACAGGTATCTTAAATGTTGCTGCATGCTACCCTTCTGACTTTCCTTCCCTCAGCTCCCACCAGGCATTCTCCAGCCTAGGGCTCCTCAGGGGCTCTCAGAGATCTGGGTTTCTGTGAGCTGGGCCAAATCCAGAGCTTTGCACCTCTACCTGTGCTGCTCCCGTGCCTCTGCTTAGCTGGGGCGGCACAGAAGAGACAAATCTTGAGGCATCAGAAGTGACTTGACCCAAATGAGCCCTGAGTGAGCAAAGAGGCTGAACTGGGAGAAGGATGAAGCTGAGACCAAGAAGGGATGCCTGAGGAGGATAAAATTAAAGTTTAGAGGGCAAGGAGGAGATGAGCTGCAGATTCTCCCCGCCCCCCCTCCTCCCCCTTCTTGCTCCCTGCTTTTTCTGTTGAGATTTGGAACTCTTGTCACTCTGTGTCCTGAAATGTGGTGGTAGCCTAAATACACATTTGCAAGGAGTTCTCAGAGCCCAGTGGGAGCAAGATGAGGGCACGGAAGTGTGCTGGGCTTCTGCAGCTGATGCCTGAGTCACCACAGAACATGTGGTGTTTCAGTTTCAGACTGACTCTTCTGAAAGCTTATAGCCGGTTTAGACTCTGGAGGATTTATCTGGGAATGTCTTGGCCATCAAACTGGATGTCCCTTCTCTTAGGGTGAAAAGAAGGGGGACAGGAGGAAGGAAACATTTTTTTTTTTTTCCCCCCCTCATTCTCTTCATCCATTCTGTGAGAATGCCTGCCATTTTTGACGTAGATCCTTGCTCCTTCCTGTCTTCCAAAATTAAAAAGTTCTAATTAAGATAATTAACTAATATCTCAGCTTTGATTTTACCTAACAGATCAATCAGTACAAAATAATAAGCATATGAAACCAGAGCCTTATAAAAAACAGCCTTGTCAGGAGATGATATTATCTATATGTACACAGTATTTCTTCTGGTTGGGAAATACAATAATGATCAGCAATAGCATTTTTTTTATGTTGAATCCAACTTTTCAAGATACAACTCCTTTTCCTGTCAGAATGCTCTGTAAATATTACTCCTGTAATATAGTCTGTAAATATTGTTAAAAGTAATAGTACTTTAAGTGGAGCAGTGGCTTATGGTGCCCCATCGAAGTGGTTAAATCATGCACTGAGTTCCCTGCAGAGAGGAGACTGAAAGTTGTCCCTAGAGACTCAGTTGCTCTTTCCTTGTGCAAGGCCCGAGTGTGGGATGGGTGACAGTTTTGCTCCAAATCATATCCTATTGCCATATTCTGCCCGGGTGGAATAAACCCTACCCCCTGTACCAGGGATCTAGGTCTGTGTGCACTGAATGGCAGAGCAGAGAGAGATGGGACTAAAGGCAGAGAAGGCATGTGGTTCGTGTCCCGACCACCCCAACACCAGCAAACATTTCACAGAATCATAGAATCCTGGGTTGGAAGGGACCTCAAGGATCCTCTGGTCCAAGGTTTCTAGGTAAGAGCATGGTCTAGACAAGATGGCCCAGCACCCTGTCCAGCTGAGTCTTAAAAGTGTCCAATGTGGCAGAGTCAACCAGTTCCCTGGGGAGATTATTCCAATGGTTGACTGTTCTCATTGTGAAAAATTTCCCTTTGATCTCCTCCATCCCCAGTTCTCCCCACGCTGCACCTTCATCTCAGTCCCCACACAGTGTTGTTGTCTGGAGGAGCGAGCTGGTACCGTCACTGTTGTCTCCTCCATGCCTTCTTCCAGCTGTCCAGGGCTGTCCACTGCACCCACCTCCTCCCACAGATAAAACTGGGAGATCCCCTTTCTTCCCCCAGGAAAGCAAACCTCATACACTATTCCCCTCCCTTTGCTGTGTAAATGACCCCAGAGTCAGTGCTGGAAAATTATTTCCTCCCAGCAGTGCAGGCTGTAATACCAAAAGCTTCATGTTCCTGCACAGAAATACATGAAGGAGCAATTTTCCCTAGGAAATGGAGGGAAACCGGGAGTATCTTCTTACAACCTGCCCTCCCCTGCAGCACAAGGAATACAGCTCCACAGCTATGTCAGCCATACGTGCCTGTAAGAAAGGGGGCAGGATTTGCATCTATTACAATCATTTTGTGCTAATCTGCAGGGAATATTAGAGACAAATTGTCTGACATTTAAGTTTAGAAGTAGTTCCCTAAATACCCTAAGTGTATTACTGCTAATGCTTTGATGCTAATTTGGTACGTTGTTAATATCCCTGCTTTTCTCAGGGATAATGGTGAAATGCTGTACTTCAGAGACTTGAGGCTGGGATCTGTTGTTCGGCTGGTATAAAACCGCAGTTGTTTTGCCTTTTGTATGGTTAATCCAGATTTACATCTGTGAAGCAAAGAACAGTTTATTCACACACTTCTTTCTTTTGCTTCAATGGACTTGAAAATATAAGGCTAAATTCTGGCTACTGATCCATGGTTTTTACACCATCGGGATCAATGGGATCATGACAGATATGTCAGAAAGGAAGATTTGGCACTTTCCAAATTTTTCTTTTCTACTTCTATAAACTGTTTATTGCTTATGTTGATTTCAGTGGTCATTAGATCAATCTTACATATACTTTGAGGATAAAATGCCACTGTCTTTATAGAAAAAATTATGAACTGATATCAGATAGATAGCCTTGCAGTTAGGTTTGAATCAGCGATACTTCAGATAAATCTGTTTGTGTTCTTTTTATTACGAGAAAGGAGTAGAGAAGAAACACTCCAGTATGTCCTGGCTTACAGTTTCAATGGCATCCATCCAAGCTAACTTATGATGACTGAGGAATGCCTCAAACCATCTTGCACTAGTAAAACTTTCAGAGAAAGTGGTGACCATTGTGTCGGGTGGCTGGGGCATGCAGCTTTAGCACTTCACTAGGACTAAGCTGTCATTAACAAATACAACCATCACTTCAGCTGCTACAGACATGCAGCTATGCTGAACTTGGATAAAGAATCTCTTGTTTGGTTTCTAGATTTACTGCGTTTGACTTGTGTCTGAGAAATAAGCACAAGTTTGTTTCTGTAAAAATGAAGTTCAGCCCACGGGACTGAAAGTAGGAAAGATGGTCTTAGTGGAGAGCAGGGAATTAGGCTGTTGAGAAGAGCTGTGGGTTTTTTGTTCTGCTGTAGTTCTCCTGACCTTGGCCAGGAGTCTATGTCCTCTTTTAAAGTGAGGACAGCGCTTCTTTAGTTTCCAGGAATGTTGTGACAATAAAAATATCTGTTATTGGGGAAGTGCTCTGAGATGGGCAAGAAGGAGTACGGATAGGGAAGGCTTTGACCAGGATTTTTTCCTCAGGAACCTTGCCTTTTGGGTTCTGAGCCTGACTGCAAACACAGAGACATTTGACTGCACAGTCCACAGACATATGGTATTGTGTGTTGAAAGTCAGGCAATATTAATGTTCCAGAAAAGAGAACCACAGGGCAAAGTTTGCACCATTTTCCGTGCTTGTTAGAAACATTGTCACTGGAAGGAATTCATGTTCTGCCATTTTACATTCTCTCTACAGTGTTTGTCATATGAATGAGTTATTAGGCTGTGAATGCCTCATATATTCTGTAAATTACAGAGTAGAAACATTCAGCACTACTATTTTGACCTTTTCAGCATTCTGTGATTTGCTGGGCATGCCATTCCACATCTCTTGTTTACGGCCTCACTAAAATATAAGGATGGAACCAAGTGGGCAAACAGTCAAAATATACCAGGCTGCGAAAGGTCAGGGTCATGCATCACAGTGCCGCTGTTCAGTGGGCAGCGAAGATTAAAATCTAGAATAACCATTCTCATGATTTTTCCTTCTTCACTGAAAAATAATAGAAAATTGTACTTTGTAATCTGTTCCAAAGGCAACAGTGCAGAAAATGAAAAGTGATGGTATAATTTTTACTTCTTAAATTTTCAACATTGTAATGTCACGATCTTGGAGGCCATGAAAATCAAAGCTGTCATAGTCCTTCAAAATAAATGAAATGGAATTCTACTCACCAAATCCTTGCTTCATTTAATTCATGTTTGATAAATGTTGCTCTTCATCCTCGATACCCTTGCATGTGTCTCTATCCTACGGAAACAAATATCTGGTATTAGGTAATTGAACTTTGACCATTAAAACTAAGTTGATTTACTGTACTCATTTCAGTCCAATGAAGACCAAATGAAAGAGAGTCAAAGCAAGATTTCTCTTGAAATGAAGAGATACCTTTATTACCTACTGAAGACACGTTACATGGCTTCTCAGTACCCCTAATCAGCTGGAAAGTAAAAATATAGAGAGAAAAATCTGTAGAGAGGCAGCAGGAGCACACTGTTTCCTACCACACATTTGACAAACCAGCCTCGTAGTAAGCGATGGCTGTAACTTTCTAGTGCTGAGCATGTTTTTGTTATCTGCGTATACTATATGGGAAGCTTATTAATTTTTACATGCTTGGCCATAGTCCCATGAACAAATGAATGTCATTAATCATGAAAACATGCACCGAGATTTCTTTGGTGCACAGTCAGGTATGTAGTTACTTCAGCTCGGAGGAGCATAGAATTAAACGCTTAATTCTTTGAGCAATGCTTTATATTGCTCAAATATAAATTTCAGTGATGGTCTTGCACACCACATTAATTAAAAGGTATAAGTAAATTTCATTTAATATCTAGCAGAGGCTAAAATGTAAGTGAACTGCATACGCCACTGCTGTAATCTCGGTGTTGAAGTTTGCAAATGGTGCTACATGCTTTACTGGCCAAGTGTTACATAATTCTTTGCAAACTCAAAGCATTTTTCACATTTCTCTGATCAAGCTCAGTGGTTTGAGTTGAGAATTTAAATACTTCAGATGTGGTATTTTTCTTTTTTTTTAATGGTATATTAACTGTGCTTTTTCACTGCTAGTGAGCTGAGTAAATAATAGCAAATAATGTATTCTGTGAGTTTTGTCTCCCTTTATGAAGGGAAAGACTGTGCATGCGGATCTCCTCAGATACATTCTCTAAATGCTTCTGGACTTGACACACTATTTTGAATAGTTTGTTGCTAAGCCCTGAATATGCAGGATTTGAAAAGTAAAGCTGCTTTGATTGGGCAGGCTGATCAAATCAAGCTTTCTGTTTCCTGATTACATTACTGTTAACTCTTTTTAATAATTTCTTGATCTGCATTGATAAATTTGAAATCACATTTATAGATAATATTCTGCAGCCTATCATTCAAACTGTTGATACTAATAAACATTTGCAGGCAGAAAACTGCTTTGCTGGAACACTTGAGCGTTTGCCCAGTGAAGTGAATGCCTACAGAGTAAGCAGAGGGGTTTGCAAATGCGCTGGATATTTGTGGTTTAATTTAATCTAAATTCATCTGCCATTCATGCTTTACTCACTTTGGAAACTAAGTTGTAGAGACTGTGTGCAGTAAGAAATCTGCTTTGCTAAGGATCATTGACCAAGCACTTTTATTTAGGATTGCAGTTTAGCTTTTCTACATATCGTCTAGCAAAACAAGTGGTGTGTACGTATGAAATTGTTATTCACACTGTGGGCGTGTTGCCTCTGAGAAGGGATCTGTTGCATCTGAGCAGTTATTCAGATGAAGGCAGGCATACTATTTCTCTCAGTTTCAGGATTTCAAACCCCAGCATCTCACAATCCAGCACATCCCTTCACAGCCTGACCTCTCTTTTATGAAATGCCACTTCCGTCAGAAGACTCTTAAATGAACTTGTGATTTCAAACACCTAAATTTTCAGCAAGCATTTGGGGGTCATGAGCCATAGTTTTGTCTGTAAAAACCCCAGGAAATCTGCAGGCAAATTACAACGTGTAGTATATAATAACAGGCATGGTTGTCTTAGATTATTTTAGAATAGCAATTAAAGAAGAGACATCAAGAAGTCCTCCCTGGGAATTTGCAAGCATCTTGTTTTCTGTGCTAATTTTAGTATGAGGGCCTTGGTTCACACCTGTCTTGTACAATATTCTGTGCCAACTGTGTAGCGAGGTGTTTTACCAATGTTTTTTGTCAAAACTGACCTCGCAGATTCTTTTTTTCCTATGTGATGTAAGGCTTCTATATAACTAATTTCTAACTATGGGTGTGCATCATTATCATGTTTCCTGTTCCAGTTATTCGCCTTACAGTCTCAAGCACTGAAATCCCCTTCAGAGTGTCCATTCATCTTGTTTCTAAGACCATATTAATTAAAATAATAAAATCTCTTGATTGAGAGAGCTTTAGGGAATTTCTTCAGCAATTAGTATTTTTGAATTGAGATAATGTGATCCTACATAACCATCTCAAAAGCGCATCATATTCAGAAACATCACTTTAAATGGTTAGGGAGCTCTGTTATCGGAAGTTTGGTGCATGTTGACTTTTGGCACAGCAAAGATTAAGTGACAAATGGGAGTAGCTGAGAGTAAATTATGAAGAGATACTAAACCAGCATTGAGATACCCAGGCCCAGTCTAGTTCACAATCTTCTGTTATAATACAAGCCAGAGGTATGTCTGTCTACAGAAGGTGTGTTTGGTTGGGTGAAGACACACCCACGATTAATGTTTACAAAAAATGTAAAATAGCTGTTGTCTTTTGTTGTATCAAAAAATGACATGACCTGATATATTTGGCGTGGTGTTATATACTACTGCCACCATGGCATGTCTTCTAAATAAATAAATAACTCAATGATGTAAACTTCCAAAATAGAGATTTTAAAATTTTTTTTTTTTTTTTTTTTTAAATAGACTAATTTGGGGTAGAAGCAGATGAGCAAAAGGGCCTGGCAGCATCTTGTCACTGGAAGTTCAAGATTTTTTTTCAGTTTGACTCAGAATAGAGAACAATTGTCAGAATGTAAATTAAACTCAGAATATCAGATCAACCTTGCCTGCTGCCAATGTCATCAAAATGATGAAAACTTTAAACAGACCTAGCACTTGGATACCAGTAAGTGTGATGTCTCCTGTGGGAAAGGATACATAGTGGCAATGTAGTGTTCCTGCTCTGATACTGCCTAAATTTCAGTCTGTGAAGCCATTGCTCTCCTTGTGTTCCTATTTCTGATGGTATGAATAGGGTATATTTTGTCTGGATCTTTGGGAATTCTGGAAGTGGGGAGGGAGGGTTGTTTGGTGGGGTTGTGTTGTTGTTTAATGGTAGCCAGAGAAACTTTTTTAAACAGCTTTTTTTTTTTAACCAGACAATAATGAATGATTATGATATCAAAAGCAGGCAACAGAACAGCTGGCGTGAGTAAAAACTTGTATTTTCTTGCTATATCCCTGATTGAAATCACCAGTTTTCAAAGCTGATGCTGACTCTGTTGTATCTAATTTAGTTCCTGCATCAACTCAGTTGAAGGGTAAGTGTAACTGGGAAGGAAACTGATGTTCTCTAATGCGATCTCGCACCAGAATGCCACATCTGCAGTGTCAGACACGTGAGTCCCCACAAACACCTGTTTTAATAAACAGCCAATTTGCTAATGCTCAGTTATGCCCACAAATAGCATCTGTTTCTGGCCAGTTGTCTACCTGAATATAGCATCCTTCTTAATCAGTGCAAGCCTCTATTGCATAACTAGTCTGACTCATTTTCCACCCAGAGATGGGAATTACCCGCTCTGCTCTCTATCCTTAATATCCATCTTGAGGGAATTGGTTGAAAATAGAAAGTGTGCTGGAACAGTTCTGCTGTCCCTTCCAAGCAAATAAAGCAGTCAGGGCTTAGATATGTACATAAAAATATATTTATTTTTAGAGCTACGTGTTACTAAAATACCATGTTGGCTGAATAGTGATGGATCAGTGTAGCACCCAGGGCATTCCCATGGTGGATATCGCTTCAATATTGGCTCCAGGAAAGTGCCAAAACCTTTCTAGTGGGGTTGGATGCTGGTGAGAGAAAAACAGAAACACCTTCCTGACACCTGGCAGTCAGCACCACTTTGTCAGCTAAAAGCAGCTTGGACAGCTGATCTGTGCAAGCCTTGCATCGCACATTTCCAGCGTACTAAACATGTGCCTTGCACTGTTTGTCGATGGGCTTTGAAGAGAGCCTGACATACGGGCAACAGTAAAGACGTACTTCACTCACTGCTCTTCCTCAGGAAATTTTGGTATCTTTAGATTGAAAATCCAGATCTAGTAATAAATTCTGTGTATAAAGGCCTATTGCTGTGTGTACAGCCTTACGGTGCCGATAAGGGATTCATAAATTATTATACTATGTAATCTCTAAATAATATCCTGTCTTCTCCTTTGAAGGAAACAGACTAGTGGGAGAAATAGTGGTGATGGAGCTAATCCTTTTTTCTTCCTTCCATGCCCCACTGCTAACTACAGAGATGCAGCAGAAGTGGATTTAGTTATTAAACTGTTTTATTACTTTTCTTATTAAACATTCCTAACGGGGTTGCAACTAGAGGCTGTTGTACTTAGATAAGAATAAAGCAGCTTCTTCTGACCTCTGCCCACGCGTGTAATAAGTAATATATTGTCTGCTATGTGGTTATTACAAGTAATAATAAATTGATGATACAAACAAGCAGGCAGGAGTGAGGGACTAGAGAGACAAAGCAATAAAATAGCAAGATTTTTGCAATTTTAACCTTTCTGGAGCAGTAAAGCAGCTGACCATCTACCCAATCCAATAACCTGAAACAGCGTAATAATATAGCCAAGAAGCAGCAAATCTCTAACCCAGAAAAAGCAAAGCCATGACTTAAACCTCGCTGTGAACTTTTGTAAGCCAACCTGTGCTGCTTGTAACAAGGTACAGTTCCCAGATCTTTCATCCTCCATGGTAATTCTGCTCAGCAGATTGTATCTGATGGTAAGTCAGATCAGTGGAAGCCAATCCAAACTGCCTGTGGTTTGATTTATGTTTTATAGAAATCGACCTACCTAAAATGCTAGGAAAACAATGTGGTTTGGCAGCCCTTGATTAAAAAATGTGATAGAACTGATTATTCACCATTTACTCATTCTTGCGTTAGATTTTCAAAAAGAAGTATTCATACAGTGCAAACTCTGTCTGCTTAGTGGGAGATGAAGCAATCAGACCCTTAAACCTCTTCTGTAACTGAGCAACCAGTAGTGGTCGATGTTTATGTTTTGAGTCCATAATGCACCATGACAAGGGACATCACTGGATAGAAGTAGGGAAAAAAAAATTAAAATTGAATAAAAACAACTGAAGCCCTGGGACAAAATTGCAATGTTCTGTTTTTATTTTTGAGACATCTGGGCTCACTGGGATTTCCTGAATGTCTCTCACCGAAGTTGCATATTAAGTACCTTGAAAGCAAGTGATGCAGCGCAGAAGGGAGTTGGCTACTTGCTGTGCACTGAGCAGAGATTTTTTGTTTCATCCATCATTCACAATGTGCTGCAGTACTTCCAGAACTTACTGAACTTATTTCATGTAGGGTGGAACAAGACCAAGAGCTCTGTTGGCAATGTGTGCTCTGCTTTCGCTCTACCTCTGAAGTGAATGCAATAAGGTGGTTTGTAATTGCTGGGTTTAGTAGTATGGTTAATCCTATAATATATTGTATGGCTGTGCATGCTGCTTTTTAGGATACACAGAATTATCAGCTTTCAAAAGTCATGAATTAGGTATCTGTAAATCACAAGACTGGCTTATGTATCAGACTCAAGGGGGGTTTTGCCTTTTGTTTCTTGTAACCATAGATTCCACCCTACCTGTAAGTACATCATTAGAACTGCACTTTGAAAACTACTATCCAGCTTCTCCATTCCCCATAGTATATCCCATAGTGGCCATGTTAATGGATTTTTGGCTTTCCAGGTCATCCACCTCTCTCTATCCACACAAGAGAGAACAGACTGTATAATCATTTACTCAGAGCGGCTGTGGAAAAATGGAGCTGGGTTTTGCTAGCTTACTAATAGTTGACCAGCTTTGGGAGCTAGGGATGGATGAGCTGATTTCTCAAGACCCCTTCTGGTTCAGTATCCATTGTGCTATGATTTAAGAAGCTGGAGATTTTTAAAAAGATTGAGACTCATGGTAAAATCCCAAGATGCTGATAAATTTGGCAGCGTACATCATCTTCTCTCTCCCTATTTTCTGTAGACTGTTTAATTGAAGTTAATTTAAATTCTATAATCAAATTCCTAAAATGGCTTTCATTTGTCTGCTTCTTAAGTACACTTGTGATCTTTTGTATCAGTGTGTGTGTTTAGAGAGATGTAATCATCTGCAGTGCCCAAAGCATTGAAGCTTTTTTTGATTTCCATCCTCAGGTCCTTAGATGTTTATGATCCCTCAGGAATATAAGGAAATTATGAAACTTGTAGGTATGGCTGGAAACTTTTCAACCTTTGAGTCAGTGGTGATGTAAGTCATTTTCTATTTGTCTTTTACTAGTGAGCGAGCCAGACTGCAGGAAAGGGCAAGTATAGTTTCTGGTATCATAGGGCTTGGCTTTGGGGACTTGGTGTTTGAGCTTAAAATCTTTCAGATGCTTGGGATTTCCAACATTGCCGTTCCAATCATCCATAGGAGATGGACAAAGCAAACAGAAGAAAACTGCTGTTCAGGGGCCTGAAGGGGAAAGCTGTGCCTGTGCACGAGCAAGGCTTATGGGCACATGTGGCCGGTCGGGTTCATTGGTTTGGATGTTCACATTTGTTGCTTGAGCTCAATGAAAACTGTTGACATTGCTTTCAACTGCACCAAACCAAAGGCCTGAAACCAGTTTACCTTTCTATCACTGTGATATTCAGACTGTTCATCTCTGACTGTTTCCAGCCTGCTTTTCAGAGCATTTCTCTGTCGTACTGCAAGAGGGCAGGGGAAGGGCAACTCCAAGGAGCAGAAAAAGTTCACTTAAACAAGCTTCTGTTTGTTTCAGTCTTCTTTGAACATCACTTTTTCTGTCTTTACTTGCCGCTTTCGGAGAAGTCACTGAGTTGTAGATCTTGTTTGCAGAGGAAAAAGTGAGGATTTGCACAGCTGCTTGGCACTCTGGGTGCCTGCTCTGCCCTGGCCAAGCACCTGAATCCCTGCAGTCATCATGTGCACAAGGGTCTCCTTTTATCTTTCATAAAGTAGATGGAGTTGTTGCTACAGAGAATGAGGAAATACCATTTTGTTCTGTGGCTTCGAGAGTCGCTTCTGGGCTGTGCTCAGGTACAGTCTTGCAGCCATGGCAGGTACTTACAACTGAAGTAACTGTGTCAGTCTCTGTAGTCTGCTCCCAATCCGCATATGCCCAACATCTGGATTATCTAAATTACTGAAAGACAGAACTAACTTCAGCTTATTCAGTGGTTAAGTTTAGGAAAGTGTCTACAAGTTGAGATTTTTTATTTTTATTTTTTTTTTAGAGGACTACAGTCCACAAATCCCTTGCTGTCACCTGCATCTTACTGCTGGAGCCATCCTTTTATGTTTTAGTGTCTGACTGGCTCCGTACATCACAACAACCTGAGTTTTGAAAATCATTCCTTGCAGATTTTGTGCTCACCTATGAGGACAGTGCCTGTAGAAACCCAAAGCTGCAGGTGCCCTTGCAGCACGTGCAGCAAGGAGGTTACTTCAAGATTAATTTTATGGCAGCTTCATTTCTCTGCTTGCTGATCCTGTGTCTTGTGAGATTAAAGTCAAACTTAAAAGAATCATTTTCCAAAATAGAAAGCAAACAATGATTTAGCAAGTCCATACCCCGTCATTCACCATTCAGACTTGGGACAATGACAGCATTATGTCACTGCCTTAACAGTGAATGTTGCCTCTAAATTTGTACGTTCTGAGGATGGAAAGTGAAGCAGCTTTTTTCTGATAAAAGAAAGGCTGGCTGTCTTTGATATCATAGATAAATGCTTGGATAGTTACTTTTTAATTGCTTTATTGCTAGAAGTTTTCAATGAAGCCATAAAAGAGGAAAAAAATGATCAGCCTAATTGCCTCAAGATGGATATGTAATGCATAAATCTCTTGTTTAATGGATCTAGTAATAGACCACCTGTTTCAGTTGCCTTTTCCCATTCAGAATAGGAATGAATGTTTCTCTCAGATGTTCACAAAGAGAAAACACAATTGCACCATCAAAAACACAGTGAGATTTCTTTTTACTTACTTCCTTGACGTTCATTCATTCTCATTTTGTGTATCAGACAATTCTAGTACATTTAACCTTGGGAAAATAAAACCCTTTGGTATGATGTGTAAAGCCTCATGTATTTTTGTTGTCCAGTTGTGTTTGAAATGAGAATTAAAAAAAAAAAAGCATGCACATTAATAAAACATTGACCAATGTTTTATTAAACAGAGAGTCAGCCCAGAGTTGCAAATATTCCTTCATGATGTGGTTCCTGTATATTCCCCAGCCTGGATTTTTTTTTTTTTCTACCCCCCACAGCTCTGTGTCTTCTGGTATTACTTGGCTCTCGCAGGTTTCAGTGCAGTGAGGGTGCCTGAACTCCACAGCCTGTCTTGGGATTCCATATGTTTTGTTTAAAAAGAAGGAAAAAAAAAAAAAAAAAAAAAGGACCATGCAGCTTTGTGGGTTTGGGCTTTTCCTTTTTGTGGGCATGAGGACTTCCTGTGCCCTGAGCCACTTCTAGAGATGGTGAATTTTAGTCAGCAGAAACCTTTGGTTTTCCTCTTGCATTGTTGTTTTTTTACTGGTGATGTTTTGGGGGAGGAAATTGGTTTTATTTGTGGTTTGCTTCCCCCCCCCCCCCCCCCCCCCCCCCCCCAAGGATATTTTAAATAAACTACCACATCTGTAAACAGCTGAAAGTGCCTATATTGCCAGTTTTCATGTCCCACTAATGTGGGTAACTTTCTAAGGCATGCTAACTTGCAGCCTTTTGAATTGCGAGCAGCCTAATGCTGAGATTATGTCCTCCTGCTGTATGTCCTGGCATGATTGCTTTGAGCACATGAGGAAAAGCTGTCTCTGCATGGCTCTTCTCTGTGGTAAATGTGTTCCAAAGATGTGCATTTTCCTTGTGAAAATTGATTCCAGGGACCTCTTTTCAAAGCTCAGCCCCACAACATTAGAAATTTGAAACTCAGTGCTTCTCGTATCCAGAGACTTCGTAAGCCCCAGTCAAAGATGAATGAATGAAGTAGTCTTGCAGGCATTAAAATAGCAACAAACAAGGAAGGTGGAAAGGGAACAAATGAGCATTCATTTAGCAAAAAATCAAGATGTCAAGAACAAAATTAATTGAGCCATCAGGGGATGTAAAGGCATTTTTTTTTTTTAAATGCTTACACGCCTATCCAAGGAACCTTGGTAATAAACAACAAGAAAGAGAATGGCACATTTATGGGCTTAAATTCAACCTAGTCAATAGAATAGGAATCTGGTGGGAATGATTTGGATGATGAGAATGCTAAAATCCATGTTTATAACCTATTTAAGAGCAGATGAGGGGAGGAGGAGCCATCTGTCAGAAGTGGCATTTGCTGCTTCTGAGAACCTAGAAGCAGTTTCTGATAGATGTGTATTGACTGTGTATTGGGTTTGCGTGGCAAGGTTTTTGTAGCAGGGGTGTTACAGAGGTGGCTTCTGTGAGAAGCTGCCAGAAGCTTCCCCCCGTGTCCAACAGAGCCAATGCCAGCCAAAGTGGCCCTGCCACTGGCCAAGGCTGAGCCCATCAGCCACGGTGGTAGCACCTCTGGGATAACATATCTAAGAAGGGGAGAAAAACTGGGCAACGGCAGCCGGAGAGAGGGGTGAGAAGATGTGAGAGGAGCAGCCCTGCAGACACCCAGGTTGGTGCAGAAGGGGGAGGAGGTGCTCCAGGCACTGGAGCAGAGATTCCCTTGCAGCCCCTGGTGCAGCCCATGGTGGGGCAGGCTGTCCCCCTGCAGCCCATGGAGGCCCACAGGGGAGCAGATCTCTACCTGCAGCCCAGGGAGGACCCCACACTTGAGCAGGGGGATACACCTGAAGGAGGCTGTGACCCCTTGGGAAGCCACGCTGAAGCAGGCTCCTGGCAGGACCTGTGGCCCCATGGAGAGAGGAACCCAGGCTGGAGCAGGTTTGCTGGCAGGGCTGGTGACCCCACAGGGGCCCGGCCACACTGGAAAGGTTCATGGAAGACTGTCTGCTATGGGAGGGACCCCAGGCTGGAGCAGGGACAGAGTGTGAGGAGTCTTCCCCTGAGGAGGGAGAAGCGGCAGAGACAGCGTGTGATGAACTGACCCAAACCCCCATTCCCCGTCCCCCTGCACCGCTTGGGGGGAGGAGGTAGAGAAAATTGGGAGTGAGGTTGAGACTGGGAAGAAGGGAGGGTGGAGGCAAAGGTTTTTTTTTAAAGATTTGGTTTTATTTTCTCATCCTACTCTGATTGGTAATACATTAAACTAATTGCCCCAAGTAGTCTGTTTTGCCCCCAATGGTAATTGGTGAATGATCTTGCCCTGTCCTTATCTCAACCCACGAGCCTTTCATTATATTTCTTTCCCCTGTCCAGCTGAGGAGGGGAGTGATAGAGTGGCTTGGTGGGCACCTGGCATCCAGTGCTGTACCCGTGAAAGAGCAGGACGGGGAATGGGCTGGTGTTTCTGCAGACCATGGTTTTGCAGTGGGGAAGAGGCTGACCCTTTGTGAAGCCTTTCTCTATTAGTTCAGGGCTGGGGGAGCTGTTCCATTGTGTTGCATTTCATTCCCATCGCAGCAAGGTGGAAATCACACTTTGTCAGCAATAAAACATCCCCCTAGAGCACTACATCCTTATCAGGGGATAGAATCATTTGGTTGGAGAAGACCTTTGAGATCATCGAGTCCAACCATACCTATGGATTTATATGTTGGCTTCATCCTGAGCGGCAAAGAGGAATAGACCAGAGTGCTAAAAGCTAGTTGAGTTTAAGTAGATGTAGAAGACCTATGATTTGGCAATCTTGTTTCCACATGATATATGTATATAAAGCCCAAATGGGTGAAAAAAACCTTTTAAACATGAGAAATGCTGCATGGTATCAGCTTTATGTGTCACTGATGCTGTTGTAACATTGTGGTGCCTATGTTTCATCTTATGCCATAGTCTCTGCTGCCGTACCCAGCCCTCTACTCCCATTGCCCAGAGAGCTTGATTTATGGTAAGTGTCCATAGCATTGTTTGCTTTGATTGTCGTGCAACATTTGATGGTGTCCGTGATCACCAGCTCTGTTTCAGTAGTCCATGCTCCCCTTCCCTGTGGATCTCAGCTCCACAGAAGCATCCAGTGGTATTTTGTGCTGACTCTGCTCTGCCAAGAGAAGTTAGGTTGTCAGAGGTGGGGGACGAAAGAAAGACAAGAGAGAGAGTCCCCAGTCCCTGCTCCTCCAAAACTGTAGTCATCCCAGTATTTAATACTACTGGGATGCTTTGTTGCGTTGAGAAATTTTTTTTTTATATCAGTTTTGTTGAAAAGTTCCAGTTGTATTGCCTGTGACAAGCTTAAGATGACTAATAGCTACTTTAAAGGAGCCACATTCAGTGTTGACAAAAGTGATGTGGCAAATCAATTTGTAGGACATAAAACCATGGCTAAGAATTGGGAAAAGTTAGAGAACACTTTAGTAAAAACCTCAGGAGCCGATAGTGACGGAGGCTTTGCTCCTGAGTTACCATTGAAATGGAGACAGTACATTACTCAGTAACATGGATGTACCGGACAACAGGCATTTCAGTACAGCTAAGTTAGTACATAAGAGTACAGGCCATAAAAAGGATGAGAGAGTCCGCTTGGGAAGTGCTTTGGGAGTGCTACTGTGACCAGAAGGACTAATACAGTCCCTAGGGAACACACTCATGTAGGACTGGAGAAACCATATTTCCATATCTGGCATCTTGACAGGATCCTTACAACAACACATTTTCCAGGTCTGGCTGTTAGCACTTCAAGGAAGCTGAGTACATGGAGGGCAATCAAGGGAGACCCATAAGAAAAGCTAAAGAACCGGGAAGAGTAAAAAGTCTAGGAACTTTGTCTGCCGTGTTCAACATAGTGCCAAATAGCTTGATCTGTGAATTACATATAGAGGGAATTGAAATTTGGTGATGGAGAGCTCTTGTATCTATTCAGCTGAAGTGTATAACAAGATCTGATTGCTGTGTGTTGACGCTAGATGAGTGTACACTAGACTTATAGCATATGCTTTTACCAGGGAAGGTAATAAAGCAGCACAGCAATTTCATCAGCCTGTGGCTCTCCATCAGTGCTGATTCTTAAGTCAAGAATTGGTCTTTGCCATGTTCAAGATATGCTGCAGTCTGAACTCATCCTGTAGCTTGTTTAATGAGAGAGTTCAAAGTGGGAGATCAGTGGGCCCTTCCGCTGCTGTTGTCTCCAAAGCAGCTCTTGAGCCTGTAGTTAGAGAAGTGACTTGATTGTCAAAATGTTTTGACCATCCATAGCCTTTTCAAAGTCAACAGGGTCTGGGCCTCAGTACATAGCCAGACTGAAATTCCTGGTCTAAAATGGTTAATTCCGTGGGAATGTTCCATTATTTACAAGTATGCTCAGTAGAGGTACAGTACATGAGAGAAAATAGCCTAATTCAGACTAAAATGTCCTGTTTCTACTAATTGATCAAACCAGAGTATGTCTGAGATGTAGACCCCAGAGGCTGACTGATTGTCTTACTCCAGAACAAAACAGGGCTCATACACCATAGGCCTCCCACCACAAAACATCTCCCAGACCTCCAGTATTTTTTGCTGCAAGCTAACTTGTAATAGCTGGAAATCTGGGAGATGCACCTGCATGGCAAAGGTGTGATTTTTTTTTTTTTTTCTTTTAATTCAAATAGTTATGTCTGTGCACTCCCTGCTATATAGTTATGCTAATATAAAGGTATCTTCTAGTCCAAGACATTTTCTTGTTCTTACTGTTGATTGTCTATGCTTATACATGAAGATTCTGAGGTAACATACAGTTTTAATAATCCCCTTTGATGGTCTGAGTTTACAAAAAACAAATATCAGATTACGCTTGCTTTTTATGTGCTGACTCTATTTCTGTTTTTATTTCTCTATAAATAAAGAGCTAAGCTCTAGTTACATACGCCTAAATGCCTGCAAAGAGGGATTTGATTCCAGAAGTTGTTGTTGTAATGCAGTTAGGTCTGATTTTCTGCTAGCAAATTCCATTTTGAATCATTTTAATGTAGGAGAGGAAAACAGACTGTGAAACTTAGCTGTTTCTAGTGTTCAGAATAACCTGCTTTTTTCCTCCATTCTGTATTTTATGAAGGAAAGAATCTAAATTTTTTTTAAGCTATTCCCAAGGAAATGGAGGTGCCTGGTCTGATTCTGCCTCTTACAAGAGAATAGTAATATATAAATCTTGTGGTTTGCTTAGGAGCCTAGAAAGCCTTATCCTGTTTAGTAAATCTCGAGTTTGGTCTGTATACCTGAAAGATGAGTTCAGAAATAGCTGTACCAGGAATGGATGTGTTCACTGTACCTGATGGTTTTACTGTTGTCTGCAATTTCAGGTGCTGAGATACCCCGATAAAATGAAAATAGATGCTCGTAGATTTTCTACCTGCTTTTTCCTCATTTAGTTCCTTGACTTTTAATTGTTGCTTTTTACGCTGTGGCTTTTTTTAACATATAGTAGTGTTACCAGTCTTTCATGTCTCTGGAGGCAATATGCCATACCCCTATTTCTGAGAGGTGAAGAGCCAAATTTTTAAAGATATGGCAAACTGCCAGGGCAATCATTAAATCTGGACCTAGTATTTTATCCAGGGCTGTCAAAGACCTAATTTTATTGGCTTCAAGTGAACTTTGCCCAATGTGAATTGCTGCTTTTCCAACCAGTCCTCTACCTCTTCCCAATATTCCCATCCGTTGGAGAAAATGATGCCAACTTCAGCAGAGCCATTGCCTTATTCAAATTGAACAACTTGTGCCTTTGCCTGCAATGTGCTGTCACTGCGTATTCAGACAAAAGGGGTAATTCATTATGACCAAGTTGTCGTTATTAAGCATCAATTAGAGCAATTATGCTGTTATGTAGACCCAGAACATCCTACATCCGTTGCTGTATTGGCCATGAATTGTATTATTTAATGAAATTCTCCCAGCCCAAAAAAGGAAGAACCAGTGATGAGGAATTAAAGCTTAAAAATTCTGTACAATCAAATGTTTAACAGTCTTGAAAGGGATTTCATTTAAATATAACCTGCAGCTCCAACCATAAAGACAATGGCTAGTCAACCGTATATTCTTCAAGGACCTTCATAACTGTAGTTCACTTTTAGCACGACTCTCTGTTTACCTATATTAGTTGTCAACGTTTCCACATGCTACTCAGAGAATAAGTAGGCTTTGATTCACATGAAGAATTCATAATGTTAAAACATCTAAATGTCTCAAAAAATCATGATGATGTTTTAAAAGTTGTGAAAATTATGCGGTTGGGGGATTTGTCCTTTTCCAGGGACTCAAAGAAGTATTCTGCACAGGGTCTCTTTGTTATAATTTAACTGTTCTGAGATGAATGGCCTATAAAAGGTAGTGAAATGAGAATGATGTAACAGCAGGAGAGAAAGAAAGTGAGAGATATGAGGAGATACAGTAAGAAGCGTGGCAGGGGTTGGAGGGAAGGAAGGAAAAAGCTGTCTGGGGAAAAAGAAAAGAAATGGTAGAAAGGCAGGAGGAGAGAAACAGAAAGCTACAGAAAGAGTCATCGCCTATCAGAGAGAAGAAAAACAAAATTTAAAGGTCCTTGTGGAACAGAAAAGATTTTTTTTTTTTTTTTTTTTTTAAGAAAAGAAAAAGTGAGAGAATTAAGAAATGTCTCTACCTAGCATCCAGCCCCAGGAGAGCTGTCCTAAAAATTAGGTATGTAAATAGGATACGTCACTTCTCCTGGCCATTTACTCAGATGTGTATGTTTTATTAAAGTCTGAATAATTTCCTACAGTTACATTCAAACACTGGCATCCATGCTCACCGCTCCCTGAAACCTGGCAGGATTGCTTTGAAACTCACAGCAGACCCTGACTCTTCTTCTGTTACTTATATGTTGGCAAGTATGTGTGACTGTTTTAATTAATCTGTATGGGGTGTATGCAAAGGGATGAGTCTACACGTATGTGTTTGCCTTCAGGAATGTGCAAAGTTGTGCTACAAGGAGGGCAGCAAGAGTTGATATGGTTGGGTTGCGTAACTCTCTTCCTAATGAGCATGGGTTATCTCTCCAGTTCTTTGCCCTGAATCATGCAGTATTATAGTTATTGTTGATTATTGCCTGTGAAGCTGAGCATATGGTCCTAAAAGGGTTATAAATGATTTTGTTTTCTATTTTATTGTTACCCATCAGATACATACAACCAGGCAGCATAAGGCACTTGATTCTCTTCACTAATCCCTTGTGCGCAATATTGAAAGAATTCAAAGCAGTGCATATTTTAGCTATCCTTTAGAGATGAATTATTGCTGTTTCTGCTTCATGCAGAATCTTGGAAACAGATTTCTGCATACATATGATATTTAGCTTGCAAGTAAGTGTTTAAAACTACAGTTACACAAGATTTAAATCTAAATTAGTCTCCATTTGTTTAAATCTGAGGTGAATTTTTAATTAGCTATCAACAGTAAATCTGAAGTGAAGGAGGGAGATACTATGAACTTGGCTTTTTAACCATTTCAAGATCATCTCTTGACTGGAAAAAAAAGTCAACATTCAGTGTGAGAAATGTTTTTCTAAGTGGAGGTGCTGACAACACTGAAAACATTTTGCGTAAGAGTTCATGAAACTTTCTCAGCTGCTATCCTCACCTTGATTTAAGCTGAGAATTCAGTGTTAAAGATGAAATATTGGCCCTGGAGAAGTCAAGGATAAAGTTGGTACTAATGGAAAGAACATTCTACTCCACTGTCCATGTATCTGTATGGACAGCTGAGCAACAGGATTCTGCTTTTGGGCAGATAGTAAGTCAGCATACAAGGCCTGACCATACCTGATCACTGTTTCACATGCATATATTCATATATGTATGCTGTGCCCCTTGAAATTTCTGCATCCATATGTTGCATATCCACAGTGAGGTTCCAAACATGTCCTTTTTTTTTTTTTTCCCCCACCTCCTTTAGTCTAACGCAGATAGTGATTAAGGAAACTGTATGGACAAATCACAAAAAACTTCTGACCCTCTGCCTTCGTAGGGAAAGTCACTGCAAAGGCATTTTTTTCTTATGTACAGTATTGTTATCTGCGTCTTTTCCTCACTGTAATCTCTTTCTGTGTCACTTATTAAAAATTCTGACTTTCAAACAGCTACATAAATTTCTTTAAACATCTCCTGACTCAATAAAAAAGGGAGGAAGGGATTAAATTGAACCCTCAAGCTTCATTCCGTCGTCTTACTCACAAAAGTGTTCAGATAAACTATGAAATAAATCTTACTGTCCTGTCAGGTCATTTCAATAGCTCTGATATTATTTATGGTCTCATCTGTATAATCCTTACTCAGAAGTAATCAGAAAGTTCCCCTTCGTGCTTCCCCCAGCCAGCTCGCATGATCTTTAGAAGTGGAAAGTGCAAATGCTTTTACTTAACTTCAACTCAGATAAGGGACAGGGATCACGCAGTCGGAGCGTGTGGTTATTCTCAAATGATATAAATGTTCAATTACATGAAACATTGGGGAGACGATTCGCTCCATTTCAGCTCTGTAGTAACAAAGCTGGAAGTGGGCTGCTGCTGCATGGGCTTTTCTGGAAAAGGATTCTTAAATTTCCTTTGTAAATGTGATGGTGTGGGGAAAAGAGGTCCATTGGGGATGTCTGGTTCCCATTCTGCTTTGAGCTGTGAGATTTCGGAATCCTTGGGGAAGGGTTTATTAGTTTGGTTGGGTTTTGATGTATGGGTAGGGGGTTTTTTGAGGGAGAGAGAATTCCAGAGAAGAGCATAAGGGAAAGGAGGAGGAAAGCCTCCAAAATCTGGTCTGCTCATTTTTGACCTTCAGTGTTGTTGTCTCCTAGCCCAGACCTGGGCTTTAACCAGAGCCCAAATCAGCTCACAAACCCTGCTGCCCGCTTTCCCATCCCCTGCAGGCTTCACATCAGAGGCAGAGCTGGGCAGGGACACAACTCTTAGCTGTAAAGACAGGGTTTTTTTAAAGTAAGTGTCTGGCTATAAGGAAACCCTTGGAAAACTATTGGCATATGCCCCATGCCACAGCATGTCAATATACCGAAGGAAGGAGAGGAATTTGCAGACATCATTGCACTCTGCTCTGACTGCCCTCTCTGTCTGAGCATGCTTTGAACAGCTCCTGGTGGAAGAAAGTGATATTGGCTTTATTTTCTTGGAAGTCTTTAAATGCTTGTGAGACATAGAGAATTGGACTATTACTCCTTAAATTATGTGTACTAAATAGATTATCTGTATTTCTAAATACAGACTTCTGCTTTTTTCAATCCCTCATTACATAACTGAGCATCACTGAGTTTGATACTATAGCAGCATGAGAAAAATAGTTGTCTTTTAAAATAAGGCTTTCCTACAGGTAATATGCTACTACTTCTTCCAGACTAATGAATCCTTGTACTTAGAGCCGATATTCTTCTCCATGCCTAAGAGGAATTATTATAGGCTGCTGCATGAAAGACTGTTGTCATTTTTAAATGTTGAAGTCTTTCCTGAAAATACTTCAAAAATTGAATCTCATCACATCTTTTTCATGCGGTTTAGGCATCTTTTCTGCAGGTGTTTGCTGATTTTTTTTTTTTTTTATTATTTTTTTTTTTTGCTTTTGTTTCAGTTGTCCCAGTTTGATTCTATCTGAAAATCTTCCAGTTTGATGTCATCCCATACATTGTGTTGCTGTCATAGTTCTGACTGGCTAAGATGCCATGGTGCCTAACCCTGTTATGCTCCATAAAGGCAGAAGTTAGAATCCCTCAGTATAATCTTAGCCACTAACTCTTTTCTAAGTCCTTTACAAACGGACGCAATGTCATTCGTCATGTATATTATATTCCGACAGATCATGAAAGAGCGCTATCTCTCATACTATCATTATTTAGAGTAAACTGCATTTCTAAGTTATTTTTGTGGACAATGATGGGAAGGCGTTGTTGAACACATGTAGTTTTACTTCGGCTTACTGGGTTTGGTAATACACAGATTTATTAGGGCAAATCTTGGGTATTAGTTATTTGGTGACACCTTAGTTTGCATCCTTTTTTAAACAGCATAGTTCCCTATTTTGCCATATAGTAGGTCAGATTCTGTCACTATTCCTCTGGCAGAATCCCACAGGATTATGCTTACAGAGATCACGCATGTACCAAAAAATACAGATAGGTTCGGGGTGGATGGGTGTAGCATATGTGGCTCTATGGAAGAGTCTGCCAACTGTTAGCAATTTTTGGTGCATGCTAGGTGCCTTGCCTGCTCAGACATGACATATTTCTTGCTGGACACCTCTCTACTTTTGCAAGTCAGGCCATTTACTGAAGAAAAGACACTCCTGTTGACATCTGTGGGGCTAGGGTCAACACTCAGGTTATTGCAACATGAGTCAGAATTTTGTCCTATAAATAAAAAGCTCATTCTTTATTTCAAAACTAAGTGGAAACTTTGAGTATGCCCAGCTGCCACCCCTCATTTAACTTCTTCTCCCATTTACTTCACAGTGACTGTTAATTACATAGTTCCTGTTCTCTTCTCTGGCATCTATTTTCCAGTGTTTTGCATGAAAGTGGTAGATAATATGGTATGTGTGTCTCCTTGGAGATTTGGCACTTCAGAGAGCAGAGTTGTAAAGGGATTTGGTGGTAATCCATATTGTTTTGAATAGTTTATGACATCGGTAAAAATAGTTGTTATGCTTTCATAGAAAATTGCTGCAGGTTTCATCCAAGTGTTGAATTTCTAATAGTCCTTTGCAAACTCTAAGGAGTTGTTTTGGGGGAGGAAACGGTCACTTCGTGGCTCTGATTATTTTCTTTTTTAAGCTAAATATATTTTAAGATCACAGAGTAGCACTGATGGTATCAGCCTTAGGGAGATGAGGCCACTCTGAAGAAATGAGCTCCAGTTTCAGTTGGCTGCAAAACACCTGCAGCTCAGCAGTCGCTCCAGGTAGTAAAACATCACATCCCAATATGGTGGTTTCCTTCACTCAGACCCCCTTTTGACGCCTGTAAGAAGAGGAGGAAACCTTTGGACCGATATTCATAGCATTTCATTGGAACTAGGACATAACCACTACACCACTGTTGCTGTACCCTTGCTGCCAAGGGTGGAGTGGCAGAGATGAGATTCCTATTAAGGGCCTGGGCCCAGAGATCTGACTTGATACAGACTGATCCACAGACGATGAAATTCCTTGGGGAGGGGGATGATAGCTTTCTCAAACTGTCTTTGAATCATCTGCAATGTCTGACAAAGACTTCTTGGAAAAGGCACAAAAAGACTATGTGAATTTAGAAGTGCAGCCAACTCACGGGATAATTATGCCTGTGTCTTAGCTGCCATATTTTATTAGCCTGAAGGAACAAAGGAGACTGACGAACGCTGAATGACTTTCAAGGAATCAACTACATCGATGTTCCAGCAAGTTGATGTGACAAGTAACAAAAAGTTTTGGCTATAATGAGAAAAGACAAAGGCAAACTACTGATGTGTCACTTTGATCTCATTTTAACAAGGTGCAAAATGCTTGCAGATGGGACACATCATAGTGTCTTTAAGTATTTATCTTAATGTGAAATTTATGGAAATCATCAGTACCATTAGTTGAGAAAGCCAGAGGTTTCTGTTTAATTTAATCCAGAAAGATATTTCGATGGTTTATGTATTTGAGAACTATATTCAAATCGAGAAAGGCTAAAACCTGACCTTTCTTGTCATGAGGGGCTGAGAGAAGGACATTCTTCTCCTATGCACTCTGCCATGCCATCATCCCTGCACAAAGCCTACGAGTTAAAGTAAGCATTCTACACCCAAGAAGTAACGTACAGCTACTTGAAACCATGAAAATTCTCATCTACCTACCTAGTGTGTGGCTAAGGGGAAGTGCTTCTCTTCAAATAGTCAGCTTGATGCACTGTGGAGCATATAACCACCCCTTCATGAGCCATTCTCCTCCTGTAAAACCTCCGCCTTCCCCATAGGAGGGATCCTCCAGCTTCCATGCTTCTCACGGCCTTGTGGAGTGGGCAGGTTCTGACTTTGGTTCTCTAGTAATGGTTATAGTGGCACACGAAAGACGTAGGGTCCACATCCCAACTTATGAACACATTTGTGGAAATTTATGGGATCTTTTCAGTGTGAGGAGGGGGGTCAGCTCTGGGGCATTGAATCTGTGGCAGATTGTGAGAACTAATGACCTGACTATAGAGACCGCCTTAGCCACAGCAGATGCTTAAGTAAATATATTGCAACCCAAATAGATACTACTATTGTTCTTTAAAAAATGGCCATTCCACCTTAAAATTAAAATTAAACTGGCATCATACTTCTCTGCATTCCTTGTACCAAAATAGATTCCCTTCCAACATTAAAGTGGTAATCTCGGAGGTATTTGTTATTTCCAAAGAATTAATGATCATTTAGTCAGCTAACAGCCCAAGGCAAAGCAGAAGGGTTTAACATTGTGCCAGGTGGCAGCTTCGTGTAAGAATGACTGCTTTCAAAGAATTAGTGTTATGCAAAATGCTTTCAGGATGTGCCAGTCAGCTCAGTGGTTTACGGCACCAATAGTCTGCTTGTTTTTCAAATCATTTACCCAAGTGATTTAGATGCCGCAAGATAGATTTACGAATCTAATCACTGCTTATAGATGAATCAATAATTAGCTGACCAGCGATTATGTGAGTTTACTCTCAATCAAAAAAACCAAAACCAAACAACCCCAGAGGTATGTATGGTTGATGTTGGAAAGCATGCCTGAGGACTGAGTCCTGTAGATAAATCGAACCTCTGGATCGATTTTTCGGAAAGCTGATCTAACTTAGGGTCCACTGAAATCAGTATTTCTGCTTTCACACAGAGCAGCAGATAGATGTTCCTCTTCTGCATCTCTTGTACTTTGTGGGTAGTGCCAGGACTGTTACAGAAAACGTTGGTGCACTTTATTCAGACAAAACTTTTAAAGCTTAAGAGCATTCAGAAATCCCATTTTGAAACACCTCCATGCCACAGAGGCACGATATTTCCATATATTGCAAAATCACTGGGAATGCTTTAGCTGAAGAATGTCTTCAGACCTTGAAAGTTTAAGACAAAGACACTGTTTAAAAATACTGAGGCTGCCTGATCTAGAGCCCTAATTTCTACTTACAGAACACCAGCTCAGTTCATGTTCACATGAATACAGTGTTATATCACTTATTATCTGCCTTTATCTGAAAACTGCAAATGGAATTATAGCTTGTGCTGTCAGGTAACAGTCCAAAACATGACTTCCCCGCCTCGGAACTATTTCTTTGTGTGTGCTAAAACCCAGTTCTAAGTGACTCCTATGGTCCAGGTTCAAATTTTGTTAATGGAAATGACAATCACTTCATAGTTTTCCCTCATGTTCTGTGGTTTCTGTGTGTTTTTTTTTTTTTCCCAGTATCTGCAAGTGTGGTGTGGACAGTTGGTGTAAAATTGATGTTATCAACACACTTGCACTGATAGTGAAGGCGGCATATCATACACTCATAGCTGTCTGATTTAAAGTTGACATTTGGCATTTGCAAACCAGGACAAATTCATTACTTTAAATTTGTTAAACTTGTTTATGATCTATGAGGGCAGCACAACCAGTTTTATGGCACATGGCTCATTTACTCAGCGCTCAGCCTTGGGAACAAGAGCGTATCCTGGCTCATTTGACAGAACAAGGGCTGTCCAGCGTGACCTGACAAAGTGATGAATATCCTCCCACCCCCCTACCCCAGAGCTGGACTAAGGCCGGGACTGTTTTCTTTCAGATGCGAATGAACACCATGAAATCTTATACTTCTGTTACTAGTTCTTTCCAACTACAGCATATTTGGCATACACTTGGTGGGTGTTCACCTTCACTAAATGGTGCTAAAAAGTGGTAGTAGACTTTCTGCTTTTATAAGCAGCACTCATATTGTCTTATTAGGACTGTTGGACACTCTCCACCATAAAACACTGTTTTAATTTGTCTTCATTTGATTTGGGTAACATGTAACCTTTGAACTCGAATTTCCCATTCTGGGGAAGTGTGCCCCAGGCAAACAATTAATTTAAATCCAAGCAACTCAGACGTATCTGGGAGCAAAGCAAGATAAAATATTCTGTTTTACTAGGGCTTTGTTAACAAAAACTTGCTAGTTTGGAGAGGATTTCAGGAATGTATCGTCTGGCATTCCCTAGAAAACCTGTTCAATTTGACCAAATGATAAGCCTTCACAGTGCAGATGAACATCCAGCCTCTCACAGGTGTTATGTTTGCTGTCATTATCTGGGGCTTGCCTACACGGACAAACACGGTTGGATCCAACCTCTCTGATCCAGCTGGCCAGGCAGAGACCAGCTGTGGTCGAGGGCACAGACAGCTCTGTTAGTCCGGTCCACAGGTCACCTGCAGGAGAGAAGAGGTTTAAACTTTGTCTTTTGCTCTGTCTGTAGAAAAGTACTTTGTCCTAGCATCTGAAGAGGATAGAAACCAGCTGGTGCTAGTTGTGATTTATCTCACCAGTGGATCTGTTGTCTGGAGCCAAATCAACATACTTCTTAAAAAGACCTGATGATCCCAGATAAGGACAAACTTGGGGATGTTGCCGCCTTTGCCGATGTGAATTTGCCCAATCCCACTAGTCTCTGGGATGTGCTGGGATGTAGTGCTAAGTGTTTGGAGGGTTCCCTCTGGTCATGTAAATAAAATCTTCGTGATGAGGAAATGGGCTTGTCTTCATTAAGGGAGAGATAAATCATCTTAAAAATAGCCTTGAAGTGGAAATGGGCCAAAAGCCAAAAACTGTTTAAAAGCTGGATTGAGGGCAGACAGTTTTGTATTTAGTTGAATAAATTCCACAGCTACATAGTAGTTGTTAATCCTGAGCTGGGTTATCTGTTTTTTCAAAAGCACTCCTTTTGAGGCTGCTGCTCACAGTTGCATCGTGAACCTGGCTCCGCTCTGCTGCGGGTATCGCAGGGCCAGAGGCTCGTCTGGTTTAGAAACTCCTTCTGGGGCCCGAAGGAGACTGCCCGGCAGCGTGGAGCAAAGTGACCCATTTTCCCTTCTTGCTAAACACTGATTATTATCTGGGGTCAGAGTTGCCTGTAAACTTCGGGATGATATTTGCTATGCGGTTACACTTCCACTAGCTTTATAAATTGAAATCGGTTCTGCAACAGTTAAATATCATTTAGTAGTTCACATTTGAAACTTTCTTTTATTGCTGTGGCAAGAGCTGATATCCTCATTGTGTTATTAATCTTAGATATTTCCTGCATACAAATGCATCATTTAATTTAAATGTCTAAGACTTCATTTAGAACCAGTAAAATTTTAAATGGCATCAATCTTTCCTGCATCTTTACTTCTTAAATATTAGTTGAATCCCATGTGAGCAATTTGTTTCTCATCTTTTTGTTATTTTCCAGTCAGGTAATAATCACCTTTGGGTTTTGTCTTTGCAAAGTGGGTACTTTTCATTTGAATGAAGCTGGGACATCTTGAAAAGACTGTTTATTATCACAACAAGCCTATTATGCACTGATACAGAGCATCCTGCCTCCATTGTTGGAGGGAATAACGATAACAGTGTGCAGCAGCTCAGCAAAAAGAGAAATGGAATTAAAAAGGAAAATAGCTGTAGACATCTAGGAGCTGATTCAGCTCCTGTATTCGAAGTCAGCGATAGTACGCTACTCGGCAGGAATTGGTTTTAGCTAATGATAGTAAAAGGAAAGATGGGACTTGAAGAGCAGAAAAAAAAAAAATTGGACAAACTGTTATCAGAGAAACTCACAGGCTGAGAGGGATGGGATTTTCAACACAAATCCAATTGCTGTAGGACTACGAATATTCCTGATTTTTCAGTGGAAACCAGAGAGTCTTCAGATTGCATAGGTGCTTTTTGAAAATCCTCTTATAAGACATTTACATGGGACACAATAGCATCTTCCCTGCAGTCTGTATCGTGCTGGTCTCTGTGTTGCCCTGTTATGACTTTGGGATTCCCTCCCTCCTTCCCCCTAACGAGGAGAACTGGTTTTCAGTTTTCTTCTACCAGGTCTATTGCAATTTAATAATGTAAGGGAAGGTCTTAACAATTGTTCTTTGGTCTTAGTTAGACATGCAGATTGATAGTACAAACTGCATTTCACTAATGCTAAATAAATTTACATTTATTAGAGAGGAGACATTAACTTTTCTACTAATTTCTTTTTACAAGTTGAATCATAGAATCATTTGTTGGAAAAGACCTTTAAGATCATCAAGTCCGACCATACCTGTCCACCACTAAACCATGTCCCTAAGCACCTCGTCTGCCCAGCTTTTTAATGCCTCCAGGGATGGGGACTCAACCACTTCCCTGGGCAGCCCGTTCCAATGCTTGACAACCCTTTCCATGAAGAAATTTTTCCTCATATCCAATCTAAACCTCTCCTGGCACAACTTGAGGCAATTTCCCCTCATCCTGTCACTTGTTACCTGGGAGAAGAGCCCAACCTTCCCCCCGGCACCCCCCTCCTGTCAGGCAGTTGTAGGGAGCGATAAAGTCTCTCCTCAGCCTCCTCTTCCCCAGGCTAAAATGCAAATACAGCTGAAATATATATTATAATATTATCACTGCTGTGCATACCCCAGTGTAGAAGTGCTGAGACAATAACCACCATGGCCTAATACTTTTGGTGACTCACTCGAAGCCTCTTAAAATCATAAGATCTTTCTTTTGACCTCAGTGGGTTTTGGACCTGGCCTCTTTGAAGGGTTAATGGCAAAGCCCTGTTTATTTAGGCCCCTATGCTTTACTTGAAACTCTGAGTTACTAAATCACATGGTGACAGCTCCGCTGCATTCAGTTCTGATCTGTCCACATGGTGCTTCACAGGTCTCTGTACGCTACTGTGCTGCACCGAGCACGCATGCCCCCGTGCACCCAAAACATTTGCAAGTCAAGAGCTTTTTGAATTTTTTGCTACAGATAATCCCTGTGGTGGAGAGGTACAGTTTAATTCTGGTAGTAAGGTGATTTGGTTTTGGTTAAAATTTGGTTTGTTGAAAAATATTTGGAGCAAACCTTTTCCCTCTCAGTAGACAACTTTTAGTGAGACCTAAGAAATCTTCTAATTATGATGTTAGTGCATGTGTATCTAGATTTGTACAGTGGTGACATCTGCTATTGCCTAATCAGCTTCTAAAGAATAATAACAATAATAATAGAAAATGGATTTAGGAAATCTGTACTTTAAATCTGCTAAGTGTCAAGTTTTGTTACAGTACTTTCACTCACTGGCTCTAAGTTTTGTCTTTGTTCTTATGACAAAATTAATCATCACCTGGGGCAGAATTATACCTCACGTTTGCTTTACTTATCTCAGAGCTATTGACTCAGGAAGCACTTTCATTCTGCACATCATCAAACTTATTTTTTACTAAGATTCATAAGCCTTCCCTTTTGAATCTGCGTGCTACCGTTCAGCCACAGTCTCAGCCACATTATAAAACTCAGGGGAAAACACAGTGTAAAGCTCCTGAATAGCTATATGCATTTTCCTTCTGGAGGAAGAATTATGTTACTAGTTTTTTAAGAAAGGGCATTTCTGTGTTAAAGTAGTATTCTTAATATTTAACTGTTCTACAGTGGGATGGGACCTCTAAACACTACTGTAGTGCAAATAACTATTCCAGTGCTTCCAGTATCCTGAAAGCTTCACGGTAGACTGGGATGCCAGGGCGCGGGGTATGGCACACACGGGGATGAGGGCAGTGAAACTCCTGCCCTCTCCATTTTATAGGAGAGGCACAGAATTTTTTGATACGAGGCATGACTGGACTCTGCCTCTGTTCTACCCCAGCTCCTACACTGTGGAACAAGGCCTCCCCAGTTCTTGGCATTACTGTGCAATGCTGCCTCCTCCATGCAGGAGGAAGTTTGGTTTAAAAGCCTGGTTTTTAAAAATAGTTTCTGGGCGGGCCTGACACTGGTGTCACCTAGCTCGTTTGTCCCCAGGCACTAAATCTGCGCAGCAGACAAAAATAAATAAATAATTGGCGTCTTTCTGAACTATAAATGTAACCAGCAAATAGATAAGAGTTCAGTGTCCTATAATAGGATGTCTTTTCGCTGACTAGCAGAAAGGGAGTGACTCAGCCTGACTGTGTACACACACTGAAATAGACTTTTCAAGTTTGGAGACAAAGGCCTTTACATGCCTTTATAAAATTGCCTTTAAAATGCTTGTGAATGAGTTAATCACACAGCCATCTGATTAGACATGAACAACCTCCCTATTTTTGATGCAATTAGGTCATCCCAAGAGAATCATAAAACAAAATAGACTTGGATGTGTCATCTGAGGGTGACTAATAAAAAGTAGTTGAAAACAGTGCAGTTAGGAAAATAGTGCAAGTAGGAAATTTTCAAGCCAATCTTACAACTCTGTGTCCTTCACCTGCCCTGCCAGAGCCTGCCCTTGAGGCAGCTGTTGGAAAAAGCTCCCCTTGGCTTGCACAGGTCCAGACTCGGTCTCTGCTTTCTCCTTGCTCCTCTTCACTCCCTCCTTGGGGCTGTTTCCACCTCTGCAGCAGCATTTTGAGCATCTGAGCCTCACGCAGTCTCTCCACTTCCACGTGAAGATTGCACTTTCCCATGAGCACACTGAAGTGGGAACTGCTGCCGTGGGGATTTGGGAGAGATTGAACACCACTCAAAAGCAGAGCTGTAGGACTCGGGAAAACAATAAAAATGGCACAACGTTCGCTGTCTTAAATGTGTGTCTTGGTAGCAAGCGCACAGCCGTAGCCTTTCCATACCCTTGCAGTTCTCCAGAGCGGTTTTGTGCCCAGTCTTTAACAGTGACTCCTGTCCTGACTTGATCTTCCTTCCTCACAGCTCAGCCTTCACACACCAACTCCCCAAAGTGCTCCGATCTCCTGCCACACTGTCGTTCCCCAGCCTGTATGCAGACATCCAGCTCCCTCCTCTCTTGAAGTTTCAAGGCAAAGTGAAAGGTAGCCGGGAGAGCTGGCTGACCACTGGTCAGCTTGCTGGGAGGATGCTTCATCAGACTGCCTGGGCTTTGCCACTGTCGATTTAGTCACCAGCTGGTGCCTGGCACTGGGACCTCTTTGCCCTGTCCTCCTGATACCTTGTCACCATTTAAAGGGCAAGGCCGTGGGGCATGAAGGGATTGAGATCAGCCCTGCAGAGAAGGACTTGGGGGTACTAATGGATGAAAAGCTGAACGTGAGCCAGCCATGTGCACTTGCAGTCCAGAAGGCCAACTGTATCCTGGGCTGCATCAAAAGCAGCGTGGCCAGCAGGGCGAGGGAGGTGATTCTGCCCCTCTACCCTGCTCTGGTGAGACCCCACCTGCAGCATTGCATCCAGCTCTGGAGCCCTCAGCACAGGAAAGACATGGACCTGTTGGAGCGGGTCCAGAGGAGGACACAAAAATGGTCCAAGGGCTGGAGCACCTCTCCTACGAGGACAGCCTGAGAGAGTTGGGGTTGCTTAGCCTGGAGCAGCGAAGACTGGGGGGAGACGCTATAGGAGCCTTTCAGTACTTAAAGGGGGCTTATAAGAAAGATGGGGACAATTCTTTTAGCAAGGCATGCTGTGACAGGACAAGGGGTAGTAGTTTTAAACTAAAGTTGGGTAGATTTAGACAGGATATAGGGAAGGAATTTTTTACAGTAAGGGTGGTGAAACACTGGCACAGGTTTACCAGAGAGGTGGTGGAGGCCCCATCCCTGGAAACATTCAAGGTCAGGTTGGACGGGGCTCTGAGCAACCTGATCTAGTTAGCGGTGTCCCTGCTCGCTGCAGGGGGGTTGGGCTAGATGGCCTCTAAACTTCCCTTCCAAGCCAAAGCATTCTATGATTCTATGACATGGAGAATGAACGGGCCAGGTAGGCTGTCAGAGTCAAGCCACATGTACATAGAGGGCACTTAAGCATTATGTAAAGTACAGCAGAGAAGGATCTGAACCTTCTTACGTGCAGGCTTTCATCTTATGCTAAATCTCAATAATACGCAGCTTTTGGTAAGCTATCATCATTGTCTAGACATTTGTAACCTACTAAATAGCTTTCGATTACAAGCTCAGAGAGCGAGAGATAGACATCAAAGGAAACATGATCTTTATAGTTTTCCTGCAGCTTTAATTGTGAGCGGCACCTAATCTCTATCAATCAGCTGTCAGATACAATGCTGGGAAAGGAAAAAGCCTACAGACAGCTGAGAATTAAAAAGAAATATGCAGCTCACTTGATTACTAGGGTGCACCAATCCTTGAGGTGTCTTTCTCTTTGCAGTCCTAAGAACCTTGTTTTACAGCTGTCAGCTTTAAAGAATGAATGTCATTTTTCCTGAGCCTCTTTTTCTAGTGGTGGCAGTTGTCTGGGGAGATAACTACACAGACTGACACAATTGCTGATATGAAGAGGCTTGAGATGGCTCTCTCACCACTGCTGTGATAAAAAGAAGAGGTACTGAGTCAAAGATCTCTTGTAGCAGGTTTCTAATATATAAAAAAGCTGCCCAGAGCCAGATGTGTGCTAAAAATGTTGGTGGAGGAAACAGTGAAGAAGTGACTGATGGTTGCTACGTTGCAATATGCTTTTGTAGTAGTGGAAGCCCTAAACTAGGTCTGATTATTCTGAAAAGTATCCTTTCCTGTTATGGAGTAGCTCATCGGTTCTGCATGGTTCTAATGTGAAAACACAAGGTACTTTTACTACTGGGCTCTTGCAAATAGAAGCTGCATCTTCGCTAAAAGAATTTGCCATTATATCCTGTCAGGAAGGAAGGACCTCACCAGTCGTAACCACAAAAGACTGACAGCAGTCACAAACTCCTCCCAGGGCAGAGCCCATCACTCAGTTTAGCTCAGGCTCCCAGAAGACAGGACAGCTTGGAGAAGGCAGTGGAGCATCCTTCGTCTCTGCTGTCTAGTATAGAGCCAGAAGGGAAGGCAACTGGCACCTTGTTTCTGGTTTTGGAAGACCTTCAGATATCAAGCCAGACGCTCGACCCGGTATTGGTCATCCTGACACAGTTCATATTTTCGGGATAAGAACATAGACAATCCCAAGTGAGTATGTGTTGATATATGAAAACATCATAAAATTGGTATTTTACCACGATGCTGTAAAACCCCCGTGTCCTCAAATTAATTGTTTCGCCTCCTTTGGGACTGCTGTGTGACCTGACTTCCCTCTCGTTTCATGTGTTCATTCTAACGTATCCAGAGGGGCTCCCTGACAGGCAGGAAGGTACTTCCCTGCTCAGCAAAGGTTGTTAGCACGTGTTTAACTTCTCTCCTCAAACAGATTTAAAATCAGGCACTGCCAGCTGCTTGAATTGAAAAGACTGGATGCCTGGTGTTTTACTCAGTGTTGGGATGTGTTAGCCACGTGGTGTTTGGCAGTATACATTAGTGATTTAGACATCTGTGGGAAAAATCAATGGAACACCAAGTACTAATTCACTCAGATACTTTAACAAATGGAGTTGTTCAAAATGCTCTGTTTTGTTATGATGAATCTTAGAACTAGGCTGGCCCTAACCTTTATAAATGTTATTAATAGCACTGCATTAATATTGTGTACTGGGATCAGGTGTTCCTTAATTTAAATTCATGTTAGAGTAATGTAAATTAATTCCCACCATGCTGGCTGGTGGCACTCCATAATTCCAGTTTGTCCATGTAGTGTGTCGCTGTTTTGCAAATTAGGGATTCTGGGAGCTTGAGTTTTGATGCTGCCAAAATTAATCTCAAAAGCATTGAGATGTGCTGTAGTTAAATGAATAAGGAGACTAAAGAGGAAAAAGCATCCTTCCTGGCTTTTTCTTCTTTTTCTAATATCTTTTCTACTTTTGGAAGTCAGATTTAAGTTTTTACTTTACAAAAGGTGACTATGAATTCTTATGCTTCCCAGGACTGTAAAAGTAACGGGTTCAGGCCTTAAACATTTGTTCTCCTGTCAAGGACAGCTCCTCTGAAATCATTCCCCCTAGAGAAAAATATGAATAATCTTAAAGAAGAAATCTGTAGGTGGAAGAGAGCTGCTAAATAAGTAGTCCTAAGAAAGAGAAACGGTGAGCTGCAGCCTTCAACAGCTAGGAAAAATATTTCTTATGTGGACACTAACTATAGTTTGCTATTCAAAGGGCTGGAAGGAGAAGGGAGCTAAGGCTATACAAAAATCATTTCCTCAGAGAGAGAGATTGAGGGATGTAGCCTGTTGCCAGAGTTTAAGGGAGAACAGAAAATCTCATGTTTGATTCAGAAGTTGCTGAAAAGAAGAAAAAGAATAGCTTTGGATGCAGGGTCTTTTCAAGAACTCGATTGTTAACATCCCGTTGTTCTTGGGAAATAAGGCACTGACCCCTTCTTGGGCTAAGTAACAGCAGGGAGTGACCTGAAGACAGACTATGGTGGGCTTGATCTGATCCTAATGGCAGTTAAAATAAACCCTTTCCCTGGTTTTACATGGTGCAGGACCACATCATGTAACCAGAGCAGTTAGGTCATTCTGCCTTTGCTTCTCTCTGCTGGAGAGGAACTAGAATCCTGTTTAAACCAATTACTCTGTTGGGCCAGGTTGTGCTCTCCTGATGCTGTTGTGTGTGCTCCAGACCAGAGCGTGTTGGAGAATCGTGTACCGTGCTTATGTGAACGGGGCTGGTGAGGTGAAGTCAGTGGCTGGGCATCAGTAGCACTTCCCCTGCAACAGAACGCAGGAGCAGGAATTCAGGTGCTATTTGTGATCTTCTGCACGAACGTGGTGCCTTAGCAGCAGGCAGAGCCCTGGGTAACCCTGGTATGTAATTAAAGAGGTGGTTCAAAAGTGCCTCAGTCCACTAATGACAAAGCCTGTAATTGCTGAATTCATCTTCCTGAGTGACCAGTAAGGCAGTTTGAGATGGCACATTACAAGTAACCCAAAAAGACCAGGCTGTAAGAAACAAACAACTTACAAAATGCCACAGACAATAAACCCATTATTTCAGAAGCCCAAAGGGGTTGGGAGTTGATGTGTTCACTTGGAAACTAAGCCAGTGAGGATTTGCATGTTCTAATAAAAATAAATAAAAACTAGCAGAACATTTAAAAGAAGCTTATTTCTATAATAATGTAAAACGTTAAGCACAGATTTACAAGCATAAATAAGAACTCAAGTCACAAAATGGGTAGAGACATTATACCAGCAACATTAAATAGATGAAATAGCAGCAGTCAATCCAATAAATAGTTTTCCTTTGCTACCTCTGAAGCCAAAGAAATTATACTGCCTTAGGGACACATTTGAAAAGAAAGAGAAATATCTGTTCTACCTTCCTGCCACTGCCAGAATGGACCATCTGAAGTCACAGCACTGAAGCACTATTGCCCTGGCCATTGCACACATCACAAAATTCAGCTTTTAAAGGGCAGTGAAAATACGATGGCAGTGGCCAGGGAATTTAATCCTCATCCTGCTAAAACCAAAGGCTGTTTGAATTTTAGTTCCTAAATTTATCTGCCTAGTCCAGGAATTTCTGAAACTCCCTTTCTTTACTCCAACTCCTTTTTATCCATCTAGGTGCTGGTTTGCCACCCTAATTCCTCAGAGGAAAAATAACATCCCATCATTGCTTGGGGGTAGTGGAAGTACCGGTCATTTTGTGGCTCTGCGGGGACATCTGTTGTTTTATTTACTCTCTCTGTGAGTTAGTGCCAGTGAAACAGCTCAGGTCAAATCCTCTTGTTCTGTTCTAGTAAAATCAGCTTGGAATGCTAGTTTTGATTATCACCTATTTTCAAAACCAATACTTTTTTTCCCCCCCTTTTTTCCACCCCCCCTCAAGTGCCAGACACTGATGATTTCCAGTTACCAAGAAATGGCATAGTTGTGCGGGTTTGCAGGGAGAGCGTACAGATCTGAGGAGGGGCTGCAAGCAGACTGCTGGTGGTGCGGGTGATGCATCAGGCAATCTGCTAGCTCTCTACTGTAATGACAGAGTCAGTAAAACTTGGAATTTTAGGGCTCAGTTTGGAAAAGGTTATGTTGAAGTCCATTGCTAAATACTTGAGTATATGCTTATATCCCCTGGTAGGCATCAAATCCAGGACTTCTTTTTTACCTGTGTGTTTGTGCTTTGCCAAATAGAGTTGGAGAACTAATTTGAGGCCTTGACAACAAAACATGGTCATCTCCAGCCAGGGCTTTGGGACACCATAAGGATTTCAACTACTGCTACTAACCCTTCAGTGGGCTGTAATTGCTGAGGTCCAGGTGGGGACTGAGACACTGTGTGCACCCTCAAGGGAGGAATTTCCTGCAGGGGAAGAGTCTGGCCTTGCAATCCCACCTTAACTTCGTGGAAACAAAAGCTCTTTCTGACACAATCAGCCAACCAAACCCACAGCTTTTCAGGGCTGTGACCGTCCCCTGATACAGGAGGAGCTTCCACTGCTTGTGGTTTAGCCCCCAAAAGATGGAGTAGCTCTTTTCTTGTTGCAGTTTCCCGAATGATTATGTCTTTTCTGTTTCCAAATCCTACCATTATGTTAGAGTGGATGATGATAGTGATGGCTAGCTCTAGCACTTAAAAATCTATTAATTCATTTCATGAACTGCTGAGTAACCTCTTGTTTGGAAACCCATTTGTGTATGTAAATAAATAAGCATGGCACTTTTTTAATACAGTTTCACTGGAAACCTGTCTTTTTAAATGCATAGCCTTCTGCTTTCCAAAAACTCACATGCTAAACTTTTCTTTGACCGGGAGAGTCTGCAGGTGCCTATAGTACCTTGTGTTGAAGGTGTATCTCTCCATGGTCATGTTTGCTGTAAAGTGCTCTTCATCTTACTTTAGTTAAATAAACTATAGCTTTGGCTTCTGTAAGAAAAGGCTAATTCTGCTCTGCTTGAGGGAGAGAGGAAGAAATGCTAAATTAGTATGGAGCACCATTGTTCTGGTTTTTGTCATCTGATTCAGTTGTCCCAGTAAGTTGATTAGTGAGGACCAGGATCACGAGAGTGTATGATTCAGGAGCTGCATGGAGTAGAGGAATTCTTCAGTGTCGCTCTCAGGTGCTACAATGACAAATTTGTGTTGTGAGAGACCAAAGCCTGTTGGGTCTTGTGATGGTGTCCTCACTGACACCCTTCCTATGCACATAAGGTTTGAGGGATTTCCACCTGGCACATGCTGTTGACCTGCCAGAGCCCATGCATCGCTGCGATGCAGTCTGGGGAGTTGGCATGGGACCTGTTATGCTCTATTTCAGGCACTTCACCCAGGGGAATGTAAGTACTCCTCAGGAATTTCATGGCAAAGTGCAGGCTGCAGTAATCCTGGGATGGGGAAGCATGCCATACCGCTGGTATGGCAGTGACTTGGGTTACCAGCAGCTGATACCATAGCCGATATCATAGAACATTCTATGATTCTATGATATGGGCATAGCAGACAGGGAAATGTCTGAGGCATGTTTGAGCAGCTCTCCCCTTCAGGTTTTATACATACTAATAAGGCAAAATGAGTAACCAAACTCTCAGCTTGTTTTACAGACCTCTCATGCCAGCTTGTTACAATTTTTTAATTTCTTTTTTTTTTTTTTTTCTCCAAATGGAGCTAATTCAAGTGAAATCAGCTAACAAGCCTTTGGAGATGTGACCAGAGCTGGAACATTAGAACGTGTTTTATATTGCAGAGACAATGCCGTTTATTATTTTCTTTTCTCTTTTTGCAATGTCTCATTTAAAAACAAGTGGATGTTTCCCATTTCAAGTCCTGTTCCAAAATCTGCCTGGATTTTTCATTCATGTAAAATCACCTTTAAGTCCATAAGGGTTTCATTGGAAAAATTAAAATTGTTGAAGAGAGGTAATTTAGGGACATGCCTAACGATTTACAAAAGCAACATGGTTTCAAGTAAAAAGGGTTCCCAATACAGTGAGGTGCTACCTCATATATATGCAGACACCACTCTTTCTTTTTGGATCTTTTGTCACAGTCAGGCTACCCAAGTAGCCTGAAGTACTGAAGCAGGTTTTCCCAATATAATTTGTTGAGCTTTTAGGCTTGGGATTTCCTTCTTTTCTACAGTGGCATGCTGAGATTTTGTCCACACTTGGCAGTATCATGTCTGTTGCTGCCTGACAGTGGAGCCGGTCTGTGGCAGCACTGCAAGTCTTCTGGCATGCTAAGAGTGAACTGAACAGCTTTGGGAAGCCCCTTAAGGGCTCCTAAGCGCAACGAGATCCAGTTCAGAGAGGAGCATGAAATTGCCAATGAGATATTGTGGGAAATATCACCAGGGAGGAACTAATAACACTACATGAGCTGTCCTTCACTGCATAGTATTAAAAGTTTACTAATATAACCTGTCTGCTCAGCAGCGGTGATGGCAGACCATTTTCATGTCTGTTGTGAAAGGTGTCACTACCTGTCAGTAGCAAATTCATCCCCATCACTGCACTGCAGTGTTTGATGATTGAAGGAAACTATTACATCTTTTTGACAGTTGCAAAACGTCTGTGTACATGAATAAATTTATTTATTTTGAGGTCAGAAGAAACTGGAAGATCATTGTATTTGATCCCCTGTGTATGAGCTTACTTGGGACTCTCAGACTGAGCCCAAGAAGTTGTGTCTGTGCAATGCTTATTCTCCGAAGGCATCCTCCAACTGAAGAGTAAAGAAATGGAGAACTCACTATATTGCTTGGCTCAGCATTCAAAAGTAATGCCCTGTTTCCCAAATGAATTTGTCAGGCTTCAGTTCCCAGCCATTAGTTCTTCTTGTGTAATTTCCCTGCTAGACAAGAGAGACTGTAAATACCCAGTGTTTGTTTTCTCCCTGGGAAAGTGCTTGCACTGTATAAACTAGTCACTTGTCAATCTTCTTTTTTATAAACTAAATGTATTGAGATTTCTGTAATCTCACTAGATGGATTTTTCTCCAGCAGTCGTGTCTTTGGGGCTGTTTTCTATATTCCCTCCATTTTTTTTCTAAGACAAGACATGAAGACACTGTGTGCTAACACAAGGTCTCACAAGTACTGTATACACTTCCCTACTTCTTGTTGTCCTTCGGTATTCAAATTTAAGGAATAAATTAGCGTTTTCGTACAGCTAAGATAATATTGGGAGCTGGTGTGTATGAGTAGATAATGCAGACCCTTTCTGGAATTGCAGAAGCATCCCCCTTCCTGCAAGTAGCTTTACATTTCTTGTTTCTAAAGGCCTTGCACGTGTACTTAATTTGACTGGGTGTGGCTTGCCAATGATCCCCATCATTTTCACTGGCTTGTCCTCCTAATGATGTATCACTGAGCCACAATTTTTCACCTGCAAATATGTCAGCAAGTGATCTTGCATTTGCTTCCAGGTCATTGATGAAAACAGAGTGGCACGGAGTCTTTGCAACCCCTCCTATGGAGCATGCACTCTTCAGGCCCGGCCCTAGCTGACAAAGCATTTGTACCTATAGTTGATGTCCCCTCGCCCTATGATTTACACAACTCTGTCTACATGTTTTAAATCAGTAAAGAGTTCTTTCATATTCAAAGTATTGCCTTAGCTTTTGCATTTTACTGAAAGAGGGGAAACGGATGTCACAGTCCAGATCCTCAGAGACTCGTGCATTTGTGGCACAGGCTTTTCATGGTGATGTGAATAGTTTAAACAAGTCAAGACATGTCTTGTGGTTTTAGAAGACTCTTCATATTCCTGTTGCAGACAAGCCAAAGCAGCTTACCAAACCTGCCAAACCATAACTGCTCATCTGGCAGAAGTTATAGAATTTGAGAATTTTGTTTCACAGCTGGACTGTTAACCTCATTATTATATTCATGGTCACACAGAGCATGTTAATATAACTGAGTGAAAAATGTTCCTAGATATGTGCTATTGAATATTTAAAATGCAGAATTTTGTGACTTTCAAAGCATCTAAAAGATGTGATGCTAAGTCACAGTGATCTTTAAGGAAGGGTTGGCTACCCTTTATGTGTTTTGAGAGTCCACCTAAATATAAACCAAATGAAAGTCAGTTAGAAATCAACTGATTAATGAGAACATATTATAATTTTCTTTAAAATATCTATTTTTATTGGTATAGTAATTCTTTTTGTTAGTGTTATTCTTTAAGGATAGAAGTAGAGTGTGAACTCTGCATGTACAAAGTATAAGCTGAATTTTGGTCAAGGGAACGATGCAAGCAGGAAGGAGAAATTAAGAGATTAAAAACTTGGTTGGTAAGGCCATGCTGAATTTCTGTGCCATATCCCTGCAGATTTAAGCCCTGAAGTTAGTAGGAGGTTTGCAGCCACATTCTGTAAGTGCTCAAACTTTTACTTAGTTAGCACACAAAGGCCCCACTCATCCATATGATCATTTATTTTTCTCCATAAATATTCTGTTTTAAATCTTTTTAGGTAACAAGAGCCAGGTGTTTAACAACTTCTAAAGCCATCAATAAAACAAAATACCCAAATGTACGCAGGTTCACTGGAGACTAATTTGTTGTAGTCAGTGAATGTAGTCCTTGAAAATGACATTCTCTTTGCTTCTAGCTTAGTAACAGCAAGCCAAATCTTGTCTGCCTTATTGATTTCAATGGGACCGCTGGTATGAATAAGCAAGAAGGCTTTGACAGAGTACCTTTGGATGTAGTGTATGATACTCGGGTTCTGAGACACTGAAAAGAGATTCCTTCCTCCAATATAATAATTCAAACCTATACATCTTCTCTCTGATGGCATTTGTAAGGCTCAGCAGGAGGAGGTAAATAATAACGCGTTCACTGCCATTTATCTGTGTGGCAGGGAGGCAGAGAAATGGAGCGGGGCCTGTGGTTAGGATGCAGGCTCACTGCTTTGTGCAGCACAGAGCTGAGGCATGTGGTGAGCCAGGCTGGGCTTTTCTGCACTGCAGTCCCTCAACAAAGAGCCTGGGGAAGCCTAGGGTGGACACACTGGGGGCAGTGCAGATTTTGGGATGGCCCATGCAGAGTTAGAGCTGGTAAGCCCATCTGGATGTAAATGTGTTTGCTCCCCAATTGTACAAGCTTCAGAAGAGCTTTCTAGCTTGGGAGCAGCACCGGATTCAAGCTGGTCCTTCATTTCTGTATTGCTCAGCCCTCAAAATACTGTGCCTTCTGCTTGGAGCCTTGCAGAGCAAGGCACAGGGATAGTCAGGCAATTCTGCAAGGGCAAGAAAAATCCAGATGGACATCATAGTTCCAGCTCGGAACCAGCTGTGCTAGAGATAGGTTGGCTCGGGGCAAATCTGGTCTGGTGTCTCCAGCTCAAAGCTTGATACCAAGAAGCCCAGTGCTCTACGCATGGGGAAACTGGCACCCACAGACTTGTCCAAGGACACGCAGCAGGCTGGTGGCAGAGCTAGGAGTAAACCCCAAATTTTTTTACTCTATCTTGCTTTATCCATTAGGCCATGAGGCACATTGATCATTGTTCTGTGCTTTGCTTGTGTCATTTCTTAAGTGGGAAAAGTAATCACCAATGTTAGTAGATAGTGAATTTCCCAGATAAAATACACACACACACACACACAGAGAGATATTTAGGTTTTTGTGTTATTTATTACTACCTTTCACAGGCAGAGCCTTTTCAGATAAATCCTCACCACTAATTTAGTCTACATTTATACATCGGTGGTCCTTTTGGCAATTGGTTGTAACTCTCATGATTGAGTTTCCCTTCCTTCCCCCTGTCCCTTGTGTCTCAGTGCATACCCACACAATCTATTGTACATCTATTTATGCAGGTATACCAGCACACTGTAGTGTCAGTACAAAATAAAGTTATAAATTAAAGGAAACATCAAATCTTTACTGGAGTTGCGTTTTTCTGCTGTGAAATTAAATGCTTAATGAGGGATTTCTTAAAATTGGCAAGATGGTCCTGGGAATATGCATTATAACTTCATTGAAAGTCATATGTCCCACTTCCCTTTTGGGGTATACAGGTCCTCCTTTCATCCCATTTAATGTTTTATGTAATCAGCCCTTAAATAAAATGTCAAGGCTTCCCAGCAGTAACGCAGCAGCAGTTTGGTCCAGCCACACTCCTGTAGGAAACGTGCAAGATGGATCAGCCAGCTGCTTGGTTCAGGTCAGCGCTGGCCCGGGCTCGCCTCGTCCCAGCATGTTGGGGGCAGCTGCAAGCAGCATGTATAATTCAGAGCGCTATAGGACTGTGGCAGGGGAGCTTTTCCGGCTGTTGCTTGGACAGATGGTGAGCCACGTACGGAGCAGAGAGCATGTGATAGATTGGTGCCAAGCCTGGGACTCGGTTGCCAAATCTCATATGATGTTGGGCTGTGCAGATGAAATAGAGACATGAATTATAGTTTGTTAATGTTCATTAAAAGTTTTGGTGCTTATAGTCCTGCTGAGACGAAAAATTCCAGAGCAAATAGAAATCCTTAGGAACTCACCATGTTTTCTACAAACATCTTCTTCAACCTCTGATTTACATTGGCTGCCTTTCCCAAAAATGCTTAATTGCCACGTGGTTGATGGCTTCAGGCTCCTGACTGTTATGAAATTGAGACTGAGCCTTTAAGTGTAAACAAAACCCTCACTTCAGTAATAAACCTAGAATTATTTCTACTCATTCAACTTCATAGTGTTACAGCAGTTTTTAGTAGGTACGGGGTACTTTGACAGATTGTGATAAAAGCAGTGATAAATACGTTACTATTTTTACTGTAAAACTGACTAGATAAAAAAACAAGAGCATTTTCCTAATCTGACTTCCAATATAGAAAGCCTCTCTCCTTTAAGCCTCTTTTGGGGGGGGATTCTGGCTTGGAACAGAGCTCAGCTTTTCTAGGCAAATTGCAAGATTCTCCACAGGCAAGGGGAGGGCACTGAGGGATGCAGGAGGGCATTTGTGAACTGTGGGTTGGCAGAAGTGGTATGCTCTCACGAAGCTGGTACTCAAGGAAATGGAAAAGCCTCAAATATTTATGTTGGAAGAAATTATTCCCTATTTCTTTTTACCTTTTGGCTGTTGGTTGCACAACCCAGAACACAGTGTTTTGCCTAAAGTGGGATTCCAGCATTCAGCATTTTGGGGTGAAATCCAGACAGTGAATTCCTTTAAGCTGAGCTCCTCAGTTCTGAGAGACTTACAAAAAAGGCAGTTTGGCCCTGGAGAACACGTAGAGCTCAGTGGTGGTGGTCTGTCAGTCATGGTGCAGATAGATCCATAAGCAGAATAAGTGCTTTGTGGAGTTTTTGACAAGATATACCCCACGGTAGGTCTGCAGTGCGGCGGGAGAGCATGTGTTTTCCTTTCATTGGTATCGCTTCAGGTTACGTAACTTCTTTTGGTGAGTAGTGATGGAAAAAGTTACCCAGAGAGTAACTCTTCCAATGTAACAAAGTTTTGCAAGTAAAGCACTGAATTTCTTTAAGAAGCGTGATGCGTAGCCAGGAAGAACAATAATTTCCCAATTTGATTTGGGAGCTCAGTTGCACTGGAGATCATCATCGCTGGCAGAGAACATCAGTGCTTATTGTCCATTTTAGTAACTTACAAAACCAGGTTCAAACAACTGAAAGGCGACTGGGTAAAAGGAGATGTTTTGTACACCCAAAAGCACTTTGGAAATGTGCACCATGTGTGGTGTCCAGAGATTAATTCAATCCCTTGCTTTTTATTTATTTGTTATATATGTTATACTGCAACACGTGTAATTTGAAATTGGCTCTGCCTTTTCATCTTTAAAAGTAACGAGGCTTTCTTGGCTGCTAATGTTGGTGTAGTTGTAATTTTTTGCAGCTTGTGCTAAGCACATTTCTACAAAGCTTTTCCTAAGAGGTAAAGTGAGTTTTGTTTTTGTTTTTGAAATCCATGCGCTGCCTGTTTTTCTATTGTACTTATGAGCTTGCTTTGTTTTAGCATTTAAGACTCAATTCGATGGGAATACTTCCCACCAAAGCAACAGAAATGAACAATTATCTCAACTACTGTGAGAAACATTTCAGAGGCTTGCATGTTCCAAACAGACATTCTAATCCTCATGGAAAACTATCCAGCAGGGATCCATATTCTAAAAACGTTACCATTTTTATACAAAACAAGCTATTCTTTTGCTTCGTTGCCCTGCAGAGTTCCTTGGCAGGGAAACTGTTCTGTGTTCAGTAGGGACAGTTAAAAATATTACAGATTGGAACTTCAGGCCAGCTTTTAAACTGCTTTATGTTTACATTTCATAGAGGAAATGTGTTGTCTTTTGGGTTTTGGCAATATAGAGGAAGACCTTCAGGTACTGGAGATTGCAGTGAAATTTCCTTAACCACAAGGCAAAATGAAAGTCCCAATTTGCAGCTTCACATTGTATTAAGTTCCGTAGTAAAAGTACATATAACAGCTGCTTTTTGTTGTGCTAATTCTGCTGGAATTTGTCGCTGAGACATTATTACAAACTGCTCCTGAAAATATGCTTTATCAACTCCCCCTCTGTCCATACTACCCACCAGGAAGAAACCATTGCCCACACCTAGGTCTGGTAGAAAAAAAAAAAAGCCAGTGACTGTTTTGGGGACCAAATTTTCTATGCTGTGTATCAGTCTTTTTAATTCACTGCCCTACTTCTCGCCCGCCAGCAGGCATGGTTCAGGGCATGGCTTGCTGCTTGGTTTGTGGGAGAGAATTAGAGCTCTGTTTGTAAAATTGTGAGTTTTGGCTGTTGATGCTGGGTGATCGATGCTGTCCAGTGCTGGAGGTAGAGCCCACAGCAAGAGGGGACAGAATAGCCGGTGCAGTTCACAGTCTGTATTATTAAAGGGAAGCTGGTGGCAAGTGAAGTTATATGTCAGGCTGTAAAATGTGATGGAGAATCTCAGTCTTGCCACCTATTCTGTCATCGCTCTTACCAGGGTAGTAGCATCTGCTTGACAGCCAGGCAAACATGTAGGGACTGTAACCTCTTAAACTGCCCAGGAGTTGTGGATTTTAGAAGCATATCTATGATTCTGGCCACAGCAAGGTATTAAACGTGTTTATGCTCTTATAATTTTGTGCCCTCCTGAAATCTATAGCAAATTTCCTATGGGATTTAGTGTGACCAAAAATTTTGTCCTACAAAACGGAACAGTGACTTCAACAGTATTTAAAAGAGGATTTCAATGATTTTCAAAGGCAGTGTGTCATGCAGGAGGAAAAGGGGACTGGAATGACTTCTGTTTCCATCCCCCAAAAAGCAGAGTGTACCCATCCTAGTGCTACATCCTTTATCTGCTAAGTCAATATTGCTAGTTTCAGAATGTCAAACAGAACCTTCCAGGAGCATTTAAATATACAAACATTTGCCTATGTGCAAATTGTAAATCGTCTGCTCAAAAGAAGTTACATTTGTCATTACCTTAGGCTAAACCAAATTGCAGAGTAGAGTAATTTATTACAAACATGATATTTTGTGGCAGTTAAACCCATTTAGAAGCTAATCTGGAAAGCAAAATTCTGTAATTGCTCAAATGGTTGTTTACAAAGGTCTTGGCATAGAAAATAATATTAAGAGGAAAACTAGTAAGGTGGTGTTGTTTAACCCCAGCCAGCAACTCAGCCCCACACAGACGCTCGCTCACTCCCCCCTGGTGGGATGAGGGAGAGAACTGGAAGAGTAAAAGTGAGAAAACTCCTGGGTTGAGATAAAGGCAGTTTAATAGGGAAAGCAAAAGCCACACGCGCAAGCAAAGCAAAACAAGGAATTCATTCCCTCCTTCCCACCGGCAGGCGGGTGCTCAGCCATCCCCAGGACAGCAGGGCTCCATCGCGCGTAATGGTGACTTGGGAAGACAAATGCCATCACTCCCAATATCCCCCCACCCCCTTTCTTCTTCTTCCCCCAGCTGTATGTGCTGAGCATGATGTCATATGGCGTGGAATACCCCTGGGGTCAGTCGGGGTCAGCTGTGCCCCCTCCCAGCTCCTTGTGCCCCCCCAGCCTCCTCGCTGGTGGGGTGGGATGAGAGGCAGACAAGGCCTTGGCTCTGCGTCAGCCCTGCCCAGCAGGAACGAAAGCATCCCGGGGTTATCAACGCTGTGTCCAGCACAAACCCAAACCATAGCCCCCCCGTACTGGCTGCTGTGGAAAAAATTAACTCTACCCCAGTCCAAACCAGCACGAAGGGCTGAGTAGTACTTGTTGTGGATCAATATGCATGGTTAAATAATGGGTGAGGTTGAATTAGTGGGGCTTCTCTAATTTAATCTCATCTTCTAGTAAAAGAGATACCTAGCTATAACTTCAACTACTTTATACTGAGAAAAGACATTTACTACTCATTTAATCTGCATTCAGATGAAAAGACACTTGCCTTATTATTTTTAATTCCTTCATAAATTTGGAATGATATTGCTTTCATGACCTTGTTATAATTAGCAGTAGCTATTTCTTGTTAATGAGCTTTTACCTGAAAATCCATATAATTCATCTGACAAGCTGACAGCCTGACTAATTAACAAGGTTTGACTAGTGTCTCAAGCCCTCTGCAAAAGATTTTCTCCTCTGACACTAAAAAATATTCTCTGAGGTACCATATATAGGTATATCAAACACTGTAGATGGTTTCTGCAAAAAGATTACAAAATCACCCGGCTGAGAAGTTTGTAGCATTCATCCAGAATTGAGGCTGTCACCTAAAAATCCTATTTTGTACCATGTTTTTCCTGTGATTAAAACTCTGCTAACATCACTGATATTTATAAATGCTTGGCAATCTATAGCATCATTTCTACATGGCTTGCAAAAAAAGGTTTTGAAACAGAGAACACCAGGCCACTCTGCATAAAGAAGCCTCTACATCTCTTCACTAGCAGAAAACACACTTTTGAAAAAGGGTTTGCCTGTTTTTAACAAAAAATGCACCATTCGCTTTTAGGGCCTGCTCAATCAGTCCAGCAGAGAATAGGCATTCCTTGTACTTCAGTGCAATTTGGATCTGGCCCTGGCCCTTCTTGGCTGCAATCTAGCCCATCTCCATTGACTTGGCTGTACCCATGTCAGTAACAGGAAATCATTTCTCATTTCCAGGAGCTATTTTTTAAATGGCATTAAGGCAGGTTTTTGTGGCGTGATGGTCAGAAAAACTAAGACATCTTGTAATGTTACAGCCTCTCTGTATGGATTTATTGATACAAATGGCACTTTACCATGAAGAAGAGTCACTGCCCAAGGCAGTTTTCAATCCAGCATGCAATGAGTTTCTGCATAACACATGGTAATTTTATGTGGGCCAAATTCAGCGCACACAGGTCCTGCTTCTCAGAGTTGCTGTGAAAATTACATTTGTTATTGTTTGTGAAGCCATTAGAAACTAGAGAGATTAACTCCATAGAAAAGATGAGGAGGAAATTAATAATTCTGTCTTCAGAGTAGTGTTTGAATGATGTGAAGTAAATAAAGCATGGGACCACGCAATGAACAAAGGGGAGAAAACAAAATATTGAATAGCTGCTCTTTACGTGGACAGCATTCACCCTGTGCGGTGCATGAGGCAATGGCTCTGTGGAAAAAATGTGATGGGTACGTGCAGTTAGGCTGTCTGGTGCCGCAGTTGCACAAGGAGGCTGCATTAAGGTTGCAGGTAATTCCTAGCTTTCAAGCACTTCACTTTGCACCCATCGTTTCTTGGTGATGCTTTCTGTGACTGCACTTAGTATGGTTGTGGGAGTATCTGGAAGCTCTTCGATAATGAATCAAGATCCAATTACAAAAGGCATCGTCCAAATACATAAGAAGATGCTGTGCCGCACAAAGAATTGACCAAATAACTTTTATCTTTTTTTAAGGTCCATAGTTAAAGCAAAAGATAAAAGGAATTAATTGCAGCTCAAATTCAATGAGTGTACTTTTTAGGTTCATGAAGGAAGGGAAAAGGAAACCCTTGGGAAGCTTTGTTTCACAGGCAGCTATTAAAGCCTAAATGACAGATCTCATTTTGGACACTGAGATGTTTGTGTACAGAGAAGGAAGAGAGCAGACAAGAGTGTCACAGAAGCGGCAGCGAGGAGGGTGTGGGTGCGCAGGCATGGGCCTCGTTAGTGAAGCAGCCAGGATGGGTGGGTGCTGCTTCAGGATCCTGTGTCCCTAAAAGGCACCAGAAACCTCGGCGAGCATCCATGCCTCTCTTCCGTACCGAAGTACAGGGCGAGTGGTGTGCTTCCTCCCCACGTGCACTCCTTGCTGTTTGATAAACAGACTTTCTCCTACTGAATTCCAATGAAAATTAAGTTTGTTTTATTTAGGTTTCAAGCAATGCCTAACTGGTAAATTCAGGTGGATTTCATTAATAGTTTCAGCTTTATTTTTCCCTTGGGGAAAATTCATCCACCTCTACCTACAGTTTGAGGGAAGATTTACATTCTGATTGGAAGGGAGGAGCTCCCATCTTTCTTACCCTGTTTTCTCTCTTTCTCACTGGCGTTTTGCCTTATACCTGTCTGTTATCCTACTGTAATACAGAGGAGATCTGTAAAATTCCCTACTGATGTAATTTCTTTTTTTTTTTTTTATTTCTGGAGGAGAAACTTTTTGACAGGCTTTTGATTGTGGCACATTCCTCCCTTTGTTAAATCAGTAACAGACGTTTTAGCTACTCAGTCTGCTTTCTCTGGTGAGGGGCATTCTCACCACAAAAATAAATAACAGTATGCTGCAACCCTGCTACAACTGGGACGTGTCCTATTGTAGTAGTAGCCATGCAAAATCCCAGAGCTGATGCTTTCTTTTACCTCAGTCCAGATAGTTGTGGTGTAGCCCATGCCCAGAAATAAGGTGACCTCTGTTCATTACAGTAGCATGAGAATTCCTGTATCGTACCAACCAGCAGTGTTTATATTGAAGCAACTGCCCTGACACAGGAGTCTTGATGTAGAGAGAGACCTATTTTTGCAGTGAGACATAGCCCAAGGCCTCTGTTTAGCAGGACTTTCAAGCATGCAAGTACTCCATTGATGTTGGCACTTAAATTTACATACTTTTAAGTACTCTGGTGAACAGGGACTTCAGGGGAAGCTGTTCTTGCATGGAATAGGAATCACATGAAACCCTGAACAGAAGGTATCTGCAAAAGCGTTTACAACTTTCAAGGCATTTCTGTTTTTTTATTGTATTTGGCCCTGTGTTTGGGCTTTTAGACTGAATAGCACTCTGACCTTGTGGAAACTGGATGCTACCCTTGCTATCTGATGGCGGAAGGGCTTTGTTTTGGGACACTACATCATTTAGGAATTTTAGGTCTTAGTGTAGACATAATAAATGGCCTGCATTTCAAAGAAGAAAATGAGGAACAGCACGTGGGACTGTATGGGCTCTCCACAGATGCCACTTTAGCACAGCAGTGTGTCCTGTGTCAGGAACGCGGAGCTGAACACATAGCAGCTGTCAGCCTGCAGAGAGAGCAGCGGGAGCGTGTTTCTCTGTGGGAGCCGCGCTGTCCTCAGTCGCCTAGGCTCCGAGTATTGCAAATGACATGCAGATTAACTCTAATGCAAGCGATGGCAGCGCTCTGCTGATGGAGGTAAGAGGCAACAGACCTGTCTTTTGCTGATGATTTCCAATAGGTGGAGTGCACAATTAAAGTACTACTAGGTTATCGGAATATATTGTGGGATAGATGAACTTCCCCTTACAACAGGGGACAGCATGATGAATGAGACTCGCCACTGACGGCTACTAGGATAGTTCTTGGACAAATAAGCCATTAATCTTCTCACAAAGCACGTCTATTGTAGAGCACCAGCCGTGTCAGCGTAGGAATACCATCAAAATCCAGGCAGTAAAAGCTCCAGGAGGCAGGGAAGCTTTGGTGCTAGTATGGTTTCCACCTTCAACTGCACCTGCCTACTGGGTGAGTTACTGCTATTGCATTTGTAAGTAACTCTCTGCAGACAATTTACATCTTAACCAATGCAGCACATTTGCTTTGTGACAGCTTTAGCACCCTGATTACATATAATCTGTTCAGACCTTAGGGAAGAACTGCTTCTCTTCTTGTTCCCTCATCACTCTCACATGCCCCTCCTGTCTCTCGCCCTCCTCTGAGCAGGCACGCAGGAAGCAGGAGGGCAGGCAAGGGGAAGGAGCACTCACTCCCCTCATCCTTGGCTTGTTAGGGAAGGCATCCTAGATTCATGGCATGACTTAGAGGAACCGCAGGACCCACACAGGATAAGCTAAGTGCCCCTCATCCCAGGATTTTGCCATCAACTAGCGCCTTCACTTTCGAGGCTGCCTGGGATGCTCCATTATTCCCCAGTGCAAAGTCAGTCTCCAAGGAGGTACTTTGTGCAGCAGAGCTCCCAGCAAGGGACACATCCCAACTATTCCTTAAGAGAGATGTGTTTTTCTAGAGCACTGCTGTGTGTTCAGGCAGGACACGACCCTTAGCTTTAAAGCTACATTTACAGAGGATAAGGCCTAAGCAGTTTTTACCTCACCCCTGGGTTCACGCTGAGCCAGAGCTCTGGCAGCTCCGGCTCAGCACTGCAGGAATTCAGCAGCCGCATCAAAGTAACAGTGCCACTGTACATCACCATTTACTCGGTCCAGGAACGATTAGCTGTGTAATAGCCCACAACACCAAGAGTGCCTCTCCTGCAGAAGGCTTAAGATAGCAACTTCACAAAATACAGGAAAAATATGAAACAAAACTTAGTATTCTTTCAGGCAGCAAAACACGTATCAAAGATACCTGGATTTAGGCTCTGGGGAAAGAATGCCTCAGTCTCTGTAAAAATAATTACAGTCTAATAAATTTTAGCACAATTAAATAGATAATAACAAGGGAGATTAGTATGTAAATAAATTTTAAACCACCAGGAAAAGTTTATTTCTGTCTTGTCACAAGCTGACATTTGTGTGTGTCAAGATCAGAAATATTTTGGTAATTATTATGCATCTATTATATAAGCAGGGAGAATGGTCATTGTCAAAGCTAGTTTCAACTGTGTGATAATATATGCTGTTATTGGCATTTATGTGCAACTGACTGGTCACGATCTCAGATGATAAAATTATTCTGCTCCTGGACACTGTTATGAAGAGGCTCAGCATGTCAAAGTAGGTTGGGACAGAGGCTGGTAGGGTATGACCATCAGCAGCTGTGAAATGCTAAGCAACCTGCAGCTCAGGAAGTCCTTATGATGCTGATTGCTGAAAGGATGAAGTGTGTTTCAGGGGAAGGATCGTTGTTTTCCTTTGGCATTCATCCCAGTCACTGTCAGAGAAATGATAGGAGGATAGATGAACTTCTGGCCTGATCCAGTATGGCTGGTTTTATGTTGCAAGGATATTGTTAATTATTCAAGAGCAAAGAAGAAAGTCTTTAGAATAGTATGGCATCAGTGAAAAATGGTAATAGACTCGGACAACTGCACAGTTTTTGACTGAGGTGCTGCTGATTTAATAGGCAGTCGAGACCTGATGGAGTTCACTGTCACTCCAAATGCACTTTTAACGTGTGGCTTTAATTTTGGAGTAAGATCTCTCCAGGCTGAGAGCTGTGCGCCGTATCATTTGTTAGCAGCATGCCATGTGTACTAGTAAGTGCATCTGTGAAGAAGTTGATGTCGAAGTGAAAGATGGCAAAGACTTTAAAAGCATTAATGAGTTGGAAACAGGTCAGCAATAGAGTCCTGGCTCGTTAAAGATGTCCTCTTGGTTCAGAATAATTGCCAGTGTAAGTTGGGCTGACATTCTCCAGAACAGTACAGCAGACTCAGATGAATTGCAGAATTAGAAATTAATCATAAAAAGTCCTCTACCTTCTGCTGCTAGGGGGAGGATGGGGAAATGTCCATTTTTAGCATTAGCAGCCAAAATGATAGAATTATAGAATGGTTTGGGTTGGAAGGGACCTTTAAAGGTCATTCAGTCCAACCCCCCCTGCAATGAGCAGCGACATCTTCAACTAGATCAGGTTGCTCAGAGCCTTTTAAAATGTAACCCTCCCCTTTAAGAATTGGTTCATCTATGTGAAATCCAGATTTGTGAAATTATATTGGGCTAGACCCTCAGATAGACAATTCTCTGGGACTTACACTATATACAGCGAATGAGAATCTGTCCCATTAATCTTATTGCTCTACTAAGAAAGCAGCCATATCAGTCTAGACCTTCCCTCAGGCCAGAACTGCCAAGAGAACTCTGAAAAGGGGCCAATTTACAGATAAGCAGGTTTTCATTCAAGCCCGGGCACCGCTTTTGTATTTGTTTGTTTCTTTTCTTAACCTAGAACTAATTTAAGGAACTTCATGTTTTGTATTTTGAATAACTTTTCTTCTGCTAAAATAACCTTTCCCTAAATCCTGTTAGTGACCTCTACATTTAAGGGGTAATAGGGTTTCTTCCTATCCGTAAACCAGGAAAAAAAATCAAATAAAGTTTGCAGAGTCATGCGGAAGATTTCATTAGATGTGTGAAATTCTAAAGATAATAAATATGCTGAGATTAGATTTGGACAACAGCACTTCAGTAGTCAAGACTGCAGAAAACAAAAAAACATTGAATGACTAAGAAATGATTTCTGGACAGGAGGGGAACCCACAAACTTTTTGCTAAAAGTCTTCATAGGTCCCCTGGGTTTTTCTGTTCGCCTCTAAATTAAGATGTAGGTCATCTTGTGTAGTTGAGATGGAGTATATCCCATAGAAGATGTCTGTTGAGAGCAGTTTTCACTAGGAATTGACCCAGTCATGCAAATTCTCATTTATCTGAGTACTTTTCCTGTAAGTAAACCCATCAACATTAGTCCATAGACTCATAGAGCTTCAAGAGACAGGATCGTTAGTTCACCTGATTTCATCTCATGTGCATTACGGGCAATTACATTTTCAGTCCATCCCTGTGTTGAGCCCAACACAGTGTATTTTAAAAAGTCATATAGTTTAGGAATTCAGCTTGCCTTGATCTCAAGGTGTTGAGAGCTGGAGAAGTCACTGTTTCCCAGAGTCGTCTCTTACAATCGCTGTTTAGATTTACTGTTTCAAATTGGTGTCTAATTTGCAAATAAAACTTTCCTGGCTTCCCCTTTTCAGTTCTTGAAATGCCTCTTCTGCTGTACTAAGAAACCTTCCACTGCCTTGTATTTCTTCCCAGTACAATCCTTGTACGCTGGAATGTAGGCACTTTTCAATCCTCTTATTGACAAACTGGAGATACTGGTACTCAAATTCTTCCGCTAAGGCTTCTCCCTGGCCATCCCAGGGATTCTGCCTGCATCCCTTTCTCAGCTGGTGGCAAGATCAACATCTCAAGACTTGGTGACTGTAACAAAACTAGCCGCATAATTAAGGAAATTTTCACAGAATCGTGACCAAAGATGGTAAATGGAGGATTTGGCTAAGTAGGTAAAATAGCATTGACTGTGAATTCATATTGAATACAAACGGAGCTGGACTGCGCCTTTGCACAGGCGTAAAGAGAAGTGGTGTTCAGCGCTGGATGCTGCCAAATAGTTTAGTTAAATGTGCTGCAGTCAGCCAGTCCACATTTGGCATACAAAGAAATTGCACACAACTTGCTGAAATGTAATCACTGAGTCACATCATTGAGTGCTTAATCTCTAGGAAAGTTAACTTTTTCGGCACAGGGTAGATCACATCAGCAGGATTCTTTCTTATTTATTCCCAGGTGCTGATAATGCCTTCTGCTCCTCTTAGGAGAGAGACTGTGGGCAATGCTATGGGATCTGCTTTGATGTCATATCACATTGCTTTTATACACACATCAAAAATGCAAAAGCACAGCTTGTTTGCTGTAGCTCAACAAAGGGGCAAGTACGCTTAAATCAAAGAACTTGCCAGTACCAACATCTGAGTGTGTAGGCTTCATTATTAGACAGATCTTTGGGGGCTTTAAAACATGGTGCCATCTAAAGAAATCCTCAGACACCACAAATGGTGCTGTTTCTCCTTACTGTGCTTGGCAGGAATCTGTTAAATTAGCAGCTCTTCCTTTGGCGGCTGTGCCAGTAAGAATAAAATGAAAAGGCTGTGCCAGTATTTACTGACCGCACAGCTGCATTCACAGGCAGAGTTACAAAGTCATTTCTTGACGTGCCTCCAGTGACAGTCGGGCTCTTGCTCTGTGTTCTAATTTCCTTGATGCCCTCTTCCCAATGTGTGATGTTCCTTTGAAACATTGCTATTTATTCATTTGACAGTTGCAAAGTCAATGACAACGAAAGAGAAGAAGTGGCTGTAGCTTTGCAAAAATAAGTTGGAAGTGAGAAAGTCAAAGTCCTTGTTGAGTTTTGAATCTTCGGCTCTCTGTTCTACCCCAAGAAGTATGGGGTTTTCCCCCCATCTGAAGACCCTCAAAATGACTGTGTATTTGGGTCATGTACATTAGAGAATCATCTTCTATCCTTCAACATTAATGCTTTTCTGACAAATCAGCAAGGAAATGGGAAGAGTCTATAGCCTGTAAGGCAACAGTGGTATTTTTGCTTCAGTCACTTGATTTGACGTTTGGTTTTCAGCGACTCTGTCCAAAAAAAGCACCCCCACTCCTCCCCTTAGCCCCTTTTGACTCCAAGTAGAGCTTCTCACCTGTATTTCTGTTTGCTTTCTTTGATACCTCTAAAACATCACCCTGAAAGTGAGAATAGGCCTAACGGAGGAGTTTCTTGTCTGTGATTCTGCTTTGGATCTGAAAGGCAAGAAAGATTTTCTAAGTCCCTCCGTACCTCTGTCACTTCAAGCCATTCTCAAGCTAGCAATGCAAAGCACTTGCGATTAAACCCCAGGCAGAATTTCTGACGATCTTCAGTATCCATGGGCGTTCACTATTCTGCAAGCCTCCTCCAGGCTGTTCAGACTAAACCTGAAGCACTTACATGGAAGAAGATGAAGGGAATCAGGTGAGTGAGCAGGCGTGACTTACACAACTATAACTAATCACAGGAGACCTTTCATCTTGTTCCTCACTCTTGGGACTTGCGGAGTTTTAACAACCAAAATGGAAGCAAAGGGTCCTAAACGTAGTTCAGAGGTTTGTGTATCAGGTTTCTGTTCACCTGAAACAGGACGGTCATTATCTGCTTTCAAAACACGGGCAGCTAAGCTAGCTAATGAGTCTCTTTTTTTAAGAGAAGAAAAGGAAATCAAGCTACATTTTCTACATTCTTAAATCATTATGCGGATTCTATTCTTAGAGTAAGACCCTGATGAAGTGCAGAATTTTCAAAGTACTGGCAGTTTAGAAATAGGAAAGTAGTTACAATCTAACAAGTAACCAAATTGGAATAAAATACAGGTAATCTCATGGACAGCTTTGTTCTTACTCAGGCCTTATTCCCTTCATGCCAGGGAGACAGCAGGGGTTTAAAATGACACTTGGAAGTTGTGTGACAAAAAAACCCCACCTGTTTTCCTTCATATGGGTGGTGGTAGGGTTCTGATCGCAAAGGTCAGTTCTGAAGACACAAACACAATTGAATGAGAAATGCTGTCCTTTCCTAGACTTCTTTACACTTCAGAAGGATTAGTTCAGGACACTAGCACGAACATATTTGATATTATTTTGTGTTTTGAAAAAAACAGCAATTCAGAATTCTCTTTTTCTTTTTTTCCCTAGTGATTGACTTTATCAGTTTTCTTGATAAATTGACTCCTGAAGCACTTGTTAAGAAAGGCAGCTGGTGAGTGCTCCGGGTTTATCCCTGTGTATGCCAAGGAGAACATGTACAAGGTTATGATGGTACTGAGATTATAATAGTAATTATGGGTCCAAATCACAGACGGGATGGGACTCTGGAGCAGCTGTGCAAGTCAGTGCGAGCTTTGTGCATCTGTTGAGGGTACAGATAATCCATAGACAATAGGCATGTAAACACAGTATGTGTATAAGTGAGTGCATGAATTCCAAGGGAAATGTCAATAAACAGTGTCAGTGCACCCTTACTAATAGCCTGCTAATTGTTTGCTGGTTTCTATTGATCTTTAAATTGCATAAAGTCAAGATCAATTTCCTGAGTAATGCCTCTGACATTTGTAAGCAGTACCCAATATAATAATTGATCTTAGGTCATCTTGTCTGGGACTGACAACATTGTAAATGTCCACTGATCAATACATTCCCAAATAGTGCTTTAGTGATGCCTCTTGGAAGAAGCTGTATGTCTCATAGAAGCTATATGCACTACTGGAGCTTTTCTGAAAGCGCAGAAAGAAGGGTCCTCTTTTCCTTCTCTGACCCTCACGTGTGTCCATCTGGTCCCTGTAGAGTTGTTGCTTTTCCCTGGGGGTTTTAGGAAAAGAGCTTGGTGGGATTTCTAATGAAGTATGTTCAAAAAAAACACACATTCTGGTTTGGATTAGATTGTAAATTGCATTACACTTCAGTGTGGGTTGCTTGTGGTAATTTTCTCAACTGTATTTTTTCATGAATCCCCCTAGGATTTTCTTATCCTCAGCCATCCAGTCGGGCAGTGAAGGGAGAGGGATCAGTCACGATGCCTTCCTTAGACCCATTCCCCAACCCAAAGAGTTAAAATAAAACATAACTCAGGTTCCAAAAATACATGAGAGAGTTTTAAAATGTATATAAATGCCAGAATGGTCTTCAGGCATTGTTGAGCACTTCATCATACTTAAATTAGATCACTGAACTTCAGCTTTTCTCTATAACCATTGGTATAAAACCTAGCATTCTATCCTAGATCCATGCCGCAAGGAGGCAAAGCATTAGAGCACCAGTCTATGCAAAACCTTGTACAGCAGGGTCCCACAATACAATTGCAAGAGTTGTCATTGGCACTTTTCCATCTTCTGAATCTTCAGCGTCATCGGCTGCTCAGCACAGAATATGATGTAAAGCAAAGTTGTTTCTGCCCTTCAGCTCGAGCTTGTCCCTGGTGCTGGCTGGGTTGGTAATGTGGGTGAAGGAGAGGGTGCATGTCTGAGGTACCCAAGGGCACTAAGGGAGGGTCTCGGCACTGTGCTGTCCCAGCTTGCCTCTTCCTCTTGTTCTCTGCTTTGGATAAAATGGTTTGGTTTTCAACTAATGGGAGAAGTTCACTAGGATTTGCAAATGGAAAAATTACTCCAGCCTGCCCTGTGTGCTCTTATTAATCACAAAGTATAGAATAAACTCAATCAGACACTGTTCTTGTAGCAGAAATTTTTTCTGGTTTGAGAGGGAAGCTTTGGGGTGCACTAAGGACAGGATCTTTGCTCTTGTTCTTCACTTGGGGTTTTTTTCAGTGCCCTTTGAAGTTGTTCTGCCTTGTGTCTTTCTTGCAGTAAATATCAAAACCAGTGTGGGTTTGGGCTGATATCATTAAGATAAGCGATAGGCAGCTGCATGCTGAGCAGCCTCCTGCTCCCTGCGGTTGCAAAGTAACCTTAGCAGCAGCCTGCACTTCACTACCACTGCCTGACTGCTGCTATCCCTTTTAATCCCTTCTGTCATTTGAATAACCTTGCTAAAGCCAACAGATATAATCATGTCTAGCTTACCTCAGTATACTGCTTTGCACTTGTCCTCTTGGGTTCAGCACCCAAGTCACCACCGAAATCAGGAGATTTGGGTCCAAAAAGAATCCCATAATATGGAGGTGGAAATGCCCCCACCTGTCCTCAGGTGGAAAGTCCCTCCTGGGGAAAGTCTGTGAAAATTTTGCACCAGCTATGAAGAACATGATAGCAATGCATTGACTCTCTGCTGGCTTCCTGGAGTGGTTGAGTAATAGCCATGTGCTCATGGTAGGGATGTAAGACTAAAGTGGGTCAAAACATATTGAAATAGCTTGTTTTCTGCAATCTCATGCAAAGAGGAGGAACCCTCAAAGTGGTGGTGATTTGCACATAGGCCATGTTCTCTCTAAATGAGAATGTTTTTTTCTGCTTGCCTTTTTCTGTTATTTTTTTAAAGTCCTGTGTGAGGCTGTATTAGGCTTCTGCACATCCCACACCAAAACCCAGTTAGAGAATCAGAGCCTGGCATTCTGACTCCTCATTATGATAGACGTGCTGCCGCTGTACGGAACAGAAGGCATGAAGGCATCAAGAAAGTTGAAGCTAACTTGGACTTTAAGACCTACCCCTGGGAAATGCTAGAATGACAGAAGTCAGGCATACTGCAAAAGCAGTAAGGTCCTTTTCTTTTCTCCTTTTGCTCCTTCCTTAAAAGCAAATTAGGTTTCAAAAAACAAGGATCATTATAACTGGTCACTGGACTTAGATTTTGACTGAACAACGATAACTGCTTGAATTGTTAACAGGGGCTCTGACAAATGGGAGTAGCTAAATACATGGAAAATTCCTCCAACAAGAAGTTAATGGATACTAACAATAACTATGAAAAATAGTATGTCTTCTGGTGACATGCTATGTGCTGGATTGGTTTCTCATTACTACAAGCCAAGTCATGTAGAACTTGCAGTTTGCCCTTTACCATAATTTATATCCACTAGCACTCTAAGCAGATTCATAAAAAATGGCAACCAATCCATATCTATCATGTTTTATGTTTGGGTGAAGAATATGGGTATTACTTTTATTAAGTTTCATGAAATATCTGCTCTTACATTCAAAGTGACGGGTGACTCTGCCAAAGGTTTTTTAAGGTGGGTTAGGGGTAGCATACAGAAGGAGGGGATGTTAAAAAAGAGAAGAGAAGGATATTGGGTATGATTTTTACCACTGAGGACAAAGAAGCCATAAACCCTTCTTGCCTTGGGGGAAGTACATGCAAGAGACTTTCTGGCATAGCCAGAGCTATCTATAACAGGACAATATTTTCTGCAATGCTTCTTAAATACATTTTGCCAAAGTAAATTGATCCTGACAGAAGCCTTCCTGTTCCTGCTATGTTCTCTCTTGAGCAGAGCCTGCTAGCTGTGCTGAGATTTGCCAGATTTACAAATCTCTGCTGGGGACTGGACAGGGTCTTTGGGATATTAGATGTTCAAGCATGTAGCTGTACTTATCTTCCAAAGTATATTTACTATCAAAGACTGTAGATAGCTTATACCTTCCTAATCACCACTTTGAAAATACAACTTTGTCACAGAAGTAGTTTCTCCAAGAACAGATAAAATAAGCTAGGAGAATTGTTTGATTACCTTATTAATCTGACGTTGTCTTTCCTCTTTTAAAAAAATTGGGTGTATACATATCCAGCACTTAAAAAATCCGCAAGCCCTGGAGAGGATGGTGCAGATGATTACTTGCAAGCTTCCTAAAATGAGGACTCCCAGGGCTGACAGCAGGTGCTGATCTCTGTGGTGGTGCCAAGGGATGCACAAGGCTATCAAACAGTCCACGGAGGAGGAGTAGGGGTAGCTGCTGAAGGCACACTCTGCTCTCTTTCTGTCTTCAGTTTTACACCACAGCTTTTCTGAGTGGTGGATCAGAGATCACAAAGCATTTTGCATTCCCAGACACACACATACTCAGCCTCTTTCCAAATGCACTCTCACCAAAGCACAAGTTAATGGGCACAGCGTAAGGATCAGTAAGAACACCATTATGAGCGGGGATAGGGAGAGATGGACTTGATGACCCATTCTGGCCTTAAAAATCTATGACGCCTGCAAAGCCCAGAGGAGCAAACCAGCATTAGACAAGTGAACTCCTGGTTGTTAGTAAAACAACACAGATTAAATAGCAGGAGAGAGGAGAGTTTTCAGCTTGAATCATATTGGCTTCGAGAGGCCACATACTATGTGGCAGACTACTGCAGATCTCCAAGACCTCTTTTTTTTGAATCAACCTGAGCATCAGTATGCTTAATTCTTGTTCTCTACCCATTGGGTAATTTCACAGACTGTCGCCATTATTCCCATTTTACACTACAATATGTGGAAAATTCAGGTCAGTGTCTTACAAAGTGCAGCAAGTAATTCTGTTTGCTCTGTCTGCAGTTGTTTAAGGAAATAAGCAAGGCAACGTGCAACACCGGTGAGTGTCCTAGCATTGCTGACACTGGGAATGTGCAGAACAGCCCAGTGTTTGCACAAATAAGGCTCAGATTTGTGTTTTCTTGCAAAATACAAGGTGAATAAATACATCACTAAGTGTTTTTTCAAAGTAATAAAGCACTGTAGTATCTAGCACCCTAATCTGACAATTATGTGTGTTTAACTCAGTCAGTGTTTCAAACTGCTCATGTGTGTTAGCATTTGGAGTACTTGCCTTAAACTACAAACTCTACATGTTTTTGTGTGGTGCAGGTGTGTGTGTGCGCAATTAAAAGGTGTATACAAAATTTACTATAGTAGACTTGGGGCTGAGACCAAGTGGAAAGCCTTGCAAATCTCTGAAGGTAATCTTCAAATCTTCTGAAGCATGTAGCATTTACTTGATGAGTATCAGCTGGAGTGAGACTTTTCTCATGTAATTTTTTTCTTTTTTTTTTTTTTTTAATAAAAAGATAATTTTCTGCAAGGCATTGTTTAAGGAATTGAGGGCTTTACTAGCTAAATCTATTAACTGCATACTGCTCTGGGACAAAAGCATGAGTTTATTGGGACCAGAAATAAGGAATGGTGCATTGTTATGCAAGATTAAGACAGAAGTACAAGGCCAGGTCCTCTGAGGCTGGACCTCTTGCTCTAAGGAGAGAGTACATGTCACAGAGTAGGTGGCTGCTCCTTTGGAAAGGTAATAGTTGCAAAACCTCCCATGATGCTGACAGAACTTGCTTTTCCTCATTGCCTTTTAAAGCAGCGGTTAGAAGCAGTCCATGAACCAACAGAGCTAGGCAATTGCTTCTCTCTTTGAAGCAGAGCCCAGAGTTTTCCCCTTCTTTGCTCTCCTGCATGGATGAGGGGTAAGGAGCAGCCCTGTGGGACTGCTGATACAGTTGGCCATGCAAATCCATGCCAGATCATTTCTTGGGCATCAAGAAATATGACAAGATGAACCAGCAGTGGTGATAATACACTGGCGCTTCAGTAGTCTGCTTGATATTCTGCAGTTTCCAGGGACTTAAAGAGCTGTTTCCAGGGCTCTTGAAGTCACTGTTTTCTGCAGTACCTTTGCCTCCTTTCTTCTTGCTTGATAGAGTTGTTAAACAAGAATGACTGATCCTAAGTCTCTTCGTCACCTCTTGGTTTATGGTTAAGAGTGGTTGCCATGTGCTTTCGAGCCTGGATATGTCCTGTCCTTGGAGACTGGTTCTTCCACAGGTTTGAGATTCCTCCCTGAACTCCTCTCCAATAATCATTTCCTCAGGCTGTGGCTTGTAAGCAAATCCATGCCTGCCTGCTGCGACACTGCAGGGAACCCTTCCAAAACTTCGTCAGTGCTTTGAAGGAGGAAGGTCTCTGGGGAAAAATGAGGAGATGTAGAAACACTGAGTAAAGTAGAGACAGTGTCCCACAAGAAAGCCTGCTTGCTTTTGTCTTCCTTCTCTGTCCCATAGCCAAATGGCTGTAGGGATGAATCAGATGCTGTGTGCTTTGGTGCTTTCATAAGCACCCTTAAACACAGACTGTATCCTTAGACCCACATCCTGAGATGCCATTTTTAACACTTTAAAATTTTAAATACTAGCAATCTGCACAAAATGGAGTTTTGGCTAGCAACCCTCAATTCAAGAGCGCAGCGGACAGATTTGGTCTGCCTGGGTCAGGACTGAGATTCCAAATCCCAGCACTAGTCACTACCTTTAAAAACTTAATCATCACGTGTACTGACAAATTGCTTTTAAAGTGAAAATCTGGTATGAGAGAAGCTTGCTGGAGTTCCAGCAGGAACGGGGAAAGAGGTACATCTTGTGTGTGTAACAGAAAAAAATGGAGGGGATGATTCATGTCTCCTAATCATTGCTTGTTGTAAAACAGATCTTGGGTTGCTGGGGGGATATGGAGGTGTGCCTCTGTGTATACCCAAGGAAGATCTTGGGGGCAGAATGGTGCTTTTGTGCTGTTCAGGAGGGTGCCGGGGGGCTCTCAGGTTGGCACCCACCCCAACACTTTTCTTCTGTCTTTGGGAGCAGATTATTCGGTGGAACAAACTCCAGAGGAAATTAAGAACAGCAGCAGTGGGGGAGTCTGTGTGCTTCTGTAAAGCAGATTAAGGTGTTGAACCTAAAGAACCTGGCCAGCCCTGGGAGAGTGGTTTCCATGGTTAATTTTCTCTTTTGTGTTACTGATTTTTCTTTTCATTATGTTTGAAATTGGGAGCGCTTTGTTCAACGTTAGTAGCCAATGGCAATAAGCTGTAGAGATGAGACTTTGCAGAGATATAGGGCAGGGAAAAGAAGATGTGTGAGAAATTGAAATGACAAGGTCGCGTTGGTGACTAGTGATGTGGAGGAAGGAAATTTTTACCCAGTGCGCTTTGATGAGTAGTTAGAAGAGGAGAACATAGGAAGCAGGGAAGTCTTTAGAGACCAAGTTGGCATGTCTGGAGCACATCTGGTGTAAAACAAAAGAAAATTGAATCATTTCGGTTTAAAATGAGTGTATTTGGGAAATTATTATTATTCTCTTTTTCAAGATGGAGACATCTGAGCATATTTTCATTTGGGAGGGACCCAATATCAACTGCCAACTGTAGCTATGTGTCTGCACGTGGAAAGTGAACTACTAATATGACTCACGGCGGTTCCATCTGTCACCTGTGATCACAGAAGGTCTCACTATCCAGGTTTTTATCTGGAGTCAAATCTGCTGAAAGTGTGATCATGCTTTTGAGAGCTTACCATTCAAAGTCTGTTTGCAACCAAAAGCTTTGTTGCCTCAACTGTCGTCATAAGGCTTCTCTCTTCCTTTCTCTTCAGCTGCTTCTCTCTTCCTTTCTCTTCAGCTGTGGTCCCAAAGCGCAAATAATGTATTTTGCTCTTTGGGAGTAAACATGTATTTTCATTTTATTAAGGAAATACTTTGCAGTCACTGAAAAACTAAACTTTTCCAGAAATTTAGCATATTGAAAATGAAAAGATTATGGGGCTGTGGAGTATTTAAGATATTGTTGATTGAGCTGAAATGAGTCACATCATGCTCTGGAGCAACTTGTAGTATCCTTGTGCTTCTGGAGTTTCTCTCAGTTGCCCCAGCCCATATTTCATAGGTTGAGAGATGTATTAAAAGAACTGTGCAAAAAGCCACCTTCCCTTTACATGGGGGTAGATGATGAAAGAGACAGAGGGAGAGATGCTGGGCATGTCTGTAGGGCTGGATACAAACCATCAGGTGCCTGCAGTACTCACTGCAGCTGGCCGCAGCTTCATAGAATCATAGAATGTTTTGGGTTGGAAGGGACCCCTAGAGGTCATCTAGTCCAACCCCCCTGCAGTGAGCAGGGACACCGCTAACTAGATCAGGTTGCTCAGAGCCCCATCCAACCTGGCCTTGAATGTTTCCGGGGATGGGGCTTCATGGCAGCCCACCAGCCATCAGCAAAGCTGTCAGCCCAGCAGATAAGCCCTGCTCCCACCCTGCCAGATGCTCAGGTTTCTGAACCAGGGCTGGCTCGTGAAAAAGGCAGGTGACCACCAGGGTTGGTGAAGTCTGCATAGTAAACAACCCCCATGAAGCTCTTCAGGGTGGCCAGGAATTGAAGAAGGAAAAACAGAGACAAAAACAGGCCAGCAACCTTCTGTGGGACCATTGACACTCCTTTGATTGCTTTTGGGTTTGAGGTTACATAAACCTTGTCTTCATTTAGTCCAAAGTGAAATTCTTCTCTGTGAAATAGCATTTCCCCAGACACTGGTGAAGCTCATGGCTTCAAATTAGAAGGAAGTGCTTCTCTGTGGCTCTGCATTTGTTTCTCTGCACAGTGTTGCATGTCACCCTGCTTTTTACTTCATTTCCATCTGAGCAAGCAAAAAGCACCATCACATAGACTCTGAGCAGCTTGCAGATGACTCGACATGACAAAAGCAAAGTGCGGGGTGCCAGCAATCAGTAGCTCCCACAAATTCCTGTCACATTTCCTCTCCTTTTCATCTAAAGCTAACCAAAAAAGTGGGCCAGGCAGTATCAGGGAGTGAGGCTGGTTGGGACCCCAGGTGTCCTGCAGACCCCTTCTCCCAGTGGGGCAGGCCTACTTTAGCAGTGGTTGTGCACAGTGGGGCTGAGGTTTTTTGACGTCCTAAGAAAAGCCACGTTAGCTCAAGTGCCTGCCAAGCATGGTGGCAGCACAGGTTGCCCAGGGCCCATGGGTTGGGCAGTGCTAGCTGTGAGGATGGGAGGCAGGAGATGGCGGCAGGACCAAGGACCATCCACCACCCTGCGCTGCTTCAAGCTTGTGGGCAGCAGAGAAGGTGCCAGCCCCAGCACTCTGCTGCTGCTGCATGGCTAATCCTGCCAGGCAGCAACATCTGGGTTCCCCTGGCTGCATCTTCCCTTGCAGGCCCAGCACAGAGTGAGTGCATTTCCATTTACATTGGCAAGTGGGGCAGATTCTACTTCTCTCTTTCTCCTTCAAAACTCCACCTTGATGTCACCTTTCTCCAGCAGCTGAAGGGAAACTCTCCCTAGCCAGCATCTCTGGAGAACCCTGGCCTCTGTTAATACTACCCCTTCCACTGCTGAAACTGAATTTGAGACTATTTTGGTGAAGCACAGGCAAGGAGCTCCACTGTGGCAGCCCCACACCACGGGAATGGCAGCGCTGCTGTTCCGGCACAGCAGGCGTAGTGCTGGGGCAGCTGTGCCAGGAGCCCTCCTGCCTCATCTTTAGGGAGGCCACAACCCATCACTTGTGTTCTCCCAGATGGGTCTTTCACTGCCCAAAAGTCTCATTCCCTGTCCCCTCACATATCTGCGCCAGACACAAAGGAAACGTTTGCCTATGCTGCGGTTTAATTTCTCCTTTCATTGAAATGCCCTTTTAGGACTCTCCCATTTGAAGCCATCTCTCTGAAGCAGTCTTCTGAAAGGGAGATTGCTCTTTGCCTCCCACAGCTATCCCCAGTAAGCTGCTACGCACATTCTGTAATCTTGGCAAACGCAGCGCTGTGTGTACAGCTGTCGGGTAACTTCACAGGGCTGTGGCTGGTAACTCTGGCGTGTGGCAGATTGCTCCTCCGGGCTCCGAAAGGGAGTTAGGATGAACCTTTATGTTGGTGGGGGCAAGGGCTCTCTGGGAAGGTCAGCAGCTACACACACACACACCCTACAGGGGGGTCAGTAAATCTAAAAAGGCTGAAAAATCAGTGCTACAGGAGTCAGTACAGAAGTATTTAATGTCTTTTCTGTCTGTTGGGAAAATGAGAAATGTTCAGCAACTCACTGCAAAAGAAAGAAAAAAACCCAACTTGTTAGCAAATAGACCTATGTTTCTGTGTGGAGCTGCCTTTTAAAGTGGATTTCAGTAGGGGGACTGAAGGGGAATGGGAGTGTCTGTGTAGCTAATCTCTTTGGCATTTGGGAATGATGAGTATTATTTGGTCTGTTTGGCTGATAACTACCCAAGGGAGCCCGTTTTTTAGCACACTGCAAGGGTCTGTGCTCATTCTCTGAGCCGGGCTGTGAGCTTACCTTTAGTGGGAAATGAGAAATAATGCAGGTGTAGGTAGCACTGTCCTAGCCTTCCCAAGGGAGTGCTGCTTTGAGGCTCTCCTCAACAAGCCTCGAGCCAGCCCTGTTCCCCATGACCACAGCCGACAGAGCCCTTCCTTTTCCTGTGAAGATTCAGCCCCTCTCCTTGCTGCCCCAACTTCCCTGCTCTTTAGGCAGCCCTGCCCACAGTTTGGGGTTTGCAACATGGGAAGGATTCTTCAGGTGCTACACCCAGCCCCATCACCCTCCAGGCAGGCTTTCCGTTGGAGACAAATCCACCTGGCAGAGCTAAGTGCATCTTGCCCATTCCCTGCACAACTCAGCAGAGGGAAATGTTGCTGAGAAATACCAGCCTGAAATGCAGCAGCAGTAGGGTATAAGGCAAAATATTAGAGGCCTCCAGTGAAATCCCAGAGTACATAAACCATACCCAGGAAAAGAAGCTTTCTACCCATCACGGAGTCAGCACAGATGTAGTGGTGGAGATTCAGGCTGTAGGAGGGCTGACTCTGAAGCCTTGAACTCTGAAGGTTGAGGGAAGAAGAGTTCAGTCAATCACAGAATTACAGAATGGCAAGGGTTGGAAGGGACCTGAGTTACTGTCTTTTTCTGAGCCCTAGCCCAAGGAATAATGAATCAGCATAGAAATAATTATGGTTTTGACAGAGAAATAGAGGAAATTAGTTCAGACACATTGGTTTTCAACAAGGTAGCATAGAAGATAATTATCCAAACAGAGGGAAAATTTTACCCAGCCTTTTCTGTCTCTAATACTCAGCAGAGTCAGCAGAAAAAGACCTAGAGAAAAACCTCTCTGACTTCAAAGTGCAACAGCCTCCTCAGGGCAGCAAACAACTCTTCACAGGTATCACCCAGCACTGGGTACCCTCTGCTGGTATTCCTCTGGGTATTGGAGTGGGAAATAACAGCGAAGCCCTGCCATGTTCATGTCACTGCTTTCCTGAATTTGAAAATCCATTCTGGACTATAGTGGGGTGGTGGTGGTGGTGGTTCTGTTGTATTTGTCCCTATTTTGTATTGCTACATGAGCTTTCGAGAACATATGCAGCATCCCCTTAAATATCCTTAAAAGAAACATTTGCAAGACTTTGGGGGCAGGGATTTGCCTCAGCCTGTTACCAGCTGCAGACACAGCTTTAGGTACTGCCCTGCGAGGTAGCAGATGCACGTCTCTGTAACGAACAGTCCTTTGGTCTTGCTCCTGCACATCTGTGCGTGATCAGAACATCACAGTTCCAGATGATCACAATTACCTGGGCCCTTGCTTCATTTTGGATGGTGGCAGGAGCTTTCCCAAGGGAGGGAAGAGCAAGTCTGTAACCTTCTCTGGTTAATTCAGAGGTGAAGGCCACATAAAGGTTTCTGACACTAGAAAAAAAGCTCAAATAACAATCTTGACACTGAAGTGGCCATGATTTCACATTAGATCTTGCAGGGAGCAGCTTAATATTTTTCTCAGTACTAGCACAGCTAAGAAAAGAGATAAGCAATAACGAAGAGCAAAGCTTTTCTCTCAGGAGGGTTTTATTTAAGATCCTGCTCTGAGCTCCTAAGATACTGCCTTATATCCAAACGCCACTATGGGCAAGACACAATGGGGTTATTCTGAGGCTCCAGGACTGTATGAAATCAAAGTTGCTTTCTGTGGGAGCCAGTTTTGTGTGCTGAGTGCTCTTGCACGGCTGCTCACGGCGTGCTGGTGTAAAGGGCAGGCTTGAGCTCTCGCCTGGGCCAGACATGCCTAACAGGACTGACAGCCCTGCCCACGCGGTAGGGGAAGGGCTCCTATTTCCCAATTCTTCTTTATTTTCAAATAGCAAATGGTCTTTTTAAGATCAACCATGTAGGTCCACACTAAATTCTCAGGAGGTTGCTTTGAATTAACTGATAACATGGCTGTACCAAATGGAAGGAGCTTACATTGAGTTCTCCACAGCGGGGCAATATAGCTTCCCTCTTTCAATATATTTCAGATTCAAATTCATAACATCTTCTTGTAAGTCTTGAGAATATATAACATCCATCTCCCCAAGAGGTGTGTGGGGGAGGGAGTGGAGGTGAAAGGCTTTTATTTATTTATTGTTTTTTTTTTTTTTTTTCAAAAAGGTTTCTTATCCTTGCATTTGCTTTCCATATCACACTGACATCTGAGGATCTCTGAGCCCACTTTTCCTCTCTCAGTATGACCTGTTTGTGCCGTTTGCTTTAGCCATGGGGAATCCATGGCCAGGTGGTGTGGCCACCTGGGAAATCCCCAAGGCAATGGGACCACCCTAGGGTAACACCGTGCTCCCCTCTTTCCCAGTATAGCCCCATGGGCACATGAGATGTGAGCTTTGCTGCATCCCATGCTGGTGGCAAGTAGGATAAAGCTGGTACCATTCAGAGGGGTCTGTATCTATAGCTTACTCTGATGACAGTTACCCCCTTTCAAACCTGGGAGTCTACAAAAGCTGACCCCTGCTCCCTTGATGCTGTGAGCCAAAGGCAATGTTGCCCTCCTTCAGGGGTGCTCTGCTGCGATCTGGAGAAGGCCAATGTTAGTCCTTGCAGAGACATCTTTCCTTCCCTGTTTACCCAGTGGAGTTGTGCAATCCTTGGATGATTCCCTTGCTGTCTTGAAATTCCCACTTTTTTCTGCAAGCTTGTCTCATCACCATGAATTTAAACAGGGTAGCTCGCTTTTGCAGGAGTTTCTGCTTGGGCCAGCAAAGTGTTTTTTGATTTTTGGAGTGTTTTTAATGACCGTCAATCAGCAATGTTGGGAATGAGGGTGAATTAAGTGGATTTGGGGAAGGTGAAACCACGGGCTGTGCCTTCACTGTGTGTAAAGATCCAGAGGAAAAAAGTGATGGGGCAGGATTTAGGAGTTCTGAATTACAGTCTTGATGTTTTAGCACTCACCTAGGGAAAATTGAGATTATTAAACTCCTGTGCAACTAAAATTACATTTAATGTGTGGTTAATGTGAATGCTATCAGCTGAATGCAAGGCAAGGGGCTTAAGGTAAATCTGAGTGCTCACTGCTAATAGGTTTAGGGCAATTAATCTATTGACTTCTGTAAATCACATCTGTCAGAGAAAAAAAGCAAGCTCATTTTCAACATGGCACTTACCTGAACTGATAGATTACAGCTCAAATTACTGAGCGCAAGGGGATGCTGCTGTATCTCTTTAGGAAGGAATAGTTTTAACTCTGAGAAGTTGTCAGAATTTATAAAATTTCTTATGACTCTTACATCCTTAAGTGCTTGCTAAATTCTTGCACCCAAGATACAAGTCCCTGGTTTATGTCTTGTGTCTTGGTTAAAAGATTCTTAACCCAAGGTTTTGGGGTAAAAAAAAATTACAGAAAAAAAATCTGTAAAAAAAAATAATCTGTATTTTTAAATACTATCCACCTTAATGTTTTTTTTTTTATCATGACTTTTTTTGTAACAATAAGGGCAAACAAAAATGTTTCCTTTAATTTTTACAAATTAGAATAGATTAAACTTCTCTGTAAATTCTTTATTGGACAACTGATGAACAATATTGATTCACTCAAGAAGCAAAATACAGGTTGTATTTATTGAACTGTGTTTTTCACTGTCCTACTATCCCTGAATGTTATCTCTAAATTTAAGTAAATAATAAGTGGGAATTATTTACTGGAATTAGTTTGGAGAAAATGTTGCTCTGTAGCTGTTGTTTTTCTTTTTTAATCTTTTTTGTAAATACAGTTTTTATTTAGAACTCACAATTGCCCTTACTCAGCATAGCATTAAAATACGTGCTTAAATTTAATCAACAGGGAACCCTCTCCCTATTCAGCAAAATGTTTGAGCATTTGCTGAGTTTTAAGCACATCAATCAGTTGTAGATTCTCATTTGAGTACAAGCTGATCTCGGTAGCTATGTCCCTGTTGGTCCCTTTGTGCAGGGCAAGTGGGAGCCTGCGTCATCTTATCACAAGCCACAGAGAGTCCTGTCCCTTGTTGATGAGAGGCCACCTGCATAACTGAGGCCAAGTGAGGTGGCAGTTGTGGTTACATTTGTTATCAGAAGTGATTGATATCTGTTTCTTCATCCCCCTGACCAGGACCCAGCACTGCATTTGATTTATTTTAGGAAGGCTAGGAAAGCTGGAGAAATAAGAAGGTTGCAGCAGTTACCACCTCTTGTGTCTGGCCCCTTTTCTTAGCCTTCCCATCCCATTCTCCTGCACTGTGTCGGGAGCATGGCAGCAGAGAGAGGAAAGGGCTTAGCTAACATCAAAATATGAGCATCAAAGTGATATTCTGGACTGTGTTAAACCACACTAACCTTTCTGCCCCTACGTGCCTGCTGCAGGGCACTATGGAGATATTAGCAAGCTGTTCAGGGACGATCAAGTTTTTCACTAACATCTTTGTACAAAACTGATGTGACGGTCCATTTGGATCTTTCAAGTTTACAGGACAACGTACTCCATGATTTAAACTTTATTTCATGAGCTAATTAAGAAATATAATAAACAAACATGACAAACAGGGGCTCAATCCCCTTTTGCCCAGACTAGTCCATCATGTGAATTCACTTATTCACCATTCAAGTCGTAAGATTTCAGAGCTTATAACTTTTAATATCATGCACCTATGAGGAAAAGAAAAGAATTAGTTACGTAGCCAAGAGTGAGAGTGCTCATCCTTCTTCCTCCATCAAGTTACGGGCATCCCCTGTATCGCACTAAGAAGCACAAAAGCCTCAGCAGTCCAGCTGCTGTTGGATCCCCTTCAAAACCTTTTTGGGTAAACCGATGTTTTATACCCTCCAGCTTGGAGGTTTGGTCTATACCATTTCTGTAAGTTAGTGGATTCTGAGGAAACTGCCAGACAAAAGATAACAGCTGCTGGAGACAGCAAATTTTTGCAGGTGGTGGTGGTGCATAATGGCCCTTTAGCTCTGTCTGGCTACCTGTCTGCCTACATGATGCTCTCCCTTTGACCTCATGGTGCTGCTCCCAGCATACGTCAGGCCTTAGCACGAGCTGGGATAGCCAAAATCTAAGCAGGAGTTGAGTGAACAGTCACAAACTGAGTATGAAAATACCTCAGTTGACTCCTTGGATTCAAGCACACATTTATTTCACAGAGTCCCACCTTGTTCATAGGGCAGGACATCCATAGCGTGAAGCATTAGGTCCACATTTGCGTTGTCCTTTCTAAGTGAAGAAGAATTATCCATTCTATAGTCATTGTCTTAAGAAGTTCTAGAATTTGTTTAAAAATCAACAGAGAAGTTAGAAGAGGTTTAGCGTAATTTCTTCAGTCTGTTGCAGCTCGCAGCTGGTTTCCTTAGCAACCTTGAATGTACCCTCTGCATACTAAATGAGAACTTGCTAAGGTGTATGACTGGATACCCATTGCATACTGTCCTGGTTTTGGCTGGGACAGAATTAATTTTCTTCCTAGTAGCTGGTATGGTGCTGTGGCTTGGATTTAGTATGGGAATAACACTGATAACCCACTGATGGTTTAGTTGTTGCTAAGCAGGGCTTACAGTAGGTTGAGGACGTTTCAGCTTCCCCGGGGCACAAGGAGCTGGGAGTGGGCACAGCCGGGACAGCTGACCCCAACTGGCCTCAGGGCTGTTCCATGCTCAGAATGTAAACTGGGGGAAGAAGAAGGAAGGGGGGATGTTCGGAGAGATGGTGTTTATCTTGTCAGGCTAAACCACAACATGTACTTATGTGAGTAAGGGTCAGAATCTGGCCACATTGAAGGTAGCAGATCTTGGTTAGGCTGGTCCCTCCATGAACTTTCTTCACCTGAAGCCAGATTACTTTCTAGAAAGAAACGCTGGATTTCATCCTCTTCCTTCCTTGAGAGAAAAGATCAAGATGTACTTGCTCAGGAAACTGAAATTAAGACATGAACATCCATAGAAAATTTTATGCAGGGGCAAGTTGGACAGTCGGAAAGTCCTGAAGCTGGTAAGAAGCAGCAATGTGTGGGATGGGACCCTACTTTCCCCTTGAGCCAGCAGATCTCTGGGAGCAGATAGGAGCATCTCTTTGTGGTCCACCTCTTTGTAGCTCAAGCGAACAGTTGGCTGTTGCCCCTTCTCAATGGGACAATGATCTAAGAAAGTAAGTGTCCCTCTGAAAAATTTTTCCCGTCCTGTTCTTCTCTTAGAGCAACATCTGTGTGTTGCCACCGGTTTTGGCCATGCTAAAAAGCGGTATCAGAATAGAGAGAAGTGATTGCTGTGACAGCATGGGCTGTACCCATGCCCTGGCCATAGCAAGATGATTTGTTCCATCTCATTCCCTGTTTAGTTCCCCTTAGTCTGGATGTTGCTACTCTATTGCCATTGAGCTGCCCCAGCCCTTGGAACCCTATCACCAAGGGGATGTTTTTTAAGTACATTTCTCTTAAATAATATTTCTGTGCCTCAAAATGCACAGAAATGAGATTTTCAGAAGGATCTCAGCATTGAGCACAAGTTAAAGTCAGCACAAGGCAGCTGTCAAGCTGCTTCTGGAAATCCCAGTGAGCATCTGTCTTCATTGTAGGTGAATAACTGAAAAGCTAAAATCCTTGACTTTCAGTTACACCTGAGCTCTCAATGATTAAGACTTCAAATTCTGCCCCCAAGGCAGTTCTGAAAATGGGATAAAGGATTTTACAGGATTTAGGTGAGGTTTATTTTGGCGGGGGGGGGAGGGGAGGGGGGAAGGGGGAGGGTTGGGATGTTTTTCTGGGTGTGTTTTTGGAAGAAAGTTGCCCTAGGAGGTTTTGCCTTGATTGGATCATTTTTGGAACATCCGATAAATTTTTATCAGCAGCATTTCAGCCTTGTGTGTATTTTAGGGGGTTTTTTTGTTGTCTTTTTGTGAGAGCCACGGTCAATAGCCAAGCCTACAAGCAGCACTTGCAGTGGGTCACGATTGCGGTGTTTAAATTGGAAGTGGTTGGGGCTGTATAGTACAATAGCAAATGCATTGACTTGTGTTCTTGGCAACAAACTGTCGAGAGGCTTAGTTGCTTTGTTTCATGTTTGGGGTTTTTCTGCTTGCTGTTAGTCAGTGTTATTTTTTATGCTACTTTTTATATATGCCATTTGCTCGCTTGAGTGAGACAGAAAAGCACAAATATCTCATGGCCGTGTGTTTTGTGATGTTTCAGGGCATAAGAAATAAGAGCAGAGCAAGAAAGTAAGTTAGAATTAAGATCATAAACTACACAGGACAAAACAAGACCAAAAGATCTTTTGCATTTTTCTTGTCAAAGTTTTTACTGGGCTCTTTCTTATTGCCAAAGACTTGCCTTAGTCAGAAAGTTCTTATATGAGTGAGGAGCCAACTTAATGTATATCACGTACCACCACCATTTATTTTTCTTATATATTGATACAGCTACCAGAATATTATTTTAGTGGCTAGCATATGCTGTTCATAACACGGGGCCTTACTTAGGGGAAGAGCATCTCCTTTAGTCTGTTTCTTTGTAGAAACCTGGAGAATAAAATAATCTAGTAAATATATATATGTGTGTGTGTGTGTTTAAATGCTCTTAAACTCATTTGAAATATCTGGAGGCTAGTTAGGTTTCATTTAACTACAAATTTATCTTATTAAAGCAATTATTATCACTACCCAAACCAGGCTTCTTAATTTTATTTAAAATGTTTTCAGTTCATTAAATCCTGACTGATCTTTAATTATGCAAATGCTTGGAAGGATCCTATCCACTCACGAATCTAGTGGCTGCTGGAATATCATTTTGAAACATAATAGTATTTTCTGTACTTTTTTTTTGGTCAGAGAAAATAGTTTGTTTTGAGTATGTTTTATTTTCACTGGATCCCATAATGCTCAAACTAGTCACTGAGCTTGATGAGACTTTCGCCTAAATAGGGGTGACATGGTTTAGCACACAGCTAGGCTTGTATTCTGTAGAATGGCCAAGTAAAAGAGGAGGAAAAAGAAGTCCAGGTAGACTAATTAGCACCAACTTTATATATCTTGTTGTACTAAACAAAACATGGAACCTTTGATCAAGTAATGCTGGGAAATGGCCAGGGAAATGTAAAGAAGGGTGGTGATAACGTACCTGAGGTTTTCGTGGGGTTTTGTAGCTTTGTCTAAATTCAGGAGTGGGTAGAGCTCTGAAGAATTCCGGTGCCGCCATAGCAGATTATAGGAACAGATGCTGAAGGCCCTGATGTTGTGGTACTGCAGCCCCTAGGTCTGTGCTGGGAGGGAACTGGGAAGCACAGGTGATCAGCTGTGCTGGGTGACCTGAGCATGTTCCGCCTCAGGAAGAGGAGGCTGAGGGGAGACCTTATGGCTCCTTAAAACTGCCTGACAGGAGGGGGGACCTTGGGGGGGGATCGGTCTCTGCTCCCAGGTAACAAGCAATAGGACAAGGGGAAATGGCCTCAAGTTGCACCAGGGCAGGTTTAGATTGGATATGAGGAAAAATTTCTTCACTGAAAGGGTTGTCAAGCATTGGAACGGGCTGCCTAGGGAAGTGGTTGAGTCCCCATCCTGGAGGTATTAAAAAGCCAGGCAGATGAGGTGCTTAGGGACATGGTTTAGTGGTGGGATGGCAGGGTTAGGTTAACAGTCGGGCCTGATGATCTTAAAGGTGTTTTCCAATCTAAATGATTCTATGATTCTATAAAACCCAAGCATATCCTCAGCTGCCTCTGACAAATGCCTCCTGACTTCTTCAGGAGGTCACCCCATTGCAGATGAGCCTGAGGCAGAGGTCTGGGGCTCAGCAGCTCAGCCGCAGGATTTGCCTCTCAGATTGCAAGAGTGGCCTCGAGTGGGCACCATTGCTACCGTTGCCATCCTCACATCCCCACAGCAGCTCAGGCCAACGTTCAACATCAGCCAGCTGAGCCAAACCCATAGTTTGGCTTGGGCCACACCACCTCAGTGTACTTCTGGGTTCTGCCAGTTATTGCTGAGTGTAGGAGAACAGCTAGGAGGATGTCCTTGCAAGGGACTTAGAGAAAATTGACATTCTCTGCAAACTAGATAGAAGCTACCACACACAGAGATTGTTTTTCATGAGTCAAGGTCTGTGTTGCCCCTGGCATTTGTTTTGTGGATAAATTGCAGGCATAAGCTCTGTCTCCCATATCTTCTTATCCAGGATGTCCTTCTGAAGGAAAAGGAAATGTGCTCTTTACTTCACGGTTGTATACAATCCAGCCTGCCTTGCTAGGGGAATTTAAATCACTCTGCTGCTCTTTGGCCAGTTTCTAGCACTTGTAAAGCACATTAGAACAATAATGTTCTTGTCAGTGACATGGTGATTTGCCTTACAAACCTCACAGCCTGGAAAGTCAGATTCGATTCAGCAGACAGCCTGTAGTACACACTTATTGAGATGTGATAAGTAACCTGCCTTTCTCATCCTCTGCCTCAGCAAACTGAAGAAACAAAGCCAGTGAAGTGCCTGCATAACATCTGCATGTGTCAAGAATGGGAAGCTGCTCCTTTGCAAACACTTCTCTCTGTCAGTCGTATAGGGAAAGAGACACAGGCACCGTTATCAGAGAGGAGCTACTTGATGCATATGCATTGATAAGAGAGACTTGGAGTGATGGAATGATTTTTTGGTGGCAGCAGCGCACTTGTCTTGCCTTCTGTGTGCATACAGCATCCAGCCCTGAAATAGATAAAAGCACTGATATTACAGTCAATGGTATTAACACCCAGGTGGAGCTGAAGATGTAAATCCAGCTAGCAACATGTGCAGGATTGACTTTTGATGTTGCTTGGTACAAAAAGAGGTCTTCCTTTGGCACTTCCAGTCAGTTCTGCCGCTTAGCTTGGAAGGATCATCTGCTTCAATTCAGGCTTGTTGAGAGTGGCGTAGTATCTGGCACAAAAATGTGAAAGAGTTGGAAAAAATGCTAACGTTTCAAACCATGGGCAGGGGGAAGGAAGCACACAGATTACTTTGGCTGTTTGATGGGGTTGCTCTGGGATGATTTGCTCTGGGAGTGAAAGCCTGATTTACTGGAAGAACACAGCACCAGCAGAATGTGGACATTAGAGAACATGGACTCTGTGTTGCATGGACTCTGTGCTCTTGAATGGCTGCTCACAAATAAGCTGAAAATACACCTGCTTGTGCAAAACAAGTGAAAAAGAACAAATAATCAATCCACTTTAAAACAAAACAAAACAAAAAACCCTGGAAAAATGCCTCGGCATAAGCCAGATCTTATGATCTCTGAACAGCTTTTGTCTTCCATGCTGGTCAGTCATCTAGCCTTGGCATTTAAGTTTTTAAAAGACTTTTAGGTATGTTAAGCTTCATTTACTTGATGCTTGGAGCGTGCCTCATTCAAGAGAGACTGTGCTGCAGGATTTGTCATTCTCTTTCAAAGCATGTCGGACCCGCAGTAAGCAAATTCATAATCATGCCTGGCTAAATTCTTTTGCAGACCCTTTTTCCATCCTTAGCCAGTACTCCTACCACCGTTAGGCAGCTATTTTGCTTGAATAATTGCATTTCTCTGGAATTCTCATTTTCAGAAACAAATTGCTAGAATGCGTGGTAGAGTTCACGCAGATTTATTGTGAAAACGGTCAGGTGAAAAATGTACAATAAGATTTAGCAATAAAAGCCATTCCTGTTGCCAGCGATTGTGTCTTATCAGCTGGGAGTTTGCAACAAGCCGGCCTGATTGACAGAGTAGGGGAGAAAAGCTAAAGCAGAGACTTCTGCTGGAACTGGAGGCTTTACTGTAACAAGGTGACCCCAGCAAAGCAGTAGGCTCAGGGATGCCTACAAGCAGGCTTTTCTGCTTTCTTCCCTTGTTTCTGAAACCATTCGCTTAAGTGTTGATTCATTAGAAATCTCATTAATAATTTTCTCTGTTTCTCAGCAAATTATTTTATTAATTAAAAATGCAACTCAAATGTCTGATTTAAACAGAAACCATTTTTAAATGGAAAACTTTTAGGATACCATTCATTCTAGGAACTTTGATATAATTAAATGATGCAAGGGGAGGGTTTTTTTTTATAAGAACAGCAGTGGAACTACTTAGTCTCGTGCAGAATAGCAGTAATGCTATGCAAAAGTTTGGGCCTTACACAAGACGAGTTGTTGGAGTTACAAACTGTTAATTCCTTCTGGCTGCGACTGTGACCCAGCATGATACCGCATGGCTTGAAGCCAGCCCCAAAATCAGAACCTGCAAATGGCACTTCCCATGCTTAGTGCCTGTTTTTCCCCATATTCAAGGGTATATTGAGGAACCAGGGAATTCAGCTGCAGTTTTAGGATCTCAGTACTTGGGGGGAAATGCAGTGAGACATGTCATGTTCTTTTCTGGGTGGGAATTGGTTGCGGTTCCCTGAAAACCAGTAGTAATAGGTTGCTGCTCTGGCCAACTGTGTCTTAATGTAGCAGGAGAGGGGAAACCTCCCTTTATTTCCTTATGGAGGCTTATTTGAGGAGATAAAGTGTTTCTGCAAGGAAGAGCCAATGTTATCTTTCCGACTTTGTCCTGCTTCTAGAGTCACAACAGAGTGGTGAGAGCTATAAATCAGAAGATGCTTCACTTCGCTACAGAGGAGCAAAGGCGCCCTTATCAGCTTGAGGCATAGAACAGTGTGGGAGAGTTTGGGTTTGGATGGGAGCTTGAGGTGTCATTGAGCTCCAAGCTCTTTCCGCCCCAGGGCAGATCCGGACGTACATTGTTCTGCTACTGAGATAAAAATTAGTTGTTCCATGAGAAACAGTTGCTTATACCTCCCTCTGATCAGTGATGGGCTTGCAGATGACATGGATCATGGGTTTTTTCAGATGTGGCCAGTCCCAGACTTAGAGCTGAAAATACTAATTTGCTCTGAAGTTTGCCCGTGATGGTATTGGTTTATTTTGCTGGTTTTCCCTGGTGGCAAAGCTGGGAAATAGATCTGCCCAGGCATGTCCAGAGCATGCAGGCTGTCACAGTAAAGGCTTTATAGTGGGTTTGTTTATTACAGAAGCTGTGTGCCAACAACTAGGTTTTTTTACGTTTTCCTATTTGTATAGAAAACTTCTTATTTCTTCAGACCAGACATACTACCTCAGGATATTTACTGTGCGTGTATAGAAATCTCAGACTCACCTTGGAATATTTCATTTCTTCAGGGTTTGTTTTTTAAGTAAAAGTCTGCTGGTTTGAGGAAAAGCACACCCTGTAATATATTCTGCCTGTAACACTTAATGCCCAGAATGGTGCACCAGGAAAAGGGCATATACTGTCATTGCTGATAGGCCATGTCTAGCCCTTTTCTTTTTCGCATTGCTACAATTGTCTTTTTCCATTAAAATCAAACATGGACTGAGCAGCCACATGCTAGGAATCAGTAAGTGGTATTTAAATAGATGCGTATCACGACTCTGAGGCAAGCAGCACAAAAGTCCTCACACCACACAGGCATCCAGCATGGTAGGAAAACGTGAGATGGATGTAGCCAGCGGCTCCAGTTCTCCCCTCCTCCCATGGCGGGCACACAACACCTTGCAGGGCTGGGGGAATGGGTTAGGAGCAAAAGGAAACAGACTGCTCCGATATGGCCTCGTAGTGGAATTAAATACCTGCCTAGAAGTGTTTCTGACTCTTCATTAGTTAATGAAGTTTGGAAGTTTCTTATGATGGTGGTCAGTGTTGTGGGACATACAGATAACTGTGAATATCCACCCCTCCTTGTATTTTGGATGTTTGAGCTGGTTGTATATAATCTGTCAGCATCAGCACGTGTTCAGTGGCCAGCTGTGGCACCAGAGTTCATAGTGAATATGGAGATGACGAAAGATTCTGTAAAACATTTTCAGGATAAACATTTTCCATTTTTGTCTTCTGCTATTTGAGAAACAGAGACTGAAGTGCCGTCTCTAAACCTTTTCTTGCTGTATCCTAATGTTTCAAAAGGACTTGTAATTTCGGATCTTGACTTGGAAACAATTTAAAGGCGGCTGATTTTCAGTGGCTGGAAGTGCTGCGCTTCCTGACTAATCAGACTCTTTTGACATGTCTTAAATTGGGCACTGAAGGAATGGAAAGACAAGTGCAAGTCGTTGACTTAGGACAGCTCTGCGGTGGTTTAGGCAAAGATGCCTTAACACATGGCTCTGATATGCTCAGAGTATGCACACAGTGAGTTATCGCAGCTGAGCAGACGAGAAGTAACTGATCGAGGCACAGCAAGTCAATCGTGTGAAACAATTAGTCCGTGCTCAACCAGGTGATGTGCTCCAAATGACTAGCCCTTTCTGAAAAGTGTAAGCCCGTTCTATTTCTGCATCAGAAGTCTCCTGCTGGCACTGAAAATGGCTGGCATAATAAAACATTTCCTCCAAATATAGTAAAATGCATTATTTGGACTTTCCATGCTTGATCCAAACCCTGGAAGATTCAGCAGGAGTTGCCACTGGCATTAAATAAGGTCTGTCCTCCTATGTAAGTTGGTGACTCTACAGCTGCTTTGTAACCTGGACCATCTATGCTGAGTAAAACAGGCAAAGAGAAGTGGCTGCAGCAGCTGTATTTGCATACTAAAGGGAGTGGGCAAGCTTTTCCTGAATTTCCTGGCTTGTTTGGGTTTTTTTGTTCTTTTTTTTTTTTTTTTTTTTTTTTTTTGTCTTCTGCAGGCAGACTATCATCTGTCCTGGCAGTGTAAGCACAGTCCTGGACTATCTAGTATAGCTAAAGCCATAGCCAAACAAAAACCCATCTAAGTGCTGATTTCTTGGAGAGAAAAGAAATCTGAATAGTTTATAAGTTTTATTTTCTTTCTTTTGGAAGTATTTTTGCAGAGCTGAAAGGGAGAGTTCTTTACTCTATTGCTTAAGTAATGCTTTGAAGTTTGGTCCTTTGCCAAAAGCCTGTTGACAGTAAAATAAGTGGTGTTGGTGCTCACTGGCATCATGTATTACTTGGGGATCTTTAAAATCTCTCTGAACAGCTTACCAAGACTTCATTAACATTTGCTTTCTATCTAAGTGAGGAAGAAATTATTACTGTGTCTTTTTTATGGGTGGATAGGCAGCAGTAAGCAAGTTCAGTGATTTACCTGCCTCTTAGGGCACACTCCCCAGTCCCGGTAGAGATCCCAGGAGTCTGACAAAGAAGTCAGGTCTTTCTTTTTAACAACCGATCTGACATCATCTTATGTTGCCACCATTTCCATACCTTCTCATTGTTCATGTAGTATTTTTCTGGGAAAAATGAAGTGACGTATAACCTCAGAGTTTCATTTCACAGCTATTTCCTGTAGATGCAAATCAACATCACCCATTTTCCTATGGTTTATAGTTATTACTTCTTCCTCCCCCTCCAGTTTTAAAAAGGGAGTTTTATCTGAGGTGTTGAGATTTCTCCTAGTCATGCTCTCACTAGCAGCCATGATGAAGTGTCTAACCTTCTCTTTTCTTCTTGTCCTCAGGAAACCCGCTGACTGTGGCCTGCAAAGCTTTCTTTGGATTCAGTGGAGAATCAGGCCCCATGATCTACTGGATGAAAGGGGAAAAATTCATAGAAGAATTAGAAGGTCACATTAGAGAGGGTGAAGTCAGGTATCTTTCAGAGTATTTACTGTCAAAATCATGGTATATCCCAAAAGCCTGTTGGTTTTTTTTAAACAGGTTTTTAATTGGAAGTGGAAATAGTTTTCTGTCTAAAGAGTGATGAATGACTTGGAACCAGGGCAGTGTGAGTTGCTCCCTCTCCTTTCTAGCAAATAAACTCTAGAGACATAGTAGCTATCTATGGGCCTGAAAATCTGTTATCAAATTCCCTTGATGGTAGCTGAAGCATCTGAGTGTTCTGGGGGTTGATTTTAGCCCTGTGTGGAAATGATGCTGTCCACTGCAGCTGCCCCTTGCGGCAGTCCTTGGTAAGATGACATTCATTTCAGCATCAGTGTTAATCTTTAAGATGAATGGTCTCCTGTCAAAGTCACCATACTTTTTCTCTTCTACAGAATGTGTTGTCCGCCTGTGATATAGCTCTCAGTATGCCTTAACCAGGGCTTTTGAAGCATTTGTTCTTCCATGCTTAACACTTAAGGGAGAGAAGAAAGTCGCTGTGTGAGGATGTCTGATATGCAACTTGTGCTTGGCTTGTTCCAGATGCTGGTTATCATTTGCTGTACCAGTTGTAAAGAAAACAAACACTTGCATCGCCATGAACTTTCATGGAATTTGTACCTAACAGCATCTTCTTGTCTTCCTTGTTTAATAATTACCTGATTAATAGCTCTTTGAGCAAAGGCTAAGCTATGGTCATACTATGGACAAGGTGGTCCCAGCTCCTATAGACACAATGAACATAAAGAAAGCCAAGGTCTTTGCACCTTCCATTGTATATTTGGTTTGGTCTCGTTTCTGAGTTGTTTGTTTCATGTAAAAGTGATTTTGGAGAGCAAGCAGAGAGAGAGATTCCTTTGGTTTATTACTTGATCGATAATTTGAAGTTCAGCCATTTTAGCCACCAGTTATTAAGATGTACTAAAATAACTGAGCCAGCCCACATCTTCCACCCAGTCGTACTAATTGATGTATTTCAAAAAATGTCATGTATATTCCAAATTTGATGAGCCACGTGAACTTGCTGGTTAGATGCTTTTCCCATCAGTTTGCTTCTATATGGTATTATCAGCACGTTTCTGACGTTTCTGTTAATGCCGACAAACTGCAAGTAATTGGAAATTGTTAACGCCAGACCAAGGTACTCCGTGGGTTGTTACTTTGGCAAATAGCTAATATTTTAACTCTGCATCCCCTATCTTAAATTAGTTCACAAATTCAGTAGTACTCTGAATTTTTGGTGCTGTCCTTACCCTGGACTGCACCCATCCATTGTGTTGCTGGATTTGCTGTATATGATCAGAGTTCAGGCTTGCAGATCAGTGCAGTGTGGGAGTACAAAACATCCATCCCTGGTTTGCATCCTCTAGCACACATGGTCATCAGTTGATTAGTCTGCTTTTATGAAAGCACTGAAATAAGGATATGCTTGACTTGAGCATTTCTTTTAAAATCAAATCTGTGGAACTGGTTTTTTTTGGTAAGCAGACTTCACCATGAGTAACATGTGTGTAGCTCTGGGCTTCTTGTTATTTATTAGACCTTGTTACAGAGCATCCGAATAAAAACTAACCAGCATTGCAGGACTCAGAGGCGATTGAACCAGGGCGATTAAAGAAGGGATCAGAGTCTTTAAGCCTGCCTCCAGAGTTGTCGGTTGTACAAAACTATTGTAGGAGCCCGCAGCAAATTTCAGCACCATCTCTCTGCCGTGGCAAAGAAGTATTTTCAGGCAAAAATCTTACTCCCCCAGCCACCTCTGAGTTGCTGCTTTTTCTTCTGCAGGCAACACTGCAGAACAGTTTGCAGGTGCCTCATAATGCTCAACTTGTACAGCGTGTTTGTAATTTTTTTTTTATCTTCTCCATTTTTAAAGTGGAAATAGTTTAACTCATGCTTAGAAGCGTGAAAAGAAGTGAATGGAGACATTTTGAATTGCAGCCTTATTTCTTCCTGCTGATTAATTTAACATTCTGCCTTTTCAACCCACAGTAGTCAACTGATGGTTGCAAAATGCTCAGACAAGATGAGGGTGTTGTATTCTGTTGGGGGGGATGCTGAGGGAGGGAGGCAGAATTATCATCACTGCCTGGCTAATGTGCTGGGTTCTTTTCAGAGAAGTATGGAAATGGCAGCCCTCTCCCAAAAAACTTATACTATTCACATAGACAATTTCTGGGCAGAGAATGAGAAATGTGCAGGAAAGTGAGGGGGAAGATCGCCGTGCCGTGTTCTTAGTTGAACTACTTTTCTTTGGAGAGGTACTTATGTACACACACATCTGTCCTTTCATCTACAGACTATTGTTAAGGACTAGAAAGAAGGGACTAGAGTTCATATCCCTGTTCACAGTCCAGATCCTCAACGATATAAAGAATAAAAGTTTCCTTTTTGATAAGTTCCAACTTGCATGCAGGTTAGTAAAAGTTTGGAATTATTGCCTTAGTCTTGCAAAGAGGCCCAGCTGAAGCTTCCTTATGGCCTTTACATCTGTAATCATACAAAGCCTGAAAATTTTAGGAAAATGTGGTTTCAAAGAAAAAGTATTTTAACTTCAGATTCAACTTAGTGCATAAATGCATTGGAAAAATATGACAAAAGATATGAAAAATCTGAAACATTGGATATTTTTCAAAGAAAAGATTTGTATTCTGAAATGTCACTTTCATTTTTAGTTCACATTTTCTTAACTGAAAAATAATCAGTAGCCAAAATGTTTTGTTTCAGATCAAATGAAATGCTTCAGCTTGAACAAAAAGAAAGCAAGCTTGAACAAAAAGAAAGCACTGGGTATTTTTTTTTTTACTTCACCCACCTCTTCTCTCCCTCCCTCCATCCTGTTTGTTTGAAGTTGTCAAGCACCATTGATTTACCTATATATTAAATGATGTAATTACTCTTACAGTTTGTTCATCAAAACTCAAAAAAAAGCCATTGTTTTCTCAACTTATGGGAGCTGCCGTGTATTGGCAGTGTTGCTGGCAAAGTTTCCCCCAACAGATATAGGGACAGAGCTTCATCTTCTGGGTGTGCAGCAAATACTGTTGCAGCTTTGAGGTCTTACTTCTTGATCTGTATTCCTTTTCTTCCCCCAAAATACTGTGCTTAGTGTTCTGAAAGAAGAAGAAAAAAAAAAAAAGCAATCAATTAAAGGCTGCACACTTATTAAAAAAATATAGGTGACCAACTGTGTTTTTCTGCGCAATAATGAATCATTAGCAGTAGGGTACTGGATAAAAGAAAAAAAAAAAGAGGGAAGAAAAGCAGGAATGAAAGGTTTAACACCACTAGGAGCTTTCTACACTTTGCTACAAGCAAAATGTTTACATTTCTGTCAGCATTTTCATGATAGATCCTGTTCTAAAGAGTTCTCTTTCTAAAGATTGCAATTAGCATGAAAATAAGTGAAAAAAAATTCTCAGTCCAAATGCATATTCTTTTTTATGAAAGCTCCTTTTTAGCTGATCACATATTATTTAAATTTAGGTTAAGGGTCAATTATTTTATTTTCAAAAGATTCAGAATAATAGTTTATTTTCTCTTAATTGTAATCTTTCTTAATTTTTTTTCTGCGTAAAATATGCTGATTATAGAAAACACAAGACAATCTGAGCATTCACACAGTGCTCCAGATTAGTGTCCCAGATATCTTCTCTGTTAATGATTTTATTTTTTTCTTGCAGCATGATTTGTAGGCCAAAATTTGTGGAGCATATTGTTTACCCACAGAGAAGAAAGACTCCTGAGTTTAAAATATTTTGCTATATATACATATGGACTATTAATAGGTAAATTAATAGGAAAAAAAAAAAAAGGTAAATGAGAATTGATTTCTCTGACCCCCAATGATTTAGGCTGATTTGAGTCTGCAAACAGATCAGACTCACTTGGGAGGTTTCTTTTCTGGCCAGAAATGATGCAAATTCAGCCTTTCATGCATCATTTTCAGCACTTGGACTCAGAGCCAGAATAAAAAAAAATGCAAAAATAGGCAATAAATGCGAGTGAATTTGCAAAAAAAAGATGCAATCCAAGTTTCCAAATGCAACACACATGCATGTTCTTAAACTAGTTTTTCCACTTGCTTTTTTGCAAGTTACACGGCTGTAGTGGAAAAGGCTGAGTGCTTGTTGATGCCCTGGTACGTCTTCGGAGTTCTGTCAGATTACACCAGCCTTTAAAGGCTACGTGCTGTATGAAACCTTACTGTAAATGTGTAGTTTATAGCCGTCAGGCTTGCATTTTTGATTGTCTGGTGCAATGCCTTCATACCTCACTTCTGATTTGTTTTCACATTTGGAGTTCCATGTTTGTTATATGAAATTATGTACGTAAGAGAATGTGTGTGCACATTGGAAGCCCCAAAACAACTTTGGTTTCTAACAGAGAAGTTTGAGGGTTGTTATTACCAAAAAATTTTAAGCTCTCCAGAAGCGGTTCCCAGCCAGCACAAACAGCACTCTGGGTAATAATTTTGTGCCCAATTGCCTCCCTTCAGTCTCTGGAGAAAATACTTCTTTTTTGGTGAACCTGGATCTTATTTATACCTTTACCTCTTAGTGCCGTACACTGTCTTTTCAGAGAAAAGACTCACTGAAGTACTACATGCAACGGTGAGTTCACAGGCGACTGTGAGAGGGCATCACACGTTTTGTTTGCCCCCTTACACGCCGTACGCTAACAGGATCAAATGAATCTGGAGGATTTGCTTGACGTTACATTTCCTTGTTCAGAGGACTGGTAACTTTGTCTTGAGCAACTGATAAGCCTTTTGAGAGAATAGGGCATTGTATTTTTAGACTTAATGTCAGCATCAGAAAACACTCGCATTTACTTTGCATTCTTTTTAACGTTCACATTAGGACAATGACATGAAAAGACTGTACCTCTGGCCTGAAAGCCTGCTAGAACTTTCTATTCCCTTTGTGGGGATTTTGCATGTCTTCTCTGTCCTCTCAAAGGAGCAGAGAGCTCTTGTTCTTTACACTGTTCCCTTTTAAAGTCAGGATCTAGCCCCAAAAAATAGAGGAAAATTCCAGAGAGTAGCACAGCTCCTTTCATTGGTTTTCCATACTGCATTAAAATGTATCACAATACCCAGCCTTTAAAATACTGCCTTATCATTTGCTCAGTGATGGCTCAGTAGTGCGTATTTACTTCTCTGGAAAGTGAGTATTTATAGCTTCTTTTAAAAGAAACATTGTGTTTAGCATTTAATTCTGGTGGAGCCAAGGTGAACAAGCCACAACCACTGCACTCTTGGCCACTCCTCCTGCACTTGATTCAGCTTCTCGCTACAGACATGGTGGGGGACAAAGGCTTTTGGTTGTCATGGAAGATGCCTCTGTGAAATCCCTTTCAGGCAGCTCGAGTCTCCTTCCGAGTCCTTCTTGAGGCGTGGAGGAGCCCAGGAACACTGTGTATCTTGTGCTGTCAAATCATGGTTCTTCTGGGGATCTTCCACCCGTATTAATTCAGTTAAGCAAAGACTGTATCCTTCCTTTCAGACTCCTCAGAGAACATCTTGGAGAAAAAGAAGTTGAATTGACATTGATCTTTGATGCTGTAGAGGAGGCAGACCTGGCTAACTACACGTGTCATGTGGAAAACAGAAACGGACGGAAACATGCCAGTGTTCTTCTGCGCAAGAAAGGTAATTCTCTTCATTTAATTATCTGTACTCTTGCCTGCCTCAGCAGCAACAGTAGCAAAGGTCCTGCTGACCTTTCTGAGCTAGGCTGGACTCCTGTGTGCCTACTTGCAGCTGAAATATATTCGTGTTACAGCTTCAGTTTACCATTTGTGAGAAAAAAATCATGAGTTTTTCTTTAGTCTCTAGTGAATCAGCCTTGCAGGTGATGCACTTGCCTGCAATATGGTCACCCATAAAGCACTGTGGAAGTATTCTGGTCTAAACAACTTACAAATTTGACCCAGAGTTGACGGACTAGACCAGAAGTAATTGTGTGATGGAGTAAAAATGTGCATTTCTTAGAACAGGTACCTCAGAGTGAGGTCAGATGTTCTCGTATTTCTCCACTTGCTGGCTTTGCTGTTTACACAGAAAGCTTTAAACAGTTGCCATGCATTTTGATTTCTGACTGCATTGGGAATGAAAACATTGCAATGGGAGCTACAAATCAATGGAGAATTACCCCCTCATGGTTGCTTTGCTCAGCACTGTACCTGGAATTAGGAATACCTCTACTGTCAAGTTATCTGTAGCAGAAAGGAAACCATTTGGGTTTGAATGTTCCAAATCAAAAGGTGCTACTATGCTCTGCTGTTTGTAGAAGTCGTTATCATAAGGAGTGTAACAGTATCTCATTACACTTCTTCTGTGGTTTGTTCAATCCCTTCTCCCATTCATAACCAGGTTGACGTTTCAATTTCATGGTGATCTCTCTAAGGGTGTATTAGGTAGTACAAATGCTGTAAGACAGTAACTGCTGGGAAAGCAAAGGAAGGTTGTATGCTCGGGATAAAGACATCATGTGAAACCACAGGGCCATTGGCACAGGAGATTGACTGAAGAGTTAATACATTGTCCAGATCTCTGCCATTATTCTTGGCTGCGAATTAATTTACCAAAAGAGGAGAAGAAATGTTTTCATGAGGGATGCCTGCAAGTGCTGTTCCAGTCCTTCGTGTGCTTTCAGACCACTAAGGCAAAGGACGTGCTTTCTCAGCAGATTGTGGATTGCAGTGTTAGTGTCAGTTAAAAGAGCCAGTGCTCTCCATCGTCACACTTGCAGCAAAGTCCCACAGAAGTGTCACCATTTGGAGAAGCTTTAAATACACTGTTAGTACCTGAGTGTGCTGCAGATTGCCCTCTGAGCCTAGGGTAGACATCACCATGGGACAAATTAAATAAGAGGCGGAAGAACAGCAAGATCAGCCAAGGCCTCTCTAGGTGCAGCACCACAATTCTGGAAAACATCCAGTTCACCTAAAGGCATCCTGAATGCTCAGTGCTATGTTTCATGGCTATGATTTGTATAAAGTGAAAGGTGAGGGAAGGGTGGTATTGGAATAAAAAAGGGCTATTAGGAAGAGGAAACTTTTGGGTCAATGCCCTCTTTTTTTGCTATTCATTTATGTGACCTACAGGTTGTATGTGTGAAAGTACAGCATGCAGTCCTGTTACAATCAGTTGAATCAAGTCCTACTTACAGTTTCCTCTATAGGTGAGAGTTTTATGTCCTCACAGAAAGAAGGGCATAGCATAGGTTGTATTTTATGCTAAGTGATAAGAATAAAACACAATATGGAAGGTGCAAACCACTCTGAGAAACAAGGGCCTGTGGTTGTGATGTGGAACACACACGAACATATATTCAACATCTAAACTGACAGGATGTCACAGCTTTAATTAAGGAATCTGGTCATCATGATGAAGGATTAGCCTCTAGTGCAAAAAGCATTCCACCTTTCCATCCACTGAACCTAATAAATATACAACTGATAGTAAGTATATCTATGTTGACACTTAAATGTTCAGCTGTGTTGCATATATTAGAATAACAAGCTAGGTTTATTTATAACAAGAAAATGCAGACATTTCAGAGCACTGCTGAAATTATGGAAGAAGCACTGCTGAATACAGAATTTGGAGGTGGAACGGATCACTTCTCAGCTACTATTTCATTTCTCTCTGCACTGTGGCCGTTGAAAGCTTATATTCCCCTCAGGCATTCTCAGTACTTGATTTTCAAGCTATTAAAGTGTCATTTAAAATAACCACAGTATTTTTACTGTGTCCTTTGACTGCCTGCCCCATTGTCCTGTTTGTTATTTATTAAGTTCTTACAAATACTTGACCAAACTTTTTCTTTCTGCAACTTGATATAATTACTTCTTATCCTAGCTTTTTCCAGCTTGGATTTGACTGTAGAGAAATACTACTGTATTTACTGAGTTGTGACAAGGTTTAGGGCAGGACTGGTAGAAAGCTGTTGACCAGCATCCCTTGTGCATTTCAAAGAAGGGATCATGGATTCCTATTGCAATGTGCTGCAGCTTTCCAGGTGCTGGGGCACTTGGCAAAGGTGAAGAGGAAGCACAGATCTCTCAGCCAGAGAAATCCCCCTCCCTCCGAAGTCTTACCTGCAAAGGACTTCATTATCCCTGTTCGGCAAGAAGTCCTTGTAGCTGCATTTTGTCTCCCCGTTGTCACAGTGCTGTAGGTCATGTCTGCCCTCAGTTCAAAGGCGTGATTGCAGCACATCAGGTGTACACAAGCTAGTGTAAGGCATGAGTCCTGCTAGACTAGGAAGGCTTGGATAAAAAAACCAAGAATAAACCCCAAATGCAAGTTATAGCTGTAGTATAAGTTTCTAGAGTTAGTTCTTGGTTTGACATCAGGTGGTTATTTTTAAGCACATGCTTTGTTTTAAGGAAGAAAAAGGAACTGTTCGAATATTTAAGGTAAAATATGTTGAAGTCTTTTGCTGTACTAGTGGTTCGGTCCTCACAAATGCTTTCAGAGAATTAAGGAATGCTGTCTGTGCAGCACCAGTGTACTGATAGCCCCAGAGCATGCATCATCATTTAGGCATTTTTGTATTTTTTTTTTTAACTGAAAAAGAACCAAATCCAGTCTCAACCACCCAAAGCTACCAATGCAAAGGCAGAATCAGGCATGCTCCTGAGACCTGAATGCCCCTGTCTGCTATCGCGTTCTTCTTTACTGACTTAATTCAAGACCATGTTGTTATTTGCTTTCAAGTAGTTAAAAAAAACCAGTTCTGGACAATCCTGGGTTTGCTTTTCTTTTTTTCTCCATGCTGTCCTAGCATGTTTCGTGCTTAAATTACATGGAAACACAATATACACCCCCTCGTCCCTCAGTTGTGGATATAGTACAGGATTCCCTTCAAATGAATATGAAAACAGTCCAGTATTTTAGTGACTGAAGTCTACATAGTCTATAACATAACTCTCCTGGCACACGAATAACTTGTCAGGAACTACAGAATAAAATCAAGCTGTGCTTTTAGTGGAAAGAAGCAGTGAATTTAGATAAAAGTAAATATTATAATGATGTTTGCTCACCATTTATTTCAAGGAGGCTGCCTTTATTCAAGGCATGCAGGAAACTAATTTGGGGGTTTTTTTGTTGCTGACATAGTATTAAATTAAATATATGTGTCTCATATATTGAGTGTTTATGAGACTTTTAGTATTTTAAAGACCATAATCCTCTGATGCATATTGGCTAAGTCCTTCTACATTGTTTTACATTAGAAACTATCAGAATATTATTATTTACTAATTTTCAGTCACTGTTTTAGCACAAAGCCCAGATTCAACTCCTTTCCTAATGTTGGGTGTGCTACCTTCCCTGTTGACCTCAGTGGGGACCAGTTGAGGAGTAAGGCATTAATCAGAGGCAGAGACTAAGAGCTGGAATAGGCGAGAAAACTGAACATTCTGGGGTTTTCTCCATTGCCTCCGCCTTGGAATGGAATTGGGGAGCCCAAAAGCCTTGGCTTTCTGCCTCCTTACGTCTGGACTCTGAGTTTATGGGGCAGTAGGACAAACACAGAACATGCACAAGCAGATCGATTCTGTCTTTTGAGCTGGAGTCTGTGGTTTTGCTCGATACCCTGCCACTCCCCCATCAAGTGAACACAAGTCTGTGTTCCTTTGTGGGCTGCAGGTGATCAAGGCTCAGCGTTCTCTCTCCTTCCAAGCTGGCAGCTTTGCCATCATCTCACTTTCCTAGCAAAAAAGATTCAGTACAACAACAACAAAAGAAGTTTTTTCCCTGAAAAGTGATTTTAACCAACTCTGTTCTCCATTTGACCCCCTTTATCCCTAGAGCATATGCTAACTTTATCATGCAGTGTCCCATGAATTCCCTATGTTCTCAGAGAGATTAAATAGCTATTATAATGGACTTTTTCCTTGTATTAGTCCATGACTTCTTACCAGACAGACTTCAGAGATACTGTAAACTGGGAATAACTTGACATCTGATGTTAATTATTGAAATACAAGGCATGGTGAGGCAAGAATAACCCCAAAAGATACACAAGTAATTTGCTTTTTATCTTGAAAATGACAAAAATTACATACCAGTAATTTTTTCTGACCTAAGTTTTAGACTTGTAAAGATCACAAAAACTTTGTCTTGCCTGTATTACAGTTTTTACATCTTCACGTTGTATTTATCACAGCAGCAAATATCTTCATGACGCCTTATCCAAACTAATATAGGCTGTTAGAGGTAGCTGTTGTCGAATTGTCATCTTTTGTCTTTTATGGCTAAGTAATATGCCAAGTGGTGTTATGAGCAATATTGCATTCAGAGGACATTTCAGGCTAAAGAGCAATACTGGTAAAGTTAGTGTCTTACATCAGGTAGAGCACGGGACGGGTATTCAAGGTTTTTTATCCTGTTATGGCATTGGTTTGCTGAATGACCTGGAACATGTTGCTTCACTCTTCTATGCCTCTGCTTCCTCAGCTGTAAAAGATAGATAATTGCATTTGGATGAATTTGTGAAGTTCTTTGAGGCAGCTGCTTGTGATACATCCTAACATAAGCATCCCAGTAGGAAATTTTAGCTATCACTAGTTCCCATTAAAGTATAATGTGTAGTAAACAAACATGTGAGAACTCCGTTAGTAGCCATCACAACTCAAACAAAGTGGCTCTTAGCAGCCTGATGTGTGCTCCTGGCTTCTCACATTGTCTTGTGCATTCTGTATGCTCAGTTCATTCTCCAGTGACTCAGCTGAAGTCCTGGCTTGGCAGGTCACATCAGCTCATCCACTGGCTTCAAAGGCTTTCTGCAAAGCCTTTGACACGGTCCCCCACAACATCCTTCTCTCTAAATTGGAGGGCTATGGATTTGACGGGTGGACTGTTCGGTGGATAAGGAACTGGCTGGATGGCCGCATCCAGAGGGTAGTGGTCAATGGCTCGATGTCCAGATGGAGACCGGTGACGAGTGGTGTCACACCTCAGGGGTCCGTACTGGGACCCGTGCTGTTTAATATATTCATCAATGACTTAGACAGCGAGATTGAGTGCACCCTCAGCAAGTTTGCGGATGACACCAAACTGAGTGGTGCGGTTGACACTCCAGAAGGACGGGATGTCATCCAGAGAGACCTGGACAGGCTGGAGAGGTGGGCCTGTGTGAACCTCATGAGGTTCAACAAGGCCAAGTGCAAGGTCATGCACCTGGGTCGGGGTAACCCCCAGTATCAGTACAGGCTGGCGGAAGAAAGGATCGAGAGCAGCCCTGCCGAGAGGGACTTGGGGGGCTGGTGGATGAAAAGCTGGACATGAGCCGGCAATGTGCGCTGGCAGCCCAGAAGGCCAACCGTACCCTGGGCTGCATCAGGAGAAGCGTGGCCAGCAGGTCGAGGGAGGTGATTCTGCCCCTCTACTCTGCTCTGGTGAGACCTCACCTGGAGTATTGTGTCCAACTCTGGAGCCCTCAGCACAAGAAGGACATGGAACTGTTGGAGCGGGTCCAGAGGAGGGCTACTAAAATGATCCGAGGGCTGGAGCACCTCTCTTATGAGGACAGGCTGAGGGAGTTGGGCTTGTTCAGCCTGGAGAAGAGAAGGCTGCGGGGAGACCTGATTACGGCCTTTCAGTATCTAAAGGGGGCCTATAGGAAAGATGGGGAAAATCTTTTTAGTAGGGCCAGCTGGGAGAGGACAAGGGGTAATGGTTTTAAACTAAACCAGGGTAGGTTTAGACTGGATATAAGGAAGAAATTCTTTACAATGAGGGTGGTAAAACACTGGAACAGGTTGCCCAGAGAGGTGGTGGAGGCCCCATCCCTGGAAACATTCAAGGCCAGGTTGGATGGGGCTCTGAGCAACCTGATCTAGTTAGTGGTGTCCCTGCTCACTGCAGGGGGGTTGGACTAGATGACCTCTAGGGGTCCCTTCCAACCCAAAACATTCTATGATTCTATGATTCTATGAAATACAAAACCAAAGCTTAATGTTATCTGGGGGACTACAGCCTCCCAAATAGGGTACAATATGTCTGGTATATATATTTGCATGTGCTGCATACAGCATTTGATGCACTCTGCCAATACAGAGAAGTTTCAAACTCCACAAGCTCATTAAAAGTTGATTAATCCTCCATGTAAAATCACTACATAATTCCCGTGTACAAGAATTATGTTTATAGCCTTAAATGCGTTCTGGATAGCGATTTCAGATGGGCAGTAGATGGAGTAAATGGGTAAAGTTAAGTAATAGGTAATGAAAAAAAAATTAGGCATCTTTAATGTTACGGTGTTTATAGTTGGAAGCTGCACAATTTTATGTGGAATTGTACAGAGGATTAGAGCAAATAAAGCTCGGAAAGATCATAACCTTTTTGTCTTTCTTGCTAATTTTAGATTTGATCTACAAAATAGAGCTTGCTGGAGGACTGGGAGCCATCCTCCTTCTGCTTATTTTGCTCGTGACCATCTATAAGTGCTACAACATAGAGTTAATGCTGTTCTACAGACAGAACTTTGGAGGAGACGAAGCAGCTGATGGTAAGCAGTTGCTCAGGAAACTCAATACATGCAATGGAAACATTTCAGAGACCCAAAGTGATGAATTTCTAGATTGAAATTAATCCCAAAATGTACCTGCTGCCAGTTCAAGTTCAAACTGCTAAGCACCCAACAGTGCCAAGCCCTAAGAAATCAGTGAGTGTTTTCACTGCAATGTCACTGGGCCATGCCATAAGCAAATGGGAGTCAGAAGAATTGTTCATGAGTCTGTTATGGAGGATTGAATGTCATTTGTGACCTCATTCCTCAGGAGAGCTCTTCACGTTCACATGTCCCAGTGCCACGCATGCCCAAGATCACTTCTCCTGAGATCCATGCTGTATGTGGGCAGCCCTTTCACTGGGTATTTTTCATTAAACATTTCCATTGAATTGTCCTCAGGCTTCCAGCTAACTCCAGCAGCTAGTGAGGGGCGATTGTTGTTGAGGCTAACTGGTTACCTCAGTTAATTGGGAGACTGTAAACAACTTAGTGGAAATGTACAGCTTGCCTGGAAAGTACATTTAGGAATAAACTAGGCTGTGTTTCAGTGTTCTTTCCCCCCCCCCCCCTTCCCTCTCACTAGCATATATTCTGTTTGGTGCCTAAAGCTAAACATGTATTTTTAAATTGAAGCTTTAATTCTCCTGAATGTAGAACATTCCTGCTCCTATGAAGCTGGAGTGAGCCCTGGTAAACTAAATCCAAGTGCTTTAAATCCTATCATTATATTCTTAACACTTCTATTAATATGTTATTAATATGCATATAACTAATATCTGCTAAAGATCTGAAGTTCAGTATTCAAGTACAGGTACTTTTCATAGCCCACTGCAGCACTTAGGAGTCACGTAGGCAGTGTGGAATGGTACATGTGGAACAATGATGTATTTGAAAAACGAGCAGGGAACCCATTTCCCCATTGTGCCAAAACAATGCGCAGTCACACAGACCTGTTACTTTCTGCAGTTAGCATTGCTGTTATCAAAATAATAAGTGTTTCTGTTTAACGCTGGGTAGATACAGTGTGAGAATGTTTTGCTACAATGAAATCCATAGGAGTTTTGGAGAATGGGTGGAATGACATCCAGGGAAATTTAGAATGTGGAATGGTAAATAGCAGGAATAGAGGTCAGGAAAATTCCTCTGTCTTGATCTTCATGTGTGAGTGGAAAAACATAAAATGATGCTTTTTTCATACTATGCAATGTGGCACAATATTTGTACTGATCCCTAGGAGAAAGTGAAGGGTGGGATTATGTGGGTTTGGAAGTAATTTATCTCTAACACCCTGGGAGTATACCAACATAACATCCCTGGTTCGCACCAATACAAAGTGATCCAAAGTGATAATTTCCTCCAGATTGCCTTGATTCATTTATCTCATGTGTTCCATGTGAAGCTGCTGCATTTTTATTCCTGTCACTTCCTTGGTTCAATCACTTTTTAATTTATGAAACAATATTATTTTCTAGTTGTTTAGAGGAAGCCCCATGAGTACATAGGGGATTTTGTGTGCATATAATTCTGAAAACAACCTTTTATTTTTCCGGTGCATGATTTTAGAACCATTGCAGCTTTGTGTCTTATTCAGATCCTGCAGAATGAAAGATGGGGGCAGAACGTTACTGAAGTCGAAGCTTATATGGGGATGTTTCTTTCTACTTGTGTAGGCTATAGTGGGAACATACAGAGCTCCCATGAGCAGTCAGCTGTATAGATGCAACTGCACAGTCATTTTCCATTTATGCATGTATTTCTCTAAAATAGAAGATTTGGAGCTCAACAGATTTGCTTTATTCCCATTTCTAAAAACATCCTATGTAAGCAATGTTGGGTGCATTCACTTCCTGTGCATTTTTTTTTATTCCTGCATATTTTTTTTAATTCCTGTGCATTGTTTTTAGAGAAAATTATACTGGGGATTAAGGGAAGCCATTTAGAAAATGGCGCCAGACGGTGCTGTATGCGAAGCACACAGAGCAAGCAGTGGGCAAGCATGCATAGGTCCTTCTGCTATCTGCTGTGTACGTGAAGCTTGTGAAGAGGGAGTCGAGGCCATAGACATGTAACACAAAGATAAAGCCTCACAGGAGCCTGGGGGAACTGGTTCTGTCTACATCTCACTTGCTGGGATTGCGAATAGAGGTGGCTGGAGGGGGCAGCTGTGCCCGCGCAGCTGGAAGGGGCCGGCAGCTCGGGGGCTGCGGGCACACAGTCCGTGGTGGCTTTCATGCTGCTTCGTAACCAGGCGTGTCAGCACTCTGGGCTTTGCTTTGCTGCCTTTGCAGAGCTCTCAAATGTTTGCAGCGACGTTTCCCTCCCAGATCACTTGGTGGCTGGCTTCTCTTAAAAGGTTTTGGCAGGCTTCATTATGGACAGGGTGGAAGGTTTTGGACAGGTCTCCAAAGCTGACTGGCCTTTATTTCTTTGCTGTTTGTTCTTCTGTCATTTTTCCATCAGTAACTACTATTTTTGTATGCTGGTGATTTCAGAGCAATATCAGCAAGCCAGGTGGACATCCTCCCATACAGCTACAGTGACACTAGGCAAATTGCCTTTTATAAACGTATAATTATTCACATGCTTTGTCTGTAGCTCTGACCCTCATGGCTCTGGCTTTGTGTCAAGAATTATAAGAAATTAACCATCATTTCAAGGTCATCAAGGAATGTATTGTATTATGATTAGCTTTTTTTTTCTTTTTATCAGAATATATTGATGATTTTTAACTGCCTTAATTATCTTTCATGAGCACTATTCTTTACAGATAATTGGTGCTCAAAAATCCTCCAGTCATGCAATTTTGTCCTCACAACATTAACTATTTGATTTTTCATTTTCTGTAAATAATGGCAGCTGTGCTCTTCCCTGAAGAATGAATTGCTGAAGGTTGACTTTTTCAATATACTATTTTCCATTACTCCAGAGGAATAGCAAAGAGAAATGTCACTAAGACGGTCTGATCCCAGCATGGAGCCCAAGCGCCACAGTGATGCCACTTCTGTTCCTGGCACAGTCACCAGCTCTTAGCTCTGTGTTTCAGATGCAGAGAGCTGGAGGCAAGCCCCAGTGCTGTGCAGGAGGAGGAGGAGGTGTGAGGCTCTTTCTAGCCAAACCGCTGTCCTCATGCGGTGCTGCCCGGGTCCCCTCTGCCACCCACTGCCTGCCTCCACTTTTTCATAGAGTTACAGAATCGTTTAGGTTGGAAAAGACCCTTAAGATCATTGAGTCCAACCGTTAACCTAACACTGCCATCCCACCACTAAACCATGTCCCTAAGCACCTCGTCTGCCCGGCTTTCAAATACCTCCAGGGGTGGGGACTCAACCACTTCCCTGGGCAGCCCCGTCCAGTGCTTGACAGCCCTTTCAGGGAAGAAATTTTTCCTAATGTCCAATCTAAACCTGCCCTGGCGCATCATTTAGCTTGGGAAAGATACACTCATATTTAGCATTTTGTATCACACGCCACTACTTTATACATAGTTTTACATATCTATTCCACACATACCAACTCTGCCAGTCCTTTTAACACATCCTCCATGCTTCTTCTGCTCCACCAACCATTAGCACTGCAGGATCAGGACACCCCATACGCCCACAGCACAGATGAGGCTTTGCCTCCACCCCTGAGCTGCAGGCAGATGGAGGGGCAAGTCTCCCTCTGCACGCCATTTGCTCTTGGGGTTACTTCTCTTTCTTGTACTGTGAGCCCCAAGTATTTAAAATATCCTGGATCAAATGACCCCTAAAATTACAATACTGGTTTTAAAAACTACAACATTTTCTGAAAAAATGCTTTGGACTGTTTGTATTTGTCACTGTTTTCTGCATAGTCGGCATTCATTTGAGTTAAGTCACATGTTTTCTCACAATTACTTGTGCAAGGAAGTTTTCCTTGCTCAAAACTTTTTCCAGGCTCAAAAACTTTTCCAAGCTTAAACCTTTCTCATAAACATAACACCCTTGAGGCACAGGAGTTGAAAGTTTTACATTAGCAATATGTAAAGGATTAAATAAAAAGTTCCAGCTTCAGTATTTGTATCAAAATTTTTCCCACAATCTTTTCAAATGTGAAATGTGTACACTGACCACCTGAAGCAGAGTTACGAACTAGCTTAACATGCGGAAGAAAACTGAAAGGATGTCCTTTGCCTAGATCTGAAATATTTATCTGTGGAAGCCAGGTTATATGTTCCTGAGAAAAGTCCCAGTTTTGTTGGGAAATGCTTGATCGTTTCAAGGAATAATACTATTTCCTAGTACTTTCCTTTGTTCTTCATAGTGCTCTTGCAAACAGCAGGCTGAATGTGAATTTGTTTTCTTACAGACAACAAGGAATATGATGCATATCTTTCATATACCAAAGTGGATCCTGATGCATTAGATTGTGATAATAATGAAGAGGAGCAGTTTGCACTTGAAATTCTGCCTGATGTTCTAGAAAAGCACTATGGATATAAGCTCTTCATCCCGGATAGGGACCTGATCCCTAGTGGAAGTAAGTATTTCTGACTTTTCAGTTTTAATTCTCTCTGATGTGTCATGAAGGCCTGGACTGTGCGATAAGTACTAGATACGGGAAACCTCTCGTTGTGAAGTAGTTGTGAGGATTGGAAAAGTTTCCTCGGTGCTGTAAATTTGAGCTCTAGGTTAGAGCTTGTTCCTGCACCACTGAAATCGGTGGGAACTGCCACTGATTTCAGTGGGGGCAGGAGCTGGCCCTTCCCACAGGGAAGGCTGCAGTGCTGGAAGCAATGCTGTAGTCCAAAATCTCTACTTCAGACACAGGTAGCTAAGCAGAAAACTTCCAAAAAAGACTTTGTAGTCTCTGTTTTATCATTGAAAATGGGATAATTATTTTTTTCCAGTAATTATTTGTTTTTCTACAGCAGCTTTGCAAGTAAAAGTCATCTTTCCCATTGTCTTTTGGGCTTTTTTCCAACTTCAAAGTCTTATAAATAGCTACAGTAGTTTCCCAGTTAATGGTAAAGGTGCAATTTTTTCATTAGGGTTTTGACCAAATGTTGCATTTCTGAGCAGTGTTGTTATTGTGTAAGTAATTGGTGTTGTGTAAGTGATGCTAATTCTCAGAGGACTGTGTATATCCCAGTGATCCAATGCTGTTTTCCATGCTGATGGTGAAATACAGTTGACCATTTCAAATCGGTTTTGTTGCCATGACTGAAGATTCAGCAGCACCTTTGGATGACTGTACCAACAGTTAATGCCTTCCTAGATGTAGTTATGGCATCTCTTCTTCCAGATTAATTTTTGGACAAGTCAAAAAAGACCATGAATCATACGCACCATGTTGATGAATTTTGAACGCACAGTATGTTTGCCTTAATACCACATTTATTTGAAATGCTACCCTTGTGAACAATAAGCTTTTTTTATGAATTCTGTCTGCAAATCACTTCCATGAAAAATATTAGAAAAGTATATGCACTTATCTCTGTATATGCTACTGTATACAAAATATGAACAAGAAAACAAAGCAATGGCTGTGGTGGAGCAGATGTCCCCAAACATGAAACAGCTAGAACATGGCTGCATTAGCAATCTGCCTGCCAAAAGACTTGAAACCACTGCCTTGCTGCTGCCAAACCCCAGTGCCTGCCCCAGAAGTTGGAGCCTACTTCTTCTCTGACATTTGAGGGAGCTGGAGAGACAGCTCTGAATCCTGTACCATTGGGAAAGAGGAGTCAGAGCCTTAGTCAGAGATCATGCAAAGTCCCGTGTAAAGGCTTGAAAGTACCATGTGCATTTGCAGAGCTTCCCCTGTTCCTTTTGTCCTGACCCTGCCAGGTGTGAGTTTTACTCCTTTAGTGACGTATTCCAGAAAGGGGACTTGGCTCATAGCCTTCTTTCTGACAGCAGGAAGTAGTACTGAATTTTTAGATTTTATTAAGAGAAAATACATATTTTTTGTGTTAAAAATCACAGAACTGTTGTAAATAGTTGTTTCATATCTGACAATATAGCCGAGTTATACATAGCAATTATACAAGTGAATTAAAGAGTTTAAAGGTAGCTCTTCAATAACTATACTGAAGCACAGATTAATCTGAAATTAGGTTCTTCTTTCCAATTGCTCTACCAGCCAGTATGGTATTTTATTTTTGTCTATTTTTGTCAGTCAGGCACTCAGCAAATACTTGTCATTACTTTGGGTATTCATTAAACCTCTCCTGAAAATGTAGGGTACCTGAAAATGTCAGTTCTCATTTATGAACATTCACAGATTTAATACTTCTTTTTTCCTCCCAAACTCACTTCTTCAGTATTATGAAAGGGCCTGATTCTAACACATGGAGCTTCAAGAACGCTTAATCAGACATAATGACAATGCAGAATAAAATGTAACGAGAACTGAAACGAGTGTGATTTGCATGCTTTAGCTTTGAAAAAGATGTGAGGGAAGGCACTTTATTTTGAGGGGGCAAGAGGGAGGGAGAGGCGATGGGGAAGGAGGGAAGACTCAGACTCCTCTATTTGTAAGCTCCTCCGTGTGCGCTGGAGAAGTGGAACGTGGCTGTGTTCTGCCTAATGCTCCCCAGCCTTACAAGGACTTGCAGTGCTTAGCGAAGAGAGCAGGCAGTGTGGTGGTGTGGCATGGACCCGCTAGAAACTTCAGAGGTAAAGGTAACGTATTTTAGAGTGACTGTCTCAAAAAGTGGCAGGTATAACAAAATATATAGCTCTTCAGGGTAGATTTCGATAGAAAAATGGGGGGCTGATCACAGTTATCTTTTTTATTTTAGGAAATCTCTCTTCTCACATGTACTGCATTTCCTTGTCTTTTGGTGTAAATGACTTTCAGTGTAATGTAATGCTTTCCCACTCTCCATTTCCGATGTGTTTCCTTCTGTATCTTGTGTACTTAAATGTGTGCCATTCCGCTAGTACAGCAAATAAGGTGTGTTTTGTAAGGCTGGTTGTTTCATATAATCTCTGCAATTTTAAGGTGCTGCCACAGGAGGGTGTGCATTATTGCGCTTGCTTCCTGGCATGAAGCAATACGTACAGCTGCTGCTTGGATTGCAGCAAGCAAAAAAATAGAGTTGTTAAATAGTATTTCATTATCTTTCTTGCACACTTCTCTGAACAAACTAAAAAGCTGACTTCAGAAAAATTCAGAGGCAAGTTTGACTGTGTTTTTGTCCAGCTGGTTCATCTCTAACCTCTGGAGAAAAGCTATGATAGGCTCTGCATGTCCCTGTGCAGCTGAGGGAGAGATTACAGCCAGATGTGCCTTAGCTGGGACGCACGCCCCCAGCAGCGAGCTCCTTCGCACTGCATATCTGAGTTCTGCGTTTTGGCTCTGCGCTGAGGACCGTCTCTTTCAGGGGTGCCCATGGAGTGAGTACTGCTGTCCCTAGGAGGACAGAGGTGATGGCTGTGGGGACTGAGGCCACCTCTTCACTGTTGGGAAGCAGATCCCTGGCATCCAGAGTTCAGGTTGGATGGGGCTGTCTTGTTTTGCAGTAGGTGTTGGTTTCTGTGCCCTGACAGGCTACAAATGTTATCCCAGTGGAGTATTTTGTCCTCGTGGGAGAACCACTGTGAAGGATGTTGAGGGCCTCGGTGACGCCCACCTCATGGCAGCCAGAAAGGACCTTTGCAGTGACGCTGGGTGCTGCCTGAGAGCAGCACAGATGGACCCAGCTCCCTGAACTGGAGAGGTGGAAACAGGGCCCCAGCAGCCACCGCTTCTCTGTTCTGCTCATGCAGAAGCCCATGTGGCCATGCAGGCTGGAAGGTGAGAGGGGCAACACGGCAGGGAGACATGACATGCAGTCTGCTGTGTGAGCAGCAAGACCGAGTTGGTAACCCAGGATTTGAGTCGCATGTTATAGGAAGTACTATAGCAGCTGTTCTTTCTTATAGAATATTCTTTGGTCCTAACGGAGCAAGTGTTCTTCATTCTGTCAAAGCTGACAGCACATACAGCTTTCTGCCTTGGTAACTAAGGCATAATTGAACATGTTAGCCTGCATAAGGAGACTGGGAGCCCTAAGATACAGTCGCAGTTATCAAAGTTTCTTAGCAGTTATCATTTTTTCTACCCTATTAGTTTTCAGGGCTTTTTAAACAAACCCTTTCGCACAGCATGCAGACTCTCAAGCCCTGTGAGCTTCTAATTCAGTGTTAGGAGACCTGAGGAGACTGAATGGTTGGGGGTGGGGAAGTAGGAATAGTTTTATGTTTTTACCTCATCCATTTTCTGTCTTGCTAAGGATGGCGTGTCTACAGAGAGAAAGATCTATTTACACTTGACTTTCCTAAAATTGGGACTACATCAGAGGAAGATATTTTTCTCACATGGTTTCTGCAAATTATTTTAAACCCTGAAAATGAAGAGGTCAAAACTGTCAAGTTGGATTTTTAATACCAGCAGTACAGATCTATTAGAGCATCATCTAGTTGCTCTCTAAGCATATGTGATTTGATCTTGACAGGATTGAAAAAACACCACCAATTCACTCCAGCTCAGCCCAGGGTGTAGAGATCAGGCACTGAAAAGAACAGCGGTGATGGAATAAAAATCTTCGCTTTTACCTGAAAAATGAGAGGTTATCAGCACAACAGGAGGGCACCTGAGGCATGTGATAAAAAGCACCCAAAAGTCAATATTGCAGTTCTGGCACTTTGTAGTTTTGTCTGCCCATCTGTGTGGTTTTTGCCTGGTGAATTGTAGCTTCCTGGGTTCCTGGATGAAGAAAACCCAGTTGGACTGTGTGCCTGGGGTTCCCAAAGAGCCTTAATTAGGTATGGGACACCATTTATGTGGAATGGCAATAGAGGACCCAGCTCCACAAATTCCTTTCAGAAGTCGCTGCTTGTCTACTCTGTATGAATCTTACACTTAATGCCAGGCATGTGTGGGTGTAGCGGGGATACAGAGGAATGAAAGCAGAAAGTCGAAGAAATATGAACAAAAGCCAGAAAGGCTGGCTACCCTGTTACAGCCCACTGAAGTCCACCAAGGTGGTCAGGGAGCTGGAGCACACAGTACAAGAGGAGACCCCAAAAGAACTGTGTTTCTTGAAGAAAAGGCCAACAAACACAAAGCCAAGGAGGAATCTTATTGTTGTCTTTCCAGTGGAAAGAACAAAGATGGAGACAGCCTCTTCTCAGAAGTACACAGTGTTGAACAAGAGGCCACAAGTATGAGTTGCAACACTGAAAATTCCATTTAAACATTTGGAAAATTTTCCTTGCTGTGAGCATGGTCAAGCACTAAAACAGAACCCAGAGACACTGAGAAGGAACCTCCAACCTTGGAGGTCTTCAAAACTGTACTGGACAAGGCACTGAGCAATCTTAGCTGGTCCTGGTTTGAGCAGGGTATTGACCTGGAGACCTCCAGAGCCCCATTCTAACTTGTATGAGTCTGAATCTTTGATTCTAAATATCCAGAATTTTTATTCCGACATCTGTTGCCAAAATAATTTCACCAAAATCACCCACTTCAGACTCCAGTCTGCAAGGAGACATCCCCAGAGTCACTATCTTTTCCTTCTCCTGAATCCTTCCTTCCTTTGCCATGTTGAATACAGAAAGTCTGACAGTGGCTAAAAGAGTGGTATGCCAAGAGGGCAGTGCAGCATGCTGATCTGCGTTACTTGTTTCTTTATGTTGAACTCATCAGCTGTCCATTGGCTTACAGTGGGACTCGGCTCTGCCTGGAGAGGGGCCAACACTCCGCTCTCTGTGTCAGCAGTTCCACCTGCATTGCTCTTCTGGTCTGAGCTAATGGAAGCAACAGATATTTAATAAATAGGAAAAGCAAGACATGCAATCATTTTTGTTATAATAAAGTAATCGGAGTTAGGGTTTGGGAACTATTCAGTTAGGAAACCAGGACTGAATTATTCTTCTATAAATAACTTTCTGTAGTGATAGTGCCATTGCCAAACGCTGGTTATTTTCAGAGTGCCAGGAACCAGCCAATATAGGGCTGATGGTAGATACTCTTTGCTTCTTGTGGTGCTGCAGACCATGCTTCCCAAAAATATCTGTAGGACTTTATATGATTTGTGGTGTTCTTTCCCTCTCCCTCAACTGCTTCTGCAGATCATCTGAATCTGATTAGTCAGTCATTTCTTTGTGTAAGCAACTCTGTGTCCGTGGTGTCCATTAATTTCCTTGCTCTTAGTCTGCTTGTGTATTAGGTTGTCTGGGTTTCCTTCCAGCCTGTGGTTACTGTAGCTCATTCAGGATTCAACGGGCAGTTATGCATGATTTAACTGCAAATGGGATGCATGTCTTGGACTTCTTCAGCGCTTCAAACTACAGTTCAGCATCGTTACATGTTGACAGTGTTTGGTGAGCACATATTTGCTGTCAGGTGATCTGTCTTCATTACTGAAGGGCAACCACACAAAAACCATGTTTGTTTATGGATCTAAAAGTTCTTGCTGTCCATACCTGCTTGGGCATTGCATTGGACATGATGCAAGTAAGTCACTGATAGAGCTACTCCTAATTCTAATTTTTTTGACCTATGGGAAATGCTAATGTTTTGAAAGCAGGTTTTTGGCCATATTGCCAAATGATGTTTCAAGGGGGAAAAAAGGCTCAAAATTTAAAGTGTTCTTTTTCAATAAAATCAGGTAGGTTAATTCTAATGCTGACATCTTATTTTTACATTCTAATTTATGATAAAATACGGTCTTTGGGATTTAAAAACTAATAATTCCATACTGATTTTGTCAAGACAATTTTTTTTCCCCTCACAATGAAATGTCATTGAAGTTGACACCTTCTGCAGTCAAAGTGAAGTTTCAGCAACATGATCTTTATCTGATGGCAATATGTTGTTCTGGAATCTTACTGTTGAGCCTAGTTGGTGATGTCATTCCTAAAGTCCCTGCTCATTTTTTTTCTTGCGAGTGAAACAGAGCCATTGCCTGACAATTACTTCTTAGCTCACTGGGAAGGTGAAAACAACCCTTTCTCCATCCTACATTGCAATATGGATTGCTTGGGGTTAATACCTTCTAACGGACTGAACACCTAAGACAGACAACTCAACCTGCAGTATTTTGAGCAGTCTCAAATTCTGAAGTGAAAGGAGGGTGGGTGATGCAGGTTTTGCATTCAGTCTGGTACCACTGGAAAAAAATAAAGCTTGAATTTCCACAGGTGGGAATCTGTCTCCCCCATGCTTTTCCTCACAGAAATTTTTAAGTTGTGCACGTTGGACCTATTATAGAGTACACCCAATGGAACCATGTGCTCCAGGGAAGTTGTCACCTACCTTTAGTCCTAAAATGAAGTTATTGGGAGTACTAAGTACTTCTGGACCAAATGGCTGGAAAATGCATTTCCCTTTCATTTGGATTTCCAGTTCCCTGTAATATAGTGTATTTTATCCTCAGTGCACCAACAAACCCTCTGTACATTGGCCATGTCTACCAGTGAACCAGCTGCAAACTTGGAATTTGAAGGAGCACCTAGTGGTCATTTGTGAAGGTGTCTGTGTAGTCGACTGTAGAAAGCTCTAACTTGTTGCAATACCCAGTAAGGTGGGCATGCCAAAGGATGGGAGAGGCACAGAGGGGAGAAGTATCCATCTGAGAAAATAGGGAATATTTCCTCTCCCCACTTCATTCCCTGTTTGACTAAAGCAAAGTCTGGTGAGTTTTTGACTGAGATGGTGTAACAGATTATTGCTGGGTTGTTGCTATTGAAATTATTGCCGCTGAATTATTTGACGAGATGAAAGTGGAGTGATTTTTTGTTCGTTTTGTTGGTTTGTTTTTTTAACAGGATGCATATCGTATATGCATGGCTGTGCTTAGCACTAACATGGATATGTGGTACTGAACGGTATTGTGTCCTGCAGAGAATTGTCTTGTACATAGCAGTGTTCTGAGTTGTTTGAAGGAGGGATGAATATGTCCCGGTAAAGATGCATGATAGTTTGTTGTTTTACTGTATCTTGCAGATTCAACCTCTAATGATGAAGCTTCCCACCTAAATTCTTTCTTTTTGGGAGCAGAAAGAAAGGAAGAAAATGAAGAGTCTGAGCTGTTGATACATTGGGATAATCTCTTTCCATTGTATTGAACATTTCTACCTTTCCTTAAGTTTTGTTTCACCAGTTCTGCTTATCATTTTCTCATTGTTGCTGATTCTCTCCCCTCTCCGCTGCCTCTCCCATGGATTTTAATGTTGAATTTTTTTTATTAATGAGTAACTATTTTACACAGAGCAATGTGGGGGTTTTCCTCATAAAATATTTTAAGAAAAAAAACCCCAAACTGTAAATGCTGCATGATTAAAGAGTCATAAAACATTAACTAAAAGCCAGGATTGTTGCATAGACATTTGTAATGTATGTGTATGTCTTAAATTTTTGTGTGTCTGTGGGATGTTTGCAATTGCCTCTTTTTTCCGTTTGTGAAAGAAATTCTTCTTGCTGCTAAGTGGTGAAATAAAACATTGGTAAAGGCAGATCTGATGCTAACTACGCCTTCAGTCTCATGAAAATAAGCTATTTTAGAATGTTCCTGTTGGCCTATTTTGTAGCTATTTACTTTACTGGAAGTGGTGTGAATAAGCATGCTGTGGTATAGTGCCTGGGACTATAAAAATGAGTCTTGCAGTAACAGATGTTGATTAATGATGTTATTTGTAATCGTTGTTCCTGCTAGAGGGCAGTGTGTGTAAGAGAGGCCCTGCCCTGTGCTGAGTAAAGATCTGTTCTGTGCAGCTCTTGTGTCCAAGTCTTCATTTATAACACATGCTTCTCCTCTGTTGTCAGGCGGCACATTCTGAGTAGCATGGTCAGGAGGTTCATGTAGTTTAAAAACAAAAAAAATAAAATTATATCCTGTCTCTAAGCTCGCAATCACAATGCTATGCAACCAATGAACACTTCTTTGACCTTAGTGTTTTTTTTCCCCAAATGATTTCATTTTTCTGGTTTTGACCCAAAATCCATTGAAACTTGTTGAGGTCTGTTCATTTGAATGGGTTTTGGATCAGGTCTGTAAGTAGATCTCTTTCCCATCCTGTTCCATGTCAGACCAGTGTAATTGGCTTCTCTTCGCTACCATCCCTGGGACAAGTGAAACTCAGGGATCCAAGTCCAACTTCAAGAATATTTTGTAGTTCAGTAAGCTGACATCATGGAGCTAATGATGGGGCTGGCACTTCTGCTTACACTGATTGTTTGCAACTACTTGGCATGCATGAATAAAAGCAGAATATCATTTTCTTTATCACTGATATCTCAACAAATAAACACCTCCAATATGTTTAAATTTTCCATTTCTTCCTGTCACTTGTGACGTTTCTTTTAATACCTTGGGGTACATAGAAGCACAGGTTTGTGATATTAGACCATTGGGCCACAAAGAATGTTCTTGTGCTTTTGTGGTCAATACCTAAAGAAGAAAGAGCTACCATGATGCTTCTATGCAATAGCACAAGTTCTGCATGCAGTGAGGGTTGATTTCTTTTTGAGCTCTTGCAAGTTACAGTTCATACACCCTGCAGCACCCTCATGTCCTTGCATCTGAAACACAAGAACTGCTTCCCAGAGTGTGCTTTCCTCGGCGCGATGTTAATCATAACCAGCGTTAATGTTAAAATTTACACAAACATTACATTGATCTTGACCTATATTTTTTCAGTAAGTGAACTGTTTATTTTTAGTCACTAAATGCATCTACACAGTGAGGATGTTATGTAAATGTCATTCTGTCGAGATGAACAGGGAAAACCAGTAAAGGATGGAGCGTGTTATTAAGGAGTTTTCTATATGTACTCCATAAGTAGAAATATGTTGTGATACACAAACCTATTTTTGTTGGAGTATATTGTGAAATGCCCCTTGTCTTAAATGGTGTGGATGAGTAAACTGTAGGATTTTGTTATACTTGATTGCAAGCCTGATGTTTTGATACAATAGACTTCTTTATTCTTTACTCTTTCTCTCTTTCTATAATTTGTAGCCTACATTGAAGATCTCACAAGATGTGTTGAACAAAGCAGAAGACTCATTATCGTGTTAACTCCAGACTATGTTCTCAGGAGAGGATGGAGTATTTTTGAGATGGAAAACAGACTCCATAACATGCTAGTCAGTGGAGAAATCAAAGTTATTTTGATTGAGTGTACTGAATTAAAAGGGAAAGTGAATTATCACGAAGTGGAATCTTTAAAGCAGACCATCAAACTTCTCTCAGTGGTCAAGTGGAAAGGACCAAAAAGCAGCAAACTGAATTCTAAGTTTTGGAAGCGCCTAGTCTTTGAAATGCCAGGGAAGAAAAAGGAGGTGGTGTCTCGGCATCAGGTCCTGGATTCTGCAGAGCAGGGCCTTTTTGGAGACCTCCAGACTGTACCCTCCCTTGCCGTCACAGGCACTTCTGCCACGTTGGTAGAATCGCGGGCTGATTTAACTGATTACCATCAAGCAGATTCTGTGCAAATGAGACATTATTGCAGAGGATATGAATATGATGTGTCAGCAGCAACATTGCCAGTAGCTTCCATAAGCAACCATCACACATACTGTAACATACCTTTGACACTACTAAATGGACAGCTACCTCTTAACAATACCATGAAGGATCCCCAAGAGTTCCACAGGAACAACCCATTGCTACCTTTATCAGCAAAGGAGCTTAGCTTCACCAGTGATATTTGGTAGTGAAGATCAGGACTCTCTTGAGATGCTTCATGACCACCATGAAGACACGTTTTTAAAGAACTTTGCCCTAACCCCATGGGGTGAGAAAACATATTCGAAGCAGCGGCACACTTGTTTGCTTTTCTACTTGAACTTTTTTTGTTTACATTTACATATTATTGACAAAGGGGGCATTCTTTTGTAACTCAGTAATGTCCTTCCTGTCTTTTAATGTACAGTTTTATTGCTTCTTTAAAAAGGAGGGGGGAGATAGAAAAAAACCCACGTCCCATCATTTTACAGTAGGTTTACAATCTGGGATGGATAAAAGCTCACTGTATATGATCTCCAACATCCATACATATTTAAGTAATAGTATTTGAAATACACAGAAGTTGTTGGGTTTTTCATATAGACTTCAGTACTGTTTGAAATTCTAATTGTGCTATGAAAATGATTATCTCCTGCTCAGACCACAAGGGGTGAATCATTCTCAAAAGGAAGGAGGAGGAAACCTTCCCGGTAACATTGTCTCGCAAATACATTTTAGAAGATGACCAGCTGAAACAATGCAGACGAAGCTTTATCAATAAAGTGCATAGCGACAGTTGTTGCAGAATAAATCACCTGTTCACAGCAGCATCCCTTCATTTTATTACTGAGGCATGTTGTATTCCAGTCCGTGGTTAGCAGTGTGGTTTTATTAAAAAACTGACTAGAATATCAGAAGATGTTTAGGAGGGTTTCAAACTATTTTGCTGTCGATTATAGATTATTTCACAAGTTTTGCAGATTTTTAATGACTTTTTTTAAAGAGTTTAAGTATAAATTTATCTGCCAGGCAATTCATTAATTTGAAGTTTCTTAAGATCTCTTGAGCTCTTTTAAGATTTGTAGTAAAGGCAATGTGTAATTTTACATAAGATTTTTTTTTTTTTCCAAAATCGGTAGTTACAATTTGAAATTAACCTTTTTGTGAGAACATCAGCAATAGAAAATAATTACTACAGCAATATCTAGAGATGAAGTGCTAAATTATTCAGGTTTACTACTAGTCTGACTTAATTGCGGTGATAATCACCAGAGACAGTTCTCTCTCTGTTGAGCTGCCTGTCAATTTAGGTACCTTTTTAGTATGGCTAAAGCGGGAATATTTCTGCTCTCTGTGTAACTAGGGAAAAGTGATATTTTTAAGCAGCTGGTGAGGTCTTGTGATCACATGAGTGATCCCATCAGTGAAACAGGGCGCTGGCATTTATCTTTCGTGGAAAGCGTTCTTGCTGCTTGTGGGTGAGAGGTGTTGTACAGGTACTCAGCATCAGGCATTACTACGCAGCGAGTTGAGTTTTCTTTGGACCAGTATGTTTCGTGGAGATTTCCGTACTCAGTTGATTCAGGGTTGCAGAGTCAGACCATGGGGAAAACAGTATTCAGGGAAAAAGCTCGAAATAATGAAGGCAGAAGCCAGTTTTGCAGTTTCTGGCATGGCTTTAATGAAAACATAGTAGACATGAGAGTTTTCTCTCAGTAAGATCTGCTGGAGCAAGTTCCCAAAAATATTTTTATGGCAGGCAACCTAGCCTGTATTTCAGTATGTTTTTAGTGTTGTTCTCTTTGATTGCATGAATAAAAGTTAGCACTCTGCACTCAGCCACCTGTGGTCTCATCAGCAAACAAGTTCAGTAAATCCTTGACATTTTGCAGTGGTTCCTAAATTGTACCCTACAGTCAAATGGAAACAAACACTGACCTAAGACTTAAAAGTATCCAGAATTGGCCCAAAGGCCATGAGAATGATCTCAAATGTGCAATAATTCATAGAGGTTGGTATTTTTCCATTGCTTCTTTCCCCAGTTCTTCATTCTGTGCCCTCTTACACCAGTTATAATCTGTAAGATTTTCATCAGACTCTAAATAATACATGGTTCTCTTGTTTTTTCCAGCATTATTATGCATTTGACACTAACACTGAAAATGGAAATCTAGAAAAGATATTGATTTGTTACACGGTATAGGACTATAACTTGCTCTTTTGTGAAGTTCCAAACTTATAGGTGTTTAATATGCGTATTTTTCTACTGAGAAAGAAAGTGATTTTACCTCCATTCTAAATATACGTATTTCAACCTCCTCCCAGAAATCTACAAAATTTGCACTGTTTTATAAGTGTTACAGACTGTGTTTACACTGGCTATGTTCTTTAATGCAAAGTGTAATTTAAAAAAAGGAAAAAAAAAAAAACTAAAAGAAAACCCTGCATGAAAAGAGCTGCGTATGTTTAAATGAAAAGCTGTACTTTTCATTATTTTCCTTTCCACACTACTCTAGAATCTGGCTAATTCACATAGAATGTTCAGTGAGATTTTAAACCTACTAGTTCTGTATTAAGCATGCAAAAAAAAAAAGAGAAAAAACCCATATGCAGGTTGGTCTGCTTCTTTTATTTATGATGACTGAATATGGGTGGCAAATTCATATACTGGGTGATAATACTGGGTGATAATAGAGCAGTAGCTATTCAAAAGCTAAATGCAGTCACGTTTGCATTGAGGTACCATGAAAAGAACAGTTTTTCTGTCATTTTGCAAAAGCACATTGTGTGTCCGTGTATTGATATCTTTTAGTTATAGATGACAAGTCACAATCTGCTTTAAGATTTCCAAGTGTGTATCGAGTACTACAACAATATATACATGAATTGGAACTGCCTGTACCCCTCTGCTTTTAGTGTGGGGATGGGGACCTGAGCTCAGGAGGCCTCTCATTGATGGAGTTTCATGTAATACCAGCACGACATGCTAGAGGCCAAGTGTTTCCGCAGGTAGCACTTAAGGGTCTGGAAAAATACTGTCAAACGGTGAAATGCATCCGTCGGTGGGACTTGGGTGGCACAGAAACCAGGAGCTTGTCCCACTGTGAAAATCACCTCCATAGCAACCCTCTGGCGGGGTCCCTGGTGGTGGCTGTGACAGCTGGATCAGGGCCTTGGTGGCAAAAATGTTCTAGCGCAGTCATGTGAACTTCACTGGCTGAAATAGAAGGGCATTCTGCGTCCCCCTGTCTCACCAAGCCATGTACTTGCTCAGCGGGATTGATTGGGGCACTACCCTGCCAGCGCGTGGTGCTGCATCTCGCTCATGCGACCTCGCCACCCCCGGCTTGTCAGGCTGTGCCCTCCCGAGCGACAAAATCAGCATCCTTATTGCAGCCACGTGGGGCTTCTGATCCGGGGCACGTTCTTTTTAAAAATGCATTATTATAATGTTTAGAAACTTCTATTTGTGTACTTACCTTTGTGCGTGATGTGCTTCAGAAGCGATTATGGTTTGAAGGTTGTATGTAAAATGAGCTAGAAATTGGAAACGTATTCAGCCTCTACAGATTTCATGTTCCTCAAGAAAGTTCAGAGAGAAAACAAGGTAATTTTAAATTAAGTAACAAAGTAGGGCGCATATTGACAGTTCTTGGGGGCTGTGTGCTGGACCAGTGTTTTCATAATTAATATTCCTGTCTGTAGAGAGCGGATGAGAAACCTGTACAAAGACATTGCCATTCCCTGCCTACAGGTCTGCTCCAAACCCCATTCAAGCCATCAGAAAGAGTTCCCTCAAATTCAGCAGACTTTGGATAAGTCCATAAAACCTCAGGTTTACTGTATACAGAGGAATAAAAAAGACAGAGAGAAAGAAGACGAGACTAAGAAGCATTTGTTTATTTAATCTGCCTAAAATCAGGCTCATTTTTGTCCCTGTTTGGTGCAGATATGCTCCAGGACTATCCAGCCTTGGGAAAGGAATTTTGTTCATTCTTTGTTATAAACAAGATAAGGACTTGGGAATAAATAACAGAGACTTTTAGAAAAAAAAAAAAAAACAACACATGATTTTTAAGGGCTTCTACTCTTCTCTTAGTAGTTCGTTTGCTTCAACAGGCTTTCTCTGTTCATCCAAATGCATAAGCACATACTTAAATTCCCCTTAATTCAGTGAGAAATACTTTATTGAGCAGGGCCTGGAAGAGTAGTTCAGTGCCAGAAACCGTGGCATTTAGCAGCCTTTAGAACTGGGTTCTTACGGAGAGCCTCAGAGCAGCTTTTCCGATTTCGGTCTCTGAATAGATGCGAGTATTACGGCAGAGCAGCTGTCAGGTCGCACAGTCGTGGTTACAAGAGAGGAAATCTTCAATGCTTGTTAGCTTGGCAGGGACATCTCCCTGGGAAACTCAACAGTAGAGGGGAGAACAATGGCTTTGTTCATTGTGTCCCAGCTGGACAACTGGGAGCTTACTGGCAGTGGCCATGGGACAGCTTGGTTAGAAATAGTCTGCAAGACACCTCGACCTCCATGCAGCATTTCATGGATCTTCTCTTGTGCACCCTTCTTCTTTTGTGTGCCCTTTGAGGTTCACGCTGGGGCTGCAAAGTTACCAGGACACTAAGAAATAAGTGGAGAGCGTGAAGAAGGGTGAGGAAGAAGAGAGCAGTCAGAGTCCAAGGGTTTCCCAGGCAGACATACCGATTCGGGTAGCACGATGACAGCTCTTGCATGAATGCATCATCTTTGTCCACTATTCAAGATGCTGGTCAAAGTTCTCCAGAAAAATATAATTTCTTGCCGGCTCACTTGCTTCAGAACCCTTGTCTTGATAATTTAAAAATTAAATTTCAGTTTCCTGTTGGATGGGAAACTTTCTTGAATTCTTACACAAAAGAAAAAAAAAAATGCTTATTTATGTGTGTGGAAATTCCCCACAAAGTAAAAACTCATGCTTTCTGCTGGTCCTGTGGGTTTGAAACGTCCATGTAACACCAGACACATTACTAGATCACCCCTGGTGAGGTGGGTGAGGTGAGGGTCTCTGCAGTGCAGCGGGTCCCATCGCTGGAGAATCCAACTGGCTCTGGCATTTCAGCAAACCAAACTGCTCGCTTCTGCCATTGCCCTGTTCTCCCAGATGTCCATTTCCAATAAGCGAGTTCCAGAGTCAGGAGGAAAGCGGGTACCAAACCTTACTGGTTAGGACTGTCCCAACAGCAGTTCTGCAGCGCATGCAGCGTGTCGTTGCTGGGTGCTCGATCAGTTTGCATCGGTACCGGCCCCAGGGTCTCTCGCTTGCTGTCTGCCGAGCAGTGCAATCACAGCCAGGGCCTATTTTTCCAAAGCAATTAAGCCACACCAGAGTCAGATCTTACAAAATGCCCATGGGAATTAGTCCTGGTCCTCAGTTCTTCTGTTGCCAACATTTGTTAGTTAGGACTGTAAGAAATAATGACTGGTCCGAGCAGCAGAGCTGGAAGAGCCACGCCACGGCGGCGGTGAGCGGGCCCTTCCTCACACCTCACGATGAGGTTCATTTAATGTAATCAATATTGGTCTATTTGCTTATACAATAATGAAAAAATACATAAAAGTACCTTCCTCCATGGTCTTGAAGATATTTAAGTTTTTGAAATTTCATTAATAATAGCGATTAAAACAGTTCCATTTCAGCACTAGTTAGCACAGCAAATGTTAAAAACATGGGATTTTGGAATACTTTGTTACAGGAGGAGAGCAAAATTTGAAAGTGGAAAGGATGGGCATGTCATGTGCTTGCGAACCCAGAGAGCGATGTTCTGAAATGCACTTTGCTTCCTTAAAGAAAGGACATGAAGTGTTTGTGCTGGTGAAGGAAGGGCAGCTTTGCAATGCTTACGGCAAGATGCCATTTGATCATTTCAATGCCACTGGAGGAATTCAGAGGTTAATAAGGCTGCTCCAAAGAGGCATCAAAGAATGTCTCAAAAAAAGGAAGCATAAAGTAAAAGTTACCAAGCTTTGCCAGGATATTTGTCATTTAAATATAAAACAGTAGCACTGCCAACAGCAGCAGAACATGACCTGTCAGCGTTTTCTCTTCATTGCAATATCATCGTACAGCTACAGACCAAGCAGGAAAGCAAATAAATAATAACAATAAAAATACAGTTTGTCAAGCTGAGCCAGATTCTCACAGTAGGTATTCTATAAACAACTCCTCTAATTCATTTTGATAGAGAGTAATTGACTTTACAAGGTTTTAAGAGCTTTCTTCTCTTCAGGATGAACACGAAGACAAAACAATGTATTTTGTACTAGATGAGTTTTGCAATTTCTTTTAAGACTGTAAAATAATCCCTTTGTACACAGCTGTGGGTGGTAAATGTTTGCCTGGCTGCAAGTTCCCACCATGGGCATGCAAAGTGGTTTGCTGGAGTGAGAGCACCAACAGCTACTGCTGAACCCGTCGGAGGTAGTAGGCCAACGGGGCCACATTTGGGTGTGGTGGGGCACCCACCGAGCTCACTCATGACACAGTGGGCTCAGGCTGGGCAATGCCTAGAGAATACAGCACCAGTTCAGACCGTGCTCATACTGTACAGAAGGATTTGCGAAGTCTCTGGTACCCTCTTAATGGAGAAATGTAGGCAAGCCAAGGTGGCAATGAAAATTGTCAAAGGTAGAGTTGTGCGCCTCATTTCTTTCTAAATCCAAATTATTTGGGATTCAGAGCATGCCCTGGGATTTATGATGTGGAAGAGAGAATTAGTGATTCTCATGCAGAGAGCACAAGGGGCTTTGCTTTTACTACCAAGACATATTTTCATGAGAAATCCAGACCTGACGTGGCCTAGACTTAATGTAAATGAGCCTCTTATGAGGTGACTCAAGAAGAGAAGGTCTAATGAGATGTGAAGAAGCTTTTGAAGTACAATACACTCTAAGCAGTGTGTGTGTGTGTGGCTTAAAGGTAACTTCTGCCAGCACCTAAAAGGGAGCATTTAATACGTAGTCCCCAAATAATTAGAGTCCATATTCTCTGTAGACTGCACACAGAAAATTCACATCTATTCCACAAATTATAACAACCTTTGAAACCCTTAACAGCTCTTTGATTAAAGGATATCAAAGGCTTTATGATCATGAAACAATTAATCTAACACCTAACTCGGCTGGGGAATTGTTTTCATCCTCCCTTTAGCAAATGAAAAACAGGGTTAGGATCCATTTTGCCCAAGATCCTACCAAAAACCAAAGGCAGAGCTGGGGCTGGGCCCACAGTCTCCCAGTCCAGAGCTCTGCCCAGCAGGTAACATTCCCTGGACCAGACTGACAGCTTCACAGTGGATGGATTGGCCCAGCTCCATGGCCACATCTTCTCTTGACCAGCAGAAAACGACTGTTCCAGCCAGTGTGAACAACCTCCGAATGCCCCCTAAGCGGGCTGCACCGTGGCTGGTTTGGGGGGGAGCGGGAAGGCTCTCTCAGGGCGAATCGAGGCGCTTCCCTGTGGGATCAGCAGCTCGCCGCAGAGAGGTGACGAGACAGAAGCTAATCATCGGCAGCCAAGTGACTTTGGAAGGACGCAGACTGACAAGACGAGATGACAGGAAATCTCTGTGCTGTAGCAAATTATTGGCAAAAGGAGACAGTGGGGGGAAAAATTGGATTGTCAGATAATTTGTACCTAACAACCAGCCTGAACCCAGATCAGAGCTCTGGCTCTTACACTGCCAAACTCGGGGAGAATCTGAACAAAGTTCAAACTTCATTGCTAACACCCATCAATATAATGAACAGAATAAGCATCTGTGATATGACAGTGCCAGTCTGCGAAGAAGGCTTCAGTCCAGGGCCAGAAGCTTTCATTTGCCCTTCTGAACAATTTCTCCTTGCAAAATGCAGGTATAGGTACATCTTAGTGCACAGATAATTCAAAGCAGCCCCTTTACTGCGGAACAAAAGAGAGGAGCCTGAGACAGCAAAATAAAGGAGGATGTTCGTGAACGTGGTTTGCCTGGCTTGTCCTTGGCAGACCCCCCTGGGTGAGCGTATCTGAGAGGTGCTACGGAGCAGCCATTCGGGGTGGAGAGCGGCAGGAGCTGAGTGCCTGAGGGGCTGGAGCCCACCACCGCCTGCCTCGAAGAGAAGCCTGTGCCAGCGGCTGGGGGATGCACAGGGCACGGGCAGTGCTCGAGCACCGCGGCTTCAGCAGCTCGCGGGCACTGCAGCCTGCTCTGGGGTCCACGAGAGGGCTACCAAAACTTTCTGTGGTACCCAATTCCTGAGCTCCCCAGGGTCCAAATGAAGGTAACTCCTATCCAAACAGCTCTGCCCCAGGAAACAGGCTAAGGGGCTAATAAGGGAAGCAGTAACAGGAGTCATTAATTCAGCAATCTGTTTTAAACCCCTTTCTTAAACCATTACCTGTATCGTATAAACTATTCACCTTACTTGTCTTTAAGATACTGAAGTCCCTGGGGAGGGTATAGAAATAGCATTGCCTGTAGCAGGGAGTGGTTTATGCACAGTGTAAAGCTGGTCACAGTCATCCAGATCAAGTGGGAGATGAAGCCTTGGGTGGCCACTTGCAAGGTCTGGGCACCGCTTGCGAGGTCTGGGCACTGCTGCTCACAGGAGGAGGAGAGGACATGGGTCTGCAGGTGGAAATCTCCAGCACTGCACCATGACCACCGGGATGGGGAGCCGGAGCGGCGCAGCCCGACGGGCAGGGTACCCCAGTGCCCTGCGGGCAGCCGAGCGTCGTGGTGGAGCACCTACAGTCAGGAAATGGAGGCAGCCCGTGACGAGGGCTTCTCTTGCAAAATACAGCAATGTAACCTTTGAGCTGCTAATCATTTTTCCTTTTTGGCAGCCAAACAAATGTTACAGAAGAGTAATTCTCAGCATCCATTATACCCTGAGGGTTAACAAACATGTGTAAGAACAGCTCCAGATAGAGAGCTGGCAGCCTCTGCTTCTCCTTTAGTGTGTGGAGAGCTCTGCTGAGATTTGAGGGATGATGGGAGTTGTCTTTTTTTTTTTTTTTTTTGAGAAATAAGGTCACAGAAATTGTCAGAGGAGCATGTGGAGCGATTATAGCAAAAGCACAGAAGCCTGTCAGAGAAACTTCCCGATTTTAGAAGCCTGGTTCTTGTTATTTTACAGCAAGACTGTAGAGCACAGACTCTCCCCAGGAGCTGGGGGAAAGCACAGTGGTTTGTGCAGGGCGGCAGCAGAAGTTGAGGCAGGAGTGGGCAGAAGGGCAGAAACCAGCATGGCCACGTGAGGTGGCTGACACCAGTCTCACAGGGTGCCCTGTGGGGACAGAGCCTCCCAAGAATGGGGAACTGCAGCGCCCGTCGCCCTGCTGTGGGCTGACTGCCCGAAGCTGCTGCCGTCCGGCATCTCTGTGAGGCAGCTGCTGGTCTTGGGGCCGTTTCTAGTGGACAGGCCTGGACCTCTCCTTTGGCAGCCCTTGCCCTCCTCTCAGCAAAGAGGCTGAAGCTAGAGTCAGCCCAAAGACTGGATTATTGTCCGGTGTCGCAGGGTAGGGGTACGGTGTTCAAGGGGTGGCACGGGGATGCCCGTCTGGGGCCAGTGTCTGGGTCACAGATGTCCGAGTACTGTCATTTCCTCAGCAGATGATGTAACAGCATTTCAATATGCACGTCCACCAGGCCTTGCTGGCCCTAAACCTCACCAAAGTGTCTGGTTTCCAATACTTGCTCCCCCTGAGCCAGTATAAACGCCACAGGAGTAGCACTGGTGGCAAAGCTACGATGTCACCAGATAACCTCCTCAGGACCCATTTAACTTGTAGCAAGTTATTAGCTTCTTAAATAGTACTTAAAAATTGCAATGTGGAAGCTGTGTTTTCACAAAGTAGCTCAAGGAGAACAAGCTCAGATAATCATCAGCCTCAGCGTGTCCCTACGGCTTTGCCTGGCACCACCGGCAAACCTCCCCCTGGGCTGACCTCCCTCTCCTAGCTCCCTCTGCTCTTCCCTGGGTTCACCATGCGCTGGGGGCATCCCTGCTGCCCCGTCCCCCACCCTGCATGGACACTACACCATTTTCCTCATGATTTCATGTTTACCTCGTACTTTGCACAGAGCCGCGTCAGATGATTCCCTGGCTGCAGGAAGGGAAGGGCTCCTTTTGGGCAGCTTGAAATGCAGCACCAGGGCAGTAAGGCTCACTGTAACATTTAGAAATTACATTTTATGGTACTTGTTAATTCAGGAGCTTACCAGGTAACATCAAGAAACCAGGCAAAGGCTCTAATGACACCACGACCAGACCCTAGCCTGCAGCCTGGGTGGTTTTCATATGGAGGAAGATGGATTCGGCGTACGTGTGAGCAGTGAGCCGCTGACGGTAAGCTTCATTGGAACACAGCAACATTTCTTTAACTTTGCTGTCTCCCCTACAGGCTGTGGAGGAAGCAAGTAACTCCCAAGCAGGTAGCCGTGGACCCGGGAAGAGACTGCAGGTATGTGTTGGAAGGTAAAAACATGCTGGTGCCCTGACTCGTCTTGGTGACATTAGTCAAGCCTAAGTCATAGCGCTACACCTAAGACAGACTTCCCCAGGGAAATCAGAGACTGCTAATTTGGAGGGAGGAAGCAGCGAGGATTTTTTTACACTAAGATGGTAAAATAAAGGTCTCTGGCTGAGATATCCATTTCAGGAAATGAATGGTAATTTGCCAGAAGAGGGGACAGCTGAAATTAATAATGATACTCTGCTGTAATTTGTACTACTCAAAAGCCAGAGACAAATCAGTGTGGTCGCTAGGGATCTGTACCTGATTTCTCTGAATGAGAATTTGTTCCATTAAGCTGAGCGGCTTAAAAGGAAGGTTGTAATAACGCTGAGCATTTGGCTTCGGTTGATCCAACAGCTTCTGCCGAGGACAAAAAAAAAGACCTGTGAGTTACAGGGCCTGTGTTTTTGTAACTAGATCGGTTACTGTGATGTGGCTTGGCAGAACTTGTGATTCCTTCTAACACGGAGGGGAGTTACCAGCCGTATTTTCAGTTTGCCATCTGGAGTACAAGACCATGTCCTCCCCGTGCCCCCCCCCCCCCCCCGAGTTTTACATGGGTAAGGACTGCACCAAATTTTAAGAAGCGAGCTGAAACCGCGCACCCTACTCAAACCAAGCCAACCCTCCCAGAGTCAGCTGTACTGTGAAAGACCACAAAATTCACAGCGTTAAATTAGCATTCCCCAGAGGCCAGAATTCCCCCCTGACCCCAAGAGCCACCGGTTTGAACAAAATGCAGTCACGTCCCAGCCTGCACCTCTGGGAAGGGCCTCAGCACCTCTCCGGTGCAGCCACCCTGGGGCTGGCCCCCGGTGAGCCCCTCCCCGCCACCCCCGGTTTCCCCTCTGATCAGCCAGAAAGGCAACACTGCAGAAAATGCTCTCAAAAGGTTAAAAATAAAAATGCGATGGAAATGCTGGCCAAGCAAGGATCAGCCCTGGAAGCTTTCTAATTCTCAGTTTGAGCTTGGACATGTGGAAAAAATAATAGTCATGAAAGGACTTGCAGGCCCTCCCAGCCTGGATGAAGAATAAACAATACAAAGGGACACAGCAAAGAGCAAAAAAGATAGAGAATTTCTGATTATCCTCTCAGCAGTTGTAACGTGGAAATTAGGACAGGATAACGGGCCATTTAGTGCCAGCATCTGCACTGGAAAAGTGGAGGTGGCCACAGAGGGGATTAAATATGATTAGCTAGCATCAGTATGGGAGAATCATCAAAATAAGCCAGAAAGCTAAATAGAACGGGGATGCACAACACCGATGTTTGCTACGTTGTTCACAGAAATGTCAAGGGAAAACACAAACCCATACAGCCACACAGAAGCAAAGCAAATTGTTATCTGGTGGAGCAGGAAGACACGTCTGAGCAAGAAAGAAAACAACTGATCTCGGCGGGGTAACCAAAGTCCAGCAAAAAGAACAAAAGGGTTCTAGTATGGCAGAGTTAAACTGAAAGTTTTTCTGGGTTTTGTGGGTTTTGGGTTTTTTTTTTTAAAGAAAAAAACACCTAGGAAAAAAAAATGACGTGCTATTGCTGCTTCAAAGCAAGAGGTGGTATAAAACAGCTCAGAAGAGGTGTGTGAGTACCCACCGTGTGTGTGTGTGTCATCACGGCCACCACAAGGAACGGCTCTGGTTCTAGAGAGCAGATTAAAGATGAGAAAGTGCGCAGGGCAGCAATCGGCGCCTGGGGAAGCCGACAGCACAGCCAGGCTGGTGAGGCAGCCTCCGCTGCGCCCCAAGGGCTCAGCACAGCCAGGGTCACGGTCACAGGGGAACAGTGCTGGGCTGGCTAAATCACAGAATCACAGAATGGCAGGGGTTGGAAGGGACCTCGGGAGATCACCCAGTCCAACCCCACTGCTCAAGCAGGTTCTCCTAGAGCATGTTACACAGGACATCGTCCAGGCGGGCTTTGAATCTCTCCAGAGAAGGAGACTCCACGACCCCCCTGGGCAGCCTGTTCCAGTGCTCTGTCACCCTCAAAGTAAAGCCATGGGGCAACTTGTCACCCCCTCCCACGGCAGCCTGACACCCTGTCTCTGCAGGGGTTTACCCCCGTGTGGGTCGTGTTGGTGCGGGCTGCCTGCCAGCGCTCTGCTCCGGACGGCGAGTGGGTGAGGGAGGTGGCCCTGGCCAGGGCTGTGCAGGGGACACCTCGCCACACACAGGGCCACGCAAGCTGTGGTGGTGGCCTGAGGGCGGAGGAGCAAGGTGGACAGTCCGTGGCGTAGGGCCAGCTCTGCCAAGGTATGGGGTGCCCAGCTCCCCACAGGCACTAGTGCCACGTGAGAGCACATGCAGGGCACGGCACAGCCACAGGCTGGGAGCACCGCGGGCTGTGCTCCTGCTCCGGTCGCTCCGGGTGAGCACAAGCCTCCTGCACAGGGCAGGCAGGGTGCAGGAGCTGCGTGCTCACACGGAGGAAGGGAAACTGTCTGGCAAGGGCTGTCCTCCGAGTTACAGCTGGGGTGCCCTACAACTAATGGAGTGGAAAGCTGCGGAGGAAGTGTGACAGACCACGGTGCAGGGCGTTGCTGCGCGAGGCCGTGACTCCTGTTTGTGCTGCAGCAAACCGGGTGCATTGCAAATGGCAAGCAAGAGCTGCAATTGCTGTAGGTCCCCAAGTTGTACAACAACACCCCCACTTTGTCTCTGCAAGGAAGGGGCCCCTATAAAAGTTTTACCAAAGAGGCAGAATAAAATCTGTGCAATACAGCCACACTTGTGTTCACCTTCTCTGCCAGCTGTGATTGCTGGGTCCCTGCCTGATGGAGAAATTCAGCTTTGGGCTGGTGGTTGTGTCTTCCCACTCCTGGGGCTCGAGGCGCCAGGCAAGTGCTGCTGGCCACGCGACAAGGGGTGCATGGTCTGAACTGGTAGGTACAGTTATGCTGGAAATGCTTTACCAGGAGCTGTGTGGCCTTGGGGAATTTTGAATCAAAGACGAGGAAAGTTTTTGAAACACCATCTGTGTTTGCAGGAAGTGCTGGTGTTTGCAGGGAGGGAGGAACTGCTGCGATGCCTCCTGGTTTGGGGGGGTTAGGCCGGGAAGTTTCATCGTTAGAGCTACAGGTGGATCTGGTGATGAATTGGGTTCAGGTGATGAATTGTACAAAGTGCCTTGCTGGGACAGGGCTTATCTTGGCAAGCCCAGACAAGACCCAGCACTTCCAGATCTGTCTCAGGAACTGGGGGCTGTGCCTCTGTGCCATGTCCTCCTCGGGTGAGCCTAAGGCAGCGGGTGCTATCTGGGTGCT